>JBBYHK010000015.1:3701923-3718099 GCA_038382065.1 Adansonia grandidieri | reverse complement strand
AGTTCTGAGAAAGTGTGACCACTTCCATTAACGAATTAAAAGGAATATCAGGAGATAATATTTCCTTTTTGATTGACCCACCCCAACAATGATATTTAAATCTAGAAATGAGGCAACACAAAACCGCAATAATTGGAACAGCAACAAGTTAGCGTTTAAAGTGTTTTTGCTGTTATTGACGAAAAATCATAAAGTTTATTGAAGATTATACAAAGATTATAATACATGGAAATGCTTCGTCATTCAGCATTAGATGGTCACAATGTATGACAAACAAGAAGAAGCCCTCATCATTCACAAGCAGAGTCTCTAGGCAGAAATGAAATTAATGAATGGCAATGCTGACCTTCTCAACTTGTGAAGCAACAACCTCCAGTCTATCCTCGGCATCCTGTGCCTTTGATTCTAAAACATGAATATCGAAATTGTTCTTTCTCGAAACAGACCAAAGCCTGCGTACCTAGGATATCATCAAGCCTAGTACCAAAGTAAGTCAAATATTGCAATAAAGCAAACATTTCTTTCCACTCGCCCATAGAAACATGTCAAGGGATCAAATAGGAGAAAAAAATGAACGAGGGATTATATTTATACAAGCATTTAAAACGAACCTCCTCTTCTAGAGCTTTAAGCCTTTCATCATCAATTAATGAGTGATCCTGCAATTAAGACAATGCAAAACAACATATAAATATGGTATGTCCTTTCGGAAGAAATTTCCTAACTGAATAAACCCTAATTTATCGCACTTTGACTCTTCAATCTTCTGCTTTCAGAAAGCTCTCCTTCTGAGACATTAATTGGGAGTCGATATTCAATCCAAATAAAGCTGAATAACAAGCAAATGAAACAACGCGAAATCATCAGCAGAGTTTCTTAGGAAAGAATTGGACCTTAAGATCGGATAGAGCAGAGTGCAGATAGGTGATCTTGTTTTCCATTTCCTTGAGGAATTTCTCGCGTTCTTTAAGATAAAGGGTTTTAGCATTAATGCTTTGAATTCTTTCCTCAAGAACAGATTCTGCACCCATATTTACAATAACTAAGGAATCAAGATTAAGATTATTATCTGTTTCTAAATAGGTATTTATCCATCAGTGAAGAAGTCGAGAGGAAATTTTACCCAAACGAGAGATCTTGAGCTTAGCGTCGTGCAATTCAAGGATCAATAGAGTGTGGTTGTTATTTTGTTGATCTTGGGATGTGAGAGTGAAGAAGAAGAAGAAGAGGAAGAAGAACCAAGTGACACTGAGGGGAAGGTGAATAAGATTAGCAGCCATTGCTGCCTCTTGTAAACAATCTTTTTTTTTTTCCTTCTTGCAAGAAGGAAACAGAAATAGCGGTGGGCAATCGAAGCTTGTAGATCCTGGAGTCAGACCAAAAGAAAAACCTTCCACGATGAAAATTTCATCATATAATGAAATCATGAAAACGCAATATCTGATATCATTCTCTCTCTCTCTCTTTTCTTCCAATAAAAAAATGTTACTTCCATGTACATAGAAGAGAATATCTTATATCCATCCAAAATCAAAATTGTTTGGAATAGGAGAATTGGTAATAAACTCTGTAATCTGCATTCTTCTGAAATTTATTTTATTATTGCCGTCAACAATTTAAATAAATATTTGTTATTATTTCTCATAACATTAATTATTCAATTAAATTTATTTTTTTCAAAAAAAAAAAAAAATTCCCACACATTGCAGGAGCATCCTTTTTATTTCCAGTAGTTGTCAAATTAAAAAGGACATCTGCAAGGTTGAATTCCCCAAGTGTTTTCAGCATACTCTTGGATTGTTCGATCACTGCTGAATCTCCCAGCGCCAGCCGTACTAAGTATACTCATTTCAGTCCATCTCTTTTCATCAACGAACGCTTTATCAGCGGCTGCCTGTTCGTTTCAACATAGTCCACGGTTAAGATTAAAATCATTTTCAAAGGCATTCTTATTTCTACGTATGAAAAAAAGATTATTTACCTGGGCCTCGAGATAGCTTGTAAAATCAGCACCAAGAAGAAAATAATCATGCCCGCCCTCTATGTTGTCACACAAAGATTTGAAATAATCTTTAAACCCGAAGTGACCATCTCGGACCATCCTACATATAATAGAAACGTAATGTCCATCAAATCACTTGAATTTCAAATCAATATCTGAAGCAGCTCAAACTCTGTATAAGGAAACAAGGGTACATTACATGGAGTGTAAGTTATATACCTTACAACACGTGAAAATTGCAGAGGAACTTTAAGAGCAGGTCCTTTCGCGCGCAATGCAGCAACTTCATGCACTTTTGCACCAAATAGAAACTGAAAGAAACCTTATAAGAAATCCAATTCTACCAATATTGTTGATTATGTTATGTATGTTTGCTGTTATGTTCGGCGTCTATTTATCTGCCATTGTTAAAGTGGCACTTACCATGTTATCCTTCCCTATTTCTTCAATCATTTCAATTGTAGAACCATCTTCTGTAGCTAAAAGTAAACATCCATTCATCAAAAATTTCATGCTACCGGTTCCTGATGCCTCATGTCCTGCAGTGCTGGATCAGAATCAGGAAACACCTTAGGTTAAAGAAGTGTATATCAGAAGCAGACAAGCTGAGTGACAAATTTATGGCTAAAATGGAGATATTCATCTTTAGAGTGGCATATATATATATATATATATCCGTATAAATGAAGCCAATAGTTGATCATACAAAAACACCAAGTAATATCCCATTCAGTGATCGCCGCAAAAGATAATATAGCTGCTAAAGAAACAGATGATCTAATGTGAAAAAGTTATGCTTACTACCTTAGATGTTGAGAAAGATCAGCCCCCGGTATTACCAACTCAGCAACAGAAACATTGTAGTCAGGGATAAAGACCTGCAATTTATAGTTAATGAATTAGGAAGACAGCTTTACTCTTAAAAGACAGGTACACAGTCCTTATAGCTCTGATTCACCATCATGTTTGCCGATTATTTCTGTTTAAGGGCAATTACTAACCCTTCTGAGTAAAAAAAATGCCCGCTTCAGCATTAAACTTACATTCAGCAAATATCTATGAGAAAATAACACTGGCTTACCAACTTTAAAAGATCTCCAATATCACTATCATTGTTGATTTTTTCAGCCACAACATGACAAAGTTTGATAATATTCTTTGCAATTTCGTAACCTGGAGCAGCTTTTCCTCCAATTATGCAGACTCGTGGTACAACTTTTTTCCTATCATTCTTGTCCATATTCTGCACCAGAGTGAGAATGTCATGAGAAAGATACCACTTAGTGACACATTCGATGCACAAAACCAGGAAAAATTGGTGATTCTTTAAACTTAATATTAGAATGTTTGAAAATATATACATTCCGTATAACTTAACATCATTATGCAAAGCCAAAAAGATTATGATCAAGGAGAATGGTTCCAGCCGCAAGATGGTAATAACTTAAACCTATGTTGTTAGTTTACTACAAGTACAATTTAATTAGGCACATATGAAAAGCAGCATTAGATTAATCCCACTTGTTTCATGGCTCTTTGAGCTAAATATGGTGTTAACCTTGATGCAGTCATATCTATGGATAATGCCAAGTATATTAAGCAACTGCCGCTTATATTCATGTATTCGCTTTGTCTGCACATCAAACATTGCATCCAAGCTGACCTGCCCATTACAAATAATGCACGTTAACATTAGATCATTACAGAGCTCCTCTAAGACAGGAAAAATAAATTTAGGGACACAAACTATAGCTTTCTTCACAACCTTCAAACCACTCATTGCTTCAATGTACTCAGCAAGCCTTATTTTGTTGACCTTCTTAACCTGTAACACAGTAATTAATAATAAATGAATGATTTAGCCAATGATGTGTTTTGTTTTCAAACCTGAAGCATGCTAACTAAGATAGAAAATACCATCCTCCATTGATGATGCAATTCAACATTAGTTGCATGGTCTCTCAAGCCTATTAAAAGGTCAATATCACGGATCCAAGCTTCTGTTCCAAGCCATTTTGAGATAAGAGCACATAAACTAGGATTGCTCACAACAATCCAGCGACGCTGAAAGTCAAATATCAATAACAGATCCAAATCAAAGCACATGAGATGAATTGAAAGTATTCATATACTTTCAATTATCAAGGCTAGATGCATCACTGCAACAAAGTACAATTCTAAAACTACTTATGTGTAGAAAGCAACTTAATCCATCACTGGGTTAACAAATGTACTGAAGATTGCAACTTATTTTAAACCTGGGTCACTCCGTTTGTCTTATATTGAAATTTGTGAGGCCACAGCTCGTAGAAGTCCTGCAAAGATTTAATAGACAACAATTAAGATCAACTAATTGATAATGTTTTTCAAAGCTGAATTCTATTTCAAATTTATTACAAGCCAAGAAGGAAAAGCAATGTTTAAGCAGGAAAAGAAATTTAATTTTACCTTGAATAATTTTGTTTTCAACAATTCTGAATGTAGTCTGGAGACACCATTCACAGTATGAGAACAAAGAATTGATAGGTTTGCCATTCGAATACTCTGGAAAAAGGGATGGTTATGAAGTTTCAGTTTACATAACATTCTAGCAAAGCCGCCAACACAACAAAAATATTAAAACCCTATATTTGAGATATACCTTCACAGCACCTTCCTCAACGATTGACATCCTGGCCAGCCGATCGTAATCTAAACCAATCATCTTCTTTAACTCTTCCACAAATTTGAAGTTTATGTCATATATAATCTGAAAAGAGCAATTCTATAATATCAGTAGGAAACAAATTGACAGCCAATCAAATTAATATACTGCAACCCAAAGTGGATAATGTAGGAAATGCTTCTGTGGGAAATGATAATTGTCCGCATGTATGCTTCTGTACCTTGGAAGCATGATGCCGTAATTAAGAAAGTTGTTAAGATGAAGCTTATAGCATATGACATCAGAAATAAATGCAAGACTATTGAGATGAAACTTGTCCCACAGAATTAATTAGGCTTACAATCACATATTGTTATTCAAGGAAACAGGTAAACTTTATTTAAACAGAAAGTATAATGCAAGATTCAAATAAAATACACCTGCAAATGACGAGGGAGAAGGCTGCCCATTAGATCCACAGGGATTTTCTCCAGCCCTTCACGTGATACAGTATGAGTTGTGAATGAAAATATTTTGCAGATGATGTCCCATGATCGATCCCAGCCTAGCTGCTCTTCATCCACAAGCACTCTCATTACCTCAGCTATTGCTACAGATGGATGAGTATCATTCAGCTGCAGTGCAACCTGTATAAAATGCAATTGAAGTTGACAGAACATGAGTCCAGCAGCACTGCAGCAGCACTCAACCTAAGAAAGAAAAATGAAGTGGAAAGAAAAAATCTTCTCAATTTATAGAAAGCTTCTTCACTCAACTCTCACTACTGCCGTCATCTAAAATCACAATCATTATTAAGGATACAACATTCAGAACCAAGTGGGCCTTGATAACAGCTACATTACGCAAGATTCATCTCACCACATGATCGGACCACTACCAGCTAATTCTATTCAAGGAGTTTTTACATATGCTTGTGGCACTAATAGATATGTGAAAGATGGAGCTAAGAACCTTCTCTGGAAACTCGTCGAAGTTTCCATGAGGATCTTTGAATCGTCTGATGATGTCTTGTACTGATGCGGAGACAAAGAAATATTGCTGTTTCAACCGCAATTCTTTACCCTGAAAGAAACCAGCTCAAGGCAATATGAATGCAGCTCTACGGAAGGACAATAAAGAAACATACTTAGCTAACCACTTGCAAACATTTCAACCAAGTTTTTAATGAAAGCAGCATTAAAAAAATCCAACTAAGTACATTTAATTTCCCAAAAATCAAACAACTACATTAAAATCTTTAGAAGAGGAAGCAAGAAAAAAATGATAGATAAGGTAGATTCAAATCTTACGTAACTAATCAAAATAAGGAAAAGCAACTAAACCTGATAAGAACGATCATCAGGGTATAAGATGCTACTAATATTCTCCGCTCTCTGTCTATTGACCACAGCATCAACGTAATCCCCAGTGTTATAGGACTCCTGCAATGTCATGGTCCAAACTAAGGATTTAAGACATAACAAAGTCACATACTAACGATACAAATCCATAAGCATGTAGGGAACAAATATCATAGAAAACCAAAAATCAGAATTTTAAGAATCTCCAAAACAATACTTACAAAAATTAAAGTCTAACAAATCAATAGACACAGAATATCTGAAATATACGAAGTTCTTACTGACTAACTAATCTTTCTAAAACTGACATCCAATACACCTTCAAAGGCTATACAAGACAAAGGATAGATGCTATTCTTACTAACACAAGCTCTCCCCAAAAACTAATTCTCTGAAAATGCAAATATTGAAATCTAAAAAAGTAAAGAAAACTAAAGTAATGAGTACACTAACTCAGCAAAAAACCAACATCATTTGGTTGGATTAACCTTGTTTCAAAACACTTAGGCCAAAACAATTGAAACAAATGACTCAAAAGCAAAATGGGATACGGTAATATTCAGAAACATATTTCATCAAAATCATAAACTCCAAAATATGTAAATACACAAATCTCAATCATGGATTGAAAATTCAACTTCAAAAAGATTTTCAGAGCCCTCAGTTGCTAAGCGGAGCTTGATGGTTGGATAGAAAAAGATTCATAAAGGAAAAACCACATAGTTGCATACATGACAATGTTTTAAGCAACCAAATCAGTACTTGTAAGGTCAGTCCAACTATAGCATTTCTAGTAAATCACAGAGCATAAGAAATAATTTTATGTGCCAGAACTTCTAACTTTACTTTAATCCTACCTCAATGGAAGTAAACACAGACATAGAACTCATGCTGCTGCTAAAATTACTAATTGGGCTTCATCAAAATTACCATATTATGTTGATCACTTGGTTTGGCAGCCCAAAGGCGAAGATTAATGGTATTCCTTGTTCCATAACCGGGTATTGGATTGTCATATGCCACAGCTTCAACCTGCCAACATGAACTAAAAAAATTACCAATGACATTCATTTAAATTTAGCGCTCATTTAAATCATGCATCACCCATCACCCACGAGTATAATCAATGGATAGAGAATTTTATACAAAACAGTGCAGGCTTCAATTGTGAAAAGAATTATTGCCTTACCATTTCTCCAGGAACCCAGACTTTACATTTCTTTTCATTCGAAACTTCATCTGAGACAGTCCCATAGAACTTTTCCATCCAAACATACGGTGGCAGTGAAGACAAAAGTTTAGCAACAAAACAGAATGGTAAAAGAATAAAAAGATAATCTCAAACATCCAATATTGCAAGAGATAAAAACATATAAGTACTTGCAAACCTTCACAGGATATGTCACATGAACCCGCTCTATCTCCCAAGGATTTCCAAAGTTCAACCAATAATCAGGTTGTTCATGTTGAAAGCCATCCAATATGACTTGACGGAACAACCCATACTGGTAGCGTAATCCATAACTGAAAAAAAAAGACGCACAATTCCCCAGAATTAGATTATTAAACATAAAAGCCAATACTCGTTGGAGGATATGCAAGTTATGCATGACCTAAAGGACAAGATTTTGATGCAAAACTTCCTAAATTGCCCTTGAAAAAAGAAAACTAGTATAGATTACGGATAACCTAATACTTGTTAGAAGATATGCAAGTCAGCTTCACAGCCCATTTTGGTTTCAAAATCAGTATGGAAAATTATTCAGAATCCCTACTTAATGCAAGGTTGAGATGAGTCTACTTTTAACTTGAAATACCTCCACAAATCTTACAAGAAAAATATAGAATAGAGGCATACCCTACTGCAGGATAGTCCAAAGTTGCTAGAGAATCCATCTGACATGCACAAAGACGAGCAAGGCCTCCATTACCCAGGGCAGCATCTCCTTCCTTAGAATATCATAATGAATAAGCTAAAGAGGAAAGTGAATAACTATCTGATTATACAAATTATAAAAATAATACAAGCCAATATATGAAAAGCTTTCTTGCTACATGCATTAAGAATTTACTTTTATGTCACTTGTTAAAACCAAGATATCTCCCCAAAGTTCTAATTATAAGGATAGGCTTCTTTTGACAGGACACACACACCTTAACATCATAGACGTTTTTGTTTCTATGCCGCCAAGAATATGACCATCCATTGGATTCAACTAATTTCAAATCACCAATTACCACATAACATGACTTCTAATATATATATATATATATATATATATATATATATATTCATTCCATGTGATAAATTCCCCTGACAATCAAACAATTACTTTTCTCAATCAAGGAGTACACAAAAGCAAATGTCAAGCTAACCTGTTCTGCTAAAACCTCAAACTCAAAACCAAGCTGCGTTAAAGCATCTGCAATTTGGTCCCGAATTCCAAGGTTGATGACACTATTTGACAATGAACGGCCTGAAATTATAAATTGCATACAGTTGTTTAGCATGAATGATATTTAAAGTAGCAAAGATAAACCAGAATAAGATGCGATCCAAGAATTTATTCTACTTGTAATAGAAACACATTTTAATCCTCTAGATTTGATAAATTATAGGTACTAGGATAGTAATAGAATGCATAACCAAACCTTTAAGAGAGCTCTCAAACGTATCAATCATTTTAAATATAGTAATTATAATAAGGCTCAGACAAAGGTAAGAACATACCCATAAGAAACTCAAGTGAAAGGAAGTAAATTCGTTTTGGATCTTTCCTCTTAAAATGTATCTGAGTATCATGCCAACGTTCAATCAACCGATCTCTTACACTATGTGCTAAAGCCTGTTAAACAATCAAAATAAGATTATACCATACGTTCCCGCCAAATTTCAAAAAATGTCACAACTCATTCTCAACCCAATAACGAAACCACGTTATCCTAACCTTACCTGATAAGCTTCAAAATCATCGAAACTAAATCGCGATCGAGCCACCGTATACTCGACGTGATGCAAAATATCCTTTTGTAAACTAATCGGGTCATTCTTCAAGAAAACATCCATCAATCCAAACATCCTCTCAGCTTTGCCTTTCCTCTCCCCAAAATTCAACGGTGGCTTCCTAACCACGATCCCTCTAGCCGCCGGCACCACAGACACGGCGACGTCATCGTCACCATCGATTGCCTCGGTCAAGGCCTTCTTGATACTCTCCAAGCTCTCCTGATCGTCGATCTTGTTGCCGTGAGAATCAGTAACAGAGAACGTTTTGATAAAATAATCTCCTTCGAAATTTACGGTGGCTTTGTCGACGCATAGACCGAGGACATTGAACACGCGCGTGATGACTTGGAGGAGGCCGATACGGTTACGCGCGCGGATAACGAAAACGGTTGAGTTGGCATGATTTCCAAGAGAGGCGGTGTCGACGGTTACAGAAGTGGATGCGGTGGTTCCGGATGTGGCGGGAGGGGGTTGGGCGGCTGAGGAAGAGAGTATAAGGGTGTTTCGGCGTGGGATGGAAGAGATGTTTTTAGAAGTGAATGGAAACTGACGGAAGGGAAAAGAAGAAAACAACGTCTCTGGTTTGAGACGAGAAAAGGAGAGGGTAGCCATTGTGAGGAGGACTGAGATTTTGCAGGTTTACAATATTGAAAACGAGAAAGATGATGAAAAAGTAGATTAACCTTAAATGATAGGAAGCGATCGCACTCAGTTAATAGCCAGAGAGATCTGGCATAAATATATGCCACGTCAGTAGATTTAATTGGTCTAGGAATGGATACTATAATAAAAGATATGATAATTTATTAAATTTAATATTTTTGATTGATTCAAAGCAAGTTTGAATTTATTTTAACTTTATTTTTATTTTGGTACAAATAGGACTGCATATCAAAATCTCTAATTTATATAAATAATAAATTCAAATATCTTAAATATCTAAATTTTATATTTATTTATATATTTAATTATTAATTAATTTTATTTTTATATTTTAAAAAATTAATTTAAATATTTAAATATTTAATAAATAAAAATATTAAATAATACGAATTTAAATATTAAAATAAATAATAAAAAATTTTAAATATAAAAAAATTAAACAAACTTAAATTTAAATATTTAATCTAATTCCCTATCATAGCTGTTCTACCTTGGCCGCCGCTTTAAAACTTTCAAGGCAGTATGGGATCACGTGCAGTCATGCTTTTGTATTTCCGAACAAAATTTTGCGGGTGGATGTCCGATCCAATATCCAAGATCCAAGACATGAACTTGACCAACGCATATAATCATCTAAGATAGATGGACCCTTTTTTTCTGGCCCATAATCACAGTGGAAGCTATTCAGGGCCTGGTCCGGTCATAATTAAATTCATTTTTTATATAATTTGTGTCTCGAATATTATTTAAACCTGAGTTTCGACTGTAAGATATACTTTTTTATATCTATATTTTAGATATTCAGAGTTTTATTCTTGAAATATTTTCACAAATAAAATAAAAAAACATTTCTATAAACATACGTATAAAACTAATAATTTTTAAATATATTACACATTTCTATTAAAAAACTAACTATTTATTTTTTTTAAAAAAAGACAACTACATAATGAATGTATTAGATTTTAGTTTCTAATAATACTAATTAGCCTCATTCACGTAAAATTACATAACCCTATTTCGGCCAAGAAAATGTACCGATTGATTCGAGTTTCTAATAATATTACCCATGAACAGGTCCAGGTCCAACTAACCGTATGGAACCAAGACCAATGAGAGGTCGTTTTGTTTTGGCTTTAGCCTTTGGAAACACGAATTCGGTAGATGTCATACGCGTGTAGCTCCTTCGGCTCCTTCTCTAGAAACTTCTACACCCTTCTCGTCATTTTCATTTGCCTTCCAGACGTATCTTTTTATTTTTATTTTTCCTTCTTTTTCTCCCCAAATTAACCCTAACTCTAAATCAAATTCCAGCCAACTACATATTATTAGAGCACTTGCAAAACTCTAGCTTTGTAGGTGATCAAGTTTTCCAATTTTTTATTTTTTGCGACAAAATAAGAGCATCAGATAAAGAAGAGCTGCCAAAGGAAGAAGAATAAGAAGATGGGTGTAGATTATTACAAGATTCTGCAAGTTGACAGGAATGCGAAAGATGATGATTTAAAGAAGGCTTATAGGAAGCTTGCCATGAAGTGGCACCCTGATAAGAACCCAAATAATAAAAAAGAAGCTGAGGCAAAATTCAAGCAAATCTCTGAAGCCTATGAGGTTGGTTAGCTTTTCTCTTTTTTTAATTTCCTTTTTTATTCTTTTAATTTTATTGATTCTTAAAACTCAAAATAAAAGATGGGTTCCTTTATCTGGAATTGGCATGATCATTAACGAAGTATTGAAGTTTAGTTCTTCCTCTTGGGTTATTGAGATTTGGGACTACAGTATCAAAGTCACATATCTGTTCCCTGGGTAGCATGATCATCAATTGAGTCCCTTTTTGGGGGTGTGGGGTCTTTCTCGTTTTAATTCAATTTGTAAGATTGCCCATCAATTCAAAATTTGACCTGTGTGTGTGTGTGTGTGTGTGTGTGTGTGTGTGTGTGTGTGTGTGAAGTCTAGATTCATGCTAAAATGACCAACTTTAAATTTTGCAGGTTCTGAGTGACCCGCAGAAGAGAGCTATTTATGATCAGTATGGTGAGGAAGGGCTGAAAGGCCAAGTACCACCTCCAGATGCCGGTGGACCTGGTGGAGCAACATTTTTCCAAACTGGAGATGGTCCAAATGTGTTTAGATTCAACCCCAGAAATGCTAATGACATTTTTGCTGAGTTTTTTGGGTCGTCAAGCCCATTTGGGGGACTAGGTGGCGGTGGGATGAGAGGTGGCTCAAGGACATTTGGTGGCATGTTTGGTGATGATATATTCAGTTCGTTTGGTGAAGGCAGACCAATGAATCAGGGTCCTCGTAAAGCTCCTCCTATTGAAAATACGTTGACTTGCAGCCTTGAGGAGTTGTATAAAGGAACCACAAAGAAGATGAAGATTTCTAGAGAAATTGCAGATGCTAGCGGGTATGTCTCCTTTTCTAATTCTGGTTTAAAATTTTTTTTTTTTTGGGTGTTGGTCTCTTTTGTAGTTTCTGTTAGTTTCAAGCTACGAAAAATACGAAACGTCGAATGTTAGACGATCAAGTCAAAATTGAATCTTCAAGTGGGTATTACGAAGACAATTTCTCATTCATTTTGGATATTATTCGTACATCGTAGTTATGCATCGTGTATACATATAATTATTTTTATTGATATCCAACAGTTTTCAATTGAATGTTCATTTATTTTGGTTGATATCTTTCAAAAGTAATGTGAAACTCTCTGTTTAGTGAACTTTTTATGTTTGCAGTATTAGTCATTCAATTATTGGTGGCTTCAATGAAATATTGAAAGCATTCGATGCTTTGTAAAAATAGATGGGCAAAATCCTCTTAATTGAGCTGTTTTAGTCTAATAATTAAGCTGTAAAAGAAAGCAGCTAGAGTTTGTCTTGATCATTTCGTGCATGCTGGAATCAATGAATCCATTTTCAACCAGACCAGCAATACTTGGTTACTGTGTTACTCGGATTTAGGTGCTAGTGTCGAATACGAGTACGTGTCTGATACAAATATGATCACGAGTATGTTAAATATTTTAGAGTTTTTTCATGAATTTGGAAATATATCTTGTGCTCATGTTTAGAAATGTGTCGAATACGGTGTCCAGAAATGTATAGCTGGAGCTAGTTATTTAGAAAGATCCCAATCTAAGGAAAGATCCCAACATGCCTGATTGTACCAACTGTTTCATGGCTGCTTATGTGTTGCTAACATGGTGATCTAAAAATTTTACTGTGTCGCAGGAAGACATTGCCAGTGCAGGAAATCCTGGCCATTGATATCAAGCCTGGTTGGAAAAAGGGAACAAAGATTACCTTCCCTGAGAAAGGAAACGAACAACCGAATGCGATCCCTGCAGATCTTGTTTTCATAATCGACGAAAAGCCTCACAGCACATTTACACGCGACGGCAACGACCTGGTAGTCACGCAAAAGATATTGCTGGCAGAAGCCTTATCAGGCTACACTGTTCATCTTACAACATTGGATGGAAGGAGCTTGACCATCCCCATCACCAATGTGATTCATCCAAACTATGAGGAGGTTGTCCCAAGGGAAGGCATGCCAATTCCAAAAGACCCCTCGAGAAGAGGTAACCTGAGAATCAAGTTCAATATTAAATTCCCAACGAGGTTAACTGCAGAGCAGAAATCTGGAATCAAGAAGTTATTGGCACCTTAGGGTGGACTCTGATCTGATCTGATCATCATTTAGGCAAAAATTATGAGTGGAAACGTGTTAATATGTGCTTCTCATTCCACCCACCCCTTTGTGGACAAGGCTGCGTGATTTGTAATGTTTTAGTTTTGTGGTTTTAAGGGAATGCATTTGTTATTCAGAATAATAAAGATGAACAATTTTGTACTTCATAAGCAAGTGTGCCCTTTGGCAATTATTGTTACTTATCAATTTTTTGAATGATTGCCGCAAATGGCCCAAATCGCACTAGTTCCAAAGCATGACTTAAATCGGAAATTTGTTGGGATGAGGGAGTGGAGAGTACACCTTAATTTCTTAACGAATGGTTGTCATATGGCAACAAGAAGGAGAAGTGAATCACGAAACAAATTTATAATTTAGTCAAATAGAATCATTTATGACGGAAAAAAAAATATGAATCACTAAAATTTTATTAGTAAAGCGAAACTTATGAACCACTAAAAGGATATGGATTTTTTTTCTTTCAGAATTTTTTAGCTGGCTTTTTTTTGGGCTTTGAAAATAGTGGGCTGGGTTGGCTTCTTATTAGAATATGGTTTCGAACCTTTTATGGGCCGGAATTGTGGGCCACAGGTGCGACGGCGCAACGCAAGCAAAGCGGCAAAACAGTTGCTCAGTCATCATCACCGAGGACAAAGTGGACTAGCAGTTTGATTTTCCTAACATTTCCGGACCAGTCGCTTCGTTTCACGACAGCGAGTTGTAAGCTACTTATTTATCTTAAAGAAGCTTTTGAAGGCGTTTTTCTTTTCTTCATTTTTATTTCTCGTTAAATTTTTTGAGGATTTGGTTTCTCATGTGTTAATTATTTTGGTTATGAATCTTCTGGTTTCCACACACCAAATGTTCGATAAAATGCTCACGCCAGCAATCCAGTGCATAACAGTTCATTATTGCCATTTGAGTATATTGGCATGATAAATTTAAGAACAGAATTTGGTGTTATATATTTGTTATTTAGTTTAAATTTGGTTAAACATATACTCTCCTTGTTGATATTTGTTCAACTTTTAAATCTTAATCTGGTGTAGGTGTGTGTATTCATTGCAAACTAGCATCGAAGTATGTCTTGTGATATTAGCGTTATTCGAGTTTGGAGCATTGTATTGTTAACCTAGATAGTTGGCTATAATGCATACCAAGGTTGCGTTTAAGTGGTCGAAAAAAATCACTCCTTCCCAAGTCGTGCATTTACTAAAAGCACAGAGGAATGTAGATAAGGCTCTTACTATATTCGATTCGGCAACAGCTGAGTATGCCAATGGTTTTCGTCATGATCACACCACTTTTGGAGTTATGATATCTAGATTAGTTTCAGCAAACAAATTTGGAGCTGCTGAAGATCTTCTTGATAGAATGAAGGTGGAAAAGTGTGACGTAAGAGAAGATGTCTTCCTTTCTATTTGTAGAGGCTATGGAAGGGTTCATAGACCGTTGGATGCCATGAGGGTCTTTGGTAAGATGAAGGAATTCCAGTGTGAACCTAGTAATAAATCTTATCTTACTGTGTTTGATATTCTGGTTGAAGAGAACCAGTTGAAGATCGCTTATAGGTTTTACAGGCATATGAGAGAAGTAGGTGTTCCGACTAGTGTTGTCTCTCTGAATATTTTGATTAAAGCACTCTGCAAGAACAGTGGAACCATGGATTCTGCTCTTCATATATTTCACGAGATGCCCAATCGTGGGTGTCCTCCAGATTCTTATACTTATGGGACTTTGATTAATGGGTTGTGTAGATTCGGAAAGATCACTGAAGCAAAGGAGTTATTTGAAGAGATGAAAAGGACAGATTGTTCTCCTTCTATTGTTACATATTCCTCCTTGATACATGGCTTATGTCAGTCAAAGAATATAAATGAAGCTATGGAGTTGATTGAAGAGATGAAAAACAATGGTATGGAGCCAAATGTGTTTACTTACAGTTCTTTAATGAATGGTCTCTGCAACGATGGGCGTTCTTCAGAAGCCATGGAACTACTGGAGACAATGGTTAGCAAACATTGTAAACCCAACATGATAACTTATAGTACCTTAATTCATGGACTATGTAAAGAGGGAAAGCTTCAACCAGCTGTGGAGATTCTTGACAGGATGAAACTTCAAGGCCTGCAACCAGATGCTGGATTGTATGGGAAGATCATAAGCGGATTCTGTGATATTAACAAGTTTCAGGAGGCTGCAAACTTCCTTGATGAAATGGTCTTAGGCAGGACCTTGCCAAACCGATTGACTTGGAGTCTTCATGTGAGGATTTACAATAAGGTGGTCCAAGGCCTTTGTACCAAGAGTGATTTAAGTCGAGCTCTCCAATTGTATCTAAGCATGAAAAGTAGGGGCATCTCTGTTGAGACTGGGACTTTTGAGACTCTTATGAAATCTTTCTGTGAGAATGGAGACCTGCAAAAAGCTGCTTGCATTGTTGATGAAATGGTGGTCGACGGATGTATTCCGGAAGAGGGAGCATGGAGTATGCTTCTTGGTGCATTTTGGGATCAAAAGATGGTCGAAGAAGCTGTTGAATTGTTTCAACTTGAGTTGATGAGTGAATTTGCTGAAGCTGACATAGATATTAAAGATGAAGCCTTTTGATTTGGTATGCAACTTGGGTCCTATACTTCATTATTCTAATTATACAGGTATTTGTGGTTTGGCCTTAGCGTCTAATCAGATTTGATTACTTTGCATTTAACATATATTTGTCTCCCGAATTGCTTGGATTACTTAAATAATAAACCTTTCTTTTTCTCTTTTCCTACAATGACAAAATTCAGCAACTCTTGTTTGC
>JBBYHK010000015.1:3644954-3655617 GCA_038382065.1 Adansonia grandidieri | reverse complement strand
GATACAGAGAAATGTTTCATTTAGTTTGGATTAATTCTCACCGGATTTGATCTTGTCAAGAGCTTGAATGAGAGATTTCCTTCTTTTCTTATTGAAATACTGAAAATTTGTCGGAAGAAAAACAAGAAAATCAGGGGAGGAAAAAAAAAGTGATTTATAGATAAACCACCTTCATGCATTTCAAGATGCTATTTTTTTGCATGGTGAAGCTACCCTTGGTTACCATCTTATATATACCTTAGCCAAAAGATGAAGCAAATGCTCAATAAAGATGGAGATCAAAATTAAGAAGAAAACAACGGCAGCCACAGCCCATGTTGGCGTTGTTTCAAGTGACGTTTCAGAGCTTGTTGTCTCTCCCTCTCCTGCCATTACTTTTCCTTTTTTTTTTCTTCTTTTTTCTCTCTAGTGCTTTCTGAAACACCTGGGATTTGTTGTTATTTCTGGAAATAATATTGGCAGTGGAAGAATAGGCTTCCCAGATCCAATACATATACAAACAACAAGGCTGACTACTTTAGAATTATCCAAATTATGGTGGGGTGTGAACCCAGGGTTTCGACTTCCGGACACAGTGCTTATCTTACGAAATCCAATACGTTTTCGTGCACAGAAAGACGTGACAAAGTAGAAGACAAAACAAAAAAGCTGAATAAATCACAATTCTCAGCACACCACAGACAAAATAAATTTCCTAGCCAGGGAGGTAGCTATCTAGCTATAAGACGAGTTACGGTTTTTGGTTGCTTATGTTGACCTTTTCGCTTTCAGAGATATTTGTTCAGTTTTTGTTATTGCCCTCTTTAATCATCTATTCTATGTTGAAATCAATAATTTAAGAGAAGTGAATAATCAACAAAACCGGCCAAATTACAGCTAATGGTTAATTTACTCTTCGTTTTTTCTTTCTTGTTTTCCTCAGTTTTTGTTTAATCTAACAATAAATCCATGTACATGCCACTTATACTTAACAAAAAATATAGATTCAATATGTGTGAATAATCAATGTTGAAAAACATTCAAATTCAATTTCAAATCGTCTTGGCTTCAATCTATCATCATAATAATTCGTACAGGTTTAAAATATAACTTCGTACTTATGAGTTTATTACAAAACTTTGTTCTCTGTTTTTTTATTTGGGGGTGGGGGGAGGGGGGGTTTCAAGACGTCATTGTAACGCTTTTCACTGTTTTTTTTTTTATTTTAAATGATGTTAGGTGAACACGCTTCCGTCCTTCGAATACATTAGTTTCAGTGCATGAATTAATATTAAATAAAACAAAGTCAAAGGGACGATGCTTGAATCTCTATTAGTCTATACCATGTAAACAACAGAACAGCAAGCGTCTTAAATCAGGCTGAATAATGTGAACTGCAGATATTCTGGGAAACAGGAAACTCATTTTTAAATGTGTCTACAAAGGGCAAAATCTATGTTCTAGAAACTGTCATAATTTTTAATCGATAGGGACCATCTCACGCTGGCATATAAAACCATTTTAAACTAGTTTTGGCACAGAAATTAAGAGATTGATCTTATGATTTAAGAACACTGCAGAACTTTTTTTGTTTTTTGTGGACTTTTGCCTAAGATTAAATAGGCCGGGGACCATCTTTCAATGTCAACCACTTACAGTCGCCAGCAGTTATACATCAAGTTACCAGCTTTTTCTGCCTTTAATGTTAACATGGATCCTTCTAATTTGTCCTCAAATACATTATTTTCCAGATTTTATGTTAATTTTAAGGTGAATCTAATTCTATTGAGTTTAAGAAAAGTCATTTGGACCTAATTCAAGTGGTAAAAATGAAAAGAAATTTTAGATTTTTCAAAAAAAAAAAAAAACTTGAAAAGATAACGTAAAAACCAGACAATCTTCGATATAGCAGAGTGGATTTATCAGCCAACAACAATGGAAATACGGAAAAGAAATGCATAAGGTCTGAAGAGAAAATACCATCACAAAGATTAATAATACAAGGTGTTCTGAGCATAGCCATAAGGTAGTTAAGACACAATCTTAGTCATTTCATAAAATAAATTACAAGTTTTTCAGTTTTCAGTCATAAAACTAGGTTCTTGCAATCAAAACACAAGCAACTTTAGCAACTAGAGAACATCTTTTGGCCTACCGTCAGCTGCATCTGCCGCATCTTCATCAATATATATCATAATTTTTGAGACAATGTTGCAGAATTCCCTGTAAAAAAGAATGTCAACAACTATCAATAATATCGAACTAACTTGAAACTCAAAACTCGAAACATAGTCAACTTTCAAAACTCAAAACCCCAATAGTTGGTCATGTCTATGGAAAATATTGTGACGACTAACACCTGAAGCACTTCAAGTCAGATTAGCATACCACAAGAATGTAAACATTTTCCAAACCAACTACTTTCCAAGTTGCATGACACCAGATAACATTCCACAGGCATCAAAAAAGCCATATCAATCACCCGTCTGAGAAATTTTTCATCAGACTCCCCCGAAATAAGTTACAGCTTTCCAATCACATCACCCTTATTCATCAAGCTCTAGAGATCCAAAACACTTCCTACAAAACTCCTTATTTGTGGACCTGCACTCGCTATTTCAAGACTACACTACAATGCAATATCAAAAAGCATATCTCTGACAGCATAGAGGTTGCTTACTTTGATACAATTGCTTCCAACTGTGTTCGTCACTGCTGGAGGTTTTGGATGGAACTGTTCTCCGATACGAGGTAAAAAAGATCCAGGACCCAATGATGGGGTTGCTTGCACCATGTTGTCCTTCGTAGCATCATGGCTCCCCCCCTCAGTCAAGGAGAAACCAAAAAGTCTGCAGCTACTTTTACATGAGGAAGCTAATTCTTGACTCGTCCTAAATGCAGGTTGAGCTGCCAGAGGTTGTGAATCACCAAGTAGAACAGAATCATCTGAATGACAAAATGAATCCAAGCTACCATGATCCCTCCAATGGGAATCATGTTGACCGCTTGAAGATGGCAATAACTTCCCCACATATTTTTCAGGAGCACAAACAGAAATCTGTTTATTAAATCCCCGCTCCTTTTCCAGGCTATTAAAGTTATGAATAGGATTGAAGTTCAGAACCGGATTGCTTGCTTGTGGGAACATTAACACCGAAGACGGTGATGAAACTTGTGCGATTGGAGCAGATGGTCGTACGGGACTATGAGTATTATAGCCCTTCATCAAGGAAAACCATCCACTTCTAGTTCCAGACAATCGTCCGGCATCAGAGGCAACAGGACTGTCATTTCCTCGAGCCTCATCTGCAGTTTTACCTCTTCTATATGAAGAGGTTACAAAAATTTCTTGACCTTGCAAGACCTTATGGAATTGGAAAGATTCCCCAAAGCCTACACCTTTATAGGAAGTATCAGGATTCACCAGTGGGTCTCTACCACCATTTCCTATTGCAGCAATACCAGAACCATTAGAACCAGGAAAGCACCATCTTATTTCGGACTGATGCATATTCTGACCATCAGCAGTATCGTAAAGATTGTTAAAACCCAAAATTTCTTGACCTTGCAAGACCTTCTGGAACCGCAAAGGTTCCCTAAAGTCAGATGCTCCAATTCCATCTGTTAGAAGAATGAAGGACCAAGTCAAATAATGTTGCATGACACAGAAAAGAGAATTAATTCTGAAGAACCTACCAGGAACCATAAATTCTGGTTTTCCCGAAGGCAATCCAACCCTGTTCCTTTTCGAAACAGGCGTGAGCAAGCTGTTAGGACTAGAAATTGAACCAGATGGTTCAATTTCCCAGGGAGAAACCCTACTATGCCTGTTGGTGTCAACATCATCCCACCTTACCTGCAAAAAAAAAAAAAGCCGCAAAGAACTATTAGATTAACTCTAGTAATGTTTTGATAAATCACAAACTAATGAGGATATTATCAAATAAATTGTCTAAGAGAGACAACTAGTCAGCAAGATAAAACCAAAGCCATCCAAAACAATCACGTGAGGTTCTGTAAGTAGATGAACTCAAACATTATATTTCAATCCAGAAGAACGAGCACGTTCAAGATATGCTAATTTAAATAATTGGCATCTGAGCAAGGAGTGATTGCAGCAATTACTTCCTTGGAATAACATGGTAAACCTAAAAGGCAATATTTGTCACATCGATTATGCTCAACACGTAGTCTAAATCTGAGGTGGATGAAAAAGAGGTAAATATTGATTATATACAAGAAGTTCTATTTTGCAGGATACCGAGCAGGAGTTGTTGGCAAAGTATTCACACCGCTTCTAACTAGATTATACTCACTGTCACTATTCCAAAAATTGAAGACGACGACACAATTCTACACAAGTAATTTAATAATCAAATCACTGGAAACGAACAGTATCTTTTTAGGTCTATCAGCCTAATGTCAAGGATGAACAGAGAACGCTGTAAAGCAACACTAATAATTATGAGAATCAAAGGGTGAACACATACCCCCTTTTTCCAATAATAGCCTTGACAGGAGCTTTATTATAACATTATTATAAGTTTTAAGCTGAAAGGCACATTTCAGTTATAAACTTGTACAAAATTTTATCAAACATAAAAAAGTCTGCAATCATACATACCAGCAAGCATCTCCATTTTGAACCAGGCCATCTAACAGGATCCATATCACTGATCTTGGTTATTAGTCCTGTGTATCTGAAAAAACAAAAAAACCAATTAAGGCCCTGATACCTCTCCTCTTTAGGCTAAAAATAATATAATTTTAACTTGAGAGTTGCAGGTTCAATCAGGTCACACCTTCGTTCTGCTGCATCTTCAGTTTCAAACCGCATTTTGAACCTCATTCCAACAGAAAAAGAATGATCCAGACTCTTCCAGAATTTATGGACTGGCACTATGAACTCCGAGGAATTAGCCCTGCTAGACATGAACAAAACAGTTTAGTTTTTACATAACATCAAGAAAGTGACCGTAGAGCATGACCAAGAAAGCATCTGACTGCTTGACACAAGAAAGCACAAGAACAAGTAAACAATACAAATGATAACCAAAAAAAGCTTAAAAGTACAGTAAGCGCAAATGGATCTCAAGCAATTAAGCACCAATGATACATAGGGCAAATGGTAATTTAGTCTGTTCGCTGGGCCCAAAAAAACAAAAAAAGGAAACACTACAAGCTTATGAAGATCTAATAATAATAATAGTAGTTTGTATATGATACACTATATATATATATTATGAAGATTTTCTAATAACAATAGTAGTTTGTATATGATACAATATATATATTATGAAGATTTTCTAATAACAATAATAATTTGTATATGATACCATATACATATTATATATATAAACTAAAGACAGCTTTTAGAAGCTTCTTTTCTATTAGACATTAAAAATTATTTTGGGATATTAAAACAATGGCTGAGGAAGGTACAGTGAGATTCCGGCCTTAAGTGAAAAGAAAATTGAGGAAACAAACGAAAAATGCCAGCCCAACATTAACCACTTCAAGCCAAGCTTTCATAAGCATATCAAAGTCAACATAGCTGCATATAGTTGGAGCTATAAGCACTAAATTTACCATTTAAATAGTTACGATACCATCCTCTTATTTCAAATTCTTTTCGCCCCCCAAGGCCATCATTGCATTAAAAAAAAAAATCTAGAAATGCACTGATAAACTTTCCACTTGCATTCTCAGAATATTGTTTGTCACATATTTGAATAGTGCAGCCAGTAACAAACCTTGGATTGTAGTAAATGCTGAAAACACTTTTCATAGATATAGCCTGGACCACATCTGCAAAAGTGCTGCGGTTCAACTGCTGGCTGCACAAAGATGGAAAAGTGCTATTTTTAATTTGAGCAGCTCTTCGGATTCCCAGTCTGAGTTCTCCATCCTCACCCCTGCCATGAACACTAAATAAGATTCCAAAACGATATTAATTAAAACTTCACGAAAGGGGAAATTTTTAACCTAAGAAAAAGCACAGCATCGCCTGAGACGAGCTTCTTCTTATTTACAAAAGCACTCCATCCGGTAGTGAGCAAATGCCTCCGTGGTTGTCCTACTCAAGCCAAAAATATCTTAGCAGCAAATAGAGAAATTAAAAGTTAATTCAAGGCTCCAATCCACATGCCTTTGTTTGATGTGAGAAATCCATCATAAATGAAAACGTTACATTAAAATGCATCCAACATTTTAGTGCATACCTCTATAGATGTGTCGAAATCTCCATTCCATGCCATGCAGGTCTTTTGCAACAAGCTCCTGTGATGGCCTCTGCTGTTTATAATCCTATAATACCAATCTACTTGAAGTCAAAAAGGTATAAAAAGAGTGCTTTACTAAAACATAATGAATTTTGCAAACTTCTAGAAATGAAATAAGGATAAAAATACAAGAGAATTACCAAGGGAGGGAAGCAATCCTCAGCAGCTCGGCGAGGAACAGAGAAGCCTCCATGAGTACTTGTATCAGAAGCCGTAAGGGTCTTGCAGAACATGTGTGGTGTGGTCGACTTGATGTCTGCTTCGCCATCGTCCTTGTCACCATCTGCCTTGGTCTTCCATTCTTGCACCTTCGGCTCAATTTGCTACACGGCATAATTTACACAAAATCAGACCCAAAAATTTGGAAGTAACCACCGACCAGAAAAAAAGCACCTTGAAACCAAATCAGTAGTACATTAACCAACAAAATGATATACCAAATTAAGAACTACGTTCAATTCACCGTTGGACAATGATTTCTAATTCATAATGATGTTCTTGTCCTATCTCCATCCGTTTAAAGAAAATGAAGAACCTAAGCTAAAGCAACTTGATTCAAACTGACTGTATTTTATTTAAGTTACTATTTTTATAAGCAACAAAACAAAACAAGAAACTAGAATAAAGCCCACCTCATTTTCAGGAACCAGTGAAACTTGTGCATAAACCTCATCTGTGGCACCCTCAGCCTGCCAACGAAAACAAACATTTTATAACAAATCCACCCAATGCCTTTTTGGGAAAACAAAACGTTACAAAAAATGTTAACTTTCAAATACTTGCAACACCTAAAATCCCCATGATAAAGGTTAAACTTCAACCGGCCTTTCACATTTTCCTCACAGAATTAGCTTTATATTTACACAGTTCTCTAGAAAACTAAATTAAACCCAGATGGAAAAACACCCAAAAAATTTGAAGAATTGAAACCCGTAAAACCACAACCATAATTCAATTTTCTCAAAAATAAAAATCCAAACTTCAAAGCTGTTTCCTTTAAATATTTCTCATAAACATAAACCCCAAAAAGCAATATTTTCCTTTGACTCCAAATCTCAACAAAATATTCATTAGACCAAGACAATATGTAGAACATACAAGATAAAGTGACAGTTTTAGAACATGTATATGTAGCTTACATGGAGCTTGACATCAACAACCCGGCAAAAGACGTGGGGATGGAGATCATAAGCTTCAGCTACGCCGGAAAAATAGGTAACTCGTTCCAAGTGGCCCTGAGGGAAGTACACTACTGCACTTCCTCTCTTCGGCAAGGATATAAGGGGACCAGCACACGCATGCCAAAGCTCTAAACAAACTGATGAACTAAAACCAGAAGCACTTAACATCGAAGCTGAAAACGAAGATGGGGATAAAGAACCAGATGACGGCGTTTCATCCTCTTCGGTAGTGTTCAGATCGATTAAACCCCCCATTGGGTAGCCAAAAAAAATTCAAAGAAAAAGGGTTTTTTTTTTTTTTTTGAGAAGGTAAGGAAAAGCTTTGGTTTTGTTATACTAGAAGTGAGTTATGAAGAAGAGCGTATTCCATGACTGCATTTTTAGAGGATGGTCCATCAAGGTAAAGAGTCAGTGCAACTTTGGCATTAAAAAAAAGGTTTGAGTCAAGACCCTGTAAGAGAAACCAAAACAAAAACTTTTTTTGGGGTGATGGGGTTTTAGTTTTTTTCAGTAATCAAAACAAGCTTTTAAGAGCTTTAATTAATTGGAATTACAATTAAAAACTAAAATAAAAGATATATTAAAATATATTAAGAGCTTTAAAATATATATATATATATGTGTACATATCTAGCAGTACCATATATAAGGAGTTTTTTTTAAGATAGGGGGAATATATGGAAAGAAAGTGTTTTCGAGGCTTTTGTTTGGATGTTTCTTGACTACTGCATGCGGAGCAGCAAGCAGTGCTGCAGCTGCTGCTGCAATGCTGCGACTGCCGGGAGTGATGTGTGGCAGAAAGAGAGAGATAAAGCAACGAGAACTAAGAGAGCTTTTTTTATTTGTTATTTAGATTATAATTTTAATGTACAAAATAAAATTAACATAAAATACCAACTGATAATTTGAAAAAAAAAAAAAAAAAAAAAGAAAGAAAGTAAAATCTTAGATATCTGGCTGGATGTCCATTTTGCCCCTCCTGCTTTCCCAATTCTCACTCATGTCCTCCCCTAATCCTTGCTAAACCTCTGCTTTTTCATTGTTCTTTTGCACCAATTAAAACATCATTTCTTGAATATTACAGCTTAAAGCTTTTTTTTTCTTCTCTCTTTACTTTTATAGCATTTGACATTTTATTTTATTTTTTCCAGGAAAAAAAAGGGGGACGAGAACTGCTCTAAATTAATCAAAACTGAAAGAGACCAGAGTTAGCAAACCTTTCTATTAAAGGAACAAACTTTTTCCAACTTCAAATCCAGCCTTTATTCTGTCTGAAAGAAAGCCCTATTGGCTAATACAGTATTCCCCCAGAGCTTATTTGGTATTTTCATATTTGAACAACCGTGACCTCCAACTTGCCAAGTTGCTAGCTTATTACATAATTCTTGGGTTTTTCTTTTCTTCCATAATTCTTGGTTGGCCAAAGTTTAATTGACTTTAATGCATAGTCTTTGTAGGCCATTATGGTTTTGTTTTCTTTGGTAAAAAGCAAATGAGAAAACGAAGGACCCCATTATGCCTAAACAATCAGGTAATATCATAATCATGGAAACAATGACCCTTCTAATCCATAATGTTTAGGTTGACAACAAATAAGGCTATTTTATGTCACTAAGTTGTACAAACATAACTCGGAATTGTAATTATTACATTAACAAATCCTACTTAGCGAAGTATATGCTCTTGATTACAGCACCATACAAAGTACAGTACTTCAATCTTAATAGCTTCAATCAAAGTTCAATTTAAAAAAATATTTATAATCTTCTTTCTTATTTCAATTAAAATCACTTAGCGATAGAAAGAAAAGAGTACATCTAGCAATATGCTACACTTGTTGAGTATTAGGCTCTAGTTCATTAATCAAACTAGTGTAAGATTAACTTAAAAAGTACAGTTAGATGTTTAACCAGAATCAGTCAATAAATGAATAAAATGCAGCTACATGCTTTAAGGTTAGCTTTTATTCTAGTTGAAACTCAACTGAAAAATAAATCTAGCTAGCAGGAAAAGGGATTCTTAAAAGCAAAGTGGTAGGATGCCAAAAAAGAATGCAGTAATTGTTATGGATTATTCATAGTACCTTCATACTTATAGTGCAAATTAATGAACAATATCCTCATTTTTCTTAAAGAATGCTAAAAAGCATGTATTTTTGCATTAAAAAAACTTTTAGTTTAACCATTGTTTTTAATTATTCCAACTACATTTTCTTTGGGGATAATCAAAACATGAAATTTCACTTTTTATTTAAGGAATTGTCCTTTAACCAAACACATCCTAAGAACAAAAATGAGAACTTGGAAGAATGGGTTGTTTACATCATAATTAGAAAGCAAAGGGATCCATTAAAATCTGACTAATTCAGTTTGGAGGAGGAAAAGAAAAGGTTGAGAAGGAAATGTGGAGAAAAATGTCGAAGACATGGAAAGGGGCAGGTCCCTATCAGAGCCATCAAAAGAACCCAAACCTAGGCCTCTAGCCTTAGGTGAGCAGCATGCAGGCAGGCCCGAGGCATATAATATAGATAAAAAAATTTTAAAACGTTATATAATTATATTATATAAATATAATATTAAAAACATAATTAAAATATAATATAATAAAAATTAATATTAATAAAATATTAATATATCATAAAAATTATATTAAATAAATTATTAATATATTAAAATTATCTAAATATATAATTTTTTAATATAATTAAAACATAGAAAATATCAGGTCCAAAATAACCCTGACAAAACGCGTTACAGCTCAATGGCCAATTGACCTTCGCTCCTTTTACGCTTTTATCCTAAGAGTCAAGAAACCTTATAATTCCACTCGCCATCATGGAGCGTTTGGGATGATTAGTTTTTTTCTCGTGCTGGATTTGGTATGAAATCATCTTTTAAAATTAAAAATAATTTAATTATTATAAATAAATTATCACGTTTGGTATTAATTGAAGAATCTTACAGTGATTAAGAGAACGTGATATTCAAAATTATATTAAAATAAATTTATTTTGAAAGTGATATCTATTATAGTATATTTTTTTATAAATTTTAATTTTTATAATTAAATTTTTATTTTTGAATCATTTTATACAAGATAATGTATATGATCATTAGATATAAATATGTTAAGATTTTAAATTATACTTATTAGTTATTAATATTAGTTTTGACCTTATAATTTATAAATTATTTATTTTATAAAAATTAAAATTATCATTTT
>JBBYHK010000015.1:3578264-3594620 GCA_038382065.1 Adansonia grandidieri | reverse complement strand
ATATATATATATATATATATATATTCTTGTCAATAATTAATTTCTAAGTAATTATTCACTTGTCAAAAATTTTTGTCTTAGCATAAATTTTTTTTTTTTAAGATATAACTTTGCCACTGTCAAATCATGCTTTTTTTTCCCTCAAAACTCACGCTGAAGTGACCTAACTTAAAGTTTGAGCTCACTCAATTTGAAAATTTAAGTTTTGATATTTTTGACTCTAAATTTAATTAATTTTTATTTTTTATATTTGAATTCAGTTTATAATTTATTTAAGTAATTTAAATTTATTTAATTAGATGTGATAAAATTATAAATATAAATATTAAATTATAATTTTTTTATTTAATTATATAAACATGTTAAATATACTTTAAAAATAAAAATTTAATTAAGTTTATTAATTTTTCAAATTAAATATTAAAATACTCAATACATTCATACTATTACTCATATAACTCGAGCTCAACTTATTTGTAACAAACCAAGCCCTAATAGATATAGAATTAAGCCCAAGTAGCTCACGAGAAGCTTGGCTCGTTTAAACCCCAAATTGACTAAATCTTTCATTAAAATCTAGTTAAGATGGGATGGCAGATCTTGATTGATAAGTAAACGTGCATAAATTATACTAGAAGTAGATTAATAAAACATAAACTCTTTCTTTTTGACTTGGATTTGCACACATTTAATTTAATAATACTTCTTATTAGTTAAAAGCAACAATTAATTTAAGTATTAATAGACCTCAAGGTCTCTATCTCTAGAAAATAAAAATAAAAATAAAAATAAACCTTAAGATCCCTAACTCCAATGGCTATAAGAAATTTATCTTTATAATATTTAGAGTAGACGTATGTACTTAAGGATTTAATGGACATTATATAAAGGTAAATTTGAGTTTTTCCCTTTTTTTTTTTAGGTAGAATTTATAAACCCTAGCTTAACCCTCGGGGAAAAAGAAGCACTATATTCTTAAAAAAACCTATTATTATTCTTCTTCTTATTATTCTCTGTCTGTAGAAATTGAGAATAATGTCAAACGGTGAAGAAGCTCTAAATTCTCGGCACGCATGCGCAGCTTGCAAGCATCAAAGGAGAAAGTGCGAAAACGACTGTGTGTTTGCTCCCTACTTCCCGGCAACTAGAGCAAATTGTTTCCGAGAGGTTCACAAGATTTTTGGCGTAAAAAACGTCACATGTATCTTGGAACATCTTAATCCCGATGAGAGGAAAAGGGCTGTCGAGTCCCTTGAATGGGAAGCCTTCGCATGGAAGGAAGATCCAGTAGAAGGGCCTCTAGGACTTTTCAGGAAGCTTGAGAAAGAGCTTGAATTGTTGAAAATTATTCAGCAGAGTATTGTCGTGCCTCACAACCCTTACCAGAACAAGTCCGGTTTGATTGAATTTAGCCACAATTCTGCAGCTGAAATAGTAGCTAATTCCAATATCGCCGCTACAAATTTTGGTTATGGCAACAACCCAAATTTAGGATTAGATGTTCCCTTGAATAATTACTCTGAATTGCTGCAAAGAGCAGATAATATCGGAAACCAAGTATTAAAGAGTTATACTTCGGTTGATCCTTACTTTACAATTCTGCAAGAACAACAGAGGTCATTAATTACAATTCCGCAAGAAAGAAGTCCTGATGTTGTTGCTCATTCAAACACTCTTTTACCGAAACAAGAGACGCAGAGAAATCCAATCCTGGGTAGTTCTTCCAATGTGAGGCCAGCAGCTAATTCTTTTAGTCAAGCAAACCTCCAAGGAGGAAGCCAACGAAGAGTTCATGGATATCCTAATGGACCTGGCTCTCAAGGGAGAGGTTTGCATTAAAGAGCATTTCACACAAATCATAGAATGCTACTTTTTCAATCTAATTAGTTTTATATGATCGTTTACTTGATTTTGATTAGAGATTACATTATACTAGTGTATTAAAGTTTTAGATATTCGCATAATTGAATTAATATATTTAGAGATTTGCATTTTTTATTCTGTCAATTATGGGATTAAATTTTACATTTTATTCAATTAATTTTAGACACTCAGCCTATTAGGTCTTAAAACAATATATCTGTTAATTTGTATAGGCATATGATTGCTTTAGTAGTTGCATGCAAATACAAGTTTTAGTAGTTGGATTGATTTTTATTATTAATTTTTTTTTTTTGAAGATAAAAGTCTGTAGAGGGTATTTAAAGGTCCATCAGGTGGATGCATATGATTCATTTATCAGCAAATCTAAGCCCATGCAGTTGACCCAATTAATGTAGCCTTTGCCCAATGGGCCATTTCCTAGTCTTCCCTTGTTACAACTTCTCCCCGTGCCTCTTGTTAGCCTCACATGTTTCATTGGCGATCCCACTTTAAGCAGTACAAAAATTTTTCTGCATTTTATTTATTTATTTACAGATTTATAGTTGATGAGTAATTCTCTCGTTCACTAAATTTTTAAACTTCATGAATTAGTAATATCACATGTATCTTTTAATATATATTAAAAATTAACTAAAAAATAAAATGTGTGATAAGCTTTTAATTTCATTTATGAAATAAAATAAAATTCTTGTGTTAGTATGATTATTTCTAACTCTATAATAGATAATCACCAAGTTATTGGTATTTATGTTTTTTATTTTATGGGATGTGCATATATATATATATATAAATTCTTGTAATTGAAGTTTTACAGTCAAATATATTTTCTTCAATATTATAATTTGATTTCAAAAGAATCTCAAACATGTAATGGATTAGGGTTAATTAGAGTTTATGTCATGCAAATCCAATATTTTAATATGAAATTCATGCATTAAAGAAATTTATTGAATCACAATTTTTAAGTGATCCATACACTTATAAATATGCTGAGATTTGAACTGAAAATTAATTTAAGCATTTATGCTGTTAAATGATTGTTATAAATAACAAGTAATTCGTTAGCATAGTACCTAAATTGCTTCTTAATTTTCGTTTTTTATAATGGAAATAGTAGTCTGAAAGTAATAAAATAATGTTCAGGTTTAAACTTTAAATTTATTGTGACTTCTTAAAAGTGATTTCACTAAGCCCCGATTTCATTTCCTCCTAATTTTCTTTTCTTTATTCATTAAAACCACCTGTGCTTGTGGTTTACATTAGTCTTCTCTTTGGACCAAATTTGGTAAAAAAGAAAGAGTTATAATATGACTATTTTAGTTCTTTCTTTTCTACTTTAAAGGTATGTTTGGTTAGGTGAAAAAAATGAAATGATGGATAGATAAGTATCAAAAAGTGAAAAAAAAAAAAAAGTCTTAGATGTGTTTGGTTAGGAAGAAAAGTAAGATGAAAGAAAATTAAAAAGATTATTATTTTTCATATCTTTTAACAAAAATAAATTACTTCAAATTAAAAAAAAAAAGAGGAAAGAAAATGAGAGTAGTGTCAAGATTCAAATAGCAGCTACAATGCGACTCTACGATGGCTATTTAGTGGTTTTGATAAATTATTGATATCGCGATTGATATTTTATTGCGATTAACAATGATAATATTCATTATATTCGTAGCTATAATAAATACGACACAACCAAAAATGCGTCCATGACTACTTTTTAAATCCTAGTGATGTGTGTTATTTAGGTATATTTACAAGAGTATCCATCATTTTCAAAATTTTATATTTTTATTTTAATTTTTAATTAGTATAATGATAAAGTAATATACTTTTTATTTTCTTTTCTCTCATTTTTTAATCATATCAAGTAATGAGAGAAAAAATTATTTTTTCTTTTCACTTATTAATAAATTTCTTTTTATCTTTTTACTTTTTTTCTTTTTTAAAATTTTTTTCCTTTTATCTTTTTTTTTTATTCTACCAAATAAATTCTAAAAGTTTTGGGGCCAATATATGATTTTAGGATTTATGAATGAATAAAGTTATGCTCAACATTTGTTTATTTTTCTTTTGTACACGTAATGTGAATCTCAATTGTTGAAATGTCAAAGATGGACATTGATTTGGAATTTTTCCCCTTTTTTTTTTTTTTTTTTCCGAAGGGGACCCAGTTGGTGTTCTAGGAAGAAATATGACGACCCTGATGAGCTCAAAGGTTTCCGTAAATGCCAAAACTCCTTGCGTCATTAATTAAAAAGACTAGAAACTCAGTCTATCGGTAGATTTTGCCATTATTTTGACCATCAATTGCAAAATTATCCCATTATTCCTTAGCCCTTTTACCCTTTTGATTAGCTATGTATTTGCACTTGTTTTCTGAGCCCTTCGCAATCAAAGCTAATCTTTGTTCACTATAGTCAACAAATTTATGCGCCTACAATTTACATTAAAGTAAACTTTGCTTTCTGTTCCTAATTTTCGTGATAATTGATGAAAATTATTCACTTCAAGAGAATCCCAATTTCCCCAAAGAGGAACATCTGTCCTTTTCCAAGGGTCTCAGATAAACCTCCAAAGGTTTTCAGCCTTTCAAAACCCACCTCAGCAAATATCTTGTTCTTATCTAAATCTACAATAGTTTTTAAGCCAAATATCACATGATCAAATCCATTCCAAAATTTCTCTTGATTCTCTTTTACAATTCACGTACCGGAGACAAGAAATGTGTTCTTGTAATAACTTGAAAAATAGGGGGCAAAGTGCATTGTGTAGAATAGACTAAGGAGGATCAAAATCATATCCAGTCTCAGCTTCCTCCCAACTTCCATCTGCCAAATAATAGAAGTCCAAGGAAAGACCGCGCATGGACCCACGATTGTTTTTTTCTTAAATACAAGTCTAAACCTATTCTCTGCAGACTTAAGGCCTCATCGAGCATTATCCCGTAAAGCCCCTGGAAACAAGCATGACATCCCCTGGAAAAGAAATGGCCTGGAAGGAATCTATGGTTCAAGTCTCCCAGACCCAGAGTGATCAGCAGCTGCCATTTAACGAGAATGACTCTCAAGACATGTTCATCTACCAGGTCTTGAACGAAGCAAACGCTTACGCCCTGGGAATCAATAACTTTCATCAATTTCATGTACCGCCAAGAAACCAAGCTGCGGTTGCAAAAATGCTTGAACCGGCCAGGACCGTCGCCAAGAAGCAGCACTACAGGGGTGTCAGGCGTCGCCCCTGGGGCAAATATGCTGCCGAGATCCGGGACTCCAACCGACAAGGTGCACGGGTGTGGCTAGGCACGTTCGAAACAGCTGAAGAAGCTGCTTTGGCTTATGACAAGGCAGCTTTCAAGATGCGTGGTTCCAAGGCTTTACTCAATTTTCCAGCTGAAGTCGTGGCTCCATCGTCGGTCCAAAAATTAAGGCCAAAATTAAGCTCAAAAAGCTCAGAAAAAATTAATCTGGATTCAGGTAGTAGCTCCATCACCGTTTCAATCGGGACATCGAAATCAGAATCAGAGAGTAGCACAACTGGGAAATAATAATCGAAAGTTTTACGAGACACTGCTTCAAGAACCAGTATCGACCCAAAGTCCTAAAAAGCAGGACAAGAATTCAGATGTCTGAAAGTTTTCAGTTTCCTTTCGATTTCTTTTTTCCATTTTGGGATTACAATTTCCCCTTTGATTCTTGTTTTCTTAATGGTGTGCTCAGCATATTTGTGTATAAAAGCTAGAGGTCTAGAGATCATCGCTTCAATGCACACTGCAACAAGTGCTCAAATGTTCTTTGAGAAACCATATTTCAACTCTTATCGTTTCATAACAGGGTTTTCCACAAGAGATTTGATTAATATGGTGAAGAAAGGATTACTACAAATAAATTAGTTGCAGATTTTTTTTTTTTTATCTTCTTCTTGGGTTCTTTACTATCTGCAATAAAATAAGGTTTTCTTTTAATTGCAAACTTATTCCGAGACAAATGGATGGTACAAAATAGAAATTGATTAAATTAAGTGTCAAAACTCTTAATATAATTTTGTAACACTTTGAATAATATTTGCAATAATAATTTTAATAACTTTTGATACAATTTTGATATCACTTTATATATATTAATATAAAAAAATCATCTAAAGTATAGAATTACCAAAAAATAACCCAATAATGAATTATATACACTAAAACAAATAATAAAAAAAATGTTTTTCATTTTTCGATTCAAATTTAAAGATGATGTTAGTCATCAAGATCTTTTACCCTTTTAATATCTTATTAACCAAATTAGGCTGTGTTCTATTTATCTTTATAACATTTCTGCATCATGGACGACGAAATTGACTAAGCTCTACTGAACTCCTTTTATTTATTAGATCCATTGCATCTGAACATGTTGAATTGTAGTAAATTTGACCTTGTTGTTTCCTCGTACAAGTGCATTACTTTGATTTCTTTTTGACCATAAAAAAAAAATGATTAATCGATAAATAAACTTATGAAAGTAAAACATGAACAATTAGCTAGGTACAACGAAAGAGTCCATTTTATTAAAATTAAATTGTCATTTAACCATGTGACAAATTACCCTAAGCTACTTTTCTTGTCAAAGGATCCAAGAGAATGGTTGATTGGTGTACATAAAATTTTGTAGACAGTCAAAGACTGTGTATCAAATTAAAATCGTACATGTCTCTGTCATAAGCTCCCCCACCTACTCCATTGTTTTAAAGGGTCAAAGCTAGAAGAATTTTTACGTCTAAAATACTTACATTTTTCAAGTGGGATTTGGTTTTCGAAAGAGAAAGCAAATTCAAAGTTTTGTTCACAATTACAAGTGGAGGAAAAAAAATAGGATACAATCCACCCTTGTGTTTTTCCATGTGCATGAGATCGCATTGGTAAGTTTTTCTTAATTCCAGAATTAAATGCTTAACTATATAAATTAGCTAATTATTGAGATAGAATTAAGCATCATCAAGTTTTCAATCAAATCATTTCGTTTTCATCCTTTTCTGTAGGTATAAGTTAGGTCTGGCTGGCATTATTTTCAATATGAATGAACAGATTGATACACCCACAACTTTATTCGCATTTTTTTGGTTTTATATATGACAAAATTAGATTCGAATGAGATAAACGTTTCGATTGAATGTTTTTTTTATTTTTTTATTTTTATTTTGGGGGCCAAGCCAACACACATTTAGATTGATGGGAAAGGGGAAAGTAACCGTTTACTCCATGTACAAATTAAGTTGTCAGTTTAAAGAGTTTGCTAAAACATGTTTTACTCCAACTAGCCTCAATCTGATCACTTAGCAATTAGCATGTTTAAGAATTTGCAGAGAAGATTCATGTGACTGTCATTTTTCTCACTCTGAAAAAAATCAGGAACAAAGACCAATTACATGCCCCTTCTTTTTCTCCAAATTAATAACCCACTTAAGAATGTAGCCCAATATATGAAAGCGACACTCCAAAGAATTTAGCCCAAAAACCTTATCTCTTACACCCAAACTCAAAATTTTACAAGTTGTACACGTGTTAGTCAACCAGATCAGGTGTCCCTTGTACCAATGAAAGGAAAGCATGATATGATCTTGGATTGCTAAGCACTAAATTTTAGGTCACATCTAAATGAACAGTGACTGCATTTTCTATCAATCCAATGCGCCACTCAAGCGGGGACTAAGCCAACCACTGTGTCAACATCTCTGACCTTAGTCAGGTTTAGAGGCTTTTTCTCCTTTAGATACTTGGAAGAGGAAGGAAATCATGTTACGTTTCACAGATTTGTTTTAACGGCTGGGCCAACCTGTTCTCTGTTTTTTCATAACCCCGCAATCTAAGAAGTTATGAGGAATTGAGAATTATATTTTGAATGTAGCAGCGACACAATCCTGGAAGATGAGATATTTAAGTTTAGACTGCCAAGTTAATTTTAGCTTCACGAATTTTTCATGGTTCTTAAGTGTTTGGGTTTGATCGTTGCTTAAAGGAAAGATCTATAAAGTTCAAAATTCTACTGTGTAAGCAAATATATAATCGTAATAAAGGTTTCTTGATAAAAACCTAGACTAATAATAAAAGAGACAATCCTGCCAACAAATAATTGTTTACAATTAAACTAGTATTATGCCTATAAATCAACCAGTCTCTCTGTACGGTCGTAATATTTCAAATCTTGTGTCCCTTTGGGTCTACCTAGTTTCGAAAATTATCTCAAAAAGAAGACAGCAAACTCTCCAAATAATCACTCCCCAAATCCTGAAATTCAAACACATCATGTCCATCCTCAATCACCTTTTCAATACGGGCTTTTCTCTTTAGTTTAGGCTGTTCAACCATGACAAACGCACTGTTGTGCTCCCAATCTCTAGACTCCCTTTTCCGGTGATTAGTGAAATTTCCAGCGCAAGCAGAGTCGTTACCTTGACAAGTTGCGGACAAACGACAGTTGATATTAGTTTTTGTGTAGTCAATATCCATAGCCTTTGCAACTTTCTCTAGTGGGAAGTTAAGATATGCCTTGGGGCCTCTAATTCTCAAGGCAGCCTCGTCGTAAGCCATAGCTGCTTCCTCGGCCGTGTCAAACGTCCCAAGCCAAACTCGAGCTCCTTTCCTCGACGAGTCCCTTATCTCTGCTGCATACTTGCCCCAAGGCCGCCTCCTGACTCCCCGGTAGTGTCTTGTTGCCAGCTTCTCTACTCTCATGGAATTCACTTTAAGCCCTAGAGTGCTTGCGTCTTTGCTTGTAATATCATTACAGGATCGGTTTATATTGCCTGGAGGAATAATTCCATCGAGAAGATCCTGCCAGGCGTCAGCTCCCATTGATATCCACCTCCCAAGGCTTGGCAGCCTTTGTAAAATCTCCATGGATCCATCTCTCCCATCCAGGCTTGGCAGTTCTTCCCAGGATTTGGACGATGATTTTGTTGGGTTGCTACTAGTTGCTTTATCATAAGCTTCTTGTCCACCAATGAAGTTCGCCCATACATTCTCTAGGATCGACTGATCAGCTGCTGCATGTTGGTGGCTGCTTTCGACAGCCATCTAGCATCTACAAAAATTTCAATCTCCCAATATGACCAAAATATATCGGATATAGGGTTTTGAGAATTGAGAAATATATAATAAAGCTACGAAATACGCGTAATTTGAAACCTTATACTACTGCGTCACAAAGTCCAGTTAAAAGCTTGTCCTTTAATCAACTGACCCGCTTAATTCATGGGAAGGAATTAGAAGTCAAGCAATAAAGAATTAGGTAGCTTTGTGTATTTTAAGGCTTATGCGGTTGTTCTAATCATTTGGCGGCTTAATTCATGCAGATACCCGCACTCGGTACTTTTTTCTCCCCTGAAATTCATGACTATAAATAAATTACTTAAGAAACATCGGCAGCAGGGGAATGAAAATCTGGGTGGGGAATCAATTGATTTTCATACTGTTTAACAAACGCATTTTGGCATTCTATAGTTGAATTAAGCACTAGTTTCCTAGATTATAGGAGGCTTACCCGATTTAACCTTAGTCCAAGCTACTGAAATATCAAGGATGATGGTTATCTACGTTTGAAAAAGAGGGTTATAGAGGGTGTACTATAGAATTCTGAGTTGTTTCTTAGGATTTACATCTTATAATTACAGCTTTTCAAAAATGCTTGTTCCCATTGAGATTCTAGGTTTAAAAGCTTCATGGCATTGCCTTTTCAAGAAATTCCTTTACATCCCGTCTGCTGCTAAGTATTTATTTTAATCGGCTCTCTCTTAGTATCAGTATTGATTTTGGCCAATGATACATGTTATGTTCAATGATTTTACGGCCATTGGGGGTGCACAAAAAATCACTTAATCAAATAAATTTATCGAAACTGACATCATTCGTTTCATTTAATTTGTTTTGGTTGTGAATAGTTGGCGAGGTTAGTTTAAACATATTTAATCTGTCGGTTTATAATTTTAAATTTTTGGATCGAGTTGATCCAACAAAACCGACATTTAATTAAAAATTAAATAAATTTATTTTTATTTAATCTAAAGCCAAACCCATATTACATTATAAAAAAACCTATGCGCATAAACCAAACCAATTTCAATTACCCATAAATCGAAAAAATCGATTGAACCAAATCAAATACAGTTCTATTAGTTTGATTTTAAGAGTCACTGTGGGTTGATTTCATATGATAATTCAGTTGAATCATTTTTTCAAAAATTTTATAATTTAATTTGATATCAACAATCGCGCAACAACTCAGTTAAATCCTGTTGAGTTGTGCGAATAAATGTGGTAGGTGCCTGTTCTGTGCATCTATGCAAATCCATATCTTCCTTGAGATCCAAGCATTGACATCCTTAATTAAGGAATAGGATCAAACTGATTGCAAGGACAATATTATAATTAATGTCACACGCTTCAATATTAAAAATAAAATAAAATAAAAAATTGAAAAATTTAACTGGAAAATCGCAGGATTAAAGGGTTTAATTAAAACCAAAGAAAGATGGCAGAGTGGTAGGATTCGATGAATAGTGGGGGAAAAACTTCAGTGACTTGTGCAAGTAATCGAAATCAACAGATATGATTAATGGTTCTGGCGCAATCAAGATTGTACCAGTTCGCCACAAATAGTTGACTTTGGCTTCTATCGCAAGTATACGGTAAAACTCCTATATAATAATATTTTGGGATTAAAGAATTATATAATTATAAACTATTCATTTATCGAGAAATTAATAAATTTTTTCTAAAATACACAAATGACTTATAAATTAAAAACATTGAAATTGCATTTAAGAACTTAGATTTTAAAATTAAAATCATATATAAATGCACGTTTATAATTAATTTTTAAATTTAAAGATTTCTTAAATACGAATTGATTGATAAATTTAAAATACTTATATATATTAAAAATTTAAAATTCATATTTTTATATTATCAAATATATAATAATTTGTATATTAAATAATTTATACATAATATATACATTTAGTTCGTAATATTTATATCGCAAATAAAATTTAAATCTAAATTTTAAAATTCTTTCAAACAAAGCATAGATAAAGTTATGGATCACATATAGTATAGAAATTATTCAAGGGGTCATGAATATAATAATCAAGATCCACATTAAATTGTGCTTTACTAATCTTTTCTCTAAAACAGACATTTCAAGTAATATTCACCTTAAATAACAATTTGCTATATCATGGAAATAATGTACCAAATATCCCATGTCATTGCAAAAATTTAAGGATGAAGTTCTGATTTAGGTATAAAGAAAAACAAAAAAAAAAAAAAAATTGGATGTATATTTAAGAAATAGTTTAAATGAGGAGATAAAACTTGTTAATTGAAATAGTATTATATGAAATTTTGATTTTATTTTTTTAAATTACTAATTTATATATTTGTTATGTCCTAAAAATTATATAAAAAAATTTATTATCTTCTACATTTAGGGAGGTTAAAAACGCACTGAGACTGTAAAATATTATTAATAAAAATTTTACTGTATTTGCAAAATGATGTTTGATTTGAGTGACCACTGGCCAGTGCCAATAATGACTTAATCCTTTTCTAGAGGGAAAAAAAAAAGTTGCTCAGTTGGGCTTTAGCCTTTATGGGTTCCGAGATGGACAGAAAGGGCTCACGATCAAAACAGTAGTAGCAAACCCCAATTATTGTTATTATTACTACTACTGCTGGGATTAAATTCTAATATTAAGTCTAACTATCATTAAATTTTAGTAAGAAAATGTAACTAAGACCAAATAATGAAAGTTCTATAATAAGATGATTAGTTATCTAATTTTATATTAATTTTACCTTACCTGAATAAGTACTAATATATTACACTGTATGTATTAAGCTTAAATCGTATTATTAATTGAGTTTATATATAATGCGGCATGAATATATAAATTTATACATCGATAATTATAAAAAATAAATCTTTATAAATTCATATATTTTGTAGTGCATTATTTCTTATTATTGGTTGCATTAATGAATATTACCAACCACATTCAAATGGCTGTTTGTATGGGTTACTAATTGAAGATGATATTAGTTTTCAAGTGGGTTGGTGGTTGGGTCCAACATTCAAAGAAAACTGTCCAAAAAATTCAATGTTTCAATACTTGGTTGCCAATGGCAGTCCATGGGTCACCGTTAAAAGTTCCTGATCTGTTAATTAAGGACTTGCAGGTGTGCGGCGATGGCATTTGTAACAAATTTTGACAAAATAAAACATTTACTTCAAGTACATAATTAATATTCCCCCAACAAATTGACAAATTTGGAGTCTCTTTGACAAAATTAACTTGCACCGCAATTACTACGACTTTATATATATATATATATAATAGGTTGATTTTATAATTTTAATATGATAATCAATATATTGATATCATATTCATGTTATACTTATAATTATCAACTCTTTCAACTTTTGGTAAATTTGACAAGTTCCATGCATTTGTTTTCCATTTACATTATCGTGCAACGCAATGTCCCTCCACTAACCACTTATTCCTTCAATCTTGTAGCCATCTCACTGTCATTTTCGATACAGCAGCATTTTCCAGAAGGGAAAGGAAATGAATTATTACTAAAACAAATCTATTATGAATTTAAGATGGAGAGTGACCCCAGAAGTAACTTGTTTTAAAAGAGAAGTTGGGACAGCCACATTAATTTCTCCAATTAATTTGCTTTTCATATGATGGGGGGGGTACTCGCTTGACTGGAGTGGACAGTGGAGACACTGGTCCATATGCTATTATCGCAATATACATCTATTAAGATTGGCTAGAAAATTTGCAGTTCCGTCTAATTGTTTTTTTATATATATATATATTGTAAAACAATAGCCTCAATTGTGTAGCAAGTAGAGTTCTGAAATCTACAGGGAAGAGTGTATATTTGTTATGAAATAGATTTAAGATAGATGCAGATGAAAGATTGAGCAAAGATAGTTCTAAAAAGCTCCATTTTTTTGTATTCTGTCCACAGCTCAATGCATGAGGACACACGTTATTATGTTTATGGAGCTTCATCCTCACCAAATCTCAACTTCTTTTTTTTTTCTTAATCTCCTGGTGTTTTCTCATACTACGTGGCTAAACATCTTCCTTATTATAGTTTATAATATAATATTATATTTGAATCGACATACATGTATTGATCAGTAACTACCACACGGTCCACGCCTTCTTATAATCGATTAATACCGTCTAGCAATGTTAACTTATGAGGGAACTAATCAGATTACATTATTTACCTCAGAATTTGTCGTTGAAATTTGGAAGTTGAAACACAATTTAAAAGAAGTCTCAAATCCAAAACCCCTTAACTTACAAGAAAGAAACTATATATTTTTCAATCCTACATGACAGGACAATCTAAATCTAACATTGTTCATTGTAAGATCATGTGATAATCTTGTTGGTGGGTGTAGGCAACAAATTTTCTAGCAGAAGCTTCTTATTTTTCAGGTTTTCAACATGTTTCAATCACTTTGATGATGAAATGGGAAAAATAAGCATGTTTAGTTGTTTTTTACAAGGTTTAGTAGGCACCAATTACTACTATGACAAAAAGTTTAGACCAACTGCTAATTAACCAAAGCAATTTTGTCAAAGGATACTGCTTCCCGATATATGAAAAGCCTCTGACTAATTAACTTGACAATATTTGCTTCTTAATTTGGTAGTTGGGAAGCTAAGATTAATCAGGAAACGTTAGGTTTCCAAACCACAGCAACCAAAGTAAAATAGAAACAGTAACGAAATACTATAGACAGCGAAGGATGGTTTTTGTCAAAAGAATTCAACTAGTGCGTGACCCACTTTCATTTGTATACCATTAATAACTATAATGAGACCTATACAAAAAGCATATCCCATACGTTCAAAATCATCATTCAGTCCACATCTTATTCAGTGCCCAAAATCAACTAGCTAATCACATGGAATCCTGTCTTCTTGTTCTTCTCTTTCACTGCATGTCATTCTTTTTTATTGCTAATGCTGAAGCTTCTATAAAGCAAAGGCCCTTCAACAACAAGGTTTCGGCTGGTTTTGTCTTTGGAGATTCGACGGTAGATCCTGGAAACAATAACTATGTAAACACCCTCTTTAGGGGCAATTTTCCTCCTTATGGAAAGGATTTTAAAGACCAAATTCCGACCGGAAGGTTTACTAACGGGAAGCTTCCCACCGACCTCGTTGGTAGGTTGATATATTGTACATTGAAATGAAACGTGTTGTTTGCTTCTTTTCTTCTGGCACATTACTTAAAATAAATGTGCGTTCGTTTCATACTTTGCTTTAATTTGGTGCATTTGGGCAGTTTCATATGTCGGCATTAAAGAATATTTGCCACCGTATTTGGATCCAAACCTTAGCATTGAGGAGTTGATGACAGGAGTTAGCTTCGCCTCCGCCGGTTCGGGATTTGATCCACTTACACCACAGATATCTGTCCGAATCTCTGAACCCTTTCCTTTTTTTCCTCTTTGATATATATATATATATATATATATATAGTCGTAGAATGTGAGAAGTGAATTAAGTTCAAGCGTTTGTCCAACCCCAGGGCGCGGTTTCGATACCAAAGCAGCTGGAGTATTTTAAAGAGTACAAAAAACGACTGCAATCTGCCATTGGAAAGAAAAGGATGGAAGATATTGTCAAAGACGCTGTGTTTCTCGTCTGTGCTGGTACTAATGACTTTGTAGTCAACTATTTTACCTTACCAATTCGACGAAACAACTATACAGTCTCAGCTTATCAACAGTTGGTCTTGCAAAGTCTGAAGCAGCTCCTACAGGTTTGGATTATAAGAACTGCTACAATTACCAAGGATATCATGATAATTGATTTAATGAATTAGTAGATTGTTAATAATTAGGAACACTATAAATGGTTTTTACTATGGTTCATGGTACAATTATTTATCTATTTTTTTGCTTTTGAAGAAGGGTTGTGGGGCTCCAAAATTTGACTATTTGACTGCGAGTTATAATTGGCTACTTTAAGACCAAGAGTCGGTACATATATTTGCTAGAAATATTAAAGCTACTTAATGTTGTTTGGTGGTTGAGTGAGACTTGAGTCTGAATCGAGATGCAGCTGAAAGATTCAAAGGAAAGCATGGGGTCCAAACATGAACTACATAGTGATTATTAGCACCCTCCAATTCTTCCATGCTATTGACTTATCGCGATCACCTTTCTGAATCGGCATGAGGGGCAGTCTTTAAGAAAAAGCACTTAATTTGGAACAGCCTACAGTGGTCTTCAATCCTGCAACTTGGAAGCGTTTTATTAATTAGTATCTCTGTTTAACACAGGATTTATGGGATGAAGGAGCTCGAAGAATTGCAGTTACAGGGCTACCTCCAATGGGTTGTCTGCCGGCTGTCATCACCCTCAACTCCGAAAACGCCATCCTCGAACGTGGTTGCATAGAAAAGTTTTCTCAGGTTGGATTGGAATATAACCAAATGCTCCAAAATGAAGTGAATTTCATGCACAGTAGATTAGCTCATATTGGTGCAAAAATCTATTACATCGACATTTTCACACCGTTGGTTGACATAATTCAAGGCCTTGGAAAACATGGTAAGCATAATAAACTTCTAAAAAAAACAAAGTAGTTTAGACTTGGTAACCATATCTCGTCTCACAAATTTTGCGCCTTTCATCTCTCTTTTTCCCCTTTACTTTCTTTGTAGATTTTGATGACGTTAGCCGTGGCTGCTGTGGGACTGGTTATTTAGAAGCAGGTTTTTTGTGTAATCCAGGATCATACGTATGTTATGATGCATCTAAATATGTATTTTTCGATTCAATTCACCCAACTGAGAAGACATACACCAAGATGGTTATGACTTTTCGTCCTATCGTCGACGCAATAATCCAGGATTGATATTTGACTGATTGACTCATGCGTTAAAAATTAATCCTAGTATTACTTTATAATTATTATTTTTTGTATGAAATATTAATTGTATGTGTAGGTGGTGAAGTCCATTGAATGCTTGGCCACATGTAAATTTAGTGCTACACGTCACTGAGTATTATTATATGTGACTTATAACGTAATGGACTGAAATTTCATTTAAAAAAAAATCTTCCTGATTCTTAATTAGAGTATATAGAAGACAACGATTTATAGTGGTGCTAAATAATTAATTTTATATGTTTTTATTATTTCATGTTTGATTGATATTGTAATAAATCATTCATTAAATTTAATAATATAATTAATTGTATTTATTATACACGTATATAGTTTTAAATAATTTTATATTTATACCATATTGATCTAAAATATCATCTCTTCTATATATTCAAAAGTTAAAATATTTTTAATTTACTCATCAAAATTCAATTTAAATAAAAAGTATTAATTGAGAAAAGTTTACTTTAATAAAGACTTTAATGTTCATAAAGAAAATAA
>JBBYHK010000015.1:3520752-3536281 GCA_038382065.1 Adansonia grandidieri | reverse complement strand
TAAAATTATGTAAAAGTGATTACATTTAACATAAAATAAAAAAATTGATGTAAACTATACTTAAACCCGAACCCGACTTGAACCCAAACCCGAACCCGAATTGGCCCGAACCCGGATTGGCCCGAACCCGAATTGACCCGAACCTGAATTGGCCCGAACCTGAATGGACCTGAACCCGAATGAACCCGAACCCGAATAAACCCGAACCCGAATCAGCCCGAACCCGAAAAAATTCGAACCCAAAATGACCCGTCCCAAACCCTTCCGAACCCGCCCAATTGCCACCTCTAATTATAATACTAATGCATAGATTTTTAAATCTAATTTTAGCAAATTCTGATCCTACTAGTTGATAATAACTCCCCTCTAAATCAAAGGATTTATGCCAAAGATTTGCATTTAATTATAGAAAGTAATTTTAATATATACATATATAAGATAGAATTATATTACATAGAATGCCGAGGACACGGATGGTTATTTCATTTTGTTTAAGTTGTTTTGATTAATAATTTTTAGATAAATGAAAAGTTATTGGCTTAAACATTAAAAAACAACAAACTAAAGTTAAGAAATCATTCAAATCTTTATTTTTGCAATCAATGAGTTCTTAAATAGTTGTTTTCACCCAATTAAACCTTCAATTTATTTTTATCCACTTAAGTCTTCGATTGAACAGAATTGATGACGAATGTTAGTCAATTTTTATCTCATTAAATGCTCAATTGGATAAAAATAAATGTTCAAATGTTCAATTTATTACAACAAAATAATATAAATTTAAATGATTATCTAATTTTAATTTAGAGACACTTTTATTTTCAGCTAAAATTATTTTTTATTTTGATAAAATAAAATTTTCATGACAATCGATCATAATTGCATATACTAAATTTTAAATTTTGGCATAACTCTTCAAACTAGTATTTTATAATTGAGACTGTCAACAGCGTTAATGGTACGTAAGGGGAGCGGTCTCGCGCGGTCCAGTCTGGTTTTCGTGCATGGGGTTTATTTTATTTCGAAAGTCTCAAGGCATTTACCAAAATTTTTCCAATGATTTGGTGTAAAATATTCAACTGTAGGTTTACGTAAGCCATTACCTATTACATTTTGACATTGTTCTCCATACTCAGAATAAAAGTTTGTTATTATTAGACTTATCACTTTCCTTGGTCAACTCCTAATTTGAGCTAGAAATTTCATTTTTCGACAATGACTTTCACTCTTACTTGTGCGCTTCCCATAGATATTGATGCTACCTGTACATATTAAGCTATATTATTCAAATTTGAGATTTCAACAACAGGGTCCCGTAGCTCAGTTGGTTAGAGCGTTGGTCTTATGAGCCGAAGGTCGCGGGTTCGAGCCCCGCCGGGACCACTTAAGTTTTTAATTTTTATCTTTGCTCTTATGAGCCTAAGGTCACGGGTTCGAACTCCACTGTGGCCGTTTAATTTTTTATCATTCGCTCGAAGCCGTGTGAAGAAACAAAGACCCAGCCGTAAACCAGTAAACCACGTTTGCCAGTTCAAAATCAGATAATTTATTATCCAAGAAACAAAGGGTCAATATTCCACAAAGACCCAGCCGTAAGTAGACTTTTACCGCCATGACCCGTAACTACACAAAAACCAAACGACAATAGCCAGTTAAATCACATGGAGAAACGTAGCCATTTCGCTTCCATCATCATCCAATCCCAACACTGTTAGATTGTTGAATAATGACCAATTGATTTCATCAACCATTTCTAAAATTCACATTTCATAATCCTAATTTATACAATTAAAATTTGAAATCTCCAGAAACAAATGGTATCATAGATTCACATAAGCACCTTATCTAACATCAAAAACATGTCATTGTTTTGTTGAATTTTCCGGTCTTCCATCATCTTCCTTGTGCTGAATTTTTTCCAAAAAAAAAGAAAGAGAAAAGAAAAGGAAAAAACACCCAACCCATACCCACCAAGACAAAACTCCCCCAGCTCTTCATATCAGTTTGTTGAGCCCATGATTGATGAGAGAGATATATCAAAAACATATTTTTAATATGATTTCTGTATATTTTCTTTTCTGTTAGACCAGCTTTTTATTCTTTTTGAGGACTAAAAAAAGAAGAAGAAAAAACAGGAGAAAAAGCTGGTAATGGGCCATGACTATCCACATTCCACACCCACCCTTTAATCATTCTTTTCTTTGATTTCAGGCTTTCCTTCTTCTTTACTACAACTCGTACTGTTGTTGTCACCACCTTTTTCCTTTGGTTTCTCTCCCAAAATCTTAGCTTTCAGTGCTTTCCTTCTTCCAAAAGTACCTCTTTTGACAGCTTTGTTGGTATGTTATTGCTAAACCAAATTTTTGGTCTGGTTTCTTGTTGCTTTAATAAAGGGTAAGAAAGGGGTCACTTGGGAATACCCATGATTGGGAGGGATGCCTGGGATCTGGGTTCTGGATGTTAGTAGTGTTAGAAGTGAATTTGCATAGAGTCAAATTTAGAAATTAATTTTTCTAAAAATCAAATCTTTGGTTTAGGATATTATGCGGTTTATGTTGTTGCTGCATTTTTTTCAGCTTCTTACAGCACTGTCTTGTTTCTGTTAGTGGATAGGTGGGTTGACTTTGATAGTTGCCTAGTTTTTCATTTGTGAAAAGCTTGCCTGTTCTGTTTATTTAACTGCTGGCTATTTTCCATGAATGTGTGTCCCAACTTTCAAATCAAATCAGGTTCATAGCATAAAAAAATCCTAATTTTTTTTTAAAACTTTTCTGTCATGCTCTTTTACGAAACTGAATTATCTTTTGTTCCAAATTTATGCCTGCTGTTGTTTCTGATTAAATTTTGCGCTTAAAAATACTGTCAGGTTGATGCTCAGCTGGATACAGACACTTGCTATCAGCAATGGGTTCCGGAAATTTGTTGAAGACAATAATAAATATAGTGAAAGATGACAGCTCTAAGCAAGTAAAGGTATATACCTACTTCCTAAAACCTAACGGTCATAAACTAAGCTATGCAACTCTTTCTGCTTCCTAGTCATTAAGACTGCTTCTCAAATAATTAACTTGCAATTTGAATCTTTGGGTTAATATTATCTGTCATTCAAACGGATCAACCTTTTGGAAGGTTGTCATATTTCCCACTGAAATGATATTTTTGAAGCTTTCAATTACTTTTATCTCTCACAGAAACCTAGCTCATATTCAAACGCAAGTGTCATTACTCATTAGTCATTACCACCTTCCTTGATACAATTTGCTTTTTGCAATTTATCATGTATTTGATCCCTTTATCGAGGTAACCTTGACCTTGTAATCGGTCTCATCTGTTTGGCACAGGGATCTTCAGCTTCTACAAAATCCAATGGCTTCAAATGGAAGAAACACCAGCGAAAGGCATCCACTAAAACGAGTTTAACTAGTGGAAATTCCAACACTCTTGGCATGCCAATTGAGGATTTAGCTGCAACTCGGATTCAAACTGCATTCAGAGCCTATAGAGTATGTTGATTTGGAAGTTCTATAAATTAAAATCATAATATGTGAGCACTCATTTATATGCATGTATCCCTTTGCTTGCGTTAGTGGTTGTCTCAGTGATGTTCCTCACAAAGCAATCAAGAAACTCTTCCAATTGTAATTCTTACCTGTTGCTATAAAATAGCAAGTTGATGCGTCTTAATGTATTGCTGAAAAGAATTCCTGTCCTTTAGGAAATTTTAGTGCATGCTATTGCTGTCTGTGTTTTGTTTATGATGTCAATTTATGCATTCTCCCGTAGATGACATATTATACTATAAAGAGCACACTTTTGACCTCTTTCAGGTTATACTGGAGTTCATTAACCTGACAACAGATGGTTTGCACACTATGGAGATATTTGCACACAGCATCATGCCAATAAGAATCTTCTTGCTCTTCGTTTTGCTTCCCCATAAAGTCTAGCTCTCAGATTCACCTGATTTTCCTTATTTACTTATGTTGATCGAACTTACTTGTATTTTAACCTCGTAGGTCCAACACATTTAAGTGGATTCTGCATTTTAATGCATTATTCTCAGCTAATTGAATCACTAAATTGGAATGACTGGTGAAGTCCTCTTCTCTAGTCTTTCCAAAAAGAACCAGTGGCAATCATTAAGGGCATATGTGCAAATCTTTCTAAAAGAGGGGCAATGTAGGCACATGGTATTTGATAATCAATTGATGTCATGAATGTGTCTAAGTAACAACCCTGTTTCTGAATTCTTTTATTTGTTGGCAATGCAAGTGTAGCTTTCGTTTGCTCATTCGCTTTTTAATTCACTTGCAGTTATCTTATAAGATATATGCTCACCATTGAGTTGGTAGAATGGTTTAATAATTTCTTTTCCCATGATGCAGGCTAGAAAACAATTACGTCGATTGAAAGGTATAGTAAGATTACAGGCTCAAACCAAAACTAATTCCATCAAAAAGCAAGCTACAACAACATTAAATTATCTTCACTCATGGAGCAACATACAGGCTCAGGTAAGAGCTCATAGACTCTGTATGGTAACAGAAGGCCGTCTTAGACAGAAGAAAATAGCAAATCAGCTAAAGCTTGAGGCAAAACTACATGACTTAGAGGTTAGATCAACAGCCCTGGCTTATGAGAACTTGGTTGGACTATGATCCTGACAGCGTGCTTTTTAAGGCTATTCGTGTTAAACATATGAATTCATCTATGAATGCAATTTTAAGCATCTTACTATTCTGGATAATTAGCATAACCTTATTTTCCATGGAATCATGTTTTACATCTAATCATCGGTATAATTTTATAGATTGCTGGGATTTGAGTGAAATAAGGTTTGATCTCTGGACATCTGTAGGAATGGTCATTTGGCATGCATATTCTGGTGTATCATCTAGGGTAGTTTCTGTTCAGCCCTAGTCACCTGTCCATTTTCTGAATGAATCTTTTGTTATTATTTGTAATACTAAATTTTAACAAATCATTTTAAACATTAATCACAAGACAAACTGTTGAGGTTTAAATCTGTCATGGCCTATAATATTGACTGCAATGATCAAGTAATCAATTTTCTCGAATTCTCTTCACTTGTTTCTTAAATGGTTTCTGATTTTTTCCCATCATATCTCTTTGTACCTTTACATATCTTTATCTTAGCGGCATTTTGTCTTCTATCAGTTTTCCTGATATGAATTTTATTTTAAAAGCAACTCATCTTACAGAGATTCCAACTCCTGTGTATTGCAAACTCATTTGATGCTCCTGAGTCAATAATGGTAACAGTTTGTATGTGGTGATGTCTGGATCTTCTATGTTCTGTTTTTGCAAGGTGCTTGTGGAATTATTGGATGAAGGCTCATTCTGGTCCTAAGTCCTCTTGATCTTTCTAGATTTGTCTCAGAATAGCAATCTTTATGTCCTACTGATCTATATTGTCATTAGCGTTTCATAGTTTAAGATGTTTGATGTTTCATTGACAAAGTGTCTAAAACTTTGGCTTGTCAAATCAAAGAATTCCAGGTGCTCCTGCTTCCTGCTGAAAGCCTCCAGATACCTTTGTTTTTCTATTTCCTCTTAATCTGCAAGTTGAGGCTGGCCTATTCAACTCTCTCTTTCTCTCTCTTAATACTAATTTAAATGGATGACAGGTGGAATGGTCGTGTGGCCCTGAAACAATGGAGGAAATTCTCACAAAAATACAGCAGAGAGAAGAAGCAGCTGTTAAACGGGAGCGAACTATGGCGTACGCCTTTTCCCATCAAGTATGTCATTATCAGAAGCTGTAAATTTTGTTATTTTGATGAAAGTTGTATAAGCAATAACCATGGGATATGCATGATTTGCAGTGGAGGGCCCCCAACTCTAACAATAACGGACTTGGCAATTACGAGCTTGCTAAAGCAAATTGGGGCTGGAGTTGGGTGGAACGCTGGATTGCTGTTCGTCCATGGGAAAGTCGCCTCCCTTCTCAGTCCATTACCCCGAAGAAACCGCATAACAGACAGATAAGCAAGGCTGGTAAAAACTCTAATTCACCTAAACCAAAAGTATCAGTATCAGCTAAACCCCATCTCTCGAACGAGAAGGGAACCATGAAGCCTAGGAGGTTGTCTTACCCAGGTGCTGAGAAACCAGCTGCACGCCATGGAAGCACCAAAGCTGAAAATTTGAACAGTAAAAAAGAGGAGATAGTGACTTAGCAGCAAGCTAAAGATGTAGTTAGAACATCCAATCGGTTTTCAAAAATTCGTGTTGTATTTGGTTTTCAAAGATAATTGAGCACAATCCTATTTTCATTTGCTTAGGTGTTTGAAAATTATATTTATTTATACCATGGTTTTGTTTCTAGCTTTTTGTATGTGAAGTGAAAAGTAATGCCTCGCATGAGAACAGAAATTATCGAACCGATTGGTTTTCTGGGGCAGAAATGGTGATTCTTTCTATTTGTTATTTTTGTTTTCTTTTCATTCATCTTTTGTTTCGTATAATCAGAGAATATTTTTTGTAGATTCAATCTCCATTTTGTAATTAAAGTATTTACGCATAATTTTTGTGTTTATTTTAAAAAATAATAAAACAATTATATTTATTTTAATGCTGTGAGTTATTACTCATGCAAAAGTGTTTATAATCGAGTTACAGTTTAAAATTTTTATATTCTTTTTGTTTAGCCAGGTTAACTTCAAATTGATTCAAAAACTTATGTTATTATTTAAAATAACATTAAAAAATTATTTTTAAATTAATATTTAAATTTAAATTTAAATAAAAATATTTTTTATTATTTAAATAATAATTTAAATTGTTAGATTTAATTGAAAAAATGCACTCACTTTTAATTCAATAAAAGTGGAGTTTATTTAACCCAACAAATTGGTCAAACTCATAAACAGTTTATAGTCTATACCCATTAAAATGTTATTAGTATATAGGCTAAACTATTAAAAAAGTCCACCAACTTTATAATTTTATTTAATTAAGGTCTTATATATTTATTATACTTAAATAAATTTTTATCTTTTAATTTATATCTAAATAAATTATTATATTAAATAAAATATTAATTTAAAAATTTATTTATGTATAAATTAAAAATTAATCGCTTATTTAGCTAAAAGTTAAAAAAGGTTAAGAAAGATCAGTTTGAGTGAAAAATAGAAGTATAAACAGTTAGATAAAACTATAAAGTTCACGAGCTTTCTTATTATTTTAGGCTCTTGTGCAATATTCAGGTTCTCATTCCAAAGTGGGCCAGGAACTCTGGTCCAAGCAAAAATATATGTAGTAAAAGGGCTTCATCGCTTCAGCCCGCATAATCTGGCCCGTGTTAATCAGAGGACAACGTTAAATTAAAACGCTCCGTACTAGCGCCCGCAGTCCTCTGGCTTCTCCAATTTTCAGAGCTATAAATTCAGCGCCCATTTGAACTGAAACTCTGAACACCCCCCCTACCCCCACATTTTCTTCTCCATATCAAAGATTTCCTTCGTCAATTTTCTTTCCAGACAAACAGCCCAGTTTCTCACATTCTCTCACCGATATTAACTAGGCAAGTCTCCTTTCTTTCTCTTCCTACAAGACTTTGTAAAATAAAGATCGAGTAAAATCAACCGCTGGTTTTCTTTATATACCTTTTCTTAAAATTTGAAACATCTAGGGTTTTAACTTCTAATTTGATTTATTTCGCTTTTTGTTATTGTGTCTGAGGATCGATTTGACGTTGACCTCGAAATTTCTAGTCCTGTAGAATCATTTTTGTTGATCAATTCTTTTGGTGAATTAACTCCCTGTTTTTGAATTTGGAACCGTTTTAGGCATTGGATCAGTTTGCTTTCATTTTTAGCTCTCTGTAACAATGACCCGATTTATTTGATGTTCATTGTCTCTATATTTTCATTCTAGTAAATGTGCTTTTAGTTTTCATATATATCACTGTTTCACTCTTTATGATGATTTCCTCTGTTACTAATTTGACCTGGAAATTTTTTGTTGATCGGGTTAGGTATTTTGAGCCCGTAATCATGTATTGTTTGAGTTTGATTTGATTATTGATGATGCATATATACACATTGCTCAGACAAGCATTACATCTGGTGATAAGGATTTCATATTCAATTTGATTTTGAAAGGGTGCATATTGAAGCTTTATATTCCTTCTTTCTAAAGAATTGTGAAATACTTTATCTGATATGAATGAGTAAATGAACCTCATGGGTAGTCAATTATTTTATAATCACTAAAGCATTTGGTTGCTTACACCTGATGAGCAACATTGCGTGATTCACATTTGGTCCGTAACCTTATGACTAGTCCATTACTCCAGTTGAATGGTATTCTGATAAGCAACATCGCATGAGTCAAAATTTTGTCGATTTGGTTCAATTACATCTGACTGTTTTTATCTTATTTAATCCGTTACTTCCCTGTAAAGGAACTGAAGTATTATTCCTCACATATTTTTTTAGAAATTTGTTCTCACTTGTTATTCTTTTCTTAGTATTAAAATGTAGCCGTTACGCTGCATTTGTAGAAATTTGTTCTTACTGGTAATCTAATAAGATTTTTTTTTCTTACAATGTACACCATTGTTTTGATCCTTGAATCTTCAGTATGTTGCTGCAGTTAAGAATAAGTTTTATTCATGTTGCCAGTAGATGGCAGAGCCACAGAAGGCAACCTCTTCAGCTGTTGATTCAAAATCGAAGGAGAAAAGATCAGTGCTAGGTATTCCTGTGGCTGTCTGTTGGTGCTGTCAAGAGAGCTTAAGGAATAGAGAATTAAACTTGAAAAAGAAATTGGAGGGACAACAGCATGCTGATCTGCTGGAACTGATTTCATTCAAATAGAAGTTACAAAATTAGTGGTTCAACCACTGTTACTGTTACATTACCAAAACAACATCATATTCTGAAATTTTAAACTAAGTACAACTAACACATATAGGTTAGATGAACACTGCAACATATGCTGTCAGCATATCAGAATTTATATTCAAATGCATACAAAAAGGACAATAAGCAAATCAAAATAGCAAAAATACCATAACATTTAACACTGTCCTTATGGATAGCAAGCTGCAAGCATTAAGAAATTAAATATCATGTTTTTTTCTGTGCAGATAAAAGTAGCAGGAAAGCACTAGGGTGCAGGGTTATCTTCTAATTTACATTCCAGCTCGTAACCAATTGGTTATGTTTTGATGCTAGTGGTCGTGCTAGAAAGATCTACAACTTTAAGAAAAATGCTTTAGAAAACATGCAAAAATTAACAGTAGGTTGTAGCTCTCTAGTGGATGGGTAGCTTTGAGTCTATGAATAACTGCTGCAATTCCTTTATGAAAATATTGTTAAGAAACAATATCAGCATCCTGTAATCAAATTTCAGGGTTAGCTGATCCTTAACCTTTTGTGATTGAATACTCTGGAATCCTTTAGGCATTCCCAAGACTAGAAATGATTTGTCAGTCAATTCTAAAGTCGAAAGATGATGCAATAGATCTTTCTATTGTCAACTGTTCCAATAAGTGAAACTAAGTATTTATTGGGATCCTCATTTCCACTTAAAACAGATGAGGAAATTGGAAAGAATTTTCTTAGCTCCTGGAAATCTATGTCAGTGACAGAAGATAATGCTTGGGATTTTAGCTTTGAGACAATCTCAAAGGGCAACAAAGAGGCATTCAACTTTGACAAGCTGTACGTGCTTCCAATTTCTTGGATATTTTAGGTTTTCGTTGTAAAATGAGGGAATCATTGTATCGCATCAGAAACTAGCATGGTCAGTCTATTCTGCATGTTATCTGTTGAAGTTGTGTACTATTGTATTTTCGTTCTGTTTTTATTACTTCACCTACGTTGGTGCCTTCCTCAGTCAACGTTGTCCTTTCTGCAGTAGAAGTTATTTCTGTGAGTAGGATAATTACTGAGGTATGAAGAGGATTATTTTTTTTTCTTCAGGGATATGGATTTTAACCTGGATGGTGATTTTGATAAATTGTCATCATTCAAAGTGGACATGCCCGATCTTGACTTCTCATCACCCTCAAAAAAGAATGGAATAGCTGTGGAAAAGTCCAAAGAGGAAACTAACAATGGGAAGCAACAAGAGAAAATAGATCGTTTTACCTTCTCTTTTGATTTTAATGAGTGAGTGGATAATTCTTTTATGTTTGGATCATCACATTGTATAAACTTTAGCTTTAAAAGTTTTCACCAGGTGTGCAAGCGAATTTCACATTCATTTGATATTTCTTTGCCTGCATAATGTATCAGTTGCAGGCTGGATGGTTTTGATTTTGATTCAAGCCTAAATAAAGAAGAGAAGACTTGTAAGAAAAACCAGGAAAACAAAGCAGTTGCTTCTGGGAGTGGTGAAATTTCTAAAATTGACCAGGCACTTGAGGATGATTGCATAACTGCAAAACTTCCAGTATCAAAGGATGCAGCCAATACAAAGGCTAAGACATTCAAGGCAGGCAGAGGCTTGCAATTCCATAGATGATCCTTGTCCCTCAAAAGCAGTGCCTACACAGGGGCTTGCCCCTGAAAATTTGGTTGCTGCCCAAGGATCAAGAATTATTCCAGGGAAATCAGTGGATACCAATGCTGATGAAACACATAAATCAAGTCCCTTGTCAAACAGGGAAGTTTCTTCAGAATTCTCTGATCAACAGTCCTCGCAAATTTCACCCATGGATTCCCTCAGTGGGAACAATTCAAACCAAGAAACTGTTTCCAACATGAAGGTAGAAGTTTGTTCTAAGGGAAGAAGAATAAACACAAGTTCAACTGCAGAGGAAAATATTAGTGACAAAATGAGAAGCAAGGAGGGAGTCATTCATGAAGTTTTGCACTGGAAGATCTCATCTCTCCTATCTGAGAGTGATAGAAATGAAAGAAAAGGGGCACAAGGCAATATCCCGTCAGAAATAGTTGACAGTCGATCAGTGCAAGGTGATATAATTCTGCAAGACATTTACAATGCAAGCTTATCAAGAGAAATTTTAGACAATAGCGCAGCCAAGAAGGATATCCGGAGTCCAACTCCCAAAGTTTCTTTGGTTTCATCGGACATGTCAGATAATCCACAAATCTTTTGTTAATGTGCCATCTTTTTTAACTATTGAAATGTCTAATTAGTGATTTTCTAGGTGGCTATGTGAATGACAGAAATAGTTCGTGATGATTTTAATCCTATATTATTAGTTATAGAAATGAAGAGAAGAAAGAAACATAACTCCATCTGCTACTATTAACTGCTTTAAATTACACTGATCAACAAAGAGTTTGCTATTTTATGTTAACATGCTGCTATTAGCTTTGATATTTAGCATTTTATGTGAGTTTCATATTGCAGCTAACTTTGATTTATTAGATGCAGTGAACCAACCGTCAGTGAACTGACAGCTAGAAAAGACAAAGAAGCTGGGGCCATTCACTCGAGGTTTTTCAGAAGATCAGAGGAAAACAACTCTCAATTGCATCAACCATCAGCAACTGGAACAGAGCTTTCCTCATTTAGAAGAAAAAAGATTGGTGACATGCATTTATGTCTGACATATCAGAAAAGGTGTGCCATGCTTTCTCTATTGACTTAATTAGTGTTGTTCAAAGGTTGATGGATTCTTTAGATGATATTTCCATCTTCGACGGGGAGGATTTTGATGGTAGTGAAGCACAAAATGGAAGAAAACTGGTTGGTTATTCAAATTTATATTCCCAAGAATTGACAAAAGGGGGCCTTGTTTTGCTGCAAGGTGAAAACAATTTTGGAAGTTCTTGTGATATCAGGTGAGGCATCAACATTAGTAAATTTCTGTATAGCAGTGTTCTAAAACTTGGTTGTTCATTTGGAGATGTCGCTGGAACTTTTAACTTTGGAAAAAATAAATATGTAAATTTATCCTTCTTAGATGATATACAATACTAAACAGCAATAGTTTCGCTGCTGATGCTATACAAAATGGTGGCAACAAATTAATTGGTAAATCTAAAGCAATTGTGCAAGATAAAGCAGGAATAAAAGGAGAGGCTATCCTTTTTAAGAACTGACAAGAATGCTAAGGAGGGCTTCCATATCTGAGCTTATATTTTATGTTTTTTTCAATTTCTCATGCAAGTTTTAGAATAAGCAAAGTAAGCATTGGTATACCAGGCATTTAACTGGTTCTTGGTCAAACTTTCATCATTTTCTAATTGAAATCTCAATATCTTCTCATAAGGCATCTAACTGGGGAACTTTTTTTTATAGATTTTACAATCAAAAGTACTCAAATGATCTTTGATTTAATAATTTGTTTTTTCCACTTTTGTAAAATGCACTTTGCACCTTTCTTATAAGTTCTATACTTTCCTGCTGATTCTTGCTTTATCTTGTGATCCTTTTATTTTCATGATTGTGAAATTTTTTTTTTTATTATTTTGATCTTCATCTTCCAATAGTATATATATTATCTAGCAGCTACAATTTTTCTTTCCTTAATCTGTTTATATTTTCTTTGGAAACTTAGCAAATTGTTAACTAATTAAGCTCTGCAAATTTGTGTGGATTCATTGCAGCTTTCAAGCTAATCCTCCTCACCACGCTGAGAAGACAACTGAATCTGGTCTCCATACATATGTAAATTCCAAAATTCAGGTTCCAAAAATAGAATCCATTCAGAACTCAAAGTTTCTTTCTGAGGTACATAAATTTGCCAAGAAAGCACCTGTTCTGTCTAGCTTTAAAAGCAGAAGGTATAATGCTGAAGTATGCACCTAAATGTTCTTCTGAGAGATTGCTCTGTTAAATTTTCAAATAAATGCTGCCCCTTCTCAATGTAGGACAGTAGGAACAAACAATGACCAACCGAGTTCCCAGAGGGAAACCAATTCATTGATAAACTTGGAGCTAAACAAGGATACTCATGGAAATACATCCAAGATTGTCCTTCCTGTTGGAAATGCTGAGAAACTAACACCAAGGCTTCCATCCTTGAAGCAGAAAATGTTTGAGGTCCTCTTTTCCTTTTTGGATACAGTTTACTGCTTTCAATGTGCAATTATCTTTTTCATTGAAATATGAACAATTATCTTTCAATGTTATTAGAATGGATATTGTGGTCAACTGTAAAATATGTGTTAATGTAGTAATATGATGCGCCACTAACATTTGTTCGAAGCTATACTGTAGGAATCAGATGGAGACTTATTGTTGTTGAAACCCCTCAAAAGGCTTTCGCAATCACCAAGTGAAAGCAGGTCCTATTACCTTTAAATCTACACTTATTGTAACCAATTTACAGGCTTCTTTTCTAGAATAAGTGAATAACACGTATTTTTTTAAAATAAATAAAACTGTAGGAAACTTAAAGAATCTTCTGAAAGAGATGCTGATAAAGAGGTATTTTATCTGCCAAACTCGTGAATATCTCCTTGAAGAAAGGCAGGAAATCCATGTGCAAGTCAGTTGTATTTGTTAAACTGACTCTAATTACTTACAACATTTATGCTAGGTTCAATATCGTAAGAATCACAGGGAGGTTTCAACAAAGAATATTCTCTGCGATCATCTAACGTTTGGATCTGAAGCTCCTCAGGAGGTGGACATGACAGAACTGGAATTTCCTTCAGTAATGCAAACTGATGGAAATGTGGAAAAGGCCGAAACTTATGGAAAGGAGCTTGAAAATGTAAGTAAAACACATTAAAGGAAAGGAGCTTGAAAATGTAAGTAAAACACATTAAAGAAAGTATGATGCTTTGAAGTTCAGATTATGCCACTGATATATTTCACTTCAAAAGAAAAAAAAAAAAGGAAAATCAGTAATATTTATGCAGTTTGAGTGACTTCAAATTAATTTATAGTCCATTTAAATATGAAAAGTTGAAAAATCATGTATGCAACAGAGGATATTGGTTACTTGGTAAATGTGTGTTTTCTTTGCAGATATGCAACTTGCTGAAAAAGAAACACGAGGAAGCCAAAGAAATATTGGTTCGAGCTATCGTGAACAACAATAATTTACTGATGCTTAACCATCCCATCATTAAAGAGAAGATATCCTTTCCATTTTGTACTGCTATCATAAAATTTCCCCCTGCTAACTTAAATTGCTATAACTAAAATTACACATTCCTTCAATTTTACAACACATTCATATGGTTCAGAAACTTGCTGACCTATTAATATCCAAGGAAATGCCAACTTGATCGAGGGCAAAGGCGGCAAATATTTGTCATATAATGTATCTCTCTATCTCTATCTCTGGAAAAGGATGCTTGCTGGCTTTACTTGCATTTATCTTATTGCTTAGTTCTGCTTAATTCGCTGACTCATTCTTAACTGTTACTTGAAATGAACGGTTGAACCAAATCTCTTTACATGCTATAAGTTGGTACAAACATTAATCAATTTAAAAGCTTCCTTAAATCATGTAGATGGTTGATGATCTTCAATTTCAAAATTTCTCATCATTTTGATTTGATTGTAATATATTAAGGTAAGAGCACTAAGTTTGTTTTCTAGTTTAATCACGTGCTAGTAATATTCTTGCACGCACTTAATACAATGGTTCTCCTTGGGACCTAACAGTCAACACTAGAGATGCATTCTGATTGGGAGAAAAGAAAAATGGTGGGACGTGATTTAAGAACTTAGATCCTGTCACTTGAAAAATAAATAATTTATTGATATAATGTAGTTAATCCTACTGTTTTTAATGCATAGTTTGGAATTCTTTTTCAACAAATGGTTTATTAGCAGGCATCAAGATTCAAGATTTCCAGGGCCAGAAATATGCCCTTGATTGGATAAAAAAAAACACTTGAGAAGTTTAATAAATGTAGAAATTCAAATTTTCTTTTTATTTTCAAGTAGAAGAGTACACTGCTTAACCTAATTTAAATAAAATAATTTAGCTTATTTGGGTTGAGTTTAGGTCTTGATTCAAAAGCCCATTTAATTATTTAAAATATATTAAATATTAAAAATTAAAAATTATTTTTATATTAATATTTATATATTTTTATAATTTAATTTCAACAAATCATGTTTTTTATTTAATTAAGAATTCATAATAAATTGAACTTATTCGTATGACCTTCTAAATCTAATTTAATTTAAAATAAATTTACTTAATCAAATAAGTAATCCGGACCAAATTTATTTCCAATATAGATATCCAAATGATACAGCTACACTCTAGTCTAGCCGTTAAAACAAAATTTTTCCACCCTTCTCGTGCCCCAATTTGGTTAAAAATAAAAAGTAAAAAAGCGCCTTCTCCATGTAGCACGCTTTGACCTTGGCGATTCATTCAAAGTTCAAAAGTAAAAAAAAGGGCATAAAAATGTTGCCGCCTCCAGCCTCCCTCCATAGAACGAGAATCAAAATTAAAATAAGATAAAATAACCCAAACTGAAAGCCAATCTTTGATACCCCTTTAAAATTCCCTCCATGAAAACTAAAACTTAAAAAAAATGTAGACATTCGAAAACAAATTGAATTGAAAATCTTTCACTTCCTCCCCTCCAAAACCCACCATTACTTA
>JBBYHK010000015.1:3481382-3520652 GCA_038382065.1 Adansonia grandidieri | reverse complement strand
AAAAAAATGTAGACATTCGAAAACAAATTGAATTGAAAATCTTTCACTTCCTCCCCTCCAAAACCCACCATTACTTATGCGTCCTCTTCCTCTCCATCATTGCACCATTCCCTCCCATCCCTTCCTTCCTCCTCCTCCTCCTTCTCCTCGCTCACTCACAACCAAATGGCTGTTCTCTCAATTTGTGAAAATGACAACAAGGAGAACATCCCTCCTTTCGCCTCCAAAAGCCTCACATCTGTTCTCGCGAAATCTTCATCCTCCACCAATCAAAAAGGAAGACCACGGAAACCCCTTGAAGATATTACCAATCTCATTCTCCCTCAAATCTATTCAACTCTGCCTCAATCCAATACAACAAATTTGGTTTCTCCCCAAGCTCTGGTGTCCCAAGCGAAATGCCGAAAGAGAAGAGCTAAAGATGATCTCGAATTAATCTGCAAGAAGACTCATTTCGTGTACAAAAGTATAAACTTCAGATAGTTCGAACGTCAATCCCCCCAATGCACTAGGTTGATTCATTTGTCCATTACTCATTCTGTTTGATTGAGGGTTCTTTTTTTGTTTTCTTTCTTTTATGACTGTTTATGCTCTTTAAAAAATACATTTACTCAGAGATACTATACTACGAATATGTCTCAAAATCAAATATGACCTTTATATTAAAACAATAAGATCATTGGATTTTCCTCCTGTTTCATGTTTTTAGGATCTGCTGACTGATTGGATATTTGGATTGATTGCGCAACGAATGTCACTTTAAATTAACTATGAAAATTGGAGGAATAAACATTTGGGATCATATAAATACGTAAAATTGGCTTAAGGTAAACCAGTAAGTGTGCATTTTTTTTCCTTTTTTTCTTTTTGACGAAATTATATATAACATTTGCAAGTCACAATCATAATCAAATTGTAAATTTAAGTATACATTAAGAGGGATAAAGATTATTAAACAAATTAATTATAATTGGATAAATACACACATTTGGTGGGATTTGACCTAGTTTCAGATCCGCAATAAGAAACTAGACTTGTGTTCTTGCAATCAGGTTATCAAGTGTAATTATAATCTAATAATGCAAATTTATTTTTACCATGGTCGTATGTTGGGTGATGCATCAAAAGTTCAAAACCCACAAATTGGCTTATTTTGGGTTGGACTTTAATTATAAATTTATGATTTTCAAAATCAAATTTGGTCTATCTAAAATTAACAGTGTGATTACTAGTTCATTTTTATTTAGGAATTTATAATTTTAAAACTCAAATTAGGGCTAGTCAAGTTTGAGTTTATGGGTCGTTTGGGCACGTTTTAAAGATTTGGGTATGAAGCTAAGCTCGACCAGTTGACATTTCTACGGGGTACCAATATTTTGGCCCATAGGAATGACAGTTACAAAGAAAAATAAAAAAATGAACATGTTGGCAGTTTATTAGTGATTTAGCATCTTTCCTGTGGTTATCATTTATCAGTTATCACAGCTTACAGTTCGTATCTTTAAGAGTGAAAGAATGAATCTAAACATAATTTTTAATTTAATCTAACTCCCAAGGTAACGATATCTGATCTATTCTCCAAATAAATTTTATTAGGAATGGCACAAACAAACTTGGCCTACATTAACATCAGTTGACTGTTAGTTTCACTATGATTTTCAACCTGAGCTGATGCATCTTCATTTGAATCATTTTCAATAGCAAAAAGCATATAGATGAAGCACTCAAGAAATCAAACAAAGCAAAGCTGATGTAGCCGTCAGACCACTTTGATATATATACACATATATATATGTATAGTGGATTTGACATGTGCTCCAAGGTTTTAATAAAAAAATTTTTAAATGATATAAGATAGAGTTGTAATTAAAACAAATTAAATGATTAAGGGAGTCTGTTATTCTCATTAGTTTTTAAACTCTGCTTTAGTCTTTAGAAGAAGTCGAGAAGCCAAGCATCCCCTTCCCCTCCTCTATTTATTAGGAAAAATAAAAAAAGAAGTCGAGAAGACGTGACCCTTCCATGCATCAAGTGGATATGTGACGATGAAATTAAGCTGAAGTTGATCAGCCTTCTTAAATGCCTTAAAAAGGTAAAGTTAGAGTAATCAAAGTCTTCCAATGCTGAAAATTATAATCATTTCATGCTTTTGGGGTTTTTTTCATTTTTTTTTTAAATTTTTTTTGTGAAGAAAGGGTCATTTTTATTGGAACTATGGAACGTAACATTTTTGTGGCCTATATATACTGCCTATTGAAGCTTGGACCCGTAAAATAAGACTGCTCTATCTAAAACCGTTACAAGAAAATGGCTAGGCCTAGCTGGCGATTTCTTGCATTATGCCTGATACTGATATTGTGCTTAGTTTCAAGGTCTGAATGTCGCCTTCTTCATCCAAGCATTGAGGGGGAAAATCCAGCCACATCTTCTCGAATGTTGTCCCTTGCTACTAGTTCAGGGAAGGTGTATCGTTTTAATACAGAGATAAGAGATGAGTATAAGTACGAAAACCTCTACGAGTCAAAACGTCGTAGTCCTGGTGGTCCAGATCCGAAGCATCACTGATGCTAATCACTTGGCAGTACTGATTTCGTGCGAGCAGGATATGGTTATCGACAGAATGGCTAAATGCATTTAGTAATATCTTCTGATGAAAGAAATAAAATTGTCATAAGAACTGGTTGTACTGACAAAATATATTGAATGCAGTGACCAAACATCAAATATCAGTTAACACGATGTATCTGATTTATGTTTTTTTTAATATAATTTGTGTAATATCTTTGCTTTACATTTTCTCTTTTCAATATCGATGGTATGGTTATTTAAGAGTGCGCATATGATATGATCTTGGCAGTCTCTTCTGTTTAGTACACTTTTCATTCTCTAGGGAGAAAACCATAACTTGGAGAACAAAAACCCCAGTGATAATTTCTTTGTTTAGCAATCGTGCACCTAGCAACGTTGAATGTGGTGCACCTGGGCACATTTACCATTTATAGGATTCAAATGACCCTTTTTAGCTATGTTATCTGGACTGGGGTTTGAGTGTTACTGATGCGATATTTTGATGAACACAAAGTCTGGGATAAGATCCAAATCAATAAAGTTGGCTCCAGCAGCCTAAAAATCATAACCACTTTGCTTGTTTCAGAAATCAGAAAATAGACTTCAATTTAATTCTGATCTATTTGTGAGGAGCCTGCGTTTTGTTCTTGCTAATGTCAAGGAACTGTAAGAAGGAACGCCCTGAAAGTCAAATTTGCTATAGTGTTCATTAGAGCTCTCACTCTTTTGAATCGTCGAGAACATATAGAGTTAATCTACACATAATATTACTGTGTAAATTGATCAAAGCAAATACTCTCTGATAGAATAAGATGAAAATGGATCAAACTTGGCCTATATGAGTTGACTTAGTTTAATTTACAGTAATTGACTTAGTTTAATTCACAGTATATGAGTTGACTTAGTTTTGAATCATTAAGAACATTTAGAGTTAATCTATACATAATATTACTGTGTAAATTGATCAAACCAAATAATCTCTGATCTCAGAATAAGATGAAAATGGAACAAACTTGGCCTATATGAGTTGACTTAGTTTGATTTGCACCTACGATTAGCATGGTTCTAGAGCACTCAAGAATCGAGCAAGGCCGAAGATGGTTTCATCAGCACACCACTTTGATGTTGTGGATCTGTCGAAAAATTACTCGAACATGAAAGACGTGACTCTTCGAGATTCCCCTATCAGATGAGGAGAAAAGCTAAACTACTTGTCTTTTTCTTAAATGCTTCAAGATTTTAGTCTCACGTAATCAAAGACAAATTGAAACATAAGCAAAAGCTGAAAAATTTACACGCACCACACCCATTTTGCAACAATCTGCGAGTATGAATCAGGATATTGGATTTCATGATAATCATGCTTCTTTTGGAGGCTGAATCACCTATTTGATTGGTCAACTAAAAAGTATCGTTTCTTGGTCTATGTATACCACCTTTTTCCAATCTTGGACCAACAAGATAAGCACAATATGGCTAGCTTGAGATTTTGTGCATGCTTGATACTGATTAATATGATGTATAAGTCTAGCCTCTTCTTACTCGAATCAATCAAGAAGAATCATGAAAATTTTCATAAATTTTTTTCTAAAAAGTTTCACCAAAATTCTAACAATCTAGCAGCACAACTGTTTCACAAATTAAAAGATTGTTTTTTTTTTTCTTACCTAAGTCTTTCAATTGAAAGACAAATAACCTCATTTCCATCTTTCTCTTCTTCTTTTTTAGGGTTCTTCTTCTATCTCCCAATTTTCTACAGAAACTATAGACAATAATCTCTTAAGTTCTTTTTTTCCTATATAAATAATTTTTCTAATAGAATTAATGGCCGACATAAATAATTAATTTTTAATATATTTGGGCTTCTAGGCTGTGTATTATAAAAACTCTACTTTTGGACGCTGATTCACCAATTTGTTTGGTCAACTAAAAAGGTATCATTTCTCGGGTCTATATATACCATATTACCTCGTCCAATCTTGCACTTCTACATGATAAACACCACATATGGCTAGCTTACGATTGTGTGCATGCTTGATACTGATATGCTATGCAGTTTCAAGGTCCGAAAGTCGCCCTCTTAATCCATCCATTGATGGAAGGAATTACCCAACTAGGTCTTTCCGAGCATTGTCCATTACTGCTAGTTCAGGGAGAGTTTATCAGTTCAGCGTACCACTCGGAGATGAATACACGAAGAAGAACTTGTACGAGTCAAAACGTCTGAGTCCTGGAGGTCCGGATCCGAAACATCACTGATCAGGATATTATCAGCAGCAGCAGCATCATGCGTGGCACAAAATAATTAGCACTGTCTGATGACATATAGGAACAAAATTTGTCACCAGAACTTTGTGGTATTGACGAAATATCAAACGCAATAAGTGCCAAATCACTGTAATATGTCTATTCAGTGTTGATTGAATAGAATTTCGTGTAATAGATTATCTTTCAATAACTGATGTTTAATTATTAAGAATATATATGTATATATGCATGCAATGCAACGTTGGATAAAAGTACAGTACCGGTGCCCGATATAGAAACGGGTATGAGGTAGGATAATTTTTAAATATTTAAGGTATGGGTATATTAATATTATAAAAAATATTTTATTTATGTATATGTCAAAAATTGAAATTTTACATATTAAAACAACACAAATTTCAATATAACATAAAACACATTAAAAGCTTAAATTATTCTACATGACTCTTGTTGTTAAACATATTCGGGAGCTAGGGCCGTCAGGAAGTGAGGAGAGATATTGGCTCCCATCTTGAACAGTGGCTCCTTGCTAATCCATGCAGTGACAGTCTGATTAATGCTCTTTTCCATGTAAAATTGGTGTAGTTCGGAGCACAAATTTTGAAGAAAATAAATCAATAATGAAAAGACGAAGCAAAATATGGTCTAGGGCATGAAAATGCTACGTTTTCTCAATGTTAAATTTGGCCAAGTCATACCCAAGCTCTACCCAATATGTACCCAATGCATATCGGTATCCGATACGTACCCGGTACAATACTCCAAGTTTTGGGGGCTTCAAAGTTTGGGGACAATACGATTATACGATACAAAAATTATACATATAATACGAAAACAAATAACTAAAACAAGGCATGAAAAAGTAAATCGAACTCAATATTATACATGGTTGTATTAAACTCTATATAATACGAATTATTAGCAAATCAAAATTTATATAAATATATAATACTTTAAATGCGATTATGAAATATGAAAATATATAAAAACAACATGAATAAATAGATCGACTGGTTTCTTTGAAGTGCTAAGCTAGCGTATCAGTGGAAGTTCCAGGGACAAATTTAATTTTTAAACTTATTGCTCCCTCTGGTTCAATTTTGTTTTCCCTGGTTGATTAATGTTACTGGTCAAATTGCAATGTTTCTTTTATATATATATATATATATATATATCAAGAATGAAATTTTATTGAATTTAAAACGGTACTTAAGAAGTAATTTCGTTTCCAAAAAATTTTCTGAATATCAATTAATGTCCTCTGATGCATATCTATTGAAGTAGGGATTTAGGTCATATGGGATAAAAAATCCAGCAGCTTGTGTATTAGTATATGACTTGCTACTGAAAAGATTCCCTATAAGTACAATAATTGTCTAATAATTAAAGTAATAAAGAACAAAGAAGAACAAGAAAATAGTTAGGTCTCCTATATAGACTTTACACTGCAACAATTCACTTAGCAATTCCTATAAGAGTAGTTTTTCATTTTGTTTTTGTCTTGGTACAAGCTGGATAGATGGCTGGCTAGATGCTTGAGAGTGATTTGAATAGTGAATACTTTAACCAGCTTAACAATGTTATGATCCAGCAAATGAAGAGATATATGGAAATGAAATGAGAAATGTTGGAGCATCTCAAAATTGAATGGAGAATGCCTTTGTTATAGTATTTTTTTTTCCCACTCTACCTTCTTTAATTTGATAATTACGATGGGAAGAAAGCAGAAAAGGAGCCATTCCTTTTCAACCATAGAAAAGTTTTGTCATATCAATAATATGCAAATATATATATTTATGCTTCAACTTTCCATTTTTTAAAAATGCATGCGTATAATATTTGTGTCCGACACATATTTAAATATAAATATGATAATATGTTATTTAAATATATAAAAAATTTAAAAAAATTGAATATATTCATATTAAATATATACTTACATCCAATACTCACATGCAAATCTAAATAATATAAATATATTCTATTTGCTAATTATAAACTCACTTAGAAAGCATGACCTACTAATTTAGGTAAAAGAAATCAACATATTTTATCAATATTTGGATAAGATAAAAGAACTTACTTTTACTTTAAGTGGAATCCTCCTAGTCCTAACCGCTATTGAGTGGTAGAATTAGGTAAATTAGCAGCTTCAAAGTTGGAACAAGAAAATTTTATACAAGATGAGTGCGGCAGAATGCAATCTTTAGATTGTTTTCACTTTTAAATCAAAATTGAGAGCCACATATTATCCACATTTTACAAGAGAAAATTATTATTCATATATACGTACTTCTAAATTAGAATTGTTTATGATCAAGTCAAGTGTAACCCAAAGGTTGTGAAATTTTTTATCCAAGTTTAAGTTAAATCAACGCTAAAGATTATTTCACCATTCATTATATTATTAAAATATTATTTTTATTAATACATATTTGAAAATTTAAATAATATTATTTTTATGATTAAATAGTAATTTATAAAAAATTTATTCAAAATTTAACCCATATGAATTAGGGCTATGAGGTTGGATAAATAACTTAACTTTTGGACAAGGCTATTCTAAATAGATAATACAGACTTTTTAAATCACCTTATAAAATAAAAAATTCAGTCAACAAGGTACTAAATAATAATTCCTTAAACTAATTCATTTGGAATACATATAGATAATCATAAAATTTGGTGTCTAAAACCGACCCAAATCCACTATCATAAGCAAAATGTAGTTAATTTTTGTTTTTGTTCTTTTCCTGGTCAACTTACTTAAAAGTACTCCCAAGTATTATCTCAAGTTTGTCGGTCTGCTTATAGAAGTGCAGAAGTGGGTTTCGGCTCTATACATTTGAGTATGGATTGGAGTTGTTCTTGTTAAGCTCTCGATCATATGTATTTTTGTGAAATAATCTGAGAATTAATTATTTTATATAATATTTTTGTAAAATAAGTTTTTTTTTTTCTAAATTATTACACTTTTCAAGGAGGTACCTTAGAAAAGAAAAGCTCTAATCATAAATTTTATTATGACCAAAAATAGTATAGGTCGTGAGAAAGTGCTAGATTTTCTCCAACTCATCGTTTTAAAAGCTCAAGCATGCAAGTAGTACCAAGGAATAAGGGACATCAACAAAATACAACGGGCGCAGGTCTCTTCATGCATGCCCTATACAATAAAAGAGGACAAAGATATTCTTTATAATCTTCTTTTTTGGCTGATGAAATGAAAAGATCCTCAAACCATGCAGAGAGCACTTCCGATTGCAATTCGCCTTCGACTTGAATTTTGTTTTGATGACCATAGTAAGTTTCATTCATTAAGTGCGAGCATTAATCGAAGGAAATGAAAGTCGCATAATTAGGCATGTTGTTATCTTTATTTAGAGTAATAGGTTTTTTTTTTATTATATTATTTTTATTTTCTTTTTGGAGAACATTGAAAATTTAAGAAACCCAATTCAAAGTTCCAAGTTCAAATCAAACCACTCTTTTCAGTTTGGCTCGAGATCAAGTTGAATCAAGCCAAACCCTACCTGTTAGTTTAAGTTTTGTCTTTTAGACAAACACTTGCTTGATTTCACCTTCCTTGAATCCGAATGGTAGTCAATAATTGACCATTTAATTATTATGGTTCCTAATAGCCCCGTTCAAATTTAGGATCATTACCTATTCATCTTTCTGATGGTGCTTGTAATAAAAATTTGAAAGGTTGACCTTTTTGAAGGAGATTATCGTTTTCTGCAATATCCAACAACCAAGTAGAGCTATCTTCTGGGTTACCTTAAATCTTCTAGTGAAAAGCATATATATCTAAGCGAAGGCGGGACAGCACCTGCGCCGGCCCACCACAGTGCTTTCAGTGGATTGAATATATTGAAGAGAACGTACATTAAAAAAAATCTGATAGAAAACAAAAAAGTGTTGTTGAGGCTTCCACAAAGAATATCTAATACAAACAATACATGAAAGTGCTTGAGTGCGGTTAGGAATTCTCTAGAAGAAGCCAAATACAATGCCATTCTTTTAAGCCGATTGGAGATTTGAGGAATTTCAGATGAAGCTGAGATTTCCTTCAATTCAAGGGCAACCTATCAGCATTTCCAGATGGAAAACCACATGATTCGCATGTTGACATATATGGTATATAACCCATAGCAAAGAAGTTCAAGGGAGGCTTTATACTTTCATTCGATCAAATCAGAGTTTTTTCTCTTGCTGACAAAACTAGTTCATTACCTATATGGTTCGTCTTTGGTCGGTAATTGTTTTATTTATATATATAATTGCTGAAATGGATCGTTAGATAGGAAGTGAGAAACAGACAAATAATAACAAAAATGATACCATTATGTTGTCGAGGCCTTTTTCACCCACTTCGATTAAAAACTAAATAGGATAGTCTATATATATCGAAACCTCCGGGCTGGAATTCCTGAACGACGGGTACTACATTTTCTGAAACCTTTACTAAGAAAATGGCTATTTCGAAAATTTATCTGTGCCTGGTACTATTGCTGGTTTCTTTTCCTTGGTCTGATGGTCGTCCTCTTGGTCCATACATAGAGGGACGGAACCTGATTAGGTCCATTCGAGCATTGGCTGCCAGGGAAGCTTTTAAGATTGGAAGGGCAGCAAATGAAATCAATAACAAGAACCTCTACCAGTCAAAACGAGTGAGTCCTGGCGGACCTGATCCCCAACATCACTCCATCCATCATTAGAGTGAGGGCTCAACCCAGTGATCACGTTTATCCAACGTTATAAGAGTTTAGTATGATCCTACTTACTTTCACAAAAGCGCTTAGTATCACATTACACATCTAAATGTTATCTTATTTGAGCCCATGACCTTCAAAATTTTGTAACCACTCAAGAGTATGCCTTCTCAAGCTCTGGCTCAATTGGTACCAGTGTTGCAAAAGGAATCTCTATGACGGGATGCCTAAAGTTCGAGCTTGAGAAGTGCACCCTCGAGAGTAACAAAACCTTGAAGACCATGGCCCAAAGAAAAAAAAAAATATTTGAAATATGATGTGATACCAAACGTTTTTACAAAAATAAAAATGATCACGAGTGATATCAAACGTTTTTGAGGTTGGATAAACAAAATCATTGAACCATCACAATTAGCAAACTAGTGTTATCCAAAAAATTTTGTACTCCAGCCCTCGAGTCTTGAGTTCAATCCCTTTTACTTCTTATTTGGAACCCTATTTCGTGTCAAAACTGACTCCAACCCTCTTGAAAAGAACTTCCCTGATGTGTACTAGTTGTAATGATATTCCTGGAGTGAGAAGTCCTTTCATAATTCTTGGCACACCAACATTTTAGATGGTGGATCAGATCCTTGGATCATTTTATGAATGCGTCTACTCCAAATTAGATGACTTTGTTGGAGGGTTGTCATATAGGAGTGCAGAGTAATTAGGAATGTAATTGTTCCTCTTTTTTTTTTTTTTTTTTTTAAATAGTTCAGCGAAGAGGATTAGAATTTGGAATCTCTTCCTTTGTAGTAGTGACGTGGCCAAAGTGTTGTACTACTATAGTTTTTAATTTAAATAAGAAAAAGAAGTCTGTTGCAGTTTCTAAACTTTTTGTTTGCTTTTTCTTCTTTTATTTGGAGCAATTCGACTTATGCTCCTTTGATAATGTTTAAAAAATTAGAAAAAAGAGTAAAATCAATGAGATTTTTGAGTCATTAACTTAATCGGTTCGATTAATTTAATCAAATAATTTAATTAAAAATAAATTTAAATATTAAATAAGTATTAAATAAAATAAATATTTAATAAAAATATATATTTAATTAAATAATATGATCTTAAATGTACGATTAAATGAGTTAAAGTTAAAATCTCATTACATAAAATAATTTTTTTTTAAAAATAAAAAAATTTAAACTTCATTTTCTTAAAAAAAAAAATTATCAATTTAACCCATTTTTCACATATTCTCTAAACCTTCGATTTTATAAAATATATCAAACTGAATTAAATATTAATTTTTTATTTAACCAGTTAAACCAACCTATTTAATCTGATTTTTAAACGACGTGTCCTTTTGTCACACCAATAAAAGACACCTACAGTGCGGTGGGTGGGATAGAAGATCAGATCCCTCTCGCTGGTGTGCCAAAGCAAAGGGCGCCTTGTGAAAGCTGGAGTTCAGCGAGTACAGTATTGCTTTCATCCTAAGGCTTAAAATGCACCAAAAAGAGAACGAGCTATAGCTCATATAATATTACAGATTAGAGAGACACCACCGAAAACTAACGTAAATAACTGGAACCACTGTTGGCTGGTGCTGGATGCCTGAATTAATTAGGACTTTGAAGTGAGCATGACCCATGGATAAGAGAGACTATAGTATATCGTACTACTTAAACCGAAAAGTTAGATTACACTTCAGTGCTGAAATCTTCAGACTGATATTATACAAATGAAGCACTGATACCTCACCATAGGAGAATTTCATATCGAGTGAAAATCGTGCAATTATTTCTTCATTGTCAACTTGAATTCAGTAAAAAATAAATAAATAAATAAATGCAATACATAACCTTCATACATTGTTGAGTTCTTGTCAATCATACAATTCATTACCAAGCGTAAGGCTTGTAAAATCCCATTGTAAACAACACCAAAGCTTATATCTGTATAATGGGTGAGAAGTAAATGAAACATAATAATCTGAATATACCAATTTTAGATGTCAATTTATGTCTTTCTTCGTCTTTTCCTTTTGTCAAAACAGCACTTTTTCCCTATAGAAGAATCCGACTGAGAATAAATTGTGATAAAACCAAAAATCCATTCGAAATAATGATATTTGAATTGGATAAGTTCTCACTTTTTTAATCTAAGGATAATTCGTGCCTTGAAGTACCTTTGTAAACAGCTAAGCCACTTTGCAAGTTAAAGAAATAGAAAATCCAACCATGCTTTGCTCCAGCAAATAAAGCAATACCCCCTCCCCTCTTTTTGGGCACTTTTTAACTAGGAAGCAATTAAAATATACTTATAAATCTGCCAAGGTGGAAAAGCTTTTATTTCTGTCAAGACCCGGCGTTAACTCTTACAATACGATGAAAGGACATTAATGTTCTGACTTTTACTATTATCCCTTCTGAAATAAGAAGGTAGCACTAAGAAATTGTGCGTGAGAATTTATATGATCCTATCTCCCACCGACCACCCAATCGTTTAAAGTTTGGTGTCAAAATCAAGGCCATGTATATGTAAATGTAATTAAAATTTATCAGATATAGTTGTTATGGAGCTGAAGTAAGGGCAACTGAACCTTGGAGCTTTATTCTATGTTTTTGTCCGTCTCTCTGCCGATTATGGGACGGAAAGAGAATGATATAACTATAGCTTTCGTCCAAATGAAAGAAAAAAGAAGAAAAAGGAATTGTCTCTTTCGTGACAAGGTTCAAGTTTATCAAATTTGATTCTATAAACTCATAATATACCATTTTAAAAGTGAACACTAACTAATATAGTTTAACTGGAATCGGTGCTTTTAATAGAATGGATAAGATAAATGGAGACTGTGGAATGATATCATGCTTTATCCTGAGAAAATTATTTTCTTACAATCTAGACTTCGTAATTTTTAATGCATACTCGAATATAATTACAAATACGATTTTTTCGATAAATAAAAAATTTAAAATAAATTAAGTGTATATATATATATATATATATATTCATGCCGAACAAATTTCAGTATCTCATGTACACTCTGAGTTTGGACAACATAATTTGCAAGATAGTCTTTCTTTTCCTTTTGAAAGACGAACTTTAAACCAGTAATACATCAGAGTCAACCAGAATATCTGAATCCCCCAGGTCGAAGTGTATTGTGCAAAATTGAATCAAAGAACATTTATCAATGTTTTTTAATTTACTACAAGCTTGATACCAAATATTAATTCCCCATTTATCTTCAAATTTAAAAGCCAGAAAGTTCTGCTGAACCATTATATTGAGTGGACAAACTTCTCCAGGACAGCATATTTTAATGGGGAAAAAAATCGTTGAAATGTTTACAGCTGCATCCATGCTCGTGTGGCTAGAAAATTAAGAACGCAAAGGGACAAACAGTTGAATAGAATATAAGGACAAGAATTGGTTTTAAGTTTATTTGGCGGCTTTTAAGAATATATCCAATACAAGACAAAATCTAAAGTTCGTCCCGAGTATTGGACAGATTAAGACCAAAAATAAAAAAAATGTTTGTTTTCAGCCTTTCGGCTAATGCCTTGAGAAATATACTCGGAGTGCATTTTATGAAGAGGAAATTACAATCTGATTGGAAATTCGAAAGAATCCATAAATAAAGTCTGCATTTGTTGAAACTGGTTCTAGTCTAATGGACAACCTCATTGTTAATCACAAATTAATCAGTTCTTTGTTTCGTTTGCAGTACTGTTTAAGTTAATAATCAAAATGAAAAATTGAAAAATACAGCAACCACATGATATGGGCAGGTAGACATGGAGGGAAGTAAAAAAAAATGAAAAAAAAAAAGTACAGGCCTAACTTAACTATCAAATAGGGGAAAAGAAGGCTAGAAAATAAGTCTTTTAGGTATGTATCACTCTCATTTAACAGTTCAGGTCTGGCTTTCTCTATTGGCTCATTGATCGGGAGCATCAAACAGAGTGCTCTGATACAAATCTGGAAGAGATTTCCTAACAAGAGTGATTCCAGTGTTCCTTCGTTTAAGAGGGCTAAGTACTTGGCTTCTTGCTTAGACTTCGATTCCAATCTTATTTGTGTCACAAATGGCAGTAAAATAGCTTCAAGTGGTGATGTTGACTGTTGATCTTATCTAGCATAGCGAACCAGCCAGGAAGAAAGGGTAAAATTAAAGGCAAAATCCTTGATTATCCGAAAGGATGGTTGTTGTCTGTATTAATTTGACGCTTGGCTTATCCCTGTGAAGTCCTTACCAATAAATAATTAACTGGTGCCAAATAAAGGGCTTCTACTTTACCTCAAAGAATTGATTTAATGTAAAGTTTTTTTTTCGAACTTTTTATTATCAACTGTCACTGGTCGGTGTGGATTAACAATTATCCACTTATCCTCCATGGCAGGCACATACATGAATGGCCGTGCCTATCAGTGACGTATTCTTGAGTTATCCATGTGTGAAGATGCAAACCTTATAGATCCAGCAGTGTAGATAATACTCCACAATCTTACTATAAGCTAAAATTCGTGGCTGTTTGGTATCTTATTGGCAGTAGCTTCGTCAGAATGATCTCTAGCCAAAACCTTGGTTTTTTTTTTTTTTTTTCTTACTTAGCTATCCCAACAGGAACGACGGTCTTTCCCTGTCAGATGACAATTTATAGTAACGCGATTGATTAAAAATCTCTCATCCACTTAGTAATAAAGTTGATCAGGAAGTATATAAATATGGAAAGCCTCTCAACTTCCATGTCAAAGCATTAGGTTGTATCGTAATCTTCTTAATTACGTAAAATGTCTATCTCTAGGTGTCTGATATGCTTTGCCTTGATCTTGCTTTTGTCTTCAGGCTCTGAAAGTCATCGCCCCTTGATCGAGAAGACGAATGGAATCCAACCTATCGAGAACTTGAGACAGTACCTGAAAGAAGAAGCTAAGAAAAACGGGTACAAACGTCCTGAGAGATCAAGTCCAGGGGGACCTGACCCACATCATCATAAATAACTAGCTAGTTCATAACGGGGGCAGGGTTTAGGGTTTATGTGATGTCCATGTCTCGGAACCCTATCTCAACCAGCAAGGATTCTCCTTCAATCGGGGTGACTTTATCTACCTCGAAAGCGTTTGATGTCATATCACAATATCAATATTATCTTTTTTCAGTTCATAATCTTTAGGGTTTTGTCACCTTGCAAGGTACTGTTCCCTTGCCTTGAACCAAGGATTTCCTGGTTTAAGGGAGTCCTTTTTGCCACAATCCGTACCATTAGAGACAATATTTGATTTAACCTACGAGAAACGCACCTTGTAGGATGACAAAATCTTGAAGGTCGTGAACTCAAAAAAAAATAATATTGATATTAATATCAGTGAAACCAAACACTCTTAAAAAGGTAGGTAGGATCCTGATTGAGATAGGGTCTTAGGGCAAGGTCATCACAGTTTCTGCTTGTACTATCTTTGACAGATATAGATGAATGTTTCACTTTTCAGTTTTTATATTCTGATAAGCTATTCTAAGTAATTTGCAGATAATGCGAGTTTCTATATAATATTTTCCTAACAATTAAATGATTTCAGACCTTCAACCTTGCGTTAAGAAAGAATATTAACCTTACTTTCTGTACAGCATGCAGTGATGTCAATCAGCAGCAGCTTTTCTTTTCTTTCATTGTGTTTTTGGATGATTGAATTTATTCATTGATTCAACCCTATCGAAATCTTTACATTCAATTTTTATATGATTACATTCATCAACTTCCTAGAAACTATATTTCACAATTTAAATTTAGTTTTGATCACTTGATTGTTAACAAATGTATATAAAGAACATGCACTTCTTCAACTTGAGCCCTCAAGTTTGGTGATTTCAACAACGCCAAGAATTAAAATGATCTTTTTTATAGGTCTTTTTCTTGTCTCCTCTCTTTCCTTTTTTTTTATCATTTTTTTTAGTACGCGAGAAACCAAAAAGCACGAGCAATTGATGAAGGTTTCAAAGCGTGGAGCAATATCACTTTTTTTAAGGTTTTATTTGTCCCAACCATTGATGTGGTATGCAAAAGAGTTACCGGCATATAAACCTTGAAAATACAATAAAGTCTTATGATTAATAGCGTTTTGTATTAACAACATCAATCCACTATATATTAAGTAGTATATAGCAAAACTATCAAAATTTTATTTATAATTTTTTATATAGTTTTTTTTATCTATGTCTTCTAATGAGAGAGGTCTTATTTATAGTTAAAGAAATGCTTCTTCATATAGACATAACTTATGCAAATCCATGTCTATTTGAATAGTCAGGCTACTTGGTAAATAAATAAGAGACATCACTAATTAATAGGCATTACTTTATGATTATTGAAGATATTACCTTTCATTATTTTGAAAATATTTTTACATTTTTTCCCTAAATATAAAATTAAAATCATATTTGTATTATTTTTTCTTTTAGTTTAATAAATTAGAACTTTTAAGCGAAATTCCAGCTCAATCAAAATATATGCCATATAATGCAGCTTGGTTATCGTTATTTTCATCCGTGCACTAATTTGTTGAGAATTTGATTTTTAACATTGGAATTAATAGCACAATCATTTGATAATGTTTAAAACTCAAATAACAATTTTTAACATTTAATACACAAAATTTTAGGATTGAAAGAATAATTTTCTTTATACATTTACTTATCGTAGCACGTAATATATCTTGATTACTATTATTTTTGTGTATTCATTTTATTATCAAATTTATTAAGTAACTGATAGTATATACTATTAATATATCAAATATCAATTTTTTTTGATAATATTTAAAATTAAAATAATAATTTTTAAATCTTCAAGACTAAAAATGAAAAACACCTAAACATTTAAGATTAAAAAAAAATTTAATTATCCCATCACCTAATTAAATCCTAGCCAGAAAATCAAGCGTATCTATCAAGTGATACTGTACGACTTTTTTGCATTCTGATAGATTATATGAAAAGATTCATATATGTACCTTTTTTATTTGGAATTTAAAAAGACAAAAACTGAAACGACATTCAGGCATTGACGAAACCGATTATAAAGTTGGAAAGATCTTTATTCACCCACTTCTTTGAAGTGATTAACGACGCAATAAGATTGAAGTTAACTGGAAAACATTTGGAGTCAGCATTGAGCCAAAACCTAAAAGACCTAAAGCAATGCAAGTTTGATCGATAAGCAGACCTAATACAAACAAAAAAGCAATAAAAATTTGCATAATTGGGAATCAAATACGTGCTTTGTTTTATATATATATATATATATATATATATATGTTAATAAACCTGTGGAAGGACACTATGTCCTAACATGTAAAGTGGGGAAAGACGCATTAGTTTTTTCAGAGTCACTAACTTTGGCAATAAACTACAGACAAAAACCAAATTAATGCAAGAATGACTTCAATGGAATCTGGCCATATATATGTTAGTTTCTTGTCTTGTAGTAGTCAAGGATTTATATATGTTGCTCAACTTTGTTCTTGTTTTTGTCTTTTTAAGTGTTTAAAGAGCCCAGGATGACTTTGCAGGCAAGTTTTGATGGGAAATGAATGAACAAGCTAAATAATACAGACATAGATATAGATATAATAGCAGGGCATGCTCATGTGGGGACCTAAGACAAATGCTTCAGCCTTTATGCAATTTGAGGGCTAATTAAAGTTATCAGGTAATGGTTGTGAAAAGCTATAAACCTTGTGGAAAACAAATAACAAATATCCCTTCAGGATTTGTCGACTTGCATGCGGCATGACCATTATTTCTTGAGCTGTGAAATCTTGGAAGTTTGCCATGAAATATTTCCAACCATTATTGGAATAGGATTATGTTACTATAAAATACCACTGGCCATTGCCATCCATTCCGGCTACTACTGATCATCAGTTTCACCTGATTCAGCACATTCAGCTTAGAAATGCCAAATTCAACCATCATCCAGGCTTCCCTAGTCATCTTATTTATTTTATCAGGAAATGCAATTAACATTATAGAAACAAAGAGTTATGCTGGGCGTAGGACAATACAGAAAAAGATCGATAGCCAATCCATTATACACGCTTTGGCAGGCTATGATTTGTCTGCAATGAAGCATGATGGGAGGGTATTGACGGATGCATCAAGAATTTCAGCAGTAGGACCAGATCCTCAACATAACTAGCTAGCTAGCTCCCAATTACTTAAGGATCAACCACGGGCATTGCCCTAGCGATCAGCACTTGAAGGGACTATGTGGTTGGGGTAATATTTAGCTCTATAATTTGTCAGTCTCAATTATTTTTAGTAAGAATAGCTAAACGCCGATCATAGAGATCTGTTTATACTCATCATAGAACATTTCTCATGCGAAGAACATATATATATATATATATATATATATATATAAAAACTACGTACTTGGCAAGCTATATATACATATAGTATTAAGTAGTTGTCAGAACTTGGACTAAGCTTTGAATAATAGAAGAGAAGTTTATTTCAATTGAATTATAATATAACTTCTGTTATGTTAGATTCTTGTCTAGAATTAAATAGTAATAATTAATTAGTTATATACATTGCATTGAATCCAATATTATACTTCTACTTGATTCTACAATGAATGTCTTCTATATTATGTGCGTAAGATATTAAATAATTATGTTAATTACATTAAGCAAGAGTTCTACTGAGATTGTTTGTAAAATTTCGCTGAGAACTATGGTACATAGATTGTACATGGATTGGATTTAAGAAAAAATTTTTGCAATTAAAGTTGTTCCATTGAGATTATGTTTAATCAAAAAAATATTTTTGACTTAAATATAATTATGATAAAAAAATATAAAAAAAAATTATTTTCTATTTTAATATATTTCGAATAATAAAATAAGCTTTTGAGTTTGATAATCTACGTGCATGGGGTTGGACAAATAATTTTATTTTTTTTACTATTTGAATTTGATTCGACTCAAACCATATATACCTCTGATGACATATCGTGACCTTCTATTGGCAAACCTCGTAAACTTATTCCTTAAACCAAAAAAAAAAAAAAATTAAAATCATTTGAAGCTAAAACTAATCTAATGTAATTTGTACGTTTGGATAAAGTTAATCCTTTATATATGATTTTTCTTAGTTGTACTTAAATGTTTTACTAAAGAATATTAAGAATATTGTTTTGATATAATAGGTTGAATAATTACTTGATATCTTGTTTTGTGTGTTAATTTTTTTAACGTTTTAAATATATGTAATTGTAGGTAAGTAACTTATAACATATTCAAAATTTATCCATATTTTAAAAGGTAATTTAGTAAAAAAGATGTAATTAAGAATCTTATATGTATGGCCAACTAAACATGAAAAGATGTAATTAAGGACATGCTGACCATATGCATAAATTATCGGGCAATAATTATGAAAAATAAAATAAAATTATATAGGAGTAATTTGCCTAATTGTTATGGGTTCTTCTTCCTGGACTTTGGCCTTAATAAGATGTGAAAGCGTAATTAGCTGTTGATTGAAATAGGCCCAACAATCCATGCACCATCACTTTTATCACAAGTCAGAACTTCAATTGGGCTGGGTTGATCATGAAAACTGATGAAAAAAATATTAAAATTATAGAAGAAACAAAGAAAACTACTTCCTCCGTGACATGCCTGGTTAATAAATCAGCAAATACTCTAATAATCATCAGATGGGAAAATGAAAAATGGAAGACTTCCCACCATCAAATCGTCCTTTTTCTCATCATTCAATAGTCAAAAGTTATTGATCCCGCCTAGCAGTACTTCTTTGCCAAACTACCAAAGCTATCTCTCTAACCTAACCTCCTCAACTCTCTCCATTGCTATTCAACACTTCATCAACTCAGATTCCCCTTTCCATGGGCAAAAGATTCATGCCCACATTATAAAGTCTGGGTTTTCACCCAATACGAATATTTCCATCAAACTCCTAATTTTGTATTTAAAAACTGGATGCTTAAAATATGCCAGCCAAATGTTCGATGAATTGCCGCAGCCGACTTTGTCTGCATATAATTATTTAATTGGCGGGTACCTTAAACATGCGAATGTTCAGGAGTCACTTAGTTTGGTTCGTAGGATGGTTTATTCAGGTGAAAGGCCTGATGGGTTCACATTTTCGATGATTTTAAAGGCTTCTGCTTGTGGGAGCAGTAGGGTGATGTTGCCGCGGTTTTTAGGAAGGATGGCCCATGCCCAGATGGTCAAATTGGATGTAGAGCCTGACGAAGTCCTTTATACAGCGCTGGTTGACTCGTATGTGAAGAGTGGGATGGTTCAATACGCAAGGACTGTTTTTGATATGATGTTGGAAAAGAATGTGATTTGTTCGACGGCGCTGATCACCGGATACATGAATAATGGATCGGTGGAGGAGGCTGAAAATGTGTTTAATAAAACGGTTGAAAAAGATGTGGTAGTTTTCAATGCAATGATTGAAGGTTACAGCAAATCAGTTGAAACTGCCAAGAAAGGACTTGAGATTTTTGTTGAAATGCAGCGGTTGAATTTCCGGCCTAATATTTCGACTTTTGTGAGTGTAATTGGGGCTTGTTCTGTTTTATCAGCGGTTGAAATAGGTCAACAAATTCAAGGTCAATTAATGAAGACTGAGTTTTTTATGGACATAAAGATTGCAAGTGCTCTTGTTGACATGCATGCAAAATGTGGACGAATTGAGGATGCCAGAAGAGTGTTTGACTACATGCCGGAAAAGAATGTTTTCACATGGACCTCAATGATTGATGGATATGGGAAGAATGGGAACCCAAATGAAGCGCTCGAGCTGTTCTATCTGATGCAAGAATGTTTTGTTGAGCCAAATGACGTTACATTCCTTAGCGCTCTCTCTGCTTGTGGACATGCTGGCTTACTAGCCGAAGGCCGTCAAATGTTTGAGAGTATGGAGAGAGATTACTTAATAAAACCGAAGATGGAGCACTATGCTTGCATGGTTGACCTTCTGGGACGTGCAGGACGTTTGGATCTAGCATGGGAACTTGTAATGAGGATGCCTGAGAAGCCCAATTCTGATGTTTGGGCAGCTTTGCTCAGTTCTTGTAGGCTGCATGGTGATGTACAAATGGCTAGCATAGCTGCCAACGAACTTTTTAAGTTAAATGCTGACAGTAGGCCAGGGGCATTAGTTGCATTATCAAATACTTTGGCAGCTGCTGGAAAATGGGAGGGTGTGAGTGAGTTGAGGGAGGTGATGAAGGCAAGAGGGATATTGAAAAATACTGCATGCAGTTGGGTAGAGGCTGATGGTGGTTTATAATATTTCATCTACCTAAAGCTATTTTTTGTCTTGTCCTGCTGCCATGATGGTGCTTGTGCTAGTAATGTTCCATGCAGTTGCTACGAAATGGAAAAAACTTGAGTTGCTATTAACAAAATGTGTGGCATTGATCATATGGTTGGAAGAATTAACGATGTTCGAGAAATGGAGACATATGCAAAGAAGAAGGATTGTGAGGTTTGTCCTGAAAATTTTTTGTAGGAAAAACTCAGAGGACTTCATGCATGGCTTGATTTGTTCTTATTCTTCAATGCTGGCTAACTGCATCCACTGTTCGATATCACTATGCCCTAGCAAGCTTCTGCAGATTGACGACGCATCAAACGTGGGAGATGTCATTTATAAGAGGCTTGGTTGTCATCTTAAATTATACAACGTGGCCTTGAACTGAAACAATGGATGTGCTGCTTACTGAATCAAAGATTGGTGTATCTTTTTAAACCATCACCAAGCTTTGAGATTGCTTCAGTGGGCATTGACTGAATAAATTCAATCGGTTTAATTAGTAATCTTCACAAACATGGATAATCCATTGTTCATTTGTTCTTTTGCTTAATAACTCAACTCAAGTTCCGTATTTTTCATGTCTTTATATGCAGTGTTGTCAAGGCGTGTGCTTAGGCACTCCTGTGCCTTGCGCCTTAGCGTTTGACGACAAAAGTACCTTACACGCTTTCGGAGGAGGTGCATTTGATCAAGTGCACACCTGATGCGCTTAGGTGCCCTTTTTTGTTAGGCGATAGGCATAAAACATGCCTGCCAAATTGAAGTTCTCTTTAATTTGAACTTTTTTTATTATATGTACTTTTACTAGTAAGAAAGGGATAAATATCAAATGCTTATTTTTTTATATTTGAGTATTCAACATCAGATATGAGGCCTTAAGGAAATCATGCATATTGACCACAAAAAAAATGTAAGTTTCGTAGATAATTTGAATAACTCTTTAGAGTTTATTATCATAATTATGTGTCTTAAGCTTATTTTATATATATATATATATATATTTATATATTTATATTCATACATACAAAAACACACACGAGTATCTATTGTGCTTTACTTTACTCAAGTAAACGCTATTTTTGGGCCTTTGCGCCTGAGGCAATATAAGGAACTTAACGCCTAAAATGCGCCTTTTGCCCTTGACAACACTGTTTATATGAGATGTCACGTAATTGAGGCTGTCAAATTGTTGCTTGAAAATCAAATTTAATCTTTTGGAAGTATCTGGTGGGATATTACTCTTATGCCTTGCCTTCTTGAAGACAATCAAGTGAGGCCCACTAAGCTTGCCTTGCCTTCTAACCCAAACTCTGAGGAAAGTGGATCAAGCCCATATTACAATACTTAGTCCATCATGTTCTGCTGGAAAGCACATAGTAACAGCAGCCCCAAATTGTTTCCTAGGCCTAGTCATGTCCCCTAACGAGTTAATTGACCTCTTTCGGCCTAACAAGTATTTGAGTTTGACAAATAAGCTAACTGGGAGTAACATCTACTATGAGATTGGAGGTTTGAAGTGGTTTTTTCTTAATGATAGATCATTATTGAATTTTGATACCGCACTGATTTTGTTGAATTTTATTAAAATATTTATAAATTTATTGATTTTTTATTAAGATAACTCAATTAATTTATACAGTCATTCTTAAAAGATAATATTTAACATGTTCAAAATTTAAATCTTAATATCTATAAAATTGCAACTATCACCTAATCTAGTGACTTTTTTATATAAAAAAATATTAATATTTTGTAAAATATTTAAATTCCATGCTATTTATTCAATAATCAATGACTTGTTGGATTTATTATTGTAGTTTCCATTATTCCACCAGATGACATTGTTGGACAAAAGTCATACCCTTCAATTTTCCTTTTCAACAAAAGAATAACAACAGCTCAACCTATGCTAACCATTCAAGATATGATTGGCAGTTTGTGTTTGCTCTGTTGATAATAGCTATAAAAAATTCGACTTTTTTTATTTTATATAGAACAGATGAACAGAACATAAACAACTCGGAGAATTGCGTGACCCCATAAGAAATGCTTGGTTAATCAGAGTGCCAGACAACAAGAGTAATAAAATCACGTGGAGATTTGGTATTTGTTGGTCACCGCCTTCCCTTTCAAAAATTGTGGATTGGCATAATGTAAACGGCACATCTATAGACGTCGGCACCAGATTTTATTTATAACTTATTATCCTTGCTTTTGTCTTATTTCTTGTTCCACTTCGTCAAACATTGCTATATCAGGAAGAAGTCGAGAAACCCCAAGACAACTGCAAGAACATAACCACAAGAACAAAGCTGATCAGCATTAGGAACAAGAAAATATGTCTTGCTGCTGCTGCTGTGATGACTGTGAATGCAGGCCCTTAGGCTTCTTGCTGGGTCTGCCCTTTGCTTTTCTATCCCTCCTTATCTCCATAGTTGGTATAATCGTCTGGATTGTGGGGTTAGTTCTCACTTTCTTTGTTGCTCGTTTCTTTTCAGATTTGATGAATTCTTCAATAAAATCGATTTTGTTTTTGTTAATCGCTGCCTTTAAACTGATTTGATGATGGGGTTGCTTTCGTGATACTGGCAGGTTGGTGTTGACTTGCATCTGCCCATGTTGCTTGTGCGTAACCATCATAGTAGAGTTTGCACTAGGTTTGATCAAGGCTCCCATTCTGGTCATGAAATGGTTCACCTCGAAGATCCCTTGTTAGAAATATCGAATTATTTCTATTGTTCATAATTAGATTAATTTCATTCATGGTTTTGTTATATAGTAATCAGTGTTGATTTTAGAACATGGCTTCTTTTTTCTTCTTTGTTCAATCTTTTATTAATTATGAATTTTTATTTAATTCAGTTTTCAACTTTTTATTTTAAAGATTATATCATTGTTAAGGATTTTGACATTGATTTTAGTACAAAAATACCACACTAACAATAAAAGAAACTGATTGGAATACACTTTTGTTATTTCTTAAGGCTAGAGGAAAACAATAGCTTCTTAAGCAAAATTGAAGGCTGTCTAAGTTCCAACAACTTCATATAGGCTCATCATGTCACGCCTCAAACCTAACCATAATACGTCGCACATCTACGAGATCTAATCTCATAAATATGTAAGACAATCGACTAACAAAATAGAATTAAAAAAAATGTTTATAAAAATAAAACAAATTGAATTGTTAAAAAAATCAAATGCAAAAAATATAATTATAGGTATAACATAATATTTAAAATAAAAATACAAAATCTTTAATAATCTATCAAATAATAATCCGAAAAAGTTGTAATTTTTTTTAACACACTAAAGTCTAGAAAATATACACTAACGTTGAAACATCACTTTATGATATTCCCGCATCTTGGATGACATTCAGAACCTGTAAATATTAATGAATATAATGAGTATAACTATTAAATAAGCAATTGACATTCCTTCAATTTGGTTAAACATGCTCAAAAACTATTAGACCAAAATAACAATTTAAATTATGAAATACAAAAATATTTAAATGAATATGACAAATATATACAAAATTTGGAGTTATTTATAAATAACTTATTTCAAATTAATAATATGACAAATATATTTAAATGAAAACTTATGCTTAAGTCGTTGAAATATATGTATAATTATCTCTTTTTATAAGTTATAGACAAAAACTAATATTTTAAACTGATGGCACAGTTCAAAACGAAAACCACTATTTTTAATCGGTTGGCATGGTTTGAAATCAACCCCTAATCATAAAATACATGTCAACATGGACAACAATTAGCCCTTATTGGCAGGGTTCAAATATAGCATATCGAGAGAACATCCAAAATAGAAAAATTAGATTACCTATAAACGTAATATGTACATTTATTGCATTAGAAACAAACACATTCATGCACAATATATCTTAAGCATATATTTATATATTTTCAAATAAACCATTTAGTAAAATCATATCAAAATTATAATCGTAAAAAAAATATACAGATAAATAGCGCAAATATTTTCAAATCTGAATCTAAAACTATAATTTTCAGGCTTAGCCTAATTTACTAAAACATAGGACAAAATAACATATATTTTTATATGATGTAAAAATATTAAAAGCTTATTTTTAAAAAATAAATATTAAAAAAAATCAAGCCACTTGTTATATTCACTAAATTGACACTTAAATCATAAATTTAATAATTCTTTAATATACTAAAGATTAAAAATATATATATAGAGAGAGAGAGAGAGAGAATAGCAAAACTGGTAAAATAGTTATTTCATGTCTCTTATGTCAAAAGGGTATAGTCATATTTTTTTCTTTTTTGAAGAAAAGAATAGTCAGATTAATTTTAATCAGAAAAATAATCTGATCAATTGGTCAACAATGCCGATCAATAATAGCATTTATCTTGACCAACAATACGCAACAATGGCTACCATCTTTGATTAGAAATAAAATATTCTAAATACGATGTCTGACCTCTCTTTCGGGGGGTAATATCATGAAGTAAGTTGCCTCCCCCAGGTGCACATGCTTCTTGCTTTTTAACCTCTGGGGGAGAAGGAAAAACTGAGGGCTAAAAAAAGGCAGAAGAACCCAATTATTCACAGGAACCGGAAGCCCTTTCTGTGGATCAGATAATGGAAAGGTTTTATGAATTTGATTTAATTCTATCCGTTCAAGATTATTATTTATTAATAAATTTTTTTTATTTAAATTTAATATAAAAATATATAAAGTTTTAAATAATGAAAGCCCGTTGGATCTATTTGACTCTGATCCAAAATCAAGTTTGATAAAAGGGATGTATAAAATAATTTGGATTACTGACTTGCCTTTATCTGGATAAGTATAGAAGCCTGTTACTGTTAGGCAGCTAACTAAAACGCCTGATAATCTCATATAAAGTTGGTTCAAATACTCAAAAACCATGTAGAAATGAAAGAAAACGGGGGGCTAAAAAAGGCAAAGGAACTCATTTACTCACAGGAATTAGCCTGTTAAGGCGGAAAACCTTCAAAAAAAAAAAAAAAAAAGCCCAGATAATCTCGTAGAACAAAACACATGGGATGGATGGTTCAAATGTTCAAATGTTCAAATACTCACGAAATGTAGAAAATTTCTGGTTTGCTTGACGAAGGAAAAGTACAAAAGAAGTAAATTCTGAAGTAGATTTGTTACCATACACAAAATAAAGTTTTCATTTTTACGAGTACGTGACTGATGACGCAATGAAAATTAACCCAAAAAAAAAAAAAAGGACATCTGTTCGTAGAAGCTTCAAAGGTTGATATGGCAAAAGTTCAGTCAAATATTCAGAGGTTGAGACATTCAACAATTGTCGAAGACCAGGGTTTTCAGTTATGAGGACTCAAGTTGCAATTTTTGAAATATAAAAAGTCTAAACATGCTCATGACTTGAGAAATCCGAAAAGAGCCGAATGTAATGGGAAACCAGACCAACTCGCTCCTGTTTTCCAATCTAGTGGTCCCTTTCATTACCCACATGCAGCCATATACTATTATTCCCATATTCCCACCCCAAATCTTATAATAATCAAAATCATAGTTCCAAACCAACAGCTATACCACTAATTAAACACTTGAAAAACGTAAACATGGTTTTCATCTAAAGCTGCTTTTTTTTGCCTAGCCAATGATCATAACTTTTCTCAGCATTTAATGCCTCTTCCCTTGAAACCGGCCCATTGGTAATCAAAAACCACTTTTTTCTTAACAAAAACCTTTGTTAACACCTTCTTCAAAACCTTTAAAAACACACCCATTATCATTTCATTATCGATACTTTCTAATCGTATAGCTTATTTCATTAGGTTCCCAACACTTTTTTATTTTCTTAATTGACGTTTTATTACAAAAACTTTTACTGCATGGAAGCTGGTAACAAAATCGGATCATCAGCTCATCCTACTTCCTTGCCTCCTCCGGTCCGCGGAGGTGCCTCGAGTGGCACCCTGGGACGCCACCTGGCAAGGCGGCTGGTGGAGATCGGTGTGAAGGACGTCTTCTCAGTTCCTGGTGACTTTAACTTGACCCTCTTGGATCATCTGATAGCAGAACCTGAGCTGAACTTAATCGGATGCTGCAACGAGCTTAACGCCGGATATGCGGCTGATGGCTATGCACGTGCTAAGGGCGTGGGAGCCTGCGTTGTGACCTTCACTGTTGGAGGCCTCAGCGTGCTTAACGCAATTGCTGGTGCTTACAGTGAGAATTTGCCAGTAATTTGCATAGTTGGAGGGCCTAATTCTAACGACTATGGGACCAACCGGATCTTGCATCATACTATTGGATTGCCTGATTTTAGCCAAGAACTAAGTTGTTTTCAAACGGTCACATGTGCCCAAGTAAGTTAAAGGAAACTCTCTCGTATACATTCATAAGAAGTATGATGTCTTTATGCAATTATTTTATATGATTAATAGCATGTTAATTTTCGTTGTAACTTTTTTTTTTTATATTTACTGTAAATCACTTGATATTAGAGTAAGTTAATAGATTAATGATGTTATGTAATTTGGTGGTGATCTGATATGACAGGCAGTGGTGAATAACTTGGATGATGCACATGAGCTTATAGATACTGCCATATCGACAGCTTTGAAGGAAAGCAAGCCGGTTTACATTAGCATCAGCTGTAATTTGCCTGGAATTCCACATCCAACATTTGCTAGAGAGCCAGTGCCCTTCTTTCTTGCTCCAAAGTAAAGTTTTTCTCTGACTTCTTAGTTCTTACTTTATTAACCAAGATTAGTCTTTCCCCGACTTATCACTTATTAGTACATTGTTAGTTGTACATTTCATATTTATGCTTGCTGAAGATTGTTGAGAATTATGATTGTTATAACCTGTCTTTCATGTATTATTAATAATACTTAGTTAACTTGGTTAAGGGAGGCTATTTGAAGCTAACGAAGGAACCTGGCCCAAAGAAAAGGGAAATATTAGTTTATATAGAAGAAATGGTTGAAATATTTTTATATTCGCATAAGAAAAACAGAGGTGTTCTGATTTTTGCATTACTACTAGAAAGACCTAGTGTTAGCGGTTAGTCATATGTGAGGGCGGAGGCAGAATTTGTGGGAAAACCATCCATGGCTTATCGGCAGAAGTAATGCTAAATTTTATAGGGCTTCTAGGTACAACCCGGTGCCATACATGTATCAAAATTGGCATTCACTAAAAAGCTGGTAGCAGTTTCTTTCATTTGTCCAAACCTATGAGAAAATGCCCTTGATTGCTGACTGAAATTTTCATTCATTAGAATGGCCTGTTAAAAAGATATTTGTTTCAGGCATGAATGGAACCAAGTTATATGATTATGATGCTCATTCTTCACAATTTTATGCAGGGTAAGCAATCAATTAGGATTAGAAGCAGCTGTGGAAGCTACTGCCAATTTTCTGAACAAAGCTGTGAAGCCTGTCCTCGTGGGTGGACCTAAATTAAGGGTTGCAAAGGCACAAGAAGCCTTTGTAGAACTTGCAGATGCCAGTGGATATCCAATTGCTGTAATGCCCTCAGGCAAAGGATTGGTGCCCGAACACCATCCTCACTTTATTGGAACATATTGGGGTGCTGTTAGCACTAGCTTTTGTGGCGAGATAGTGGAGTCTGCTGATGCATATGTTTTTGTTGGTCCGATTTTCAATGATTACAGCTCTGTGGGCTACTCTTTGCTGGTCAGGAAGGAGAAAGCAATCATAGTGCAACCTAATCGTGTGACTATAGGCAATGGTCCTTCTTTGGGTTGGGTTTTCATGGCTGACTTCTTAAGAGCATTGGCCAAGAAGCTGAAGAGAAATAGCACTGCTGTGGAGAACTATCGGCGAATCTTTGTCCCTCCAGGCATGCCTTTGAAGCACGAGAGTGATGAGCCTCTGAGAGTGAATATTCTTTTTAAGCACATCCAGGTAGGACTAAGGTCATAGCTTGAAATTATCCTCTACACTACTGTAGCTTACAATATATATTTATTGAAGGAATGAGCGTATGATATTTATTGGCCATTTAGGTGGCCTTCATGTGGAATAATTAATATGGTTAAATAACAAAAGCACTTAAGTGTGTCAGACATGCCTCGTTGGTCCTTACTGCTTTAATTCTGTTTCTTGGAAAGTGGAAAGACATGCTTTAGTTTACGCTGTAACATTCTTATCCTTTGTTCTTTCCTCTAACTATATCTGAAAGAGCTCTATGATACCTTAGAGATAATGTTAATCATTTAGACTTACTAATGCATAACCAGATGTGAGGGCTTCATTTGATTCTTGTTTCTTTCATTTACCTGATTTGTCTTACTTTTCGGTTGACCTTAATTAACAGGAGATGCTATGCGGAGACTCTGCGGTCATTGCTGAAACTGGAGACTCATGGTTCAACTGTCAGAAGCTCCGTCTCCCAGAGAACTGTGGGTAAGCAAGATCATCACAAATGGTGCATTTCTTTGAGTTTTGAATCAGACTTGTTTATGTTTATTTTGCAGTGGGTAAATGTTTATTTTTATTGCTTGCAGTTATGAATTCCAGATGCAGTATGGATCCATTGGTTGGTCAGTTGGTGCCACACTTGGATATGCCCAAGCCGCTAAAGATAAACGTGTGATTGCTTGCATTGGTGATGGTAGTTTTCAGGTGAGCAGGATAATTATCATTTAGAACTTCAAAGACACATTTATAGGTACCACAAGCGTTTGAAATAACAATGCTATGGAAATAGAATTTAGTGCTAAAAGGTGGAAATTTCTAATAATGCAAGTAATTTTTACGGTTTCAATTCATTGACATGGACATGGTTGTGAAGTAACTAAATTAGTTCATTTCAAGAAACTGTTCCTCTCTCTATATATTAATATGACAAACATAAGGGAAGATGAATCTTGGCTAGAACAGTCATATACTGCAATATTTGCTTGGTAGCTGGAAGTAACAATAGCAGTTAAATTACTTATATATTTGGAATGTGGTAAGTAAATAATTTTGTTCTTTCAATTATTCAGGTGACGGCTCAAGATATTTCAACAATGATCCGATGTGGACAAAGAAGCATCATATTTCTTATCAATAATGGAGGCTATACAATTGAAGTTGAGATTCATGATGGCCCTTACAATGTTATCAAGAATTGGAATTATAGTGGCCTTGTTGATGCCATCCACAACGGTGAAGGCAAATGCTGGACAACCAAGGTTAGTAAATAGTAACCAAGCATAGATAATTGAAGGCCTAACCAGCCATAGCTTAATCAATAAGTTACTAACATCTTAAATAATTGTCCCATGTTTCCATTTTAGGATATATTTATCAGATTATCTCCTTCATTGCAAAAAATTCTATTGTTGTTGTTGGGAAGTTTCGATAGATTTCTGAACCTATTCAAGGAAGAATATATATGTTGATAAAAAATTCAAAGTCCAATGTTTTTATATGATTGTTTCGTTTTTCAAATAATTAGATGCATCCACCGTTAATGCAGAGTACCTCATTGGTATGAATAGATTAATACTTTCATTGTTAAATGTAGGTGAGGACAGAGAACGAACTGAAAGAAGCAATTGCTGCAGCAACAGGAGAAAAGCATGATTCACTATGTTTCATTGAAGTTTTTGCACACAAAGATGACACCAGCAAAGAGCTCCTGGAATGGGGATCCAGAGTTTCTTCTGCAAACAGCCGGCCTCCAAATCCTCAGTAGAGCTAACCATGGTTCTGAATGTTTAGGGAAAGGCAAATTGGAAGCTCCATAAGCTTGAAATAAAGATAGGACAGAATTGCTTGGCCTGGATGAGATTTCTGTCAATCATGTTACTGCATTATACTTCGTAAACTATAGCTACTTGATTCTATTTACTCTCTGTTGACATTACTTGACATGGTGAGCCTTTCCTATTTTCGTGTACAGGATTTCGGTGAATAAATTTTTTTTAAGCAAAAAAGAGCTAATTGATGACATGATTGTGAATAATGGTGTTGTCTGTCAGAAGCAGCTCAAACAATTCCTTGGTATGATTAATTAAGTATAAAGCTTAAATGCCTTAAAATATGTTCAGTGTTTTGGACATCTCTTGAAATTAACCAACTATTACTTTGTTACAATGAAAGAACCCGAGAAAACGTAAATACTATTATTAAGTGGAAAGCTCAGAAATAAATTTTAAGGTTTCAAGCTAGGCCATCTTTTCGGAATTTATTTCAACATGTTCCTATGAACGGCAGAATGCAATGAGGATTTGCTGCCAACAATGACGACTCTTGAAATTCTCAACCTGAAAAAAACCTGTCTCTGCATAACGTTTTTCCAATTTCAACAGCACAATTCGAACTGTCAAGTGAAACTTTGCTGTATCTTTCAAAACTGGAAGCTGTTGCATTTGCCTGAAAAAGAGTACACAAGAAAGGGAGGCAGAGAAGAGAGCAACCAACAAAAATTTAAGATGATTAGAACATTGTACATGGTATATTCTAGTACTTTGGCGAACTGTCATCTTCATCTTCTAGTGATTGTCCTGTTTCCATTTGGACTCTAGGATGGTTTTTCATAGCTTAAGTCACTTTCTATTAGTGCATTTTGTTTTAGGACTATTGAGTCTAGTTTAGCAACCAAGGTGTCCAAGGCCTGACCCAATTTTTTAAAAAGTCCCTTGCTCAATTTCAATTTTAGTTGCGCCTGAGCTGATCCAATGATCTATTTTACTATTAAAAATATATTTTTATAATTAAATTTAAATAAATTAACATATTTTTATTAATAAACAATAATTTATGTTAAGCTAAGTTGGGTTTAACTGAATTAACAAAAATCTTGTCCAAAATTTAATTTGTACGAGCTGAGCTAGATAGGTAGCCCGGCCGTGGACAGACCTTGAGTCAGGCAAGGTACCTAAAATGTGATCCAAAAAAATACTTTTTGCTAATCTACTGATATTTCCTTCTGATGTAGGCTGATTAAATAAGTTAATGCTGAAAGACAATCATTTTTGGTTCATGCGTCAAAAACAATAAAAAAATATACATCATACAAGAGTTTATTTGTATTTTGGTCAAATAAAAAGCAAGCAACTTTAGACATGATTATGCCATACATATTTCACAAGTACAATGACTTGGAAGTACAAGGAACCTAAAAGTATAAGCCGCACTTCGAAAAAATTCGAAGTGTAAGAAGGAAATCATCCCTTATTCTGTTGCCTATTGTACTCCCTTATTTCTAATATGGAATATATCCTTCCTTTATTCTCCAAGACCAAGGGTATGCTTAAATCTTATTTAGTTTAATCACTTTGTAGCAGATGATCAGTCATATGAGATCTTGCACCTGGGAATTGTTAATGAAACCTCCAGAAGAGCCTTGAAAATCAGTCTATAGGCCGCTTCTGTGAGATGGACGCCGTCCCAGCTGACCTATGAGGAAGGATCGTCACAGGATTCAGAGCCTGGATTACCGCAAAATACAGTGGAGTTAAAATTGTGTGGACCTCCTCCCCCTCCACAGCATACTGTAAGAGTTCTATTAAATCCTGGATACAAGCAAGATTAAGTGTTAGTAACTGCATATTCTTTATCAGGTTAAAGACAGCCATGTTACTTGGACCCTTTTTCTTAAAGTATTTATATCTGACAAATGTTCAGATATGAATATGGAATGTGATTTTTTAAATATATAAAAAAATTTAAAAAATTTTGAATATATTTATTTCAGTCATATACCTATATCTGACAGTTATCCATAAATATGGTAAAATAGAAGTACAATAAAATGAAATAATGTGAGGTTAAAAGACAATTAAGTTACCAAACCGGGGAGGAGAACGATGAAATCGTATTTTAGCCTGGTAATAATCTGCATAAACAATACTGGTACGAGGATAAAGACTTTGGATTTTGATTAGTTCTCTTTTAAGCATTCCATTATGGTACTCCGTTAACTCGTTTAGCCCCGTCAGACAACCAGTAGAAGGGTCATAATCTTGCCTATCCGAAGTTTGAAAAGTTGCTAGAAAGATTGGCTGGCATCCCAGTGGTATAATTCCTGGAACCAGAATTTTCACTGCCCCCAACTTGATTAAATCCTAAATGGTATAAAGAGCAAACATCCATTAATTAGTAAGTATTCCCTTGGTGCAATACAGTTGATATTCTTCAAAATTTGCTTGTGATGCTTGGTGTTGGATGCCATCCTTGTTCATGGTACAGACAAAACTTTAGCGAAACTGTAAATAAATGGATTTTTTTGGTCAGAGGGAATGAATAATTTTGGCATGTTATAGTTGCCTTGGCTACTTTCCTCCAACGTTCTTACCTGAATGCGGTAGAAATGACATTGACAATATCAGGTGCCAGTCCTCGAATCACTTCACTCGTGATCCCTTTGGAAAGTAATGCATAGTTGAAATCATTATAACCAATCTCTCTGATAAGAATCAAAGAGTTCTTGAAAAGTTCCTTGCAAGCTGTGAATCACCATCACGTGTAAAACAGTTGATATCAATAATTTACCAGTAAGAAAATCCTTTGCCAATTGTGAATCAGCAATTCTGACCATAAGCACTTGGCCATAATTGCAGATGACAGGTTTTTGGTAATTTTAGAGTAAATCATATTCAAGTTCCCATATTTGGAAAGCTGTCTAAAAATACAGCATCGGGAAACACTTGCCTGAAGATGACGAGCAAAGAGATGGCAATAATTTTTTGAAGAAACCCACTTGAACTCCCAAAGAAACATTTGTTTCCAGGTTAGTGATTCCCTTTCCTGCCAGAAATGCACTATCAAGCGCAGTGGCACCAGCCACTGCAAAATTTACGCCTTTCAAAAACTTTTGGCAGCTGCCATTACCTGCAGATCCAAAATATGGTGGTACCAATGGAAGTCCAAAGTCCTGAGCTACAAAACCATGTAAAAAAAGAGAAACTTCAAAGATCATTATTGGTTAAGCCTACAATCCTATGTCGAAAATTAAAGTGATCAATTCGTGTTCAAAGATTCAGTACCAAAGAAATCAATGACTAGACGACCATCACAATATCGACCTGTTGGTCGATTAAAGTATGTCTCTCCATTAGGTGGAAAGGCAGAAGAGGGAGGATTGGCTTGTTGAAGTATGACTCGGTTCCCAGTATCAGCTAACGAATCTCCGAAGCTGATGATTGATTTGTAGCATTCTTTTCCACTCACACGTGAGAAGATAGTAATGATGAAAAGAATGCTAATAACTAATTGGTTGGATAAACAGAAAGAAGAAAATAAAGCCATCATAAAAAGACTAGAATCTCACAACATGGAAACAAATTCCCAGGAGACTTCGGTTGTTTCTCTTTGATTTTCTCAAGATAATCTTACAATTTGTAGCTAGGAGTCCACATGCTAAAATAACGACAACTTGGGGGTTAATGTCAGGCTTTTATGGTACACAGCTACCTATATATACAAATATAAGTGTTTATTTAGGAGATGATAATCAATAATTCTCCCATTTAATGATTTTGATTTGATTTACGTGAAAAAGAAGTTGTTCAAGATGGATCAAGGGCTAATCCTGGTTTTTGTTGCTATATATAGTCTTGCTTTAATGCAAGAGAGACTGTGGCTTGACAAATTTTGCTCTGGGGTTTCCAAAGTTATTAAAATTTTATAATTTAATACTTAAAGTTTAACTCTATTGATCTGTACCGACACTTTTAAAAATTGACATTGAATGAATTTAAAATTCGAATCTTAACATCTGTAATTTTTTTATATTTATATTGCGACCTCTGTTGTAAAAAAAAAAAAAATTATAATCATACCAATGCTTTGCTAATCTGTTGATATCTCATTCTGATTCTGATGTAGACTGATTAAATAATATAATGCTGAAAGGATTGATAAAGGGCTAAATTAGCATGAGAACTACATGAGCATTAAAGAGAAAGAAAGGGGTCACTAATCTTTTGTTCTTAATACTAGCTCTACAGTAAAATTTGCTTTTGTTTTTGTTTGGTTAAAATACAAAAATAAATTTTTATGAGAGCTTTTATTATTTTATTACAATTAATTGTGTTTTTTATCAATTTTTTTACAAATATACAATCAAATCAATTAAAATTTTACTTCAACAAAATTATACATAGTTAACTTCTAATAGATTGTTACATGACTTAAGTAAAATAAGTATTGTCATGTGGTATTTTTTTAAGCATGGTTAATAGAGTCATACTTAACTTTTATGGTATATTTAAAACAGCAAATGTGATGTTTCTTAATTTTCGTTTATGAAATTACAAAACTCTTATAAAAAACCGAATTTATTGACATATCCTTTACTTAAAAAAACTAATTTCTGTTTAAAAAAATATATATGAAAGAAGAAGAAAACCAACTTTGAATAAATAATTAATTGAGAATTTAAACAATAGGTCATGAGAAGTGAGAACTATGAGAATGGTTTAAATGTAGGTTGAATCAACAACCATTTTGCTTATTCATCTCCCATCTGTCCATGATCAGATAAGGTCATGGTCCAAAAAAATTTTGAATTTTTTATTCAGATTTAAATTTAGTCCAATTCATCAACTTAAATTTATTGTTTATCTTATAAAAATTTTAAAAATTATTTTTATATTAATATTTTTATATTTAATAATTAAATTTAAATAAAATATATTATTTTAATTTATAATCACTATTATGAGCCAAATCTACTCAAAATATAAAAAGAAAACCCAAACTCAGCTTGGTGTGTATAGCTCTAGCCTCCCATTTAGTGTTCACAGGTTGCGTCCATAGTCAGTTCAATTAAAATTTTTAATAACCTTTTCTCTAAGAAAAAAAAGTGAGCTTAAGAATCATATAATAACTAGCTGTCTACCTTCTCTTTAGGATAAAAAGATAAATAAATTTGAGATTTTAAAATATATACCTTAAGAGTCTTTTTACAGTCTTAAAAGCTTATAGATAATTATTTTTTTCTCATTTCACTCTTTATCAATCCATCTCCTTTCTTTGAAATTCTCCATTTTAATGTTCCTGAACCAAAATAGTCTTACAAATTTAAAAAATATCCTTTGAGTCCCAGGACTCAAAAATCATATACAGTAGATATTCATAATAATTTTACTATTTGTGGGTACAATACGATGCCTGGTATTAAACTTTCGAAGGCAATAAGTCATTATTATTTTAGTTATAACTAATTTTATTGCTAATTAAATGACAATTAAATGAAAATTATAATAATTTATAAGTGGTATATAAAATCAATTAACTAAGAATACTTTTTAAACATTAAACTATATTAAAATGATTCTAAAAAGTAATTTTTAAATTTATATTCAGAACATGTCAAAGTAATTTTTGCTTTAAAAATTAAAAAAAAAAAAGTCTATAACTATTATCATTCACTCTTTTATATCACACTAGCTTATGCATGCTACAAGTGCTTTGTAGGTGGAGCATATAATAAGTTAATATTATATATTAACATATATTTTATTATTAGATTTTTTTGATAAATCGATATATTAGATTATTTTGTATAAAATTTTGTAAAATGATATTAAAATTATTATATATGTTATCAAAATTGTATCAAAATTTACTAAAACTGTTATAAATGTTATTAGAATAATTACAAAATTATATTAAAAAGTTACCAAAATTATTTCAAATTACTAAAAAAATTATAAAGGTTAATTGTCAAAAGTATATAAAAAATTATCTAAACTATATAAAAGGTTATTAAAATTATTACAAATATTAGCAAAACTTGTCAAAATTATATTAACAAACATCAAAATTATTAAAATTATATTAAAAAAATTATTAAATTTATATTAAATATTATTAAAATTATGTAAAAATGATCAAAATTAAGAATTTTATCAAAGAGTAGATATTTTGAACAAATATTTTATTTTTTTATTTCTTTCATCATTAATTATATTTTATTATGTGTCCTTTTCTTTTGCCATATACAGCATATAATAAAAGTGATTGATGAGTAGGGAAAAAGAAAATAAAAAAAAAAAAAGAAAATGTGACGATCGATTTTCATAGGGTACATAAGGGAGAAAGACATAAATAACGTGATCACGTGATGTAACAAGATTGAATGTTTTAATTGGTACGTGTATTGTAATTGATAAGCGACACATGTCTACGTTCTACAGTGAGACAATCAACGGTGATCATCCTTGCCTTCGTCGGAGTGTGTTTGAGGTGGAGCATAGCTTGCTTTTCACTCTTGGTCCAGACGAAAAGATTAAAACATCCTTAAACCATAAATGTGTACATCGAGTTGCAATTCCAATCCCGATACCTACCTCCTGGTAAAAGTTTCCTAGGATTGTTTCACAGAATTGAGCTGATCAGGGACCAGGATCATTAGTAATTGCTAAGGAAAATTTTTTTTTTTTCGGATAAAAAAATGATGTATTGGTTTATCCAAAGAAGTAGGCCGGCCTATGTGAAAAAAGTTGCCCTACGAGCAGCACGAGATTTGCGATGGGGAGTAATTACAAAAGCTTTATGCGGGTATAATCAATTTCTTTCCATGCTTCTATATTTCCGGCCAATTATCTGCAAGAAACTTTAAGAATTTGCTGAAAGCAGAGCAGTAAGATTATGTATCCTAAGAGGAAAAAACCAGAAAGGCCAAACCTAAAGCAAGAAAACAAAACAAAACATAACAAGGAAAAAAATGAAAACGTTTGGAGTCGTGGTTACAGGGAATAATATGTCAAACCGTACATTTCTTTGGCATAAATGATTACAAGTACACGCAGACATAGAAAATTTGAAATTACAAAGCATCTGTCATAATTCATACTGCTTAGATCTTATTATGTTAATCACTTCCGGTAGACGATCAGTTACATGGGTTCTCAAGCCGAGGAATTCTATGTGAACCATGCAGAAAAGTCTTGGATATCAATTTATAGGTTGCCTCAGTGAAATGGGTACCGTCCCAGTTAACATACGAGGAAGGATCATCGCAGGATTTCGCGCCTGGACTGCCGCAACCTAAAGAGAAGTTAAAATTGTATGGACCTCCCCCTCCACAACATGCAATAAGAGTGCTATTAAATCCTGAATATATATAGAAACAAGGTTAACCTATTAGTAAATAATAAAAAACATATGCTTCATTTTATCAGGTTTTTGTAGTGAAATACCGAAGAGCCTTGGAGAACGGTAAAATCGTATTGCAGCCTGATAATAATCTGCATAAATAATATTGGCACGAGGATGAAGCCTTTGGATTTGTCGTAGTTCTTTTTTAAGCATTCCATTATAGTACTCGGAGAACTCGTTTAGCCAGGTCAAACAACCAGAGCGATCATAATCTAACTTGTTAGAAGTCTGAAAACGCGTTAGATAAGTCGGCAGATATCCAATTGGTTGATTTTCTGGAACCGGAAATGTCACTGCCCCAACTTGATTAACTCCTACGTTGCATTCAAGGAACCGTCCATTAATAATTATTCCCACCACATGAAAAGTGAGACGAATAAAAATAATACAGTTTATATTCTTTGAAAATTGCCTGAAATGCATGGTGAGGCTATCCATGTTACTAAACTTTTAGCAAAAGATTGCTCCAAGGTTTCTTACCTGAATGGCTGAAGAAATGACATTGATAACATCAGGGACTAATCCTAATATCACTTCGGTTGAAGTTCCTTGAGTAAATGCATAGTTGAACTCATTTCCAATCTAGCCCATAAGTATCAAAGAGTTCTTAAGAAGTTCATTGCAAGCTGTGAATCATCATAGCGGACGTAAAATAATTGATATCGATAATTTTCCCATAGAAAATCCTCTGCGAATGATTAAGCAATTATTTGAAGATGATATATTTTTGGTTATTTTATAGTAAATCATATTTAGAGAAGGCTATATAGATATATGTACAAAACTACAGCATCTGCAAATACCTGCCTGAAGATGACGAGCAAAGAGTCGGCAACAATGTTTTGAATAAACCTACTTGAACTCTCAAAGAAACATTTGTGACTTGATTAATGATTCCCTTTTGTGCTAAAATTGCATTATCAAGCGCTGTTGCACCCGCCACTGCAAAATTTACACCCTTCAAAAACTTTTGGCTATCACTGCCATTGCCAGCTCCAAAATATGATGGTACCAATGGAAGCCCAAATTTCTGAGCTACAAATCCATTCGAAACAAAACTCGAAAGATCATTAACCATTAAGTATAAATCATGTGTTAAAGTGTTGAATTATTGTACAGAGACACAGTACCAAGAAAATCAATGACTAGACGACCATCAGAAAATCGGCCTGTCGGCCGATTGAAGTATGTCTCTCCATACGGTGGAAAAGCAGGGGGAGTTTTATTGGGTTGTAAAAGTATGACCAAGTT
>JBBYHK010000015.1:3460245-3475057 GCA_038382065.1 Adansonia grandidieri | reverse complement strand
GAATAACTCAACTTTTGGGAATAGGCTATGTTGGAATCCGCTGGATTCCTTTTCGCTATTGAAGAGGTCTCCAACAGCTCCAGCTCTTTCTCCATAGTGAACAAGATAGCGGCGGAGATCGATATCGAGAGGTTGCAATAGACCCACCCAGTTTTTCTCGCCACTGAGTTCTCTCCAACGGGATGCTATGGAATTCGCCATCACTGACCTCTAGTTAACTTTTTATTTTGTTATTTTCCCTCTTTTTTCGTGATATCAGAAGATGCGATTCCTAGCCATTTTCGGGTGATTTATATAGAGAACTCTCCCTTTGAAAAGCAGATACATAGAATAACGGTCGGGAGGTGGAATATTGGGGGATGGTGCATGTAAGGGGCTGGCCACCAGGCCAAGTAGTGGTTTGGCGACACATATGGAATAGATTGACGATGATACCATGGAACTATGCAAAGTTTCTAATATGCGTGTAGGGTATATCTCAAGGGACCTTTTCTTTTTTGGCCTTTCTAGATAGACTCGTGAAAAAATATTGGTCAATCCCGGCTTCGTTTTCATTTTTATTTACATGGTAATAACGATCGGAGCAAAGTAGATAAGTTCTATCTAGGAAGATGATAGACAGGAACACTGCCATTCAACTTGCATGGCTTCCATTAAAAAACAAGCTTGCATTCTGACCTTTAATTTGTATTTGTATCCATTTCAACTTTATACTAAACAAGCATATATCTAAATGTTAGGTAGGATATTGGATTTAGGAAAATTATTTGAACATTTTTCTATATGTAATAAATTAAAGTCCAAAAAGTATAATACAAAGGATTGATAGGAAAATTAATTTCATATCGGCCATACAATGTAATTAAAAATTTTGATAAGATAATGATATTCCAAGTTTAAGATAAATAAAAATTTAGACAAAATAATGATATGCCAAGTTTGAGACAAAGTTGATGCTTGGATAGAAATAAAAAAGGCTTATACAAAAGGTGTTGGATTGGTGAATGGAAGAAGAATTTGGGATTTAAGAGTGTCATTTAACTTAAAAAGGAAATTCTCTCTCTCTCTCTCTCTCTCTCTTTTTATTGGCTCTTTTTTATCTAAAAGTACGATACCTCAAAAGATTCTTATCATCAAACCAAGGCGATGCATTCAAGTATCATCGTCATCTCGACCATCATGATCCATTAATTTCCAAGAACCATCTTCCTGCTGGACCATACCTTCGTTTTTCTGAATTCTCCATGACACTGGGACAAAATATTCATCCTTTAATCCATCCATTGATTTGTTCACAAGGGCTATATCACGACTAACCACCAAGTTAAACCCTCCTTTACTCCCTTGTGTTCCTGCCACGCCATGTAAATAACCTTCCAAATTATGCCAATTTAACCAGTTTACAGAACTCTTCAAGTACATTGATTTACGGGTGTCAATAGCCAATTCTTCTCCCACATCGCAGTAACCTATCAAGGGATAGTTGGGGACAACATCTATAGCATTTCGGACGCGTAAGGCTCGAAGGTCTTTGAATCCTGTAAACTCCTGCTTGAAGTTTAACTCCCCAACTCGAGGACAAGCAAACAAAAAGGCTGTAACAGGTGAGGCGTCAAGCGACTGGTTTTCGGGCTTGTTATATCCATTGGCAACTATGTCGACGGTATTCAGAGTTGCAAGGGCAGCACCTAAGCTGTGACCGGTAACTGTGATGCTTATTTCCTCGCTCTTGAATTGGTCCACTAGTCTCCTAACCTCGTTAAGAACCTAAAATACCAATAGCCAAGAACAGAGTTGTTACGATGTTGTTACGATAGTGCTGTCATGAATTGACTAAAGAGAGATGATAGTTATAAGTTTGATAAAAAAAAATGATGGAAAATGGGTTCAATATCAGGTTATAGGCCGAACGCGGGACTGCCTAACCTGGTCCCTAGCACTGCTTTGGTTATAGGGCGAACGTGGGTCTGACGAGGTGTAGATGGAGTACCAGCCCTCATGCACCATTGCTTCACTACGCTGATCACCAAAAATTTTTTTCTGGCGAAACCAACTTAAACTCAACATCATCGATCCATTCCAGGCTCTGCACTGTTCCTCTCCAAGCAATCACAATATCCCTCCTTCTTAAAGCATCTTTCCCTTCATCTGTGGCCACGGCAACATACCCGATCCAGTTGGACTCTTTGCTCCATGCTTCCCTCGACACTGGCCTTACTATAAATGCCTCCGGAACTTGGATTTCCGACGTGGCGTACAAGAACTTGGTCACCTGGTACCTGTAAGGGTTGCCTTTATCCAAACCCACATTAGAGAAGAAATCTTTCTTGCCATACAGGCTGCTTCCAGCAAACTTGGAAGCCTTCTCGGTGTTGAAGGCGTCATAGGTAGCCTGAGCCATTTCTCCATAGTGAATAATGTAACGGCGAAGATCAATATCCAAAGGGTCCAAAAGCCCTTCCCAGTAGTTCTGGCCGCTTAGTTGCTTCCATCTTTTTGCTATGCTACTAGCCATCATCACCTTCTTTTTCTTACCGAACCACTCCCTAAAAATGCACTGTGTTTGCACCTTTTTTGCTATATATATATATATGTATATTTTGCTTAGCCAAAAATATCTTACTAATATTTCAGAAGTAATAAATCTAGCAACAAGGCAAGTAGAGCAAAATACAAGGAAATAATTCTGTTAGATTGTAAGTGTTACAACTAAGCAGAACTTTCTAAAAGATAAGACAGCTAGCATACGGAAAAACAAACTCTGAACTACACTTATCTCTCGCAACCTTAAAATCAGTAAAAAAGCCAAAATATATTGACCTACTGAAAGCTAATGAAGAAACATTAAGAAACATAGGTAGCAAGCTTCCAAGAATACAAGAGAGTTTTATTAATATTCCAACCAAAAGACAAATATTTCCTAGAAGCTTTGTTTGATTCTGTCATCAAACACCTTAAAATAGAAAGACTTTGCTTTGAAGCTACCAAAAGAGTGCATGGCAGCAAAAAGATGCTTGCGCCATGCAAGAACAAGATAAGTTTTGGGACTTCATCAGATAGATAGAGATGCAGAGTCTTTCAATTTGGGTGAAGTCTCTGTATGGGAACCAAAGTTCGAGAAGATTGGTACTACAACTTTGAATTGAAGGATATCCTAAAATGACAAAATAGGAATCACCTTATTTACTTGGAAAATGGATCTCTTCACCCTTGCTCTGCCTAGCATTTTTTTTTTCTGAATTGAGAAAGGGAGATTCTAACCTTCCTTTGCAATAAGAGAATCATGACTGATTAACGAGTAATTCATGACTAAATTTAATCAAAATATGACAGTCAAGTGTTTAATTAATAACCTAAAAATCATTATGAACTCTATCAGTTACCTTTGTTTCTTCTAAACGAGATTGATTAATGAATAACATTCTTCTTTCCAAAGTGAAAGTCCTTATACTCTGATCAAATTTGAAATTTAGTTGACTAATTTTATTATAATGATTTGTTAACATAAGTCTAATAGAATCAAATGTCCATTAAATTTGCTGATATAGTTATTGATTATGATGTTACGTCATTGATTTTGTTTATTTGCTGTTTTTCAAAAATCTTGAATTGCAATGAAAATTACATGACTTTTTTTTGGCCACATGGGCCTTTTCAATCGAGGGCAGATGCCAATGATCTTAGTAATAATAAGTAAAAACTGATACATAAAATACTTGAATTGAGTCGTGGAATGGTGTTACTTATATGAATTATAGTGTAAGAATTATATCCCCGAGTCTAGTGATCAAACAAATGGAAGAATTATCATATAAATTAGATTCGATTCCAAACACTTCTTTTTTATCCTCAATTTATAAAAATAAAAAATAAAAAAATCGCATTATTTTCTATTAGAAAGAAAAACAAATGAAGAGTTTGTTTTTTCTACAGCCTTGTCCGCAGTAGAGTTGAGGTTAGATCTCCTACCTGCAAAGCTATAAATTGATACTAAAATACGTTTACTAAATAAAGTGGGAATTTTTTTTTTTAATTTTTATGAATTTACTCATTTCTCCTGTTTCTGTAGAGGCAGAGAGGAGATGAGTATCTGTAACTGCAACTGCTTGGTCTCAAAGTCTGCATTTTTAACTCCCACGGAATCCTTCTCCACCACTTCCAGAACATACCCTTCACTTTCTTCGAAGCCACTACTTTTCTTCATCGTCCAGCCTCCTCCTCCTCCTAGATTTCGAGTCCCTATCAGATCTACAACAGCCATGGAAGCAGAACAAAGCGGAGCCAAAACCAATACCGGCAACACCTCAAATCCACCCATGAAACTCCTGTTTGTGGAGATGGGTGTTGGTTATGATCAACATGGGTTCGTCTTCATTGCTTTCTGGGTGCCCTTTATTAAATTAAAGGGAAAAAAAGCTTCTTCTTTTTTTGTGCTTGTGTGGTTTAATCCGATGAAAAGATTTTTGTGTGTGTTGGTTTGCTGAATTGTTCCATGGAAACAGGCAAGATGTTACATCAGCAGCAATGAAGGCTTGCAGGGATGCTATTTCGTCTAATTCAATTCCTGCATTCAGGAGAGGTATATATTCGGTGTATATGCATTGGCTGTTCAGCTTTTCTGCAATAAGATTAGAAAGATTTTGGATTTTATGTTGTTTTCTTTAGTGTTCTTTAAACTCACGAGGTCAAGAAATGCCTACTTAAAATACAACTTATTGATAAAGATCTTCTCCATGTTGATAACTTGTGTGACATAAATAGTTTTGGGAATCGTGCTGGATTTAAGAACTCTCTTCTGAATGTTGTTTCATTGGATATAATAAGATGAAATTTTTGCAGGATCTATACCTGGGGTCTCATTTGACCAAATGAAACTACTGATCAAGTTGGGAGTTCCTCATTCTCTCCAGCAGTCATTGGATATTGAAAGGGTGAAGTCTGTTTTTCCTTAGTGAGTATCCACACCTCTTAGAAGTTGGTGCCTCTATTTTTGGAACGATAATCATATTTTTCTTCCAACAAAAGAAAAGGGAAAAAAAGATCTTGAAACCTGATGGTTCACTCACCTTCAGAAATTACATGTTCTGATTTAAGCATATATCCTTGTTAACAACCTAGAATATAGAGCATCTATAGTTTTTTATGCCTGAACAAATTACATTGCTATGTAATCTGACCAAAATTTTGACCAATATATTGTGAGCATGAAATTAATTAGTTAACAGCCCTTCTTTTTCCATGATCTCAGTGGCCAAATGTTTTCACTTACTCTGCATGAAATTTAATCTGTGTCCAAAACCTTTCTCATCTTCTAACTACTACTGTTATTTAACCATGCCTTTCTTCAATTGAATTGATTTTGTTCCTTCATCATGAACCTGAAATTGTATTTCTGTTTTCAATGCTTATTCTATTTGTCCTGCTTAATGCTGCTCTTCAATTACACTAAAGTATCTTATTCCTTGTTGATGTAATCCGTATCATTGAGTTCGAAAATTAACATTTGGCAAATGAAGGGGAATTAAATGAGAGTGTGCAAGTGAAACAAACCAATTACAAACTTCTAATGCTTTTTGCTAGATTTTTCTGTCCTGTGGTGTGGCCATTAATATTTATGAAACTCTTATTTATTTATTTTTTTATTTCACTTTGATTGCAGCGGAAGAATTTTAGATGTGGAAGTTGTGGACGGAGGACTAATATGCTCAAGTGGTGTTCTTGTAGAAGAAATGGGTGATAAGAATGATGATTGTTACATGGTCAACGCTGCAGTTTATGTTGGCTACTAGTTATGCCCCCATTGCCTTTGAAAGTTTATTTTAAAGTTAGTTTTCAGTCTCCGCTTCTTTTAGCCAGCTTATGATGCAAATTTTGCAGTTTTTAATTTATAGCTGGTGAACTGTACATAACAGTTAACAGGTTTATTTGTCCAGGGCTTTGTCAAGGTAATAGGCTGTAGTTTATTTGATTTGCTTCACGTGTTGGCTTGCCTGCCTGTTGTTCATATAAAATTTTAATTTGTATTCTTCTCTATTGCATCCTTTTGCTTGAAATATTGCTGCTTTTGGTCATTCTGGTAACAGAATCTCTTGCATTTTAGTTGGAACTTAGACAAGACTTGTTGATCTGAATGGTCTTAACTGGCATATAATTCAGGAGTCATCCTCGTATCATGGCAGCCGGTAGACTTCCACCTTCGGGGACACCCTTCGGTGAAAATGAAAGTAGGAACATTAGTGATTTCTGAAATGCCCAAATATGCAAGGAAAACAAATCCATTCTTCTTGCACTAGCTCTTTCGGACGATAATAATTTTACTGCTTAGCATAACTTCCTTCAGTCTTTATCTGCCAGAGATTATTGTTTTCCTAATTAACGATGGATGCTGAGTACTAATAATCCAACTGCTTTTTAATTGTGAGACTATTGTTCATAGTTGATGTGACGAAGCTTATGCAGGTCAGTAGTTATAAAGCATGGTGGACAACTAACTTCCCCCCCCCCCCCAAAAAAAAAAATATGACATTAGAAATTTGATGTGATCCTCCAAGAAGGGTAAAGATTCTTCGTGGAAAAAAACTCCAATTCCAAATGCCAGATAGGAACCCAATTGGTCTTTGAAATGGGCTAATGGCTTGACTCTTAGGCCCAAGGGGAACTAGAGTATTTTCTACGACAAGATTTGGGCTCATTGAAATAAACTTTCACCATTTCCAAGTGGGCCCCAGATTGAAGTCAGCAAGAAGTTCAATTCAAACCCAACCCATCACATTCCATCTCTGCCCTCAGCCATTTGACGTCGTGTAGGTAGCTCTGACAGATAATAGGATAAGGAATAAATAGAGAGAGAGAGAGAGAAAGAGATCAGTGTGCCAAAAACAATGGCTTCAGTGTCAGTACTAACACCACCTCAATGGCTTACTACTAAATCCATAAGAACCCAAATCCCTTCGGCTTCTCTTACTCTCTTAACAGGTTCAAGACGAAGAATTTCCATCTCCCCCAATGCAACAAACAACCCCAACCCCAGAGGTTGCTCTTCCCTGCTTCGCTGCTCCTTTCTCCCTTCTTCCTCATCTTCTCTCGCTTTACATTCATCTTTTTCAGGTAAACAAAGTATCACATTTTTTTTTTCTTTACTAAGTATCTTCAATTGGTATTAATTTTTTTTTCATTTCAATTTTTGGTCGTAGGGTTATCTTTGGGGATGGATTTTAGTTCAAATAATGGGCTAAGTAATGAGAAAAGGCGATGCCTGGTGGTTAGGGCCGGAAAGGCTGCCCTTTGTCAAACAAAGAGGAACAGGTCTCGGAAATCTTTGGCTCGAACTCATGGGTTCCGTCGAAGAATGAGGACCACTAGTGGAAGAGCTGTATTGAAACGTCGACGTGCTAAGGGTCGGAAGGTCCTTTGCACCAAATCTAATCCGAACAGTGGGAAGCGCTGAACTATTTATTTCTTTTATGATTATTAAAGGATAATATTGGGAAAACCCAATCAATGCCTCTTTCTAAATTTGGCGATCTTTTTTTAAACGTTAATTGTATTTGTTGATGTCAGATGAATGCTTCTTTGGAAGAAGTGCAATTTGATGTTTAACTTGCAAAATTATGCTCTGATGTTTCCTGGCATGGCACTGTTGGTATGTTTATATAAAGTAACACTCGAAATGCAAGAGAACCCAATAATTATGAATGAGTAACGCCAATTAAGTAAATATTTATAATTGTGTATTGATTGTAAACACCATTTTCCCTTTCAACAATGCAGGGTACTATCTAATAAGCTAATAGGATTAGGACAACTTCTTATTAAGAAAACTTGTAATCATAAGGAATTCTATTAATGTGAATGTAAGCACTTTGTAGCAATATATGGCTCATATCCAAATTATTCAAGTAATCATTATTTGCCTATTTGCGGCTGTTAGCTGTGAAATGCTCCCCACCCTCCCAATCCCAAAATATACGTAACAAATATAAAAAAATGATGGAAATGTTATCTTAATAAACCTTTCACAATCAACCAAGCATATAGATAAAAGGAGGAAAAGAATTTTTCTTTTCAGGTTATATGGAAAGAGTTTCGTTTTTTATCTCTATTTTTGTTATTTCATAAATGATTTTAAAAGATTGTTTTTATATATTTTTAAAAAATTTATTTTTATTTTTATTTTTATTTTTAATAATTTTTCCCGATTATTTTCTTTGCTACTTTTGTTGGTCACGGTCATTATAATATACAGTTTTTTATATGCTAATTACTGCACCAAGAAATGAACTCTTTGTCCAAGTTGCTGAATTTTTCGTCTGGGGAAGAAAACCTTCATCACCTTTCCCAACATTTGCAATAATTACAACCAACTGCCAAAGAATTACATAAAAACAGTTTAGTAAGGCAAGCTTTTAGAGCTTGTGCTGAGGACCAAGGACTTGAGATTAGAAGAATCGCCGGTAGCATTGGCTCGTCGGGTGATCATTTCCATATTCTTATGAAGGCTTTGCTTCACCAGATTCTTCATCATTTTCTTCCCTTCTTGAGCCTCCCATGGATGCAGAGGTGAACCCATTGCAACCCTTCCTGTTTGTGGTCCAGAATGAGGCCCCATCTTTGCTTGCCTTTCATCTTTAAACCATTGTAACAATTTCATTGCTCTCTTTTGAGTTAAAGGGCTACCTAATAAGGACACTTCAAGAAGTGCCGGAACGATTCCTGCTTTTGACATTTTATCCCTTTGGGTGGAGCTTTGATGTGCTAAAATCATCAGAATGTAGGCTGATAATTCTTGACATCTGGGTTTGTCCTCCCATGTTAGAACCTCAATCAAGCTCTCTGGTACCATTGAACTATCTTCAATAGCCTTTTTTCCCACCAAGGTCAGCACCAACTGACTTAGTGCTGCAAGGGCTTTTTCTGAAAGTTCTTTGAAAGAAGATAGTTTCAAAAGAGTGTGCACGATTCCATTAGATACCAGAGGTCCAGCATTTTCTAACACAGCAGACAGGTTACAAAAAACACCTAAACAGGACCCCTTGGTTTCAATGCTGGAGGCTGACTCAAGAATGCCAATGAGAAATTGGAGGATCTCAGTTTTGGCTAGAGAGAAACGGGTATTTGATATACAAGATAATGAGAATAACAGTTCTGCAAATTCATGCCCCGCTTGTTCATCTACAATATCAATGTCCTTCGGTAATTTTGACAATATCCCAGCCTCTAGCATTAGAGCCTTGTTTCTGAAGCAAAGACAAAGACAGAAGCAAAAACTTCTGATCAACTTTTAAGGTTTGACAAAAGCAAAAACAACCCCAAAACTTTTAAAGTCAACAACGAAATCGAAATTTCAGTTGAATAATAGAAGAAAGAACAATAATTCTATGGGTAGATAAGATGATAAACCAAAAGTGCTCCATTATTGCATAAAGTAGGAATAAAACTAACCAGTCTACAAAATAAAACAGAGAAGTCAATGAAATCTGAGATTTAGATCAGGGTAGGAAGGTGAAGGTCAATAATACTGATTATTTTTCTAAGTTGTCCAGGAATCTGATCAACTAAACTATTTTTTTTTGGAGACAACTTTGTCTCTCTTCTAACATTATTATTGCTCTCCCAACTCCTATATCACCGTAGGAAGCCCGGTGGACAGTGGACAGGCACCGCACCTCGTGGACTCATGGATTTCAGGGTCATTAAAATCATTTACTTAATGACAGTAATTAATGCATCCAACTCATGCCACAAATCTGTAAATTTCATTTCATTTTCATTGGCCATTAATGTGTTAAAAAGTTCCAAACGGGTATAGTTATGCTCTATTGCACGTGACAAGTCTCAACATCTGAGATGTTATTGGTCAATCCATGGAAGGGGTTGACACCTGACCTAGTACCCCACCCAAACAATATTTAAAGCCAATTAACAGTAAAATTGTTCTGATTTGATTAGTCCGGAATAAACATTTAACTGGATACAAACCCCAAGAACTATTACCATAAATTCAAAAGGAATGCAGCAGAGTCTATGATTATTAAAATGTAACAGCCTGGAGGACGTTGGATTAGAGAGATTTAGGCTTTAAATCAGGCCATCAGGGTAATAATATCGTCATTAATGTAGAGAAGAGGTTTCATTTGATATATCAGCAAAGACAAAGCAGCTCAGAATCTGAGGGACCAAATTTCCTGTCTGCCGAATCTGCCAACCTAAATTGGGCAAAAGACCTACGACGTGAGGTACCCGACCTTAAATAAAAAACTAATTGGAAACACTAATACTTAATTTTCATGTAGGTTTAGAACATTTTTGTATTTTCTTAGCATTTTTGGAAATGTGATAGTTTATAATATAACTAACCCAAACAATAAAATTTATAGATTATGAATTTGACCAACCATAAGGGACAACTTTTCCCTGTCCTGATGAATTGTATGAGATCGTGCTTAAAACAGAGCTCCATTACTTCAAACTAGGCTGAAATGAACAACTTTCATTTCATTGCAGCATCTTTTCCTGAAAAAGGAAAAAAAAAAAAAAAAAAAAAAACTACAACTTTTACTTTCGAGGACAAGAACAAGACTCACTTCCCGCTAACCAGTCTCGTCCGGTCGTCCCTCTAATTATATTTCTATCCTTAATTAAATGTTACTTTTTACATTGGAAATTCAATCATATATGTTTATGTTAAAAACCTTATATTTGTAATTTGTTAGAACATCCAACAATAAGAATTATTTCGACCTACTAAAAACTTTGAAAGTTGACATGAATTCAGCATCTCCTTTTCATTTGACACGAAATATCAAAAGAAAAATATATTAACATAAATCATAAAATTTTTTATATAGAAAACTTACGTAAGAGTTCCATCAGCAAGCTCGATCAAGGCCTTGATGGCGGCTCGACGGCGGCCAACAACCTTAGTAGCTACCATAGACACAAGCATATGTATAACTCCGAGCTCTGCCATCAACTTCCTTGCCTTAACGTCTTCTTTAGCGAGTTTCTCAATCGCCTTGGCAGCCATCTCTTTCTCTTCCCAGCTCCCAAAATGAAGTCTTTTCACAGACGTTTGCAACACCATCGAACCATTGGGTTCACTTTCAGCTTTCTCCTCCATAGCCCGATCCTCCTCTTTATCAGCACTATTTTTTATTTTTAACTTGTTTGAATGATCCGTTGATGATGACCCGAATCTTTTCCTTGCCGCTTTGGATCGTAAAAACCTTCGGATTCTAGCAAAGAACTTAAGCTTCCCATAAGAAAGTAACCAAATAGAAGAAGAAGAAGAAGTAGACATGTTCTGAGTTTGAGAGGGAGACATATGGTTGAAGAAGGGCAATTGAAATTTGAAAACTGTTTTAAGGGTTCATTTGTTTATATAATAGTAAGTTAATGCTACTAAAACTTGGAATTTATTTATTTTTTATAAAGATTAGATAAAAGAGAATATATAAAGATCAGTAAGAGACAAAAGAGAAGGCTTCTGTACCAGAAAAAAACAGAGGGAGCATAAATCACATGCAAATGAAACAATGTTGTCTGTATAACCCTCCACGGCCCTGACAAACATATTTAAGGCAAACAACGATTTAAACTGCTTAATTTGGGTTTTACTTCCCATATTGCCCTGTTGGTTAACAGTTTTAATTTGCTGAAATGGGGAGAAATTATGTGAGAAATTGAGGGTTATTTTGTCCCTATGTGATCATTCTAGGAAAGTTCTTTAACCATAGATATTTGGGCAAAGATTAATATCTTTACTTTTTAAGTTTTAAGAAAAACTAAATATGGGTTTTGCTGAAAGCCAATGTTGATGACATGTGGGATTTGGGGAGCAAAAGAGCATTTGATGCTCCCAACCATAACAGCAGCTTCATATATTGTGCATTTTATATGCACTCGTGGGATCCATGATAAGAAAACAGGATTTCAAATTAAAAAAGTTTTAGATCTCAACTACTGTAAAAGAAAATCGATCAGAATATCTAATCATTCTGTATGCTACAAGGCTAAGATTATTAGTTCGAATTAGACAAAAGTAGCAAATCAAGATATTGGCTACAACATGGTGCAATATATATATATATATATATGTGTGTGTGTGTGTATTGATATTGATATGGAATCTTAAAATGCTTACCTAATATCACCAAAAATTAATTAATTAGGCAGTCATTTCTGCTGGTTTGGCCTTGGCCACACTCACATGGTGTGACTTGGGTTCACGGTTTAGAAATATACAAATCAACTTTCTTCACCTTTTAGATTTGTAACTTGGCTTTGGAATTCTAATGAACTTTTCAAAGTTATTTTCCGATAGTATAGTACAATTTATAAAGAAAATTAACCAGGATTGTAGAATTCATGTGACCCCTTTGTTCTATAATTTGCCCAAATTTGACAACGAATATCAAATATTAATATGTTTTAGATTAAAAATATATAAATAATATTCAAAATATATATCAAATATTGAACATAATTTTTTTTAAATAAAAAATTCGAACAACATAAATCATAGCGTTCATGTAAAAACAAAGAAGCTATAAAGCAAAGTCAAGTACACAATAATGAAAATGCAACGAAAAGAACATAATAGTAGAATTGAACGTACGTTCCAAAGAAAAAAAAAAGCAATAATATAAGAGCGAACAACTTCATTTACCTTCAATAACTATCAAACAATGTCATACTTCATTAACGTCAAGTTTTGTCTTGCTGAAGAAAATAACATTCAGTGTAATGATAAGGTAAAAAATCCATGCAAACTTAAGAGAGATTAGTAGGATAGTACCCTTAAAATCATATTCTTCAGCCACATTCTTTTCATCATTAGTGATTTATTTCAATCAACTTGACCGACGTTGTAATTAATTAAATAGATTAAAAGTTTTCTTTTTGGTCAAAAAGAAGATTTTAAGAGTTTCACCTTTGCATTCAATTTTTCATGTACGGAATAGTAATCCAATTTCGTGTGTGTGTGTGTGTGTGTGTATATATATATATATATATATATATATATATAGAGAGAGAGAGAGAGAGAGAGAGGTAAAATAGTAAAATACTTGTGTTATTTAGTGAACTTAAAATTCTAGCCATGAATATGGCTAGCAATTAGGTCAAGAATGTGCGAAGCACACAGATTTGTTAGTGCATCACTTGGGCTGCTAATCAACAAAATTGACCTCACTCTGCCTGCCTTCCCTCTTCCTTTATCACAATCTCTAAAACCTTTGGTGAAAAAGAAGAAAAATTTGGTGGAATGGCAGGATGGGTTCTTCCGACGGCTTAGAAATTCCATGTCAGAATCCACTGAGAAATTTCTATCCCATATCTTTTCAACCATGAATTTTCCCACATGCCAAACAGGTTCCCCCAACAATCCTATGGCTTTTTGTCCTGACATTCAAAACAGTAGGAGTACTAATTAGATTTTAACTCGAAAACCTTAAGGCTTTGGTGCTTCTATGAGGTGTACCACAACTCATCTTCGACCCCGAAGCCTCATCTTTTTTTTTTTTTTTTACAACATGTGATTTGTAAATTCAAATCGTTTCTAGCTCTTTAACCCAATAATTTGATAATTTGAACACGAAGATAATAATAAAATACGTTTATTAAACATGATTAATATAACATATTTAATTTTTATATTATATTTGTATTTAAAATTTTGACTCATTTAATAATTTATGTCATATTTATATTTATACAATTAACATAAAAAATAAAATATTGCATGCCTACACAAAATATTAAATGTATTAAAACATTATCTTTTATAATATCTAAATATGTCACGTATTCAAAATGAATATGTGAAAAATATTCATTTTTCTTGGGTAATCTTTCCATCTTTATCAAGTTTGTCAATTGATAAAGCATTAATTTTATAAGAAGAAAGCCAATGATCATTGTCCCTCAAGAATTTTTATGAAAGGCTTCAAAACCCTTTTAGTGTTTATGAACTTAGAATGGTAACTTGATGTTTAGAAGAAAGTAACATATATATTCATCCAAATAAAAAAAAGAGGAGTGGGAGGGGGGGAATTAAGAGCAAAGTAATATTTTATTATATGTCTTCAGAGAATCATTTTAATGGTTAACGTCCAACGATATCTGCTAAAACTTTTCAGTGCGCTTTACCTACCAATAACTAACCCTTTCCAACTCTAAAACAATGTGAATAATTTATTCTATTTTATTTTAAAATTATCTTTAAAAATATAAAATAAATCATTTTTCACTATAACATGGTGGTTCCAAGATTGAAAAAATCCACACACCTAGATTGAACAAATCACAAGAAGGATGAATAACATAGGTGTCGATTTTCGAGTAGTGCCACATGGAAGCATGGAACCTGCAAAATAAGCCTTTAAGTCTATAATGGAGTAATGGGCATATCCCACTGAAGTATTAAACAGATGATTAAAAATTAATGCCCACAACCAACAATGGCATTAGCAAAGGATAGAGAAATTTGTTGGATGATTATATCATCCACAGAATACTAACATTGAGCAGTACATATATTATGTATATGTATATATATATATATATTATGATTTGAAATCCTATTTTGATGCAAATGAAAAGTGCAAAAGCCACTGCCTATAAGCTTTGGACCTTTTTGCAAGGCTTTGAGGTAGCAAAGACATGGAGACTCCCAAAGTTCCGGTTTTCTTTGGGCAGCTGTAGCTGTTTATGCTTTCAACTGAAGATTCTGACAAAGCCGTCAAATATGAATTATTTGTGCATTATGGGATTTCTAGGAAAATACATTAGATTAGTCTTTGAAATTGAAAAA
>JBBYHK010000015.1:3415084-3435869 GCA_038382065.1 Adansonia grandidieri | reverse complement strand
AAAAAATGAACTGAAGATCATATACAATGACAAAGCTCAATCTCTCTACCATTGAGATAAATGGAGTTAAATATCACTTTCGAAAACAGCAGCCCGCTTTCATTTATTTAAGTTTCTTACATCATTCAACTTGAACAAAACAGAATTGTTCTCTTCTTTTAAATAAACTTAAAAAAAAAAAAGGGAAATAAAAAAGGTCATTTGCAAACAATTTATTCATTTTTTCTGAACAAAATAGTTAAATCCAAACTATCCCAAAGGTATTCATTCAGATTCCTAGTGGTTGATAGAAAGCAACTGCATGTAAAAAATTAAATACAAAAATCTAAACCCCACTGCTCCTTTCAATTTAAACTAAGATATCAGACTTGAATATAGAATGTAAACAACTCAAGATATATTATAATATATATAATATTGCACACTTGTCAACAGGTTTTACGAAGCAAATGCTTCAGCAAGCAAAAGCAGTGTAATTTCTACATTGCTAACCTGTATGTGTACAAAAGTCATTAAATCGTGACAAAGAAAACAAAGAGTTAATCATGTTTAAACAAAAGCCATGGCAACAAATTGCTGATCAATCGTTTTTTTAAGCAATGCCATCAACAAGGGGGCAACTTAACGACCAAGTTGCAGAGCCAGAAATAGCTATGATTATATAACCTTTTTTCTATTGGTGTCTACAAGACTAGAAATAGCCACTCAGAGCATCCAAAAGACACCTCCATGATTTACCCCTTTGGTTCTTTCGTTTGAGATAAAAAGGAAAAAAAAATAAATCTAATACCCACTACTTGGAAATTCTATACTTATATATATATGGAAAAAAAAAATTATAGAGCGATTATACACGTGCTGAACTGGATATATTAAAATTTTCCGATCCTAAACGTTAGTTCTATGACTCTGTCAACTACATATATTATTAATACACTACAGTTGGTAGTATTATGAAATTTATTGAACTTAAAAAAATTTTAAACTGCGGATAGATATGTTCTATGAGCCGATTTGCTTTGACTGAAAGTGTAATTTTGATTCAATGATTGATTCTGCTTTGGCTGAATATGTAATTTGATTTTCAGATTGACTTGAGGAAGGGCTCTAGCTCTTTTGCTGAAGCCCGTGCTGCAGGATTCACTGAACACAATGGAACTTAGGGAGGATATATGCGAAACTGTCGCTGGCATTGATCTTGTGTTTTTTTTTTTTATCTCTGATTCAGCAGGCATGTTGCTAGATTTATCATTTATCACGTATTTTCCATTTCCGCCTTGTAAAAGATTGATGATCAATTATTGTTAGCATTAACTGATTGTATAAGCTGTATGCCGGTACCAAAGATCTTGAGTGATTCACATAAACTAAATACTTTGCACTTTTTCGCTTGTTCTTTGGAGGCCTTATTATTATTATTATCAGTATTTTTACTTCGTTTTGCAGGCGGATAATTATCAGAAGGTCTTCTCTCACATGAAAGACAAAATGCTTCCTTGGACTTTCCCATTGATTTCTTCCAGGTCATTTACAGTCAATTGGGATTGATTTTACTAATAACATCAGTGTTTTGTGACTGGTCTTCGTGACAAAGTGAATCACTTCGCAGTCAATGGGATTGGATTTTTGGATATTGATTTAATGATACATGTAGTACTGGTTTTTGTAATCACTTAAAAAATTTTGATTTGTTTTTTTTTTTTTTTTTTTCTTTTCTCATCCTTTAAAATTGAAAATTCACATTAATTTCTTAAGAAAGAAGAGCCACTCGTACACAGAAATCATCAATGAGAATCTGATTGAAGCTGTTGATTCTTTGAACCCTTCATGCATGCTCGAGGAGTCTATTTCACGGTTAATAATTGTTACACAACTGTGTCTAGCAGTGGATGCAGGTGCTCCCATCAACCAGGACCTGAAAATAATTTCTTAAGAATCTGATCCTGTTGATGGAGCTATTGAAGTATGCGCGCAATTGAGATCAACTTTGGATATATCATTGCGCCCCCAGATTCAGATGTTGTTCACCCAGAATTGCGCCAACCTAATTGGGGTACTTTCCAGTAAAAGCTTAATTGAGCATTGCTGTTTGCAAGGGAACGTACCAGTAAAAGCATCGAGCATAAGGCAATGGATTTGGCGATGCATTGAAGAAAATATCATAGACAATCCAGAACATCTCTCGTTTGTTTTGCTTAATTTATGCAGTTTTCCCTGGTGCTCAGCCTGCCAAGAGGTTGATAACTGTTCTCTTCAATTTTTATAAGATATGCAGACTAGATCACATTTTAACAAACTACTCATTCTTTTTTTATGAGATAAATGTTGGAGATTCGAACTTCAGACTTGCTAATATCGGTTCAACAAGCTACTCATCCTTTCCTTCCTTTCATTAGGAGGGAGCTTCATAGGAACACTAATACCTTTTCCTCTTTTTGGATAATATGTATTTGTACTCTTCCAAATCGGATGTTAATCCAGAATTAATGAATACAGAACGAAAGCAAGTCATAAATACCAAATCATTAGTGAGCAATGACTAGTTCTAAAGAGTTAAATTAATGGCTTCGCACTGCATCTGTCTTGAGATATGAGTTTGTGTCATTAATCAAATTAGCATTCGCCTTCGGCATCATTGTAGAGGAAGCAAGACAAAAGAAAAGTCCTTGGCGTGGCGGGCAAAAATGGTAGTAGGATTTAGACTAATTCTCCTAAGCTTGTAACTTGTAAGGTGGGGGTGTTATACAAAATCATAATCAACCAGCCTTAGCACGATAACTTGCCCCATCATTTCTTCTGTTTAATATTAGAATGTATAAAAACAACTAAATATTCTGGACCCTCTTTTGTCATATATTAACTACTAATATTTCCATCAAAATAATAATTATTGAATTATGCGTGTTATGTTAAAACTCTGCTCTTAATTTAAAACATCGGGCCTTCTCATAGATACATTTTGCCGAACTTGAAAAAAACACAGGTCTACATGTAGCCGCTTGATTGATGTCCAGTCAGTTATTTCGACTAATGCTAGATTTTTAATACGATCAACAGCACATATCCATGCAATCTGAAGATGTCTGGAATCTATCGTTGAGCTTATTGCCAGAACTTTTATAAATAAAGGAATTCGAATTCCACATTGACACGAAACAGAATCTTTTAACGTAAAAGACATAAATAAAAGCAGGGAGTCCTTGTCAGAAGATTTTGCAGGGCACGTAGAATGAGGGGGTTTTTGTCTGTTACAAATCGGGGAGAAGCGTGGCTTTGAGAAACCCCTCTCTATATAAACCATCAGCTATCTTAGGATTAGTATGCCTCACATTCCTTCAGTATAACATTTCCTGAAGTTTACTTGTAGATTCTGGTCATCTAACAATGGCTTCTACAATTCGATGCTTGGCCTTACTCTTTGTTTTGGGGATTTGGGCTTCTCAGGCCTCGTCCCGTCCTGTTCCCGAGTTATCTATGTTTGAAAGGTTCGAACAATGGTTATTGAGCTATGGTCGAGTATATCAGGATGCATCACAGAAGGAGAAACGTTTCCAGATATTCAAGGAAAACGTGGAGTATATCGAATCCCACAATGCTGATACCAACAAAAAGTACAAGTTAGGTGTCAACGAATTTACAGACCTGACCAATGAAGAGTTTAAAGCCATTAGAAATGGTTATAAAACGCGATCTTCCAACATTCTTGGAGCTTCGAAAACATCGTCTTTCAGGTATGAAAACGTTACTGCAGTTCCATCTAGCTTGGATTGGAGAAAGAAAGGAGCTGTGACCAACATTAAGGACCAAGGCCAATGTGGTAAGTTAACAGAATTTGTTAAGAAAAATGATTCTGATTCCATGATGTTAATTGTTTCTTTTGAATGATGTAGGATGTTGCTGGGCATTCTCAGCTGTAGCAGCCATGGAAGGGATTGCCAAGCTCAAAACTGGTACGTTGATCTCACTATCAGAGCAAGAGTTGGTTGATTGTGATGTCAACGGTGAAGACCAAGGCTGCAATGGAGGTCTCATGGATGATGCTTTTGAATTTATCATTTCGAACAGAGGACTTACAACCGAAACCAATTACCCCTACGAAGGAGTTGATGGAAGCTGCAACAAGAAAAAATCATCCGACCATGCAGCTAAGATCACCGGTTATGAAGACGTACCATCAAATAGCGAGTCAGCTCTGTTAAAAGCTGTGGCCAATCAGCCAGTTTCGGTTGCCATTGATGCCAGTGGGCCTGATTTCCAGCACTACAAAAGTGGTGTCTTCACTGGCCAATGCACCACCTTCCTAGACCATGGGGTTACAGCAGTCGGCTATGGAATAGCCAATGATGGGACCAAGTACTGGTTGGTGAAGAATTCATGGGGAACTAGCTGGGGTGAGGATGGATACATTAGAATGCAGAGAGATATCGATGCTGCAGAAGGTCTTTGCGGCATTGCAATGGAAGCCTCTTACCCAACTGCTTGAAGATACACAATATATATATATATATATATATATATATATCATGATGCTGGACTATGCAGCACAAATAGTCCTCCTTTCAGTATTCTAGCGGACGAATTAGCCATCCTCAGAAAAAGTTATGTGCTTATCAGCTTATTCATACGAAAGTATATGAAACAAGGCTACATATGTATAGTTCCAATATTATTGTTCTGTACTTATTACCTAATGCATTGAAAAACAGAAAGAAAAGCCTTCACTTCCCAACAACATCCTATATTTTGACAAAATAAATAACAAAGCATACATTAACCAGCCAAAAAAGAATAAATGAGTAGGTAGTAATTCATGGATTCTCACTCACCGCAGGTGCCTTGATCCTCGACAGACGTCACGGCACTCTTTTTCCTCCAGTCCACGACAGTTAGCACAGCGGTCACGTTCCCATGGCGGAAATTTGAGGGTTTTAAGCTCGAGGTCATTTCAAAAGACTGGCGTTTGTAGCCAGTGCGTAAGGAACGGAATTCCTCGTTGGTTAAATCTGAATTTGTTTACACCCAGCTTAAATCCTTTTTCCACACCATTATTAAAAACTTCGCTACATTCAACGTTTTGCTTAAATATTGCAAAGCGTTTCTCCAGCTCCACTGCGTCTGCGTAGACGCCGCCGTGCAGAGCCACCCATTCCTCGTGCCTCTTTAGCATGTGTTCCTCTTCCTCGTTGAAAGGGCGATAGCTGACATGGGAAATCCAGATGGGCAAAGCAAGGAGATAGGCCAAGCACATGTTTTGGCATACATTTTTAGCCATTGAACTACGATTATCGAGGATTGTGGAAGTGAATATGAATCTTTTTTGCAATGGGAACACCAACATGAAAAGAGTTATGAGGGTTTTATAGACAAAGCTTTTTCTCAGCAATCTTCACCCTCTATGCCCTCCTCAATGGTGCTTTGATAAGATTTCATCCAACTCTACGTGTCTTAAAAATATATTCTGACTTAGACCCCCAAACGTGAATGCCGCAATCTGTAAAATTAGTCATAATTGATGACCGTTAAGCTAACTTTGAGGATCATAAAAAATACATTAAAAGCCACATACCCATATACCTATCTGTTAAGAATTGTCATACCGCGAGCGCTTAGCTTAATAATTATTTCTATCCTCACAAAAATGCTTGATATTGCTAGTGATGCTGTCTACTCTTATAAGAATGCTTGGTGTCACACCATATATAAAGTATTGTCTTCTTTGGACCCAAAACCCTAAGATTTAGTCATTCAAGGTGCAACTCCCTGAGTTTGAATCCAGTACTTCCCTTAGAAGTCCTTTGTCTCAATTGGTACTTGAGTTAGCTAAAATACTTTCTTAATCAGAGGTGTCCCTGTTCAAGCTAAGGGAGGCACAGCTTCGGATGCCAAAAACTCAGTAGGTATCCAAAGAGGATAATACTTTAAATGTAGTACGACATCAAACCCTCTTACGAGAATAAGCAAGTTCAGTAGTGATACCAAATGCCCCATACAGAACAGCAGAATTATTGGGCTGGACCCTCACCAATACTCCAAGATTTTCAATCGTGTCGAATCTTAAAACCACTCTATTAATATTACCTCAAGTAAAAGAAGTGGAATGAAGAATTAAAGGCTATAACAAAAATGCCAAAATCAATCTCCTAGGAAGTTTTATGTATTTAGAAGTGTATTCAATGAATCTTGTTTTTGTGGTTTGCAGTGAAACTATCTTGATTCAAGACCAAAAAAAACCAAAACTCTGTTCAACAATGGTGTGAATGGTTGCGTGAACATCTGCTGATATATGATTGTCCCAGTTTAGTAATTTGAGTGCTCACTCTAACATGAGGTTTGACATCGAATCAAGGAACAGAAGCAACAGAGTGATGTGGGATTAAGCATCGGAAGGACTAATTAAACTATAGTCTACAACACAAGAAATCATGTTGAGCAAGCAACATAGATCAAAATAAAATAGCTGTTGGTTCGCTTTCATCATGTTATGTTTGACAAGGCATGTACCGATATAAGATTATGGCCAAACTTAGGGTATTCGTGCCAACTTAGCCAGGATTAGTTCTTAATCATGATTTATGGCAGATGTACCTTGATCAAGTTGCCTATAACCATTTTTGATATAACCTTGTAATTTTGAGAAATAAAGTTATATGGGAATTTGATCATGGGATTAATCTAAGTTAAATGAATGTAACAGTAACAATACTTGATGAGTTGGATCAGCTTATCGGACTCCAATTCTTCAGTAATTTTGAAGTATCCATATTTGATACTCATAACTGATGCATATACAAATATAAATACGGGGACGTAATTTTTTAAAGACCCTCGAGTACATGAAAATCATGAAAAAAAAATTGAAAAAACTTATATTCGACACTCTCATTCGAATCCAAGTGACTTATCAGGGTACTTGACAAAAAAAGAAGATAGCATCTTGCAATTCGGTCTCATGTAATCTAAAAATCAGAAAAATAAAATTAAAAAAAAAATAAAAAACCTCTTAATTCCAATCCTGACTTCCCTCTCCAAAGTTACTACAAAAGAATATTGATAAATAACATTTGGGCCAAAAATAACCAAAAAATAATAATAATAACACAATTAAGTTAAAGATTGCATAGAACAAGTTTTGATAACTTCCATACACAGAAAAAATGGAATTTTGCAAATTGCATCGAGTGGTTTGAAGTTAATCATACGGTTCATGCCCTTCATCTGGTAAGTAATCAGAAGATGGAAATAGCCAACTTCATCTACATCTCTTGAATTAAAACTTTGAAATAGTTCAATTGTGTGAGATCAAGTCTTCTGTCAAGTCTGTGGTAAATGGTTGCATTTTTTTTTTTTTTGGTTCATATCAAATTCACAAGACAAGTTTTAAATAGAGTGAAATACCAACAGAAATCAAAACAAGGTTTGCATTTTTTTTTCATCGGTGTGAAAACCTTAAGAATTTGAAACAAATTCACTAACCTTATCAATCAATCATTATTCGTTTGACGCTTACTACTTGAATCGATATCATACAGATTCCATCACAGTAAGATTCCATCTTTGAAATACTAGTCGTGCAAGTCAGATCCCTTTCGTTTATATCTTATCTTTTCCCATAGCAGTATTTATATTATACACAATCAATCTGGGAAAGCAAACTTTATTACGTTATGTATGCTCCATCCATAAAAGGTTGGGCAGCTTCGCAATGCCATATTGCAATGTAGTGAAATAGCTTTTTTCACAGTAGCTTGATTGGATTGGACCTAGCATTTGGTATATCGACCATCGGAAATTTATCCATGATTTGTAGATGCCCTTTCTCAAAGTTCCCTCAAATGCTATTAGTTATTACTACATCCAAAACTGAAGGGTTTAAAAAAAAAAAGAAAGAAACAAAATTTGAACTTTGTTCTTTAGGGCGGTTGTAGAAAGACGACTATTGCTTAGAATCCGCTCAATTGAAGTATTTGAAACAATAATAATAAATAACATAAATGATGCATGAAAAGTAAGATTTAAGCAACATTTTAGAGTTCTATGGTCTTTGAAGAATCATGCATGCACAGATAAGTCTGAAGATTAATAATTAATTAGTTCTTTTAAAACAACTAATTTTTTGGTAAATTCCATATAGAAAAGGAGGTGGGGTTGTTTGAGACTTAGCCACTATAGAGACCTTAGATTTGAGTTGTGCCGCTTTCTCTTTCATAAACAATAATTATTATCAGTATTATTGTTAAATATAAGACGATAGAAAGCTCAATTTAGTCCACATAACACGAGTTAATATTGAATTATTTCATATTCAAATAAATTTTTTTCCGTTCAAACTTCATTGACTCGGCTCAAAGACTCATTTTATTATTTTAAAATATTAAAAATATCTATTGTATATTAATATTTATGGATTAGTATTTGATATGTTGATAGTGAAAATTTTTTAACTCCAAATGAAATTAAAAATTTGTCACTGTATCTTACATTTATTTTTAGTTATTTTTTATTATATTTATGGGAGAATTTGTTATCATTTTAATACCGCTTATGAAATCTAAAAAGTATGCTCGCAATACATATTATAATTTGTCAATATAGATAATTATCTTATATACTATTTGTGAGGAGAAAAAACTCCACAGACAAAATTCTTGGATGACAATTATCCAATAGAATTTATTTAAAAAATAAACAATAAATAAATAGAACACACATAATCTTACAAACTCTATTTATATAGTTTTTTTCATTACCCATGTACCGTATAATTATCTTTTTCAGAAAGCTTAGAATATATAATTTAGGTGTAGTTTTAACCTACTTTTCCCACTTAAAACCAAAATCACTAAAAGCCTGGTTAGCTCAAAGTAGCCCAACATGTATAAATCCAATTTGGCCGAATATCTCATTAGCCTTAAACGTAGCCCAATTGTGACGGTGCCTAAATTAGATTTAATAATTTATGTATTTATTTCATATTTATTTATTTTATATATTACAATTATGTTTAATATATTTTATATTTATATAAATTTTAATATATTAATAATTCATATTATAGAGAGTTTGATATATGTATTCTATGTCATATTTATGTAATCGTGTTTAATATTACTAGACCTAACTTAAATACAAAAAAGTTGATCCGTAAAAAATATTGAGGTTTTCAAATCTAAAGGTATATTCGGATGAAGTATTTTAATGAAAAAAATTTATTTGTAAAGAAATTTTTAAAATTTTAAAATGAAATTTTTTTTTTGATAAAATAAAAAAAATTAGAATTATCAAAAGTTTTTGGAATTTCAAAGAGAAATTTTAAAAAACTCAAATTTTATTTTCCAATTTTACTGATTGAAGTAAAACTTGTTAAATTCTTTTATTTTTTTTAATAAAATATTAAAATTTATTATATTTTATTTTTACACAATTTATTTTCTTCAATTCAAGATACAAAAATTCATTATAAAATCATTATTTTTTTCATGTTTTAATAGTATCTATGTCTTTTTTACATTTTATAAATCTAAAGACACCCAGTTTTCTATACTTTTCTTACTTTATCTCTAATATTATTATTTCCCTGCTATACTTGTTTATTTTATCTCATCAAATTTCGATATTCATTTAAAAAAAAAATTAGAATTAGATTTGGAGTAACTATAGAATAATGAAGTATTACTTGGTTTTATTTATACTCGTGTGTGTATAGATGTATTTGTTTGGTCTAATACTGGCATGAGAAATGCAACAATTGGTACAAGAGAATTGCATAGAAGTAAAAATATAAAGCAGCAAAACACATAGCTGCAGCAGGCTAGGGTCGGCTAGGCGGAATCCGGTGGCTCCCCCAAGACCAAGACGGTGCATATTTTACTGCCCAGCAGCAAATGCGCCAACGGGGAACGTCTTTGTTACACCAGCGAGGCTCTTGAAGTGAATTTTGCCAGTGGGTGGATCATCCACTACAATCTCATTCACTGGGGGCCATAACATGAGTTCTCTAGCCTTAACTCCCTTGAGCTTCTTGATCCTCTTCTTGTCAACAAAACCCGTGATTTCAGTGTCATAGCTAACCAGTTTGCTGATCAACTTGTAGTTATGTTCGACCTTCTTCTTTTGCAGAATCCACATGTAACCTGTATTCCTTACGAAACCAACTTCAATAACATCTGCAAGAGGAAGAAGTCCAACTGGGAGCCCGAACTCTTCGAGAAGACCAATAGCCATTCTCATTCCTTCATCATGGCCTTTCTTGACAATCCCTCCTTCCTTCTCTGCCATTATAAATGGAGTTCTGAACCTTTTTCTTTTACCTCTTTGTTGCAATTGCTTGAAGTTGTGACCTTAAACAAGAAGTAAGGAGACTACTTATATTGCTTGCATGCACACTTAAGACAAAATTAAAAGGGGAAAATCGAGGTTAATTGCATTGTGTTAGCCACCACACGGGGTTTCCACATCAAACCGGCCATTAACATTTTTTTTCCCATTTTGGATTTAACACCCCTTCGTAGGAAAAAAATGGGGTGAAAAGCCTTGTATCACTGCATTGCCTTTCTGTAATTATCACTGTTGCACGATGTTCGATTTATGTGCTGAAAGATAGCTGAAATGGCATGAAAATATTCTGAAATTCACCCTGTTAATAAATAGCACTATAGAACCATATTTTGGGGTCGAAATTGGATTCAAGAAAATTTTCTCTGCTTACCTTTCATTATCTGCATTTGTAATTACTATTTTGTTTGTTCTAGTTGCATCTATTGCTTGATCTACATCGTTTTTGCTGTTGTTGTCTGGGTTCTCTTGTTGCTTAGCCATCTTGCAAGGAAAAACTGTATGGCCTGCATCCATAAATCAGTTCCCTGTGCCAAAACAGGGGTGATAATTTTCTTTTGGTTATGCAAAGAAATGAACTTGGCAACTAATATTAATTTATTTATAGGCTGATCTGCGGCTGATTATCTATTCCAAATTTATTCAACATGATCAAGCTGCCCCAAAAAAATGAACAAATATTAGAAGACTAACGACAATATATAGAAAGCTTAACAAATATGAAGTGGACATCGGGATAGACAAAGGACATTGACAAACAAGGGAGAAATTTTGGCAATTATAACGTGTAAGGTTTTGAAACTCAAAGATTAAAAAGAAGAAGAAAAAATCTCACCAATTTTCAGGAGGCAAGTTTAGCGGGTGGTGCTCATGAATGGAGTCAAAATGCAATTTAAAATGTTTTTAGATTTTTTTACTCAAACCCGAATCAGATCTATCCAACTCAAAAATTTAAATTATTATTCAAATATTAATAAAAAAATTTAAAAATTATTTTTATAATAAAATTTAAATAAAAATATTTTATTATTAAATAATAATTTTAATCGAACTAAATTTAAATAAAAATGTAACAAAATTCAATTTAAATAGATTAAATCGTACGAATAGCTTGACTATAAATAGGTCTAAGCTTAACCCATTCAAATTTCTCATACAATTTCAAGATGTATACATATTTTCTGGATGAGACTAAGGTTCAGATAACATCTTCGTGAATGGTGGTTTTTATTGAATTCTGTTGCCGAGATTTTAAATCCGTGATAAAACCATCTCGCAACTCACTATCAAGATGGAGTCCCTTACGGGGTGTAACCAATATTTTTATTAATATATTTAGCAGTATCTATGTGCTTCGATTATTAGAATTTATGATATATTTCAACTCCAGGGAAACAGAGCCACAGTTCTATTTCACATGGAAAACTACATATAATAAATAAATATATATATATATATATATATATATATATATATATAAAAGGATATTCCATGCAGGGTATAAAGAAGCAAATTTCTGGTGATGTTATTGAAAGTGATTTTTTTTTTTTTTTTGCCCGTGGCATTGGGTATTATTAATTGCTCTGAACTTCACATCACATTCAGATCATGTAAGTTGCCCTTTCTTTAATAGTAATAATTAAAGCATATCACTCCTTTTTTTGGTTCTTTGCTTTTCAGTCAACCATGAATAGTTGAATACTACCAGTAAACTCTTTAATCTCTTTTTATTTTGCATTTAAAAATTACCCCTGCATCTTTCTTGACAAGAGACATGTTATCATTTATTTATATTTATATTATTTGAATTTTTTTAAAAAAATTTTATATTAAATATTTATATTTAATACAAATAAAAATATAAAAAAATTATTAATTAAATATATTTATATTAAATAAATATTTATATTTGATATTTATTTTAAAATTCAAATAGCTAAGCTTAGTACGTATGTGGCGATGGTGTTTACCTTTACCTGCCCTTAATAAATTGTAGGAACTTCCTTGGAATTTGCTAGTATTAATCTAAACGGCCGCTGACATTTGGTGAATTACGGTCGTTGTCATGTAAATTACTCAACGCGTTCTGTAATGTCTACTTTTATTGGACAAATTGACTAGCCACCCGTTGATGTTTGAGTTGTTAGCTTGTTGTCCTCTCGCACCTATAACAACGATTAATTTAACAACAAAGCTTGCATGCACTCTCGCAGTAATAAGCAACAATTTGCATTCTAAGTATCTGATGATTTACTTGATTCATCAGGAGAGTCTAGAACGGGCTATGGCTTGAATTTTTGCATTTCTTCGACTGTTAAATGTTGACCTTTATCCCCTCTCAATGTACTACTGTATTTACAAAGCAAATCAATCATTTCTTGCCTCGGCATCTTTAGATTTGAAATCATATAAGGCAACAACGGAGAATTTTCCTGAATACTGTTTTGACTAGTGTTTTTGAAGCCTGCTATATAACTAGAGTTGTCGTGATTGAGCTTTGAGCATAAATTTTTATATCTCGATTTAATTTAATTTAAATTATTAAATAATAAAAATATTTATTTAAATTTAATTATAAAAATATATTAATATTAATAAAAAATTTATTTTTAATTTTTATTAATATTTAAATAATAATTTAATTTTATCGAACTTAATTAGACCTCATTAAAAAATCTAAAAAAATTCGGATGTTGGCCCGCCCACGGAGTAACTCTATGTATAACTCTATATTATTCATTACTCATACGGCTAGGTTTGCGACTACTTTGCTCCTTATTTAATTTCGAAGCAACTGCGAGGTTTTCCCTAGAATCTTTCGAAAGCTTTGTCCCCAAGAAGCAACTAGGAAGAAAAGAGAGAAAAAAAAAAAAAAAAAAGCTCGTGGGACCATTTTCTGTTTGACATTTCTTTGCAAATGTATTTTCTCTTATCCCTCTTGACCTTGCCTATATATAAGTACGTACCATGGCTCTCGATTCTCATCTATCTATCTTTCAACTTCAATTCCAAAGACAAAGATCAAAGATACTAAAAAATGGCGGTTAGTTAAAACTCTCCCTCCTACTGTCTTCAGTTGCTATATACTATAACTGCCATCATATTAGACAATCATTTGGCTAATTATTAGTTATCAAACATTAACATGATTATTGTTGTTGTTGTTTTTTTTTTTTTTTTCTCTCTCTCTGCAGATGGTAGAGATGAGAGTAGATATGGACTGCAAGGGCTGCGTGGTCAAGATCAAGAAGGCACTTGGAAAACTCAAAGGTATGTTAAACTTTCATGGCGGTCATGACTTTCAATTTTCTTAAGCAGAAAAGAAAACTGATATATATATATGTATATATATATATATATATCGATGCTTCTTTGTTTATCATCTTCATGCATAAATAATAATTAATAGTTTGCAAGCTTCTTGAAGCTCTAAAACGATTGATGTTAATGGCTTGAATTGGGTGTTTTTTATTTCAGGGGTAGACAGTGTAGAAGTAGACATGGGCATGAAAAAAGTAACAGTTATGGGTTGGGCAGCGTCAGACCAGCAGAAGATCCTGAACATAGTGAGAAAAACTGGAAAAAGAGCAGAACTGTGGCCATATCCATACAAGCCTGAGAACCAATTTTACTACGAATACTATCAAAGACTACCCATGATTAGTCAGCAGGCAATTGGGCATTCATCATCATCATCATCCTACAACTACTACAAGCATGGGTACGATGGACATATTCATGGTTACTATCAGCCACCACCTTATTCAACTCTTGTTGATGAACAAGCCAGCTCCATCTTGAACGACGAAAACCCCCATGCTTGCTTCATACTGTGAGCTCTACATACATATATGTATGTGTGTGTATATTTTAAATAAAAACATGTATTTGTGCGTTGAATTGCCCTTCGAAGAATTATTTTGAATTTTGTGCGTTTGAACTTTGAATGCATTCGCTTTGTATTTGTTTAGGTCAGCTTAATTAGAGCTTTGTATTTGTTTAGGTCAGCTTAATTGTTTCTCAATTTTCATTTGTTTTTATTAAGGCGAAGGACATTGTTACATATAATTTTTGGAAACCACTTTTTAGAAACAAATAATTTTTGCAACAAATTAAGTAAGTTACGTCATACATACTACATTCTCAAAATACATTTTAATTTTAATTATAAAATACCTTTAAGCATACCTAGTATGAAGATCACCCTTTCAACCTTTTATTTGTTTCTCCTTAGTTTTTCACCATGTTTTTTCTATCAACTGTCAGAAAGTTTTTTTTTTTAATTTAGGACTTCTTTTAGCAAAATAAAAGAGAAGTAGGTAACCATTATGCTGTTTAACCCATAAACGGTAAAGTCGTCACTCGTCATATATAGCTTAGAAAAAGATTTTATTTTATTTATTTAGTTTTTCCCCGGGATTTTCGAAAATCTAATTTTATCTAAAATTAAAACAAATAAAGGAATGATTCATGATTTTGGTTCTACTTCCTGGAGATGTGAGCCTTTAATTTGGCAGGGACTTAGAAATCCACTAATGCTAATATGACTAACTGATGATATTAAAATGAAAATGAAAAAAAAAAAATTGATTCATTTTGCTGAGTGATTAGGAAATATAGAGAATAGAAACAGGTGAATTGGTGATGAAAGTGACGACTAGTAGTGGGCAGACTGGAAAGTGCATTTTGCTTTAAAATAGTAAGCTTTTGAATTCATGATATTACCTTTACGTGTTAGCCGACTTGATTCACTTAAACATCATGAAGGCCTTAGAAACAGCTCAATCAATGGGTGCCACCCTTACATAGAGATATTTCTGTCATCCATGAGCCCAAATCTTGGGAATGTATTAATCACATTCTTTAAGAGGAATATATCAAATAATCCTAATCCCCAATTCGAATTCGGGCAAAGCCACATCTAAAATCTTTCACTCACAGCAGAATTCGAGTTATAAAAGCTATTTTTATTTATTTAATTGTTTATAAAACAAAATTTAACTGGTAGATTTGGGGTTTTATTTTTTCGACCACTGTTGAATAACTTTGGCCTTTTTAGGTAACACTACAGCCGAGCAGTGAAATGAGCTTAAATTCACCTGAATGTTGACCTGTCTCCATTATTTGCTTTTCCTTGCAAACCTCTAACAAAAAACAACACCCTCAAAACAAGCTATTACGCCCCAAACTCCTTAAAACGACCTCGTAACGTTGTCTTTTTTTTACAAGAAGTGTAAAACACGGCCCCCCTTCTAGCGTGGGTCATTGACATTCCAATTTAAGCCCGGCCAGTCCCGTCCTGTCTCCGCTTCTCCCATCTTTGCACATCTTAGTTCTACCTGATTGGTCCACTTTAACCGAACCCCCACCCCACCAAAAGACCAGCTTCTTCCTCTCTTCTCATTCTTTTCTTGCTTCTCATAAGAAAAATTTTTCTTTAATCGGCCATGGATTTCTCCAAAGAACGTGAAAACTTCGTTTACATCGCCAAGCTCGCTGAACAAGCTGAACGTTTCGATCGTCCGATCTAACCAAGAGGTCTTAAACTTTGGTTCTTTTCTTCTTTCAACATTTTAAACTGTGGGAATTCTTTTTGTGTTACAGATATGGTGGGTTCTATGAAAAAAGTAGTGGAGCTTAATGTGGAACTGACTGTAGAAGAACGAAACTTACTCTCGATTGGGTACAAAAACGTTATCGGTGCTCGAAGAGCAGCGTGGAGGATCTTGTCTTCGATTGAGCAGAAGGAAGAGAGCAAAGGGAATGAGCTAAATGTTAAGCAAATCAATGGGTATAGGCAGAAAGTGGCATTGGAGTTGTCCAATATTTGTAAAGATATTATGAGTGTGATCAATGAGCATCTCATTCCTTCTTGCCTGGGAGGAGAGTCTACTGTGTTTTATTATAAAATGTGGGTGATTTTTTGGGTTTTTTTTTTTTTCTGTTGATTGACTCTGTGGGGTTTTCTTAGGTCTTTTGGGGTTTCTTTGATTGCAGGAAAGGGGATTATTATAGGTATTTGGCGGAGTTTAAGGTGGGTGATGAGAGGAAAGAGGCTGCTGATCAGTCCATGAAAGCATATCAGGCAAGTTTATTATGGTTCAATTATGTTTAAATTGGCTTAAATGAAGAATTTTGATGTACATTTTTGCTTATAAGTTGTTGATTGGTAGATGTATGTTCCTCATAGTATATAACACACGGCACGATTTTACATGAAACTTAAATGAACTTTGCATAAGGAATTTCACCAAAGTTCTACCTATTTTTGAGATATTTTCTCTTTATTTCATTTCTTCTCACCCCTATAGTTATGAATCAAATCTCATAAAGTTGTGGAATTTGAAAAAGAAAGTTCTTCGAGCTCTCGGTTTCTTGTAAGGAGGCAAATTCTGTCTGCACTTTTTTACCCTGACTGAGACTATTGCCATCCGTTTATTCTGGCTACTGCACTTTTTTACCCTTCTGCTGAGCTTGTGGACGTAAATTGTTTTACCATGTTTTACGAAATCCTAAGATGGCTATAAACAAGTGTTGAATGTCCTTTCTGTTATCATCCCGAAATTGATGGTTCTTTATGTTATTTGGTTGCAGTCAGCAACTACTAGAGCAGAAGCTGAGTTGCCTCCTACACATCCAATCCGGTTGGGTTTGGCCTTGAACTTCTCCGTCTTTTATTATGAAATTTTGAACTCTCCTGAAAGGTATGCGTGCTGTTTCCCGTGTCTTAACTTTCTCCTTGTGCTACTTCTGAATAATTTTGGAAAGCCATGTTACATGTTAGACATGTAAACCAGGGCCTGTCACCTTGCTAAGCAAGCTTTTGATGAAGCTATCTCAGATTTGGATACTTTGAGCGAGGAGTCATATAAAGATAGCACATTGATTATGCAGCTTTTACGGGACAACCTTACTTTATGGACTTCTGACATCCCTGAGGATGGAGGTAACTTTGTAGATTTTCCATAAAAGAATGGCTTAACAAGGATTTGCATCTTAATTTACCATTAAGTATTCAAATATTTATTTGAAGTATCATAGTCCTTTCCTACTTCTGCCATTTGAAACTTCTCTTTAACATTGATATCTTTGGAATATTTCACCTTGCTGAGTATGTGTATAGCATGGTGAACAATGTTTAGAATACAATGCTAGTTATGATCCAACTGTATCGATTATTGCTACATTAGATTCGTAAAATATAATGTACTTGTAACTTTAGGTTGAATATTTAAAGGCTGGTATTAGATCCATGTCTCTTGTTTTGTTAGTTTTTCAAAAAATTGTTTCAAATTTGTTAATTGATGGAGAGATTTTGGAATGGGGAGTGAAATTTTTGGGACACGGCTTTAAATGAAGCATTCAAGGGGGAAGTTATTGTCTGACAGACATAGAATTTAGTCATATACAAGTTATTAAGGATTTTACTGCTAATTATTTCTAGTAATTTGAGAATTGCCCTGAAGTATTGTTTGATGCCAGGTTTCAAGAATAGTCAAAGAGTTGAGGTGTTGTTATTCATATATCTCTGATATGGTTTTCATGGATTAATACATAATTTTCTTTGTCTCTTGGACTTAAGTACTTAACAGTGTCATGTATTTGTTTCATTACAGAAGAAGCTGTGAAGCTTGGTGCTGCTAAAGCCGGTGAAGTAGATGAATGAAGCTGTCCAAGGTTCGTTCTTATCTCTTTAAGAAAAAAGCCCCATCATTAGAGAGACCAAAGTAAAAAAATGAACTAAAACTTTTGTAACTTGTGGCAATTGTTTATATTTTTTAATCCATATTTATATTTGTTGAAGTAGATGAATGAAGCTGTCCAAGGTTAGTTCTTATCTTATAAAGTAAAAAGACCAAAAATAAAAGAATGAACTAAAATTTTTGTAACTTGTGGCAATTGTTTATATATATATATATATATATTTAATCTATATTTATATTTGTTTATGTTTTTTAGTTGTTATGTTAAAGTGGCTTGGGACCTCTGAAACTGTTGGAGTTAACCAGTTTTCAAGACAGATTCAACTGTTTTTTTTTTTTTTACTTTCTTCTTAGCATTTGGTTGTATTAGTAACTCAGTTGTTTGATGTATGGACCGTGGAGTGTCAATGGCATTTTACATTTTCCACTGTCTCTCTTTTACATCCTTCCCTGGCCTCTTTGATCAAAAAAGAAATATTTCCAGGGATTTTTTTTCCTGCTTTTGTTAGCAGCTTTGTTCGTTGAAAAATCCAATTCCATTTGGACCCTTAACTTGAAAACCAAGATTCAAAATCTAGTCTGTAGCGATCCGAGCTCACAGGCTTGATGGATAACTTAGCTTGTGAACAATTTTATTCAGAATTGGGTGATCTTTTCTTTCCTTTATTGTTTAAGTTGGGAAAGAGAAACTTAAGCTCGAAATTTTCATTTTTTGGAACGAAATTGTGACTATCATTTAAGTTATTGTCCCCAAAATTAATACAACCTTCTTGTTAATATTTTAAAAATTACATTTGTCATTGGCTATTAACATGCAAATAATCGGATGAATAAGAGATTCTCAGACCAATTCTTCTAACTATATGCGGAAAAACAGTGAATAGGAGAATTCCCAGAGAAATGGAGAGATGAACGGGTCTCAATATTTGTTCTAAAAACAAGGAAGAAATGGCGACCGCAAGAAAATAATCGTCACTGAGATGCAAAGCAAAGCCTTCCCACGGCAACTAGTAGCTTTTAGCCTTCCTTCCCTTATAAGAGAACGTGCTTTTCTTTGCTTTCGATATAGTTTATTTTTCACATTGAATCTTCATTCTAAACCAAAACAGTGAAAAAAAAAAGGGGGGCAAAATGGCAACATCTCTGAAGTCCATCTTCTTCCTTGCCTCGGCACTTTGCATCTTATCCCTCCTCGCTATTGCTAATGTGGAAGCACACGATAACTTCTTCGTGGAAGGAAAGGTTTACTGTGACAACTGCCGTGTCCAGTTCGTAACCCGGATCAGCAAGTACATGGCAGGTAAAATCGACCATGGCCAGAACTAAAATACAGGCGGGCCAGCCCTGATGTCGTTTAAATTTTTTAATCTATACATAGAATTTGGGATGCAAATTCTTCTTCCATTTATTTTTTTTTTCCATAAATGCTTGATAAAAGTTTCTCATAAATTGTGAGGTTTCTTATGGGACAAGTTAACGCATTGGGTGTGGTTTATAAACAGGTGCAAAGGTGCGATTGGAGTGCAGACATATTGAAGGTGGAGAGCCAGACTACTCAGCAGAAGGCGTGACCGATGCGTCGGGAACCTACAGTATTAAGGTGGAGGGAGACCATGAGGATGATCTCTGCGATATTTCACTGATCGAATCAACCGACCCTGACTGCAGTGAGATCAACCAGGACAGTTTCCTTGAAAGGACTGCTCGGGTTAGCCTCGCCAAGGACAGTGGGATCAGCTCCCCAGTTCGCCTCGCCAACCCTCTCGGGTTCATGGCAAAAAAGCGTGCCCCTGAGTGCGATGAAGTCATGGAAGAACTCGGATTCACCTCTCATGGTCTCATCTAAAGGACATTCCTTCGTTAATGGCAGAACAAAGTGAAAGTTCATCTACTTATTCAATAAACAGAGCTTTTCATTCTTTTCCCAGCTCTTTTTTTGGGCAATGTCACATTGACAATATCCCCATAGTTATGGGATGAAACTAGCTAACTAGTATTCCTATTTATCATGGTTTTTAGGTTTTGCAAGAAAAGTTTCCAAAGTCTAATAAATATAATATGATCTTGCATGTAATGTGCTTATTGTTCAAACAATTTAATTTTACAAGAAATTTCATGTGGGATTCTAACATAGGTCTTGCTTTTTACCTTTTGACATGTTCAGATACTATTTATTTTCATGAAGGAACTATAGATGATTTGTTGATGGATTGGGGCTAATAATTGCTCTAAACCTATGATTAAGGTTAATTAGTAATCCCTTGTGCAATGTTCTATTTGGATATATAGGAAATTGGATAATTTGAAACTTACAATTTTTATGTAGATTATTGGTTTCTAATTTTATGTATTCTAGAAGTAATTTAACATTCTAATTCAAGAAATATTTCTATGTTGTTTTATATTTATAGATTGTACTAATATCCCAACTAGTTATTCAAACTGAGAAGAGGTCCAAACTTGACAGAATTCTATTGAAACCATGTATTAATCCCCTGATCTTGCAACAAAAAATAGAGAATGAAATCAGGTTTTATTCTTTTTCCATCTAAAACTACAAATTCTTTGATTTTTATCATAAAACTAAGGTGGTGTTTGGTATGAGATGATCACTTCAAAAAATTATGATGATTTATGCATGGTGAATAGTTCACTATGTTTGGTAAGTAGTTAGTGATCTTAACAGTGATCTTAGATCATCAAGAGTGATCAGATTAATATCTAAAAAGAACATTTGTTTTAGGGTGATC
>JBBYHK010000015.1:3396573-3413624 GCA_038382065.1 Adansonia grandidieri | reverse complement strand
ATCACTTTAATAATAAAATCACTTCGGTAATTAAGTTCATAAGATGATATGAAAAATGATACCAAAATCAATGCGAAATTCTTATACATGAACTTCAGGTATGAATCCTGGAGGGCAGATGGCAAACTTCGGAATCATACAGGAGTTAATCCAACGGCTGATATAAGTCGTCAAGAAGTGTTAAATGCCTAAGACCGTTGATTTTTCATATAAAACGAAGTTGGTAGACAAAGCTTTCAGAATTCCAACTGTACCTTCTTTAATTACTCTGATCTTCCCATTTCAAGAATCCTCTTGAAACCACCCTTGAAGGCCTTAACCCCTCTTGAAAGTTGAAACCGCCTGCACCCTTCCCTGCACCATCCCTTTCTCTCTTTCTTCAAAGCTCCTAAACAATGGCTTTCAAACACAATGAACGAGTTGAGATATGCAAGAAGGAAGAAGGGTTTTCAGGAATTTATTACAATGCAACTCTTCTAGCTGCCATAGGAAGAAACCGATACTTGGTACGTTACGAGACTCGTTTCAGCAGCGACGGATCAAGGTACCTCACCGAAGCTGTTGACTCGGATGAAGTCAGGCCTTCGCCCCCACGAATTTCTAGCCACAGTTTCGTCGTCTCCGAAAGGGTTGACGCCTTTGTCAACCTCGCTTGGAGGGTTGGAACTCTTACCAGAAAAGTCGATCCCAACTACTATGTGAAGTTGGATTGTAGTGGGATTGAAGAGCATTGTCCTTTCTATAAAGTTAGGCTTCATCTCGAATGGCGAAACGGGAGCTGGTTCAATCCTGGAAGTGGGTGAGTTTGCTTTCTTGACTTGTTAGTCTTATTACTAACTTTTGCTTTTCTTTCTTCGGGATTTTTGTCAAAAAGTCTTTTGGGTTTTGGTCTTCTAGATTAGTCGCTTCACTTTTTTCTTGAGCACTTATTATTGCTAGTCTTATATCTTAATTCAACTGGTTTCTTTTTTGCATCTCTTTTCTTGACTTGTCTCTTTCTTTGGAAGTTTTTCAAGCTAAATTGGCTAGAATCTTGGTTGTTTCTGCCAACTTTCTTCCTGGAATTTTTGCGTTACATACATATTCTACTTTGATTATAAATCTTACTGTTCCTTTAAACCATGCAAAGTTTCAGTTTTAGGTAACAGGAAAATTATTACCTTTATAATATGCTGGTCCTGAAAGTTCTTGATTTCTTAAACAGAACTTTGACCTTCTCTGGTCTACTGTGGTCAATGGGTCAATTTAGAGTATTGGGTTTTCCATTTCCAGCGTTGGATTCCATTCTTTGTAACCTTATAGGTGGAGGAATTCTTTAGTATGTTTGGCATCTTTTTCGGAGAAATATGCTCCCATCCAACGGTACACCAACTACCCAGATATCAATTGGGGGCCCTACCCTTTAATACTTGGACTAATACTGTCAATAAGCAATCTAAATCTAGGATGGACATCCTGTTTAATTTCATTTCTGGCCCAAGCGAACTCAAATGTTGCAGCATTCTGGATTTAAACCAAATGATATGTCTTAGCCAAGACAATAGTTAGTCTCTGCTGAAATAATTGAATGTAATACTTTGACATGTGACCAAATTTGCCTGTAAAGTACTGAAAATTCCCTGAAATAATGTAGTGCTTTTGTGCTCTTTAGTTCAGAGGTCTATGACTTGAAAATGTATTGTTTTTTTTAATCCATAATCACTCTGTTTCCACTTTTCACTACAATGAGGTGTGAGGACTTTTTGTATTTAGTCTAATTAGTCTCGGTTCATTCGTTTAACCAGGTTTCAAAACAACCAAGAAAACACATTAGCACAAGTGGGTCAGCTTGCAAATCATGGCAAAGAAGCAAACACAGAAGATCACGACGGCCAGCATAAAAACGAGGATGACCAGCCAAATTCAGTTCAACGAAGAGACTAGTACTCTAGATGCTGCCAACTGAACATCTTTTCAGTAATGGGGTTGTTTTGCATCTTCATGGGACAAAAATGGGGCTAACTTTCATCAGTTTAGATGTTATTTTGCACTAGGATTTTGACTATAAGTCAATTAACATGAATTGTGTATATACTTCTTTGTTGTTGTTGTTTCTTACGTTCTTCCTCTGCTATTGTCTAAACCATGAAAATCTTGAGGGCATTTGGCATTCATTGGTCACTTGAATCTAAAATTCTCACACTTTGTAGTGATCATCGTTTGTTGTATTTAATTACATATACTTGATAACAACCATTAAAAAAGAACGTAGGATTTCAGTGATGCACTTGGCAGTAATCTTGTCACGAATTACTTTTCGAATCAACTTTATTTGACAAAACATATTTAAAGAACAATAAAGGAACTGTGCAAAAAGCCCTACTATGGAATATTATTCTCGTTCTTTCAAAAGTTATATACTCATTCATTTGAGAGCCAGTTTCGACTAAAGTAGTTGATAAGATGCCTAATTCTATAACCTCAAGGCATCTGTTTTCCTCACTGCAACATCCTTACAGAGTTTTATTTATTTATATATATATATATATATATATATTCAGTTTGCTTTCTTAGATCAAAATCTCCGATGAATATGACTTGATTCCGGGGCTTGCTCTGAAATCTAAATGTTATCCATTTACATTGGCTTGAAGTGTATCGAGAAATCAACCCTGTGACGGAAGAATCTCTGCCATTTTCTGATCTACCTGCCCCCATCGTATCCGTCGAAATTTAGTAGATGCTCAATCAAAGATGATGCTGATGGTGACGTTGATAGTTCCGCATCCATATGGCTTGATCAACTTTGCGGGTGATCTCAAGTTTGGATTAATCAAATTGGATCATGGACTCCTCATCTGTAGGTTGATTTTGGCCCACTGACAATCCACATGAATCGCCATGAACATGATCTGCAAATAGCACATTTCTCCCAATTAAATTTCAATCCAAGATTTTATTAATCATTGATTCTCCCTTTGGGAAACACTATTCCCTAAGCTACCATCTAATTTAATCCAAACTTATTGATTTCTTTTACACGTTTTAAAATAATTAATAGTAACATCATTAGAAGACTTATTAATTATTAATCAAAGACCAGCCTGTATTTACACTAGTCTATAACCATAATAATCCATTCAATTTTTTAATCTTTGTTGAAAAACTTTAGCACAAAAAAAAAAGATGAAGAAAGATCAATAAGTTTGACCACCTGAGCAACTTATTCTCCTCCTCTTCATTGGGAAAACTTCCCGGAAACCACCATTGACTGCCGCCACGTGCCACTCATCCAACACCATCCCCTCTAGCTCAAACTGATGCACCCCACTAGACCCATCATACGAGCACCCCTCCGGAAACCCAGCAAGACCACAACCCGGTGGCTTGGCTTTCCGGCGACCAGCCCCCACGGGAACGTTCCGAAGGGCACCACCGGCCGTCCAGTACCTCTGGCAACCTTTACAGAAATGTCTAGGCTGATTGACGTTGTAGTTATTGAAGTAACAAAATTTGGTCTCCATGCTTTTGCATCTAGGGCAAGGGATGATCTTGTTTGGCCTCTTATCAACCGTTGGATGGTCAGGGTGTGCTTTGTTGTGCTCTTCTGTTACTTGTCTTCCATGCAACGTAATTGTTGCCCCAAATAGCTTAATCCCTTTCCCTTCTTGGCTGGCCATGACCATTTAGAGAAAGAAGGGACAAAGATAGAGACAGAGACAGAGATAGTATATGGGACGACAAAAGAGATCAGAGTTTCTTTGGTTTGGGGAGAAAGGGGTGTTTGAGAATGGTTATTTTTATATACAGGGGAGGAAAGAAGTGGGGAAAGGCAAAGGGGAAGGAAAAAGTAGAAGTGGGAGGAATTGAAAGGGAAAAAGAAGGCATGTGATGGGGAGTAGCCGCCAACGCCAAAGAACCAGGTGGCGTGGAAAAGCTGATGATGAGCTTTTTGTTTAAATCATTACTTCACGTCATCAATATTCAAATGCTATCAAGAATAATTAATACTTTTTTAAATTAAATAATTATCTACAAATACTCATTAATTGAATTTTATAAAAAATAATCAGAAGTGAATACCGATCCGAGTAGATTTGGGTATAATATGTCAAGGAGATGGAGGATTGGAGCATAAAGAAAAGAGACAAAGTTGTTTTTTTTTCTTTCTTTTTTTTTTTTTTTTTCCAAAGAAAAGAGATAAAGTTTTGGTTCTGATGGCAATGGGGGTTTTATTTTCTACTACAATATTCTATTTTAAAGCAAATATACATATAAAGTTAAAACCTTCCTACTTTGGGTTCGAAAATCTACAATTTCTTTTGATTAATATTTACTTTTCATATATATCTTTTCTAACATTATATATAAATCCAAGAAAAAGAGACTTTTTATTGCAAGATAAAGAGAAAGAGAGAATTCCACTACTATAGTTGCATGAAAATGATGGATGCATGGCCCATCAATTTGACAAGGACAAAAACTATGGTGATTTGATAAAGAATAAGAACTTGGTTCTCTTCAAGAATTTTCTTTTTCTTTTTTTTTTTTCACTATATGAACTAGTATAGGTTAGGCTGCAATTGTGGTTCAATTCGGTTCCAAATCAATGGAAATTAGAATTTTCCTATTCCAAAAGCTGTAAATATATATATATATATATATATAAAGGAACATGAAAAATATGTCCAATCAGAAAAATATGAAAAATATGATCGATAATAAAGGAACATGAAAAATATGGAAGTTACTTTTAGATGCTTTAAATTAAGTAATTTCATATGTCCAATCAGATTCCACCAATAAGATAACTTGCTTCCTAGCAGGCAATGCATCATCATCACTTGACATTGGAAAAAAAAAAGAAAAAACTTCATAAAAAGACAAAAGAATGGGTCAGAATTTCACATCTTGGAAAATTTTCACATTAAGTTAGATTTGTTTACTCGAGTACGCTTGCCGTGTATAATATTTTATGTTAATTATATAAATTTAAATATATTATAAATTATTAAATATATTTAATTTTTAAAAATATTATATTAATTATGTTTAACATATCATTCGTATTTATTATATTATTTTTATATTTATTAAATATATTATTTTATATCATAATTTTTATGTTTAAAATTATTAAATATATTTAAAATTGAATAATTAAATAAATATATATATATATATATATAGATTATGGAACTTCAAATCCTTTATGCTGTCATTCAATGCATGCTATCTTCTTCGGGCATCAATGGGTTTTGAATTTTGATGATAACTTTGTAGCAAATATTTTCCGATGGAAAAGTAGTTTGATTAATTTTGTTTAAACTTTTCTTTAATAAAGGAGTCAATAGATTAATGCAAAAGCTGCCTCATTGCCCTTACCTTTTCCAATTATATAATGTAGACAAAGAAACATTTTTGTTTCCTTTGGTTGGATTTCTTTTAGTTGGATGAAAGATACACTTTTTCTTTTGGATGCTTTGAACTCTCTTCGTCAATAAACATAAATATATATATTTAATGAAAACCTATAGAAATTCACTAAAAATTATTTATTTATTATATTAAAAAATATTATATTTAATACATATTCTTATTAAATTTTAAAATATATATTAATTATATTTTACAGACATCACTTTAACTAGTATCAATATTAGACATTAATTAACATTTTTCTAGAAAACGTAAAAGAATTACCTTTATGGAAGCGCCCTTTCTTCTTTCAGTTTTTTCGATGTAGTCTCCCAATTGATTAAGTCGCAAGCTTATTCCCTTTTACTTTTACTTTTCCTCTTTCTTTCTTTTTTTTTTTTTTTAATCTTAATTAATGAAGAAATTTCTTAAGAAAACAGCCAAATTACAAGGAACAATTTACATACTTTTTTTTTCTTTTTTTGATGCAACAATTTAAGATTTTCTAGAGATCGAATTCTTTCCTTTCTTACGATTGCAAAGAAAAATTTACCATAAGATGAAAAATCATGTGTTTATTTTATAAGCTGTTAGGTTATACCGAGTTTTAATCTGTTCTAAGTAGAAAATTAATTTTCATGTAAACAAAAAATAACCTATATATATATATATATACATATAGGTCTATGCCTCTTATGGCCCTTATCCCTATTTCATCTATATATATATATATATATGTATATGTATATGCTGTAAAACTCTTAATATCATCGTATGGATCATTAGACATTAAAGATTGAGTGAAATGTTGCTTCTTGTTGTCTTTGTTGTGGTTCTAGATCATGTCAAGTTGCTTTAGTAAATTGAATTAATTAAGAAAGTTTCTCTCCATTTCTTTATTGCTTTATTTAATTACTTAAAAACTTTTTTTTTCCTTTACCAATTCAGCGCTGGGTATTTTGGAAGCTTTGTTAAGGTAAATGCAAGTACTATACACTTGAATCTCTGTCAAGTTATTCTTGTATGCCAACGTTGATCATATATAGCTTGATCAAGATGCATGTATGTATTTTGTTGGGAGAAAATTATAGAAGTAGATAAAGATTTCATTTACAACTGGAAGTAGATTTATCTACGAGTTAGTTGAGTTTAAGTCTAACTGTAAATTCATTTTATTGTTGAAAAAAAATTAAAAAATTAAAAAATATATTAATATTTATATATTTTACATAATTGAATTAAATAAAATTTTTTATTAAATGAATTGAAATTTGAGTCAATTCTAATTAAAAATCCTTAATTAAACTCGATTTAAGTAAAATGAAAAATATTAAATAAATAACTCCTCTTAAAACTGATTTATTTACTTAGTGGCTAAGCCAAAGCCTGGTGGAACCCGTCTCTCAGCTTTAGCAGCATGGCAAAGGCTCCAAGAAAAGGCTTTAGTCTCATAGCAACCAACAAGAAAGGGACAATATTGATTCAATCCTGTTGGAAGGCAAAGCTTTTCCCAGAGCTCCCAAACCTTTTTTCTGTGGGCTAACTTTTAAATGGCATTTAAAAGAGGAGGGGATGGACGAATCGCAAAAGATTCAATGCATGTTTTTAGCGCAACTTGTGTGTTTATAAAGTTCGTGTAAATCGTTTCTCTTTTCTTTGACCATTACTAGCATTCAAAAGCAAAAGAAAGAAAGAAAGAAAAGGTATTCTCTCTAACCTTTCTTCGAAAGCTCGTGTTAATTCCTTTAAATTTCATTAAAATGGCGCATATAGTCTTGTTTATGAACTTTCTTTTTGGGGGGAAGATCCTTTTCATAGTGGGAAAATTATTAAAATCTTTAGTTTAGTATTATCGATATTATATATCAATAACTTATCATTACAAGTTCACGATTCATAATTATTAATCAAAATAATCATCTTTATTCACTCTTTTTACGTTATTAAAAGTAGTCATAATTGATTAGCTCTTACAACATTTGGACGTAAATAAAATTAGGGTGTACTTTTATCCCAACTCTTTCCTTTTCTTAAAAATAAAAAATAATAAATAAAAAACTAATGAAGTAAGTCCCTTTGTTCTTAAGTTTCCTTCTTCCCTCAAATGCAGCTGGATTTTGGAGTCTCAAATGGTAATAAAGGGTGTGGCTCATGCTATCCATATCTGAATATTAAAATGAAAAAATAAATTAGGATGTAGTTTTTTTTTTTTTGTACAAAAAAGGTCGGAGATAAGGAATAGTAATAGAGATTACAGATATTAATATTCAAATCTTAAACATATTAAATATTATTTTTTAAAAATAATTATATAAATTAATTGAAATAAACTTGGATTCAATTAAGTTTTTATTTGCTAATGGAAATTGAAACTTAAGTTTTCCAAAAAGATAAAAGAAAAAATAGGCAACATTTTAGGTAACCATGTGCAACTGGAAAGATGGTCTGAATTCCATAAAGTTATTTCTACAAAGGAAAATCATTTGTCCCCATACATTAAATTGATGATCTGATAACGCTCCCTTTGTTGTAAACTCACTGAAAAAACAACTCAAACCCAAAAAACGTGACCTTTCTGGATCTAAAAGGTATAGTACAAACCTTATCTTTCGCAAACGTGTTTATCTCGTGTATTTTGACTGTGGTGTGGAATTAATGTCATTTTTATCTCTACGTATAATTTTGACTCAATTATTTTGGTGGTTGGAAATTAAATGAGGTGCTTAATTAATTTAACTGAGAACCCTCTCATGTGTTGTTTGGGAGTTTTGAAACCTGAACTTCCTGCTGAAATTAAGCTAAGCTTTAGTTTAGGAAGGGTAGCATCAATTTTGTCAACCCTTGGCATCAATTTTGTCAACCCTTTTGAGTTTTCATTTTTCTTTTATTCATTTATTTGATGATGGGTTCTTATCCCTTGATTCTTGGTAGGAAAAAAAGGCAAATTAAACTGCATAATCAAAACATATAATATCATATGTCAAATTAAACAAAAAAAAAAAAAAACCCAATATTCTAATCATTTGCCTTTTGTCTTGAAAGATTCTGCGTACACTTCAATTTTTGAGTTCATTTTTTATACACTATCATTAAAATAAAAGATTGTCATCTCAGCTCGCCAATCTCACAATTGCTCTAATTATTCTTAAGGCTTTCTTGTGGGGATTTAAAAAAAAAAAAAAAAAAACAAAGATTTTAGATTAAATAAGATGACTTGAATCTCACAACTAAATTGAAAATTTGAATGCAAAACCCACGGAAACAAAGTAGTCATTCAAAGCCAAGCTAGTGGCTGGTCGTGCAAGCAATTACGCGGCACTGCTCTCTCTGTCATCATCCTTCTTCTTTTTTTTCTTTTTCTTTTTTTTTTCTGTTTGCTGCTGCTGCTGCTGGAAATTGCCTTAAGATGACACTTTTAAGCAAGACAGACAGACAGGCAATTACAATCATTCTTTATTTGCTGCATAAGCTGGCAACATCCTTGTTCTAAAGACGACGGGAGACTCCATCATTTTCCTTTTATTCAGCGGACAAAATGAAATGCTTTCTTAGACATATGGACGGGTTCGGTCATTCATCTATATCAAGTTGCATTATAATTTCTAAAACTAGTTTGAGTCACGTAAATGTTAACCAACTGCTAAGCAAGTTTCAGTGGCAATAACCTTTGAATCTTCCGTCTTCAACCAAATCCTATGTGGTTGTGAGCACAGGTAGAGTAGCGTTTAAGCTAAACTCAAAAATGGAAAACACAACTCGATAAAAACTATCATATTCTCATGCATTATGCATGAATCATTGCCTCAATGTTGTAACTTACCTGTTCGAAACATAAACTATTCAAGAAACAAATGCAAATAATCGCTATAATACAAAATGAGCCCCAATAACTAATTACAAGAAGAAATAAGGATTATACACATATCAAACAGCCCCACCCAATTGAGAAAACTCGAGACTGGGAGAACTTACTTCTGATTATCATTTGCACCCACATTCTAAAATAATTAATTATCACTCCAGTTATCATCATCATCATCACTTCCAACAACCTGAACAAGTTTCCTAAGTGTTAATAAAAGGAAAAAGGGGAAATTAAAAAAAAAAAAGTGAAAGAGGACAATTGAAAACCTGGCGTATTGCATTTGCTTTCTGCAAAATTGCAGTGACTTGGACATTTGCAGCGGCACCAGAAACAACGGTTGATCTTGCAGTGACCGTAGGTCTTAGGTTGAAAGACTGAAATGACAAAGAACAAAGAGCAAATGTATGAATTATCTCCATCATTTTATCACAATAGCCATTAATTCTACGAGATACATGAGGCCACACATTTAAATTTGGGTAACTCAAAATTGAAAGCAATGAAACAAGATCCAGCAAAAGATTCCGTAGTAGTATAAGGGACTCACTTTAGTTCTAATCTGATGCAAGAAATCTTCCTTTTCATCCATCCCCCGGCCACCACTGAGCTGTTTTGCCTCTTTCTGCCCATTCAACTTCTCTTGGTCCACCTGCCGCACGTATAAGATTTTGAAAATCTATATACAAACACTTTCCACTTCACAACATTTATTTTAAACAAAGAGAGAGAGAGAGAGAGAGAACAATGCTGAATTACCTTCTTCTCTGGTTTTAATGCAATTGCCTCATCATTTATTTGTTGATGACTAACCGAAGGTGGCTTATGCTTCTGAGGGCCAGATTCCAAAAGTTTCAGATCAAGCTCATGTCTGAGTGACTCTGACAGAGCATGTTGTCTTTCTTCTGCCTCATCAAAGTAGGATTTTGAAACCCGCCATTGTTCAGGAGGAGGTGGTGGAGGCAATGGTGTGAGCTCTGTTGTATTTTGCAATTTTTGCTGGTTCTTTTGATCAGAATTGCTTTTGGTTTCATCATGTAGTATAGGGTTAATGACATCAAAACTTGGGAGATCAAGTGACACAGGTAGAGATAATTCTGCACCATACCCAGGAACAATAGTCTTATTTCCCCCATTAACACGGATGCCATTATCGGCTGCTTCCCCTACTTGTAAACAGCTTGAAATAGATTCCATTGATGACAATCTGCTTAATGCATCATACAGCTCAGGGTCCTTGCTTTCAGGTGTTTCACCAGATTCCCACTGCTCAGAATTTGACTCAGAGCAATGACTAAGGCAACCATCGGACATATAAGGGGATGATCTGCAGAAAGTATCATCATCAGAGTCCAGAGCAACGTCATGCACTGGAATAGCGGGCACTGGGACCAACTGAAATGAAGGAAACATGTCCCTAATGTTTTCCTGATAATGATTCCCGTTAGGGAATTGCAATTTGAGTTTAGAAGTCTCAAATCCATCTATAGGGTTGAAAGATATTTTCATATGTTCAAGTGGTGGAGAAGAAGTAAGTGAATTTATTGGAGATTCATTTCCAATCTGCTCATTGAAGGTTGTCCGAGGAATTTTCTGATATGATATGCCCTGCTGGCCATTCCTCTGATCCAACACACCAGTCTTTGTAGAAGTGGCTGGTTCAGATTCATCATCATGGCCAATCGACATCTTTCTGCGAAAACCATTTACAAGTAACTTTTGGCCAAGTCCAAACATCCTAGATGAGTTGTCATCATTCTCCTCATCAGATTCAATAGACTTAGCTTTGATATTAGGATTGACTGGGTGCTTGTTTCCATGTGGCAATGAAGTGTTTATGCTCAAGCCAACACCATTTAAATTATCAACACTATCATTACAATGAGAACTAACAGGCTTTTCAAGGTTGGCATCTAAATCAGCTATCAGATGGGAGGTTTTCTCACCACATGAACCTGTAACCTTCTCATTATTTTTCGCATTCTCAGCCACTGTAACTGAATTTCCTTTGGGTCCATCACACAAAGGCATAAGAGTTTGATTTGGAGGAACAAATGCTTCACTAGTTTTAGCTGCAGAACCCTGAGCTACAGTTGATACAGCAAAATCAGGAGGTTTTGATGGCTGAAGCCCCAAAAGACCACCATTTGTCCAGAACCCAACTGAATGCATAACAGAAAATTCAGTCTGGGAGCTTTGAGAGTCATTAACACTGTTTATGATCCTGTCACTTGCTGGATCATGCATATCGGAAACCGTGGAGCCAGAGGATGATGATGGATCACTAATGACAGATTCTGCTTGTAAGCCATTACGGATTTCATCACTCATGCATAAATCAGTACTCGGTGTATGGTCAGGGCCAGAAGATTTCCCTGAGATTCGAGGCATCTGATCGCTGGGAAAATTCTCTGAGGTGGCTGGATCAGGTAAGCTCATGGATATTCCATTGTTTAGTATAATATTGGATGAGGCAGAGCATTCAATTAGGGATGGAAAATGGTCTGCATTATCATCCGTCACCACCTGAAGTTCATTTTCTCTATTCTCATTAGTACCATTGTTAGCATCATCACTCTGTTCCACTTCCCATTTTGTTTGGCAGTCAACATCTTTATCAGAACACTGTTCCCCTTCTTGTTTTCTGTGGCACTCAACATCTTTTTCAGAACACTGTTCCACTTCTTGTTTTCTATGGCACTCAATATCATTTTCAGATTCCGACTCTATTGTGTTCAGTGCATCCATATAATTGTCTGGTTCACTTTCAATTTCATCATTTTGGTTCTCAATAGAGCTTGATTGGGGAGCATCCATTTCATTAAAAGGGATATCCATTTGGTCACCATTTCCAAGAGTGGCAGCTGCAATTTCCTGCACATCTACATCAAAGTTCATTTCTGGAACTTCATCTCTATCCCTATTTCCTGCTTTGGACTCCATTATTTCTGCCTTTTCATCCCACGTTACACAAGATGAACTTGGGGCAATCTGCTCCTGTGATGAACCATGTGAAAAGTTATCATCTAGAACCTGAGTTCGTTCACTAGGAAAAACGGTACCAAGGGTATCTGGTTCTTCCATCAACCTAGAAGACAGTTCCTTGGGCTCCAGTTCCTCAGAGAGCACGGATGAACCTAGATTGAAAGCAGACTCAATATTTCCAGACCCAGTTCTTGAATCAAAAGAACTTGACTGCTCTCCCACATCAGATTTCAGTGCCATGTCAATTATAAATGCATTTTGAGAGGAAGTTCGCCCATTAGCAATTGGAGAAGTAAATTGCATTCTGCAAAGTCAGATTTCATGTAAATTTCAATTAAATCAAACTGTATTCAACACAATATGTCATATACAGGCGTATACATGATTGTGTTTTTGTGCTGGTATGCTTGTCTGTCTGAACGTGAGTGCAGACATGCATTTTGTATACATATTCATGTATTACCTGCCACTGCGATTCGATAATGATGCACCAGGTGATAGTTTGCCATTCTTGTGGGAGGATCTTCTTTTCTGTCCATTTTTGACAATTTTAATTCAGAAATAATTCCAAATTAAAGAAAATATAGGTTATTTAGTTGCAACACCAGCCTGAAAAGGTTGTATTTACATAAGACTACCTCCACATCATAGAAGTCCCGAAGGCAAATACATTGCTAGTATTTTGTGGAGTGAAGAATTTCATACCACTAAAGATTAAACTATTTGAGAGTAAATTGGAAGCTGTTGTGAAAATTGACTCAAAATTGTCAAGATTCTAAGCCTGGATGGCTAATAGAGTAAATGATACCTTGCTTTTGCGTGTCTTCTTATCTCTTGAGACTTTCTCGGCATCTTCTTCCATGGAGCTACCTGATGCTCTCTTAAAGTAGGTTGGATCTGAATATCTCTTCAAACAAGATCCGGGGCCACCAGCATCAAATCTGATTGCAAAGCAGAAGTAAGTAATATACATATATACATCACAAATTTATTTCTTGAACATGCTAGTCATTGTTAAAAAGGGGGAGTGGATGTAAATAAACATACTTGTCAAGCAAGCGTAGACGTGGAGGGTCACGACAAACTTCATAGGAATCCATAATAAATCGTGGCAAGTCATTGTAGATGAAAAGATTTTTCTCATTGCGAATCCGAGGGTGCCATTCAGAACCTGCGGGGCAACTGCTTTCTATGAAAATTTGGATAGAAAAGAAAAATTCCAATAGCTAATACAACAAATTCAAACTTGCAAAGCTTGAACCTAGTTTGTCTCTAAGTAAGAAGCCACATCACTGTTTCCTTGTATCTTGATTCTTAAACATACAGGTGTATTATTATGCAATGTCCTGGAGGAAAATAATATCAATATCAAATGCAGCAAAAATATATATAAATTGATAAAATAAGCATTTTAAAATATTTCAAGTCCATTTAGTCTGTAATCAACGTAAAGCTTCCCAGAATGTAAACAACTAAAACAGGGTTCCAATGCCATAGATCTACTTTCTTTTGACATAGTCATCACCTTACATGAAAACTGCTTCAAGTTCAGCAGCAACGGACAAATGATGCCAGATGATTGACTACAAACAACGTTTTTCTAAATTAAGCTCTTACTGGCTATTTGAACTTCAACAAAATAAGATGTCTTTTTTGCAGTAATGTCATGAATACCAGTGAGTTTATGGTCTATGTCTTCCTGATGCTCAACGCAAATTCAGGCAAACGCCAGAATAAAAGCATAAAACTTGACCATAACAAACAAGATAAAGTAGTATGTACCGAACCAATATATTACCATAACTGCGAACACAACATAAAAGAAGCATTATCTGCCAAGAAAAATCAGAGGCTTTTCAAGCAAAAGACATGTACAGAGGCCATACCAGCTGTGTAAGCAAAGTGTATATGACTTGTTTGGGCAAGAACAGCCTTCTCAAGCGGCGGAAGCGCAGCTTCAATCCGTTGCACACGAATCGTCAATTTATGACTCCTAGAAGCTGTACTCATTACTTGCTCTTGTAATCCATGAAAAACCTCAGCTGCCAATCTAACAGCATAAGAACCAAACTACACCAGTTAATAACCGCAGTTTAAATAAATAGTTAAAATTTGAAAAGCAAATAAGAACTAGAACCTAGGCAATTAAAGAAGATCATTTCCAATAATTAAAAAGCTTAACTATACATTTATCAAACTCTATGGCTTTCAATTTCTATTAATTATTTTAACTTCCTTAGCATGCAATTAACCAGAGAAAATAATTTCAAATTCTAAAGCCAATAAGCCGAATAAAAGAGTAAACATACTCAGCGAGATCGCCTAATTGGCGCAAGATCCCGACGAGACCGGCGACGGCGACGCCGTCGAGAACAGCTTTGGGATCTTCTCTGTTAACTTCCTTGTAAAGCTCTGGTTGACCAAGCGCGTACTCATTCCTCACCTCAGCTCTAACCAGAGGCATATTCAATTTTTGCTCTCAAAAATTCAAGAAAAAGAAAACGGAAAGAAAGAGAAGAAGATTTCCGTACAAACAGCAGCAGCGTAGGTATATAATATATATATATATATATAATGCAACTACTTTGAATGAAAGAAATAAAAAGGAATTAAAATAACAAATTTAATAAATTATTTTAAACTAATTTATTTTGGTATTTGCTAAAGAGTAGGTGAAGATATTGGAACAGCTTAACTAACTGTTGAAAGAGAGAGAAAGGGAAGAAGAAGACGAAGAAGAAGAGGAGGAGGACATTGCCAACACTGCAAGCCATTCCCTTTCCCTGGAAATGATTTTGTTGGTCGAAAAGACGGAATTAACCTTCCATTTTCAAAGGAAATGAGTTGGGTGAAAGGGTATGTGAGTGGGTGAAAGTACGGGGTAGGGATTTTCTTTGGGGTTGTGTTGGATGGATGGTTCGGAGGCTTGACACAATGAAGAAACGTGGGGACCATCACATTTGGGACTGAATTTTTATTTTTATTTTTTATTTTCATGTTTTCGGGTTTTAGATTTAGATTTATAGGAAGTTAATTTTAAATTACTAACCATTTTTTTATCCATTTTGATCACCTTCATTACAGAAATAAATGGAAAAAAAATGGGAGAAAGTGATTTGGCTGCGAATAACTAACTTTATTGTAGAGCTAGCCAGCCAGCCAGCCATGTCAATTTTTGCACACTTAATAATATGTTCAGTATAATAGTAAAAGCGAGACACATCAAATGAAAAGGAGCATGCAATAATTCTTGTCACGTTTCTTTTGCCTCCGTTTGTAGTCATTACAAATTCACAAGCTAAATTAATTAAGCTGATAGATATTCTAAAATATAAAAATTAATTTAAAAATAGGCATTTTTATTTTTATAAACTTATTTATACCATTTTTTTACAAAAAAATTATAGTCGGTGTATAAAAACAATTTTTTTGGTAAATTCAACCAAATCTGCGTGGGCTTCTTTTCAGACTAAAATGACTAAGCTGATTTGATAAATTTTAACATGACATAATTTTATATATATATATATATATTAAAATTTAATTAAAATATAAAAAAGATATGAATATATAAATATGTAAAAATATATAATATAACGTGTCAAAATTTATATAAATTTATAATATTTTAAATATAATTATAAAAAAAATAACATGTAATATAACGTGAAGATTGGCCTAGCTTGAAGTTTACTGCATCTTTGAAAAATAAAATATTGAAATTATGGTTTAAGATTCCAGAAAATTTCATACCTAGAGGAAGAAATGAAACCGAACTGCACCAAGATTTCAAAAGTTCGTTGGTTCAACCGACCTGAGCTGACCTTTCAACCGCAAAACCAAATCTCAAGCAAAACGCTAATTCCACGATGTGATTGTGGGAAGGTCTAAAGTTTAACCAATCATTTAGCTTGTCCACCTGCCTAGCAAAACTAACCAAAATAACCAAAATCTTTCCAACGCTTCACTAAATCAAGTTTTAGGTGTCTTTAAAAGGCCCCTATCATTTTCAATATATTAAAATTATTAATTAAGGCATTAATATATGAAATATTTATTATTTAGAAGCCTTTAATTGCCTAATGTTATTTGTGAATAGGCGAACACGAAAAGAAAGTAATCCATCTTTACTTTTTGTCTGGTGATTGATAGTAGGAATAATTTTTTTTTAATTTTGAATTCAATATTTGACTAAATCGCCATGCATTGTTACCTTATTTCAAAGAACGTGATTCAAAATTATATATATATATTTTTAAAATAAAATAATAATAATTTTATCTCTTACAAATTTTTTAATGTTTCTTGATTGAGATGAATAACAAATTTCAAAGATTTCCCACAAGGCCGAGATCAGCGATCGCATTAGATTCCTCCAAATATACTTTTTAGCAAATAATAAAAACATTAACTGTTTGTCTGGAGGGTGAGTAGTGTTGACTAGTGCCCCATGTGTAAGGTGAGAAGTAGCTTTGACTTGGCTCTTCGGTCTAGAATCTCAGTTGGCTTTCACTCCACCCAAAAACACAAATATTTTAATGTCAATTTGCTACTGTTAGAAAAATCATGAAATGAATTCTTTCCGATAACACAATTGTTGTTGGCGATTGTTTTTAATCCTCAAGTACATCAATATTGTAGGAAAAAAAAAAAAAAAAACCCTTCCTTCGACACAAATTAGTGATGATGGTGTTAAAGAATTTATTTCCTCGAAAATCGAAAATTAATTAATGATATTTATCACTAATTATTGTCTTTTTCTTTCCTATGTAATAAATTCTTGTTGCCTCGATTTCATAGCATTAGT
>JBBYHK010000015.1:3368548-3379341 GCA_038382065.1 Adansonia grandidieri | reverse complement strand
AAAAAACCAAAGCTATACTATGGTAGATGAATGGATGGTTGGAATTATTATAATTTATCTTAACAATAACATTATGCCTCTGAACTTTCAGGTGGGATCTCTTGACTTATAATTATTTAAAGGTTTATGAATTTACAATATTTTGAGTAAATATATAAATAATATAATAAATATTATTAATATGATTTTTTTTTGCATAATACAATATATTTAATATAAACTCATTTTGTATTTAAAATTTTTGTTATTTTGAATGTTACATGTTGATACAAACATACAAAGACACAATACATACAAATGAATGATCAAATCTAATAATAATAATTTTAAATAGTACTTTTAAACATTTGTTAACAAAATTTATATTTAATTATTTAATAATCATTTCTTTAATTTATCAAATTTGATTGGTATTCTTTTAGAATGTTGGGTTGGAAGGAATTTTGTGAATTAGGTGAATCCAATGCAACCATCGCCTAACCGTCCGATTCCAAACAATTCAAATAGGACAAGCGATGTGGTGTTTTATAAATGATGATAAAAGAAAAAGAAAAACGATGAGGTAATTCAACCAAAAATCACGTGAGGTGAGTTATGCATTGCAGACCCGAACCATGGAGCAAGCCTGCGTGCCTGCCTTTAGTCCATTAGATTTATGAAACTATACTGTAACATTTAATAAATTTAAATTTAAATATTTATATTTATAATTTATTCTTTATATCTTAATTATGATTAAAAAATATTTTTTATCGTTAATTTTCACACCATTCTTTTAAATCTTAATTATACTAACAAAGAAAACATTCAAAATTTCAGATGCTACTGTCTACAGGGGTACTCATGGATTCTCTGGACGTATGTAAGAACATCTTTAAGTTTGAAGAAAACAACAACAGTTTCCAATGTCAGACAACAAAATAAAATTGAAACAGAGACTTGCTTGGTTACCACTTACCACTTGTTCATAAAATGACAAGAGGAATAAAGACCATAAGAGACATCAAAATAGATGCAATTGAACTTTTTGTTAAATTACGCGGCAAACACCCCCAGAAGTAGAATCCGATGTGCTGTTGAAGTGCAAAATTTTTGAGGGTCAAAGGCCATATTTTTGGTTAAAAAAGAGCAAAAGATAGATCACCTGATGATTTCAACATATACGTCCAAAGTTGAGGGTTGAAAATAGAAATTATGGACCCCAAATGTGGAGCAAACGAGTTAAGGCTTTCATCCTGAGCATCAAGAAGTTTTCTCAATTTTGATAAGAAATCGAGATTTCTTTTTTTCCGTGACAGCAAATAAAGATCCAGCATCATTTGCATAATTGCATTAATCTCCAGTCTCCAATTATATGAGAAACTTTGAGCCCCGAAAAAGAATGCTATGCACATGGAGCATGCTTGCGCACCATGATTGATAGCTTCTGTTTTCAGGAGAGCTTCGTGCTTCTATTGATCAATACAGCGATCAAAAGTGGGGGCCCTCAATGAGTTCTTTTTTTGTCACTCCTGGTGAGGCAAAGATGAGGTGCGTGCGTAATGGTTAAAACTGACCAAATCTATGCAACAAATTAGCACCAAAGTAAAGATAAAGATCGACGAAGCAAAAGGCCAACAAACTTTAAGGGCCGGTTTTAACTAGTGGGAAATTTTGGTCCATATAAGGAGTTGTTTTTCAGCGATCACCGAATGCTCATATTTATGACCGATTCAGTGTCAGTCACTGTGTTGACAAGTACACAGTCAACCTCACAAGTGCATTAACGCCCTTCACACGCCGTTAGCTGTTCTCCTGTCATACCAAACTCCGTTAACTTCACTAATCTATGAACTTTGCAGTCACTTGGAAATAAAGAGGACCTAGTAACCAACTCCTCTCTCCCGCCTCTGCCTTCTTTCCCCTATTATTTTCTCTATCTCTGAGCATGGAGATGCAAAGAAGTGCAAGAAAGGTCGATGCTTGAAGTGAAGAAATGGAAGTTCTAGGCAGATTATTACTGATTTTTTCCCTGGTGGCAGCGGTACAATCGACATGCAACAGTGCAGACTACGTGCTGGTGTCTGAAGCTTTTAAATCAGTGTCTGGATTCAACATCTCTTGGTTGAGATCCCAGGATGTGAACTGCTCATATCCTCCTATAAAGGTGTTAAGGTTTTCATCAAAGAATTTAACTGGTAATATTTCATGGAAATTTCTCAGGAACGTGTCACAGTTGCACACGATTGATCTCTCGAACAATTCTCTTCAAGGTTCTGTTCCGGGTTGGTTTTGGTCTGTGCATACGCTGGTCGAGGTTAATCTGTCCCAAAATAAGTTTGGAGGGGCTATTGGTTTTGAACCCACCTCAGGAAATGGTTCTTCTTCATCGATGCGGGTGCTAAACCTTTCAGCTAACAGGTTCACCAACTTGGTTAAACTCTCTGGTTTTTCCGACCTTCAATTTCTTGATCTTTCATACAATGATCTTGGCACTCTTCCCTCCGGCTTCACCAACCTTACAAAGCTGGAGCACCTTGATATTTCAAGTTGCAAGATTTCGGGCAGTGTGAAACCCATTTCAACTCTTCATTCATTAAAGTACTTAGATGTATCAAACAACTCCCTCAATGGTACTTTCCCTTCCGATTTCCCTCCAGTCGATGGCTTAAAGTTCCTAAACATTTCGCTCAACCACTTCTCCGGTTCGGTTGGTTTGGAAAAGTTCAAAAGATTTGGCAAATCTGCTTTTATTCGCGGTGGAAATTTCGTTTTCAACACTTCAAAAAGAACACCAACCCATTCCTTGATCCCAACTCACAAAGTCTTCCACGAACATTTGGCCATCAAAAAGCATAAACCCAACTCAAAGACGAAAGCATTGGTCATTGGTTTATCGTGTTCCTCAGGGCTTCTACTTGCTTCCCTGGCGTTTTGCATCTTTTGCGCATGTAGAAGAAAAAGAATGGCCAGGAGAAACAAATGGGCAATCTGTAAACCGGGTCAACCAAATTTCAAGATTGAAAAATCAGGGCCGTTCTCTTTCGAGACAGAATCAGGGTCATCGTGGGTGGCAGACATCCAAGAACCAACTTCAGCACCAGTGATCATGTCCTCGAAACCGTTGATGAATTTGACCTTCAAGGACCTGATTGCCGCCACGTCACACTTCGGCAAGGAGTCCCTACTTGCCGAGGGCAGGTGTGGACCCCTTTACAGAGCCATCCTTCCAGGTGACCTCCACGTGGCAATCAAAGTCCTTGAACACGCCAGAGATGTTGATCATGGTGAAGCTGTCGCTATGTTTGAAGATCTTTCTAGGCTCAAACACCCTAACCTGCTACCTCTCTCCGGCTATTGCATTGCAGGTAGGTAACTGTACCAAAATCCGAAAAAGAAAATGTCTTTCTTGCAGGTAGGTTGCAGTATTAAATAGCCTCACGGGTTTTTTTCCTTGAAAATTTATGGACAACAATTGATCGGCGGTCGTACTCCTTAGATTGTTTGCTTCTATTGTCACGAAAATCTAGCACTTGCCATCATTACATATTTTGATATTCGTATATTTTGGCGCTTCTTTTCAAACCCATGCGTTACGTTGTCAGCTGCATCTTTAATTATCGAAGTTTTTTTTAATAATAAATATTTGTCTTCCTTTTTCCTTTTTTTTTTTTTTTTAAGGCAAGGAGAAGCTGGTATTCTATGAATTCATGGCGAACGGGGATTTACACCGTTGGTTATACGAGCTTCCTACGGGGGCATCCAACGTGGAGGATTGGAGCACCGACACCTGGGAAGATCACAACGGAATCGGCTTCCAGACTTCTTCGCCCGAGAAAACCAACTGGCTCACGCGCCACCGTATCGCAATCGGGGTTGCTCGTGGGCTAGCCTACCTCCACCACGTAGGGTCCAGCCATGGCCACCTCGTTTCTTCAAATATCCTGCTCTCCGATAATCTCGAACCTCGGATATCCGATTTCGGGATTAGAAATATTGGTTCTAGAAGGGAGGATAAAAAAGACGAGAACGATGCAGAAATGGATGTTTATTGTTTTGGGGTTGTTTTGATGGAGCTTTTGACGGGGAAGCAAGGGACAGAAGAGCATGTGAAGCGAGTGAGGAGGTTGGTGAAGGAAGCGAGCGGGGTCGAGGCCCTTGACTCGAGGTTACGACTCGGTGGTGAATGGGAGAGTGAGATGGTGGAGAGTCTTCGAGTTGGGTACTTGTGTACGGCGGAGTCACCTGGGAAAAGGCCCACGATGCAGCAAGTTCTGGGTTTACTCAAAGATATAACATCCGTCTAGTGGACTGGTATGACGCGTAAAAGTGAAAGCCACGCTCCAATACTTTTTGGAGGTTACCTTCACGCTCTGTGAAAATACTTGAGAATGAAATGAAGTTAATTTTCGGAAGAGACTCACCGTCAAGTTTGGAAAATTTCTGTATGCATTTTAGTAAAATTAATTAATAAAATAATATATATTTTATTTTATTTTTTATTTTTTAAATATAATTTAAGAATATATGTCTTTTTATAAATATTGTTTGTAAAATTTTTAAGTTTTATTAAATAATTATTTTTAAAATTTGTTTGTAAAATTTTTTAGGTTTTGCTTTTTATTTTTAGTAGTATTGTACATAGACATAAGATTTTTTGGTCTTAGAAAATGAAAAAAAAAAAGGGTAAAAATAAGCCCAAATGAAAGAAAAAAAAAGCAGATTTTAAATTAATTCATTGATATAAAAATTAATATTTAATAATTTTAAATTTTAAATTTTAATATTTATCTAATAATGTTGTAATTAAAGAAGTAATTGTTCATTTTCTCCTTGTGACGAAAGGACAGAGAATCGCAATCATAGCTCGTCTCTCATCGTGGGAACTTTTATTATTAACCCTTCATTTCCGTGCCTTTTTTTTTCCCCATATTTTTCATACTTATTTTATGTCTCTTCCATTGTTTTTTTCGCTTTATTCTTTTTTGCTCTTTTTATTATAGATATCCCTTTCATTTTGCGATGGCAAATGTTATATGCAACCAACAACATCCGCGTTGATGTCATTAGCTACGTAATCCAGCCGCCTAGAACTTTCAGCTTGGGGGCGTTTTCAATTTATCATCATCTCATGTAATATCGTGGCTTCAAAGTTAGTACACAGGGTGTGGTGGTCTCTGTTGACAGATTATGAAAGATGATTGTTAGTCAAAATTTGTAGACTGTATGTTGTCCTCTGCCAGCAGCAATGTTCCTTAGTGGGATGAACACATTCCACCATTATTTGCTAAGCCGCAAGCTAGCGATCACTGTTTATTCTGTGATCTTCCATGCATTTGGAGAATATAAAGCTTTAACCTGAGGTTGAAAGTTTGCAGAAGGTGTATCGATCATTGTGGCAGCCGATGGTCTAAAGACCGCCAAAACTGCTAATATAAAACAAACATGTATGTTTCATAAGAATCTACCGTTGGTGGATCAAAATCACTTTTATGCGGTATAAGTATATTTAATTTTTTAAAATAAATTATTATATTTATGTTTAAATATATATTAACTGTAAAAATTTTAAAAATCATGAGAAGGCTGCGGAGAGAATAAGAACGGATTTGGTTTGTTTTCTAACATATGCAAACGTCTATAAACTTGTTATAGCTAATTATTGGCAAACGGTCTTAGGTTAGGAGTAGCTGCTTAGAGATATAGTATCCCACATTTGAGCATATAAGATTTAGGTTTATAACAAGAATCAAGATAATTTACGTTTTAGCGTAAATTTTAATATAGATCATAAATTTTTAATTTTATCAAATTATATTATTAAATTTTTATTATTAATAAATTAAATTATTTAAAATAATTATATTAAATATTTTTTAAAAAATTAATTTAATATGCAGATTTAATTTATATTTTATATCTCATTAATATAAAATCTAACTATAATAAATCACGTGATGAGTAAATTTTTTTATTAAAATTATTTGATAAAATTAATATTATAAAATTTATTAATAATAAAAATTTAATAATATGATTTGCTTAAACGAAGAATGTGACTTATATGTAAATTAGCAAAAAATAAAGTAAGTGGTTGAGTATGGGCTCCAGCCGACTGCCAGATCCGGTATCTAGCCCTGTCCAGCTCGTGTTCCCGTCTTCACCTTCGAAAATGAGCCTTGGAACTTTTCCCGTTTCGGTGTCCACCGACACCGACCCCCGCCCTGCCAATTTTTCAATGGAGCAGCTCCTCTGTTTTTGAAAATTAACTCCATCGTATCAACCGATTCAGTGAACAAAACCTCAACTATTCAAATCCAAACCCTAATCATCTTCGAAATTAATTCCACCAAATTCCCCGGTTTAGTTGAAAATCTTCCTTCCCCGAAATCAGGAGCCCTAGATTCCATGGCGTCGAGGAAGAGAGAATCTGAAGGAATTTCCTTGCTGTCCATGTACAACGACGAGGATGACGAAGAAATGGACGACGTCGAAGAAGACGACCACACACAAAACCAACAAAGTGAAGATGAAAAACGACTACGGAGAATCAAACAACAACGTTGAAGAAGATTCAAGGACTGACGATAATACGCCGCCTTTTCCTCACCAAACCTCCGCTTCTTCGCAACAACTGCCGAAGCAATATCAGCGACTAGTTTCTTCGAAGAGAAGTGGCGGAGGAAGGCTGACCATTGTTGATTATGGCCACGATGAAGCTGCCGTGTCGCCGGAGCCCAAGGTAACCCCTCTCCGCACCACCCCAAAAACTGGGTCTTTTTTGTTTTCTGGGGTAAGTTCCTTGATTGTTTAATGATTAGTGGTTTGGATTGATTTTTCTTGTTTAAGTGCGGGAATGGGAATTAGGAAGTCGTGATGACCTTATGTTTTGTGTAGAGCATCAAATTGGTAACGATACTTCTTTATTTCTCTCTTTTTTTTTAGGGGGGGGGTCTCAATTTAACTTCAAACGTTATTCTTGAAATCGCCAGCTTTCTAATTTACATTTTGTTTTCAGTTGATTTTCAAGGAAAAACCCCTCCAGCAGCTGTTCATGGAACACCGCCATCATCTGATTTAGAACCGTTACAACCTGAGGCCATGAACAATGCTGTTAGTGAGTCAGAAGGTGTAGAAGTTGAGGAATCTGTTTCCGTAGACAATGTTGATCCCTTGGATAAGTTTCTTTAATCGCCATCAAAAGCCAAATGCTTAGACGAGTTAACAAGTAAATGTCTTTTGTATGCTAGCAGTCCGTAATTATAATTCTTTGGACCTAATGTAAACAACCCGAAGTTAATACTATGTAGCCCTTGTGGACCATCTGCATGTTGTACTGTTGAAATAGACTGAAAATGTTGTTTTGCAACTTCTATGCTTTTTATACATAAAGTAGGTAGATGTTAAAGTATTTAAGTTTTGCTATCTGAAGACCTGCTGATCCTTGGCACCCTTTTAGTTGTAGATGGAGCTATACGTTATGCTGGTTTTCACCGGTTGTAATTATACTTGTATAATCTCTAGCCTGGCTGCTTGGAAGTGTGAACTTCATTTGGTTTTAGTTAATTCAATATCAGAAATCCCCACTCTCTACTGCTGACTGAAAGATGGGTAGCTCATGATATTGAATTTTTTGCATGTAGTGGTTGCATTCCTTTTGCACTTTCAGCTCAATGAGCATATTTTCAGGGCCTTCATTTCTTTCTTTCATGTTACTGCAGAGGAAAATAGACAAATTTCTCAATTTGAAGCGAGCTGGAAAAAGCTTCAATGCAGAGGTTCGTAATAGGAAAGATTATAGGAACCCTGACTTTTTGCTGCATGCTATGAGGTATCAAGATATTGATCAGATAGGGTCTTGCTTCAGTAAAGATGTATTTGATCCTCATGGATATGACAAAAGCGACTACTATGATGAAATAGGTTATTACGGTTCCTTATGTAGTTCTCTCCTCATCTATTGAAAAAACTCACCATGCTTTAATGACATTGGACGCATTCAAAGTATTACCCGTTGGGTTTTGCTTTGTCTTATTTGTTTCGTAGCTTTTGCTGTTGATCCCAGTAGGCTTTCTCAAATTTTTAATCTTCTGTAAACTAGTTTGTTTTATGCAGAGGCTGATATGAAACGTTAAAGGAAGAGGAAGGAACAAGAAAGCAAGAAGAATCAAAAGGTGGAATTCGTGTCTGGCACAAGTCAATCTGGAGTAGTTCTTACTGCCCCAAAAGTTGGCATGAATATTGCAGGTGATTTTTCTTTTTCTTTTTTTTTGAAGAAATGAATTATGAGATCTTGTTACGCTGTTCTTATATTGAGTGATATTGAGGTATTTCAGTCGTGGATGCTGCCGGCTTGCCTTCTGCTCCAACTGCAGTTGATAACATTGTGCGGGATGGTAGACACAAGAAGAAATCAAAATGGGATAAGGTTTTAACCTGTCTATGCAGCTCTATCACAAATAAGATATCAATGATATCAATTGACTCACTCTCTCATTGTTTCATCCAACTTCCAGGTGGATAGTAATAGAAGAAATCCTCTTCCTGCTGGAGTGCAGGATTCTCTATCTACTGTTGGACCACATACAGTTATATCAGCTGCTAATGCTGGATCTGGGTACACTGCTTTTGCGTAAGTCCTATAACTTGATGGAAAATTGTTCTCATCTACCCTCCTTGATTTTAATCTGGACTAGAATATCAGTTTCATGGCTACATTGTTTTAATTATGAAAATAAGCAACTTAGTTCCCAGTAAATAGTGCTAATTCATTTTGTTGTTAAATGGCAGGCAGCAAAAACGGCTAGAGGCGAAAGACAAAAGATCCAGTGAAAAGAGGCTGGACAGAGGATCTTGAGCTGATCGTTTTTAGTTCTTGGAAGAGTTTTCCAAACTCTTTTTATTTTGCCCCCACCGTTCCATTCCTACGGTTAAATTTAATATAATTACCTTGTACCTTGTAGGTCATTTACATAATTTTAGCTCCATATTAATGCTGTAATGATATAATTCATGCTTGAATCAGCCTTCTGTCTTTCTCTCTTATCTCACGTGGAGCTGAAAATTTTTCTTGTGAAATAGAATATTTTGATTGATGTCAAACTCAAAAACTCTGGCTGGCCAATATTTTATTAAAAAACAGCTGTTTTCAAGACTAAACCTTTGAAATTATAACCTGTTGATGGGAAGTGTTGTCTAGCTGTATTTTGAATGTAAAAGCCTTTTGCTCTCCAGCTTTCACGCGGTAACCCATCTTCCTTGTAAAGTAGAAAAGGCATGCATCGCTGACAAGATAGGTCATTAAAAAGCAATTCTCTGGCATCAAGTATTAGAATTAGATGGGATCCCTTTGAGCCAAAGTCAGAGGTGTCGTCCTTTCTGCTCACTTTCCAAGTCTAAACCGAAAGGAATGCAATAATTGAATTGGCGATTTGGGCGTATGATAATGACCCACATTGTCTTCCTCATGAAACCGTATTCTTGGTTTTGTAATTAAGTATATCGGTCTCATGGATGAATGTCTTCCAACTTCCATCATAATCTGAGGCAGTACTTTCATATGGGTTCATTTCCATCTCACTCTAGGGTGCAAATTTCCCATGATTACAGGACATTATAAAATCCCAATCATCAGTGTACGATGCTTCTTGGCTTTTGATCACTATTTATCCACCTTTTTGTTAAATGAAATATGGCTTATAACAACTATATTTGTCGCCCCTTCCTATCGGGTGGTGCATTTATGTTTCACTTAGCTGAACCAAATTAAGCCAATTGGTACCATACCATGCATGCGACTGGAGACTGGTACTAAAAATTCTCCTTTAATAAAAGAATCCAGCATGTTACCTCTAGTCTTGTATGCTCGTTACTTTTGGTGTATTTTTGTTGATTGGTTTGCCCTTCATATGACCTTTTAGTCTTGAATCTCCCTCGGATACCCTTTTGAGACATATAAAGCTTCTATTAAAGCATTTGTAACTTTTTATCTAGATCTATTTATGGGATAAATTGGATCAAATCGTGATTTAATTTTTTTAACTTCAAATTTCATCTATAAATTTATTTTACTATTTAAAAATAATAAATTATTATTTTAAAAATTTGTAAAATTGAGCTCACTTGGTTCGAATTACTAACTAATATCATACCTAGCTTACCCTCCAAGCCCTTCGAAAAGATCATCTGACAATCCATCTATTCACTTCCCATTTGACACTCTCTCTTGGATCATTTATAAATCACAAATCACCATGTAAAAATACATGCATTTTATCTGCAGATTGAAAAGTATGAGCTAAAAAAAGGAATAAAAGATGTTGAGAGTGGGATTTGAACCCACGCCCTTTCGGAGCAGAACCTTAATCTGGCGCCTTAGACCAACTCGGCCATCTCAACAATGACATCAAAACTTACCGTAGCAAGTGTTGGCACTAATTTCCTGTTCGTGTTATATAAAGCCTGCTGTGCTGTGCTGTGCTGTCCTGTCCAGTCCTCCGAGAGATTGACGACTCCCATGAAAAGAAATACTACATAATGTATACATATACATAAAAATATATAAAATAATGCCAAATTGCAGATGCAGAGCAATTGTCTCTGTTTCAATTACTGCCACAAAAGTACTATACTACTGCCAATCCGACCATCATCTAGCTGCTCTTCGTCTACACTCGGATTTTTTTTTTCCATCAGCTCGCACTTTTAACTTCAATCTAAATAAAAATATGTGCAATAATCATTCATAAAAAGGTATTCAGTTCATTATACAAAGACAGTGTTGGCATTTATATCTATCAGAGTACTGGCATTTG
>JBBYHK010000015.1:3354635-3367158 GCA_038382065.1 Adansonia grandidieri | reverse complement strand
ATTAATATATATATTTTAAATTTAATAAAAATAATATATTCAATATAAAAGACTTTCTTAAAATGATAAAAATAACCTTTACTTATTAAAAGTTGCAAATAAAAAAAAATCTACATTTTTACCTTAACGAAACAAACATCAAATTACAAACAATTTTTTGATCCAATGATTATAAAATGTTAAAATTAATACGTAAATTTAAATTTTATTTTAAATATCTTTTTTAATTTTTTAAAAAAATATAAAATTTATTTTATTTGCGTACAAATAATTTACCCACCAAAATTTTCAAAACCTTTTACAATTATCGAATCAAAATCATAACCGTAAACTTTTGTTTTTTTTTTACTTTTATAATTTGATAATAACCGTAAAATTAGTAAAGAGATAAAGAAAGGAAGAAAAATGGCAAAAAGTAGGATGATAAAAGAGAAATAAAAAAGCTAGAGTAGGCTTGTCTTTAGGATCACAGCCCATTTGATAGCAAAGTAGCAACCAAGGGCTTAGATGGATTTTCAAAGCAAAAGGTGTTAGTTTTAAAATTTATTTTTTAAAATTCCACAGTCCAACGTCCACACATAAGATCATCATCTACTAATCGTTTTTTTTATTAAAGAAAACGAAACAAAATGCCCCTACCTTTTCTTTTTCTTTTCCTTTCTCTCCTTTTAAGGAAAAAATTATATTTATTAGTATAATAAATATTTGATTCCAATTAATGAATGTTTATGATAATATATTAATTATAATTATTTTATAAATATTTTTAATCAATATCTAATGATGTTGATTAATATTTTTTAAAAAAATATTTTACCAACGAATATCCTTATAATGTTTTAAAAATTAATTAAAATTATATTTATAATAATATTTTTAATCAAATAAAATAATCGATAATTAATATGTTGATTTCTCATTCTTGAAAAGAATACAATTTTTTTTATATAATAATCTTAAAGAGTAATTAAAAGTACTCGTCAATAAAATCTTAATGATAATGTAATACTTTTATTAAATTAAGAAAAAATCATATATTAATTGTAATTTTTTTAAATATGACTTTATTTATTATTATTGTTATTATATATTGATTAATATTTTTATAATAATATAATTATGAAAAAATAATCCATAAATAAATGGAAAAGTGAAAGCATTCTCAATTTATGACCAAACCAAACTAAATGTAAAATTATTTCAGTTTCTGATTTGCCGTTCTGTTGTCAGAGTAAATAAGTGGGGAAGTGTTAAAGAAGTTGAGTTGCAAAAATTAATTAATTTATTATTTTATTAATGAGATCAACGGTAACATTGAGTTTGGCAGGTTGCTTGAGGGGTAATTTCGGAATAACGGGAAAAGTTAACGGAACTTTTCTATATATATAAAAATCGAAAGGCAGAGAAAAAGAAAACCCTCTTCTCCACAGTAAGAAAAGAGTGTTTGGAGACTGAGAGAAGATTAATAAAAAAAAAAGGCCTTTAAGTGGGCGGCAAAGGGCTTATTTTTCGGTGCTTTCTGGCTTCATTTGTAGTCTCTATACACCCTTTTTCTTTCTCAGTCTATCTGTAATCTTTTGGCTCTCTCTGCTTTTTTTTTCCCCTACTTTGATTGATTCCAGTCTCATTTTGTTTCTCTTTCTTTTCCTTGTTGATTCCGTGCATTCAAGCTAAAGTTTGAGTTTACCTATCGATTCTTTGATTCATTTGGTGAACACCCATTTGAGTTTTAAAGGCAAAAAAGTAAGTGGTTTAAAGCTATGGCAGCTCCAAAACCTGAAGAAATAAGCCACCCTCCAATGGACCAACTTCAAGGGCTAGAGTACTGCATTGACTCAAATTCTTTTTGGGGTGTGTCCTTTTTTTTTCTAAAAAAAAAAAAAAAAACAAATTCAGCTGCATTTTTGGTTTGTTCTGTGTTTGTAACGCTCTCTTTTGCTTTTGGAATCAGGGGAGGCGATAGCTTTGGGGTTTCAACATTACATTTTGGCCTTAGGAACTGCTGTGATGATCCCTTCTTTTCTTGTTCCTTTAATGGGTGGAACTGATGTAAGTAACTTTGACTTGTGCTGAATAATAATTTTCTTCACTGATTCTCTTCTTTTCTGGCCTTAACTTTTCTTCTGGAACTTGGGATATTCTTTAGCAATTTTTAATGATTCATTCACAAAACAAAAATTATATATTAAACATGAATTTTATTTTTTAATCTATTTAACATGATTTTCTTTTTCCTTTTGATGGTTTAGGGTGATAAAGTAAGAGTGGTGCAGACACTACTATTTGTTGAAGGGATTAATACACTTCTACAAACACTGTTTGGAACTCGGCTACCTACCGTGATTGGGGGGTCTTATGCCTTCATGGTTCCCATTATATCAATAATTCATGATACTTCCTTGATGAGTATCGAGGACAACCACGTGGTCAGTATACTTTCTTTGATCATTTTCCCCAATCTTCTATTTTGCAGCAGTTGTTTTTTTCTCGTTAAGTTCATTCTTCTCGTGGAAAAGGAGTGTCATCTCGGACTAAGGTCAATATTTGTGTGACCCACTTGCCCAGCTGGGTTTCTTTTTTGTTAACTAAAAAAAATCTAGTGTTGATTTTCTAATGCTAGCTTGCACCCAAGTCTTCAAATGAGTCACATCAGTGGAATTGTAATCCTGTTTTTTGCTTATGCTGTTTGGCTGTACTGATAAATGTAATAAGTACAAGAAAATATGAGCAGGGTGCACCAAACCTCTCTCTTATGTCTCCTAAACAGAACAAAACTTTACTTGGAGGGCATATTTTGTTTTTAGGTCTCTTATACTCTACTCTAACATCAGAGTACTTCATTAGTTTGGCTAGGTGGCACCTAGTATTTCAGATCAAAGAATATGTGGTTTGGGTTCATTAGATGGTCTTTAATGTATATGCACTATGCAGAGATTTCTAAACACCATGAGAGCTGTCCAAGGTGCACTAATAGTAGCATCAAGCATACAAATTATACTGGGATACAGTCAGATGTGGGCCATTTGCTCCAGGTGAAACTTTAATCCTAAATGAAGACTTCCGTGCCAAAATTCTGAAAACATAATTCGAAGAACTATTGACATAATTTACCCTCTTCCTTTTCAGATTCTTCAGCCCCCTTGGAATGGTTCCAGTTATTGCACTAGTGGGATTTGGCTTGTTTGATAGAGGCTTCCCTGTGGTATAACATAGAAACTATGATACTATATTGAATACTTGAATGAGGATTTCCTCTGGTCTTATCGCTCATGTAGTTCTAACTTGTTATTAACTCTCTACTAGGTTGGTTGCTGTGTGGAAATCGGCATCCCGATGCTTATTCTATTTGCAGCCTTCTCCCAGGTGCTACTATTTCTTCTAACAATGTAATGTACAGAATAATTTGTTTGCATTATGAATGGAAAGGCAAAAACAATTGCCAGAATCAAGTGCTTGCATACTGTATCTCTATTTTTTTTCATTGAAAGTCTCACACTTGCAAAGTATCTTATTCAAAATGATTTGGTCATTAGCTTTTTTATCTCTTTAGGGCCAAATTCATCCGAAAAGTATTCTTCATCTGTTTCAAAATGCATTTGGTTTTCCCTAGTTGCGTTCTAAGTTGCAAGATACATTTGTGCAGTTGGAAACATGTACTATACAACTGATAATGTTTTTGTGTCAAAAACAGTACTTGAAAAATTTTCAGACAAAACAACTGCCAATACTGGAGCGGTTTGCTCTCCTTATATCAATCACAGTGATATGGGCATATGCTCATCTCTTGACAGCAAGTGGTGCATATAAACATCGTCCAGAATTAACCCAATTAAACTGCAGAACAGACAAGGCCAACCTCATTTCTTCTGCTCCATGGTTGGTACTAATGCTGTTCCTTATTAGTTGAATATTTAAGTACGCTAAGAGGACATAAAATAATTTAAAATTAAGAGAGAGAGGATAGAACTTGAATAATCAAATTCTTCGTATTATCCATCTGAGTGAAATTTATTCAATCAGGATAAAGATACCTTATCCTCTTCAATGGGGTGCTCCTACTTTTGATGCTGGGCATGCTTTTGGAATGATGGCTGCTGTTTTAGTCTCATTGATTGAGGTATTGCTTGTTTACAACTAGAAAATAAATTGAATACACTATTATTTAGTGGTGACTCTGAGCTAATAATTTTTGTTTTGGCAGTCAACCGGAGCTTACAAGGCCGCGTCACGTCTAGCCAGTGCCACACCACCTCCAGCTCATGTTCTAAGTCGTGGTATTGGCTGGCAAGGCATTGGGATCCTTTTGAATGGATTATTTGGAACACTGACTGGTTCAACAGTCTCTGTGTAAGTATTGCTTCCTTCTATGAAAATGCTTTTATGCAATGATACTGATTCCATGAAAAATAACAGTGAAAATGTGGGGCTTCTCGGAAGCACGCGTGTTGGAAGCCGGAGGGTCATTCAAATCTCAGCTGGCTTTATGATATTCTTCTCAATATTAGGTGTGTGACAATTTACTTAAAACAGGTAATTCTCTGGAATCTGTCTGTCATAGTTTCTTCTTTTTGACTTCTTTTAACTTCTGCAGGAAAATTTGGAGCTTTGTTTGCATCAATACCTTTTACCATATTTGCTGCTGTCTATTGTGTTTTGTTCGGTCTGGTTGGTGAGTATCGCAATAACTTTCTTGTATAACCAATATTCTTTTGCAATACGATTATTTCTAACTATCACTCTGATTGCTTTCAGCTTCCGTGGGGCTGTCATTCTTGCAGTTTACAAACATGAACTCCATGAGGAATCTCTTTATCGTGGGTGTTGCCCTGTTCTTAGGTTTATCTGTTCCTGAGTACTTCAGAGAATACACTGCCAAGGCTCTTCATGGTCCTGCTCATACCCGGGGTGGCTGGGTGAGTTACAATATCCGTGTGATACTCGTTATATTCACCTCCTCCGCCAATCAACATAACATTGATTTCTTTTCCTTTTGCATGCAGTTCAATGATTTCCTGAACACCATCTTCTTTTCATCTCCAACTGTCGCATTGATCGTTGCTGTATTCCTAGACAACACACTTGACTATAAAAACAGTGCCAGAGATAGAGGAATGCCATGGTGGGTTAAATTCCGGACGTTCAAAGGAGATAGCAGGAATGAAGAGTTTTACACACTCCCTTTCAACCTCAACCGTTTCTTCCCACCATCATAAATCATCATCATCATCATCAAAGTGATGCAAGGAGAAAAGCATCCCTCCCAGAAAGAAATATGTGATCATGATCCGAGTGAAGAAGAACAAATCAGAGTTTCATGTTTCGTGTATATTTGACTTGGGTTATTCTGGTTTAATCCAATACCTATTCGTCCGTTCTCGGCATTTTGTGAGATTTAGAGTTATTTAACTTGAAATTTTTTGGGTGTAATGTTAGAAAGGGCTTGCTGCTGCTTGCTGCTTTTGAGCGGTATTTGCAAAAGTGACTTTGCAATAACTGTGCAAATCGGATGAAGCAATGCACTTCGACTTTTTGTGGAATGGCAAAATATCTAAATCAATCAGAATTCTTCTCTCGGAAGCATCAAACATGTTGCTAAGGGGAAAACAAAATTCATAAAATTATACACAAAACGAATATGTAAGGCATTTTTCATTAGCAATCTAATAAAACTACACTACTGATGAAAATTACTGAATGAGATTCAGAATGAACAAAAGAATCTATTAACACTTGAATCAAAGGAATGGAGTGATGCCGAGTACTGTTCCAGGGCTTTGTTTGAGGTAAACACAGCCATCTACTGAGGCCTGCACATGCATTCTGGGCACCTTGGCTGCTTTTGAGCAGTATTTGCAAAAGTGACTCTGCAATAACTGTGCAAATCGGATGAAGCAGTGCACTTCGACTTTTTGTGGAATGGCAAAATATCTAAATCAATCAGAATTCTTCTCTCGGAAGCATCAAACATGTTGCTAAGGGGAAAACAAAATTCATAAAATTATACACAAAACGAATATGTAAGGCATTTTTCATTAGCAATCTAATAAAACTACACTACTGATGAAAATTACTGAACGAGATTCAGAATGAACAAAAGAATCTATTAACAATTGAATCAAAGGAATGGAGCGATGCCGAGTACTGTTCCAGGGCTTTGTTTGAAGTAAACACAGCCATCTACTGAGACCTGCACATGCATTCTGGGCACCTTGGCTGTCGATAAATACTTCGACCAGAGCCCCTCACCCGCACTCTTTGACCTTCCTCGATCATCTTTCTTACTCTATCTTCAAAAATATTCCATCCTATGGTTCTATTCTCTGACAATATTGCAGCTAACCTCTTCTTGTTAGGCCTCAAGGTTGGGGCTTGGCCATTACCATAGTAAGTTCTGAATCCAGACACCAGGGATGATAGTTGGCTTCCAGAATCTGTCATGGCAAAGACATCTGAAGTTGCACAAGCTATGAAGTCTAACGCTGCTAGCTGCATTAAGGCAAAATTTTCATTCCCCGTGTTATTGAATAGAAAGTTAAAAAACTGCTTGCTTGTAAGTTAATCTCCAGGAAAAAGTATTTTTTAAACATGGTAGAAATCTTGACGGAAAATTTGTCCAATCTTAGAATTACCTGAGAAGAGAAATTTCTGAAGGGAGCAAGTTCACTGGGTGTGAGTAGTGTTTCCTTAGTGACAAGATTGGGGTACAAACTGGTAAAGGGAAGCATCCTGCAACTTCCACCATATATATGGGACCCAGCAAGATAAATATAAGTTTCACGCTTAAAACCAAGCGCAGCAAGAACAAGTGCAGCTTCTTCAGGTGTCAATGGACATCTCCCCAACTTCCTTAATTCCACAGGAGAAACTGGCCTACAAGCAGCCATCAATGGTAGAAAGATCAGATCAATTAGGTCAAATAGGTGCATGAAAACAACGTTAGGTAAAATCACAATGCCAGAAGGTGGGTAGGGTAGGGCCATACTTTGAGTTCTTTAAACGTTCGATCAGCAGTGGAAAATGGACCTCTCTGTAGGATTCAAGTTCCTTTTTCTCATATTCTCCACCGCCAAAATCACAGAGGGAGTATGCAACCATATCCTCTTCAAATCTCAAGTGTAAGGCAAGATATCTGGAAGGGTCTCTTGCAACATTATGCTCTTTGGAAGGAATGCTGGGTGTAAAATCTCCAAGCAGTTGTTTATCTAACTGACGCTGTGCAGCATTGTATTTCCTTATCCTTTTGATTAATAGTGAACCGACTTCTTGGATTTTTGGCACAAACTTTAATGCATGGAAGTTACATTTACACCTCAATCTCTGCAATGGAAAAGCGTACGGCGTTATTATAACTTCAAGAAAAAGACTATTGGTGAGTATCTAGGAAGATTCTGAAGGCTTTTATGAATGGGAGATACCCCTAAATTGAAGTTTTTCTGCATGATTATCTATCCTGCAATGGTTAAACGTGCAAGGGATGTCGCAAACCTGGAGGTCTGGAGGCAATGGGTCAAAACTAAGTCGATTGCCAAATCCAAGGAAGTGAACAACTTTGTTCTGCAGAAGGAGGGGAAGTACAATGCTAAAATAATCATTTGGCTTTGCTTCCTTTGCGATATCTGCATCAGTAATCTGTTTTGAGGTCAACAAAACATGAAAAGCAAGGTTAGAGGTTTTAGATTTTCCTGAGAACCAAAGGACGGCTTTTAATGCAATTTAGAAACATAGGAGACAACATACTAGGTGACCAATGGCTTCAATATCTAAGGACTTCAAATGAGGAGGAAGTTCTTTTAAAATATCTATGTAATCCTTCAAAATACCCATGAAATAGTCTTCTAAGTAGATGTCACCAAACTGGCTGCATTTCCATTGAAAAAATCACTCATTATCTATTGCATGAACAATGGAAAATTTAAGGCATCAACATAAGACTTGATTTTCAGACCTAGGATCCCTCCATACATTGCTGTTAAGAAATTTTGGAAGAACCAGAGTTGCATTGAGTAAGGATGCCACGGCAACTGCATTGCAAATCTGCAAATCGAACAACAATTTGTGTTATAATGTTTATCATATAAAGCATTAGCTTTGATAGCATCAGAGCCATCTGGTCCAGCAAGCTATTGGCGATTTCCTGGGGATGCCTCTTATTAGCACATAATTCTTTCAAGAATTCACGGGTGAATTTATTCACTGAAATCAACATTGGACTTTCATAATGAACAATGAAAAGAAGACAGACCAAAAGGCAAATTGAAACTTACAGCTACTCGCTGTTGATTCAGGCCACCATTCGCACTGACCATTATATAGCCATTACTATTTTCAGGCTTCCCTGTCTCAACAACCAAACCGAAAGGACTTAACCCAAATATTGCTGTCATTATCAGTTATCAAACAGCAGATATTGCTATTTAAACAACTACTGAAAGAGTATCTTGGTATATGTTGATAAATTTCAAAGCAAAGTATTTACCTAGGTTTGTTGGATATTTTTTATCTGCGCAAGGTTTCCATTTGGATGCTTGATGGTAAGGTTCCTCCCAAAAGTTCAAGCTGCCTTTCTTAAACTCCTTCCGGATTCAAGGAAAATTTTTAAATTTTAGGTAAAAATTAACCCATCCCGGTTTTTTTTTTCCCGATGATATAAATAATTTAATGTGCTTAATGTACAAGTTAAGAAGCATACATCTGCAAGAGCACTGGATGCCAAATTGAGAAACCTGCCATACATCTGAACTGTTTGTTTTTCTTCATGAATATAGGCAACACAATCCTCCTTAGCATACACGTATTGAAATGCAAACCAACTAATTGATGTCAATTCAGCATTCATTATAAATTTGAAACAATTATTAATAACAATGTGAATGTGCTTCGGCCTATATTTCCCGGACTCTTCATTTTCCTTAAAATATTTGTGCCTGACACTTGTGTTCGATACATATTCGAACGTGGGCATGGGGATATGATGGCATTGTTTCAAAAAGCAAACATGCCACCTGCTAGAGAACTACATTTGAAAAACACAAGTTTCTCTGAATACAAATTAATTTTGTAAACAATAATCATACCTCAGTGAACTGCCCTGAGGGTTTATTGAACCAAAAACGGACACCATCAGAGAAGAACAGGAAAGCCATCAACAGCAACATAAAGGCAATCGACTTCACATTCCGGCTAAACCATGTATGTTTTCTCCCAAAATAAACACACTTGTAAGGATTAAACTTCCAAGAATCATCTTTCAAACCATGAAGCAACACTACTTTGGAATTCCAATACTTGTATCCCCCTAATATTCTCCTCCCGACAGAAGGATCAGTACTGGCCCCCGAAGAATCCGAGATATGATAATCTTTAGTGTTGTGCAACATGGGACGCGGAAATCTTGGTGATCTTTGCTTTCCCATTGTGTTAAACTTCAATGTAACTCACTCCCAGCCAAGCTTCATTTCTTGTTTTGATATTAAAAAAAACCTGAAAACCAGATATTCGATATTGGAAACTAATTTTTGGGTGACAATAACAAGGATATCTTACAATCCTGAACGTGCTTCGGTTACTACTTTTATTCCTGTCTTTCTCTAACAAAGACCTGCCAACAAATATGAGCTTGTCATCAGCTAATTAAGTTTTGGGTTTTGTTGAAAGAACAAGTAACTAAAAAAAGTGGGAAAAGAATAAGAACGTCAGAGAAGACGGAAGATTTCAAAGAAACGTTAAGAAGTAGGTGACAGTGAGTTATAAACGTAAAAGGAGTGAAATGCAAGGCAGATCGGTCGACAAAACTCGACTCCAACTGCACTTTTGAAACATTAACCTTGTAATACAAGAATCCTATTCCTAAAAGTTACTTCCCACCAAACATAAAACAAAGACAACTTCTGGATTTTTTTGCTTTCTTTGCTTTCATCTATGATACCTGGACTCGAAGTAAAGTATCAGATTCAACATGATTAGATTTAATTTTTTAAAATTTTTGTAATATGTATCCAACACGGTTATATTATATATGTATCGAACATGGATATAAACAACTTCGATTACCAATAATTAAAAGACAATTTTTTTTTGTAGGATATTGAGAAAAATATTTATCGGAATATGGCCATATATTGAAGCTTCCATTAGGCATGAACTCAAACAATACGGCTTCGAAGTCAGCATTAAAGCAACTAGTAATGACTTTCACAGGATTGCGAAGAAAAATATTGCACATTGCTTCACATTCAACATCAAAACTCTTGAATCCGTCCTCTGACTGCATATTAAACACTTTATTTGCAAGTCTACTCAAAGACACATTAAAGTGATTGAAAAAGGGAAGTCTCTCCACAGATTTGGGAATTATGAGAGATTGAAAGGAAATTGAAGAATGAATTAATTACCCATGACTCTGGGATGCAAATTTAGCAAGGAGTAGAGACATGAACGTTAAATTGATATTTACATAGCTTCGATGTGAATGGTGATGCTTTTCACGTACTTTCATGGTGCCTGCCTGAACTGGAATTCTAAACACCTACCTAACACATTGTCTTTTTCCTCAACTTTTCAACAATGGATTAGATTAAGAACATTGGTTGAAAATAAATAAACATTTATTGTCAATTTTGAAACAAGCCATCAGGCTTGCAGGGTCGTAGCCGAGTACCCCATCCCTGCTAAAAATGGAAAAATCACAAAGATGCAAGAAAAATCACAGCAAAACAAATGAAATGAATTGGGTTATGTTTTATTTAGAGATAAAGACCAAGGTAGCAAGGTGTTTGAATGGATTTTAGACGAAACTGGGATTTGAGCCGTTGATCCATTTGGAAATTTTGTTTTGAGTTAATTGTTTTCAACGAAGTTGACTTTGAATCTTTGGGACTACATTTATAGCATCTTTATCTTATTGCTGGTCTGTCCATCTTGACCTTAAAAGACTTAAAGCCTTAAACTAACCAAACCAGTGATTCATTATTGGAATCCAAACGGGGACCTTTTTTTTTTTTTTTTTTTAAAGAATGAGTAATAACGAAATATTATTAATGGTAAAATTTGAATTTTAAATTTTTAGATATTAATATAGTTATATAAATTAATTAAATTAAGTTTTGAGTTTAAAATTTTATACATTTTACCATAAAATTGATCCTACCAATGAAATATAAAAGGATTTAACATAATAATATAATAACTATGGATCTAAATTTGATCCAATTAATTTATACAATTATTTTTGAAAAGTAACTTCTAGCGATAGGAATTCAAATCTTGACTTCGACAAATTTTTTTATATTCTCAAATTATGATTGTTTTGTTGATAAAAATGATAATATAATAATTATTAAAATATAAAAAATATGGTAAAAAATGTTAAATATCAATACCCTTTCTAATCCATAAATGTAATGAGTAATTTTGAATACTAATTAATTAGTTAGAAATTTGGCCATACTCCTTTATTTTTTTGTCCTTAACGAAAAATTTAAATGTCCACCAGGCATGCAAATAGTAAAGACAAGTTGAATTTCAACATGATATTTAAAATTAAATTTTATTATATTAGCCAACAGCTTCTTAAGTTAGAGTTAGTGTGTAAACTTGATTCAATTCCAAATATCCTCTCTCCCATCTTTAAATTATCAAAAAAAAAAATAGATTTTACTGTACTAAATACTGCATGCAAAAATATGGTGAAGATAAATAAAATGAGTTAAAAAATATTTTAAAATATATAATCTAAAATGACGTAAGATGTGAGTTTTTTTTTTAAATAACAAAGTTATTGGAAGAAATTATATATATTTTTAAAATAAGTTAAATAAATATTTTTAATTATATTTTATATTTAAAAAAAAACCTTTTGCAATTACGGAAATCCTATCAAGCTTTTATCATTTTGCATTTCTTGCAAAACGGCATAACCAAAATTGATAGGAAAAACAAAACCGTTTTACCTAAGAATGAAAAATATTTTTTTTTATTTCATTCGCGAGAATATGTTATATCCATTCACTATCTATTTTACATTTTTGTTTTCAGAATAATTATTTTAATTTTTTTTCATTTAATAAATCAAATATTAAGTTGTCGTTAGATTCATTCGAAAAGAAAAAAAAAAAAAATCTAATCAACAATAAATACAACAGCGAGGTGACCAATAATTAAGTTTTCTTCGTTCATGTTATGTGTCTCAAAAACGATGAGATTCGTAACCCATCAAATCCCACTTGACAAACAGCGTAATTACACCTATAGGTCGGGCATAGAACTGTCCATGCATTGGGTTCTCGTCCTTAATTAAATTTAATAATATTTAATAATAAAAATATATAAATATTAACATAAATTTTTTAATTTTTTAGAGTAATTCAGTCTTTTTATTAGGGAAGACTCGGTTTAGATCTAAATATGAAAATTATAAAAATTTAAATCATAATTCACACCAAAAGTGAATTTAGTTCTTTTTAAATTATTATTTAATTAATAAAATATTTTTATTTAATTTTAATAATAAAAATATTTAAATATT
>JBBYHK010000015.1:3232497-3252284 GCA_038382065.1 Adansonia grandidieri | reverse complement strand
GTCATATAGGATATTTTTGAATTGGGCTTGGGTTTAAGTGGCCTAATAATACATATATATATTGAAATTAAAAGTTCAGTTAATTTAGTTAATTCGGTTATTGATTTTATTAACCGATAACTGATCGAATTAACCTACTAAACCGATGTAAAAAATCGAAATGACAACTCAACCGAATTAACCGAACCGACTTAACCGAATTCCTTTGATTAAGTTGGTTAAGTCGGTTTTACCCGAATTTTGCACACCCTACGAGTGTCCGCTTCTTTGATCCGAAATTTTTCGGGTTTTTTAATTTTTGTAATGTTATTAATTATAGTTGTTAATTTAACAAAGAAGATACTATGAGAAAGCTTATAAAATAGCAGAAAATAAAAGGGGTTTGGAGTTAGACGTTGAAGATATTTCAATGTATAAATTAGTAAAAGATATTATGAATAAAAAATAAAAAAATAACGAAAGAATTTTAAAAACTTAATAATTTATGGGCGTTAATATTATTTTTTTATATAGATTTTAATAGGAAACTCTAAAGATTACACTCAATAATAAAATCGGTGAGGAAATATAACAATGATATATTATTATCATCGGAGTACTTAAACTAATAGTGACGTTTAATCCTGTTACCTTCACGTGAGACTGCCGTTTTCATTGATTTTCATTTTTCATTTTTCTGTGTGATCCTGACCTAATCCTTTACACTAAAGCATTCCTTTAAACATTGAAAAGGAATGAAATCTATCCCTCAACTAACAAAACTATATTAGCTAAACAGCGTCAAATAAAACGAATGTTATTACTATCGTACCATAATCGACTATCTTTATAACATTTGATATTATATATGATATGATAAAATTTATTATTAAATTTATATATATTTAAATAAAAAATATTTTTATTATTATTATTCGATGATATATCTATTAATATATAAGTGAATTGATGCGTATCGTACAATACATATTGTGCGACATATTTTTGGTTTACATACGGTGAATTTATGCTTTGTATAATTAAAAGTTGATCATGTTCATTTACTTAAATTTACCACTGTAATAAGTTTTTTATTAAAAAAACTCATATGTATATTCTCTAAATATTTTTAACTTAAATAATATGAAATTTTATAGGCTTAGTTAGTTAATTAACATGAAAATATATTCATATATATATATATATATATAAACTATTAATGAGCATATTGAGAATTTGAAAAACAATTATATATATATTTTTATTTATGCCACATAAATCACTCAATTTTATTAATGCATATGGTACTTTTATTTTTATATATTTTATATGTATATATATTACTAATAATTAATTTTAAAATTATTTCCGTACTTTACAATATAAACAATACTCGATACTCAATTATTGTTTTTAAAAAAGAATATTCTGGAAAAATAACATAATTCATTAATTAAAATTAATTTCCTATTCTAATATGTGATATCTTAATTTTTTTCAAAACTTTAAATAAGAAAATCCAAAAACGTTATTCATCGTATGATCAAGACAATTGTTTATATATAACTCAAGTCTATTTAATATTTATATTCTTATATTATTGAAAGGATAGAGACCCCGGCAAAGAGTGGACTCCTACTATTGAAAATGAAAAGTTTCTTAAAAAAAATCGACAGCCAAGAAGAAGAGGAAAAGAGAACGCAGTCCAACTCTAAAGAAGAACTAAAACGAGAGGCAGTCCAACTCTAAATCCATTACTAAGCTGTCGCTGCTGGCAAAAGAAGTCTTAAACAACAGCCGTAGCAACAGCAACGACGCCAGCTGCTGCTGTTACAACCATTTATATCAGGTCCGATTCCCAAAAAGAAGAATTTGAATTCCTTCTTTGGCCAGCTAAGGGAGAATGGGTTGTACGGGGTCCAAACGAATAATATAATAAAATATTCACTCTCTTCAGTTCTTTAATTATGATTTTTTTTTTTGTGTTTTTGTTTTGGTGTATTTTATGTTTAACGGTTGTTCTTAGTTAATAAAATTATATTTGGATTTTGGAGGTGTTTCTAGAATTTGACTAATTTTGACCACGGTTTTAAGAATTTTGTTTTTATAAGGTAGGGTTATTTTGAGTCGTCATATGTTATTTGAAAAGATGATGCATTTGATATTTGATTCTTGACTCGAACAATGGCCTATATCTTATAGTTCTTTATTAATGAATAATCTATATTTGTGTAGCAAGACAGGAAGCTAAAAAATGCTTCGATTGGTTCTGTGAATTTATGGTGATTTCAATATGTTGCAGAAAATGTGAAGAAAATCAGGAAGCCAAAATCTTGGAAGCATTCTGAGCCGATTAAAAGAACACAAGTTGTGCAGATTCGTGATGAATTTTGGGATACGGCTCCTCACTTTGGTAGCCGGAAAGGTATTTACCATCAAAGCATTGACAGTGATTGTTAGCAGAGTTCTTAGAATGCTTGGTTTATGTTTATACGATATTTAGAATTTTAGATAGTTGGATAATTTATGCATTAGCACTCCTCAAACCAAGTATCGTTGAGATCAATTGTTCCATGCTAGCTTTAGATTAGTTAAAATTGCAATAAGCTCAATGCCATTTATTTTTGCATTGTTTTCTTGGATGCAGTTTACCTTGCACATTTGTGGGTATGATTAGGGCTTAGAATGCCTTGCTGAATGAGAGTTGGAGTGACAGTTCAGAGTATAGGTTGTAAAAATATGTGAGGATGCAGGACTGCTTAGGACGTCTTATTTTGGAAGTGAGTTGCGGCCACCATCAGGTTGTGACCTTTCTAAATGTAATGTGATCATGAATCTGTTCAATTGAAACAGTTGATAAGACAATATTTTGCAGCATGCTACTGACATTCTGTGGAGTTCCTGAGACATGGTTTTACGGTTAACATGTTTAACTATAAAGAGCTAAAGATCTTGTTGGCTCAAGTTTTTAGATGAAATGGAAGCTTAAGACCATAAATTTCTGATCACTTTGAGCAACAAGGTGCAAGGGTGTTGATCCCCTTTCGTTAAACACAAATACATCATGTTGTTAACGTTGTTATATTCATGGGTTGCTTTCAAGATGTGAGATGTGAGACCTTGACCCTGTTTGAGATAGGTTGCCCGCTTTTGCTCTCTTAAGAAAAAAGTTGGGAGTCTGACTACCATTAACTTCTTGGATTGTTTATCCGATCTGCGTAATTCATCTGTCTTCAATGAAAATTGAATGAAATTATTTTCCTTGTGAGCACAATTTGCCAACATATAAAGGTGTATGTTCATAAGTGTCAGTTATAGTCAAATGTTTGAGTTTGATTTTCGACAGCTGGGATACTCTTTTATTATTAACATTAACTGCCATTTTTATAGTTTGTATACTTTTTTTTTCTTTTTTGTATCAGATGTTGTTTCATCTGCTCATTCTAACCCCTGGTTCTACCTTGGTGAATATATGAATTCTATCGACATTATTTTCATATTTACTGCTGCTGATTCCTCTCATCTTCATTGTTGATACCATTTTTATTGAGCCAACATCATCTTAGCTCTAGAAACAAGCCACTATAAGTAGTTCTGAGAGTATTTGCATTAAGCGGATGCTTCAATATTGGAGATTCTTTTCTCATTAATCTTTTATGAGATGTAGCTTCTATGAAGTGAATCTTATAAATCCAATTAATGCCATGATATTCTCCATATTGATATATCGTAAATGATAAATTATCTCCTAGTTGATGATCAGTTTATTGATGCTAGGAATGAAAAGATATGCTATATTTCGTGTTCTATCCTATTTTCTGTTGTACAGAACCCAAATCGAGAGTCGTCATAGTCATGAGCATTCAACATGGAATGTGTTGTTTCATTTTGTATGCAATTGGAGTTAGGTGCCCCCAACAAGGTTTTCATTTGTAATATCTACTATCTAGATTGTACCCGGTCACTGAATATCTCACACAATTTTATTGGAATATTTAGTCACTACTCATGATTGTTACATCATATGTTTTATATCCCCCATATCAAAGAACTAAGATATAGGGGAGGGAAAAAAAAATAAATCTGAAGAATGAATGCTCTGTTTCCAGAGATATGGGATGCACTTCGAGCTGCAGCAGAAGCTGAATTAGTTCTTCCGCAAGCAATTATCGATAGTGCTGGGGTGATTGTTCAGAATGATGATTTAACCATTTGCTATAATGAACGAGGTGCCAATTTATAGCCTAGTCTTTCTTTTGTATTTTTTTTATGCAAAAACTTTCTTTCCCATAATTTATGTTGCTCATAAAATTACAATTGCAGGTGCCAAGTACGACTTGAGGGAGCCGATTAATTTGATTCGCGATTTACAGAAAAACAGAGACTGAAGAATACAATGATTCATTTAGAATATAAATCACATGTAAATTAAACTCATAATCATTAATCTCTACGATACTTGTTAGCAAAAGTTTGGCTGTTTCGACATTAGGTTTCAATTAAACTCTCTCCATCATGTTAAATGAGACTTGTGATTAGTGTACATCCAGCACAATTTCAGTACATATATGTTCTATGATGCAAATGTTTATTTCGGAAAGCTAAAGAATCTTTGTCTGTGTATAGCTTTGGTGAAACTTTCTTATGGCACATATTTTGAATTTTAAGGCCAGTCTGCTTCACGTTTAAAGTTAAGATTTCTAAAATTGTTACTGATTCAACGAATAACTGCTTGATTCGATGAGGACTCTATCATTAGCGTCCAGTTTGGTTTTAGTTAACGTCGTATGGTTGTCATTTCGTCAGTAATTTTTTTTAGGTGTGATCTGTCATTCAAAGTAAATTTAACTTTTGAAAAATAAAAAAAAAATCCTAAATTTGTGTATTGAAGTAAATTGCCGTACCATTCATGTGCTAAAAAAAACTGAAATTTATCCAGTCACGTCCCAAACTGGCTTAAGCTTACAATTTATTTTAAAAAAAGGAAAGGATAGAACAAAGAGCAAGAGAGGGTAGAGGTCAATAATGGTGAAGGTGGTGGGCATGGATGGTTACGTCAAGACAATGGTGGGTGGCCAAACAAGGCCTACCATTCCTGGACCACTGGCTGTGCCAGGCAGATAATTACATATAAATATATATATATTTATTTTAAAGCAAAATTCATGATTAGTTACCTAGTTTGAGTGTACAGTTTAGGAGCACGGCATAGCAGTATTGCCAATCAACATACCGGGACTTACAAATGTGACACTCAGTCGACTCAGCCTCCCCACCGCACCCTCCGCATGCAACGACGCCAATGTCACATCAAAATATCAACTAGCCAAAATTTTGCTCTTTTTTTTAATAGAAAATAAATTGGAGCCATTTCGTCTCCCACATTGTTACAGTTGTTAACGAATTTTAACACATTGAGCTCCAAACAAAATTCTTGGCTTTAGCCCTTTTCTCACATGCTTCGGTAATATATATATATATATATATATATATACATAGAGAGAGAGAGTTATTCATGGGCAGAGTAAAATCAAAGTCAAAAAATCAAAATAATAAAAAAATAAAGGAAATTTGCATGTTATACATAAGCTACCTATTCATTCAAGTATCTAAAGCTCTTAGAAACAAAAATGGTTAAAGCTTGCAGAACAACTGTTTGGCATTTTTGCAGGCCAAACTGATCTTGCTTTTAAAATGTTGCAATTATTTCTTCCTCATGTTAGTTGGGTAACCTTTATAAAAAAGCCTAAACACGTGTTACCTCCGTGATCCCGGAATAAAGCTTTACTTGTGACTCCCTCGTTATGTTAACGGTCATTCATGCCCAATTACACTCCTCCCTTACATTTTAGCTCACTTCTTCCTTCCCATATACTAACACTACCCCTCAATTCATTTGACAACAATTAATGACTTCGCTCTACGGAGAGAGAATAAAAAGGCCCGCCACATCATCTTTTTCCGTTCCTTTCTCGTGAAGATGATACTCCCGAATTCCATGAATTAAAGAAGTAGACGACGTCGTCTGTCTCTTAGGAGGGTATTGAAAGCATGGCGTCAGGGACAAGGACGCCAACGTGGAAGGAGAGGGAGAACAACAAGAGGAGAGAGAGGAGGAGGCGAGCGATCGCAGCGAAGATCTTCGCGGGGCTACGAATGTACGGGAACTACAAGCTCCCGAAGCACTGCGATATCAACGAAGTTTTGAAAGCTCTCTGCGACGAAGCTGGTTGGACCGTCGAAGAAGACGGCACTACTTACAGAAAGGTAAAACCCAGAAAACTAAAACTTTTTGTTTTTTTTTTTCTTTTGTGTTTCAGCTTCGGTGAAGGGAAAGGACGGATCATGAAAGAAGCATTGTATTCATTCAGATAACTTTAATCAGAACTTGATTTCTGATAAGTCGAAAATGCTCTTCTTTGATCATCGAAAAATTGGCCTTTTTTAATTTTTTTACTGTCAAAAATTTTTTTTCTTTCAAAAATTTCCCGAGATTATTGGCTTTCCATTGCTTTTTTTTTTTTTTAAATCAGTTTTAATAAAAAAAATAAAGGAGAAAAAGAGATGCCGAATCCTTGGATTCTACTTTTATGAGACGAGATTTAAATAAAAGTAAAGCGTGTGGTGATGGGATTCTGATTAAGCTTGCGAGAAACATGTTGGAAGAGGTAGCGTGTTACCTTAGTTCGTTATGCTTTATGTAACTCCATTGTCTAGTTTTCTTTTCTTCTTCTTAATCAAAGTTTTTTCGGGTTCCAATGACTATGTTGCCCCATCATGCTTTTGTCCATCATAATGTGACCCCAGGAATGGTTTGGAGACGTAAATGTCGCATGTAATGTTGGGTAAAATGAAGACCGGTAGTTAGACTATCTTTATAAGAAGGGTCCTGTTAATATCCTTTAGGGGTGCTCTTAAAGTAATTGTTGGCAAAATCCTTAATAAGAATGATTTTATAATTCTTCATGCAGATATTGCTCTGTTCTTGCCTTCGTTGTGAAGGCCAAGTGGTTCAGACGGTATAAAGTCTTAAATTTCTTGGGGTCATTTGTAAAAGTTGTAAACTTTTATGTATTTGAGGATTATATTTATAGCCTGAGAAGCAATAGGGGTTGCTTTTAATGTGCATGAACAGAATTTAATCATGATATTTAAGGTGTAGATGCTAATTATGAGGTCCATATCCTATGGGAAAGAAAGGAATGATGTTAATAGTTGGGACAATGGGCTTTGCATTGTTACTTTACTAATCATGATTGTTCAGCCATGAATCATGATCATAGAGAATTTTGTATTTTTTCATTGCTGCATGTAAGGCGTCGTCTCGGTAATTTTGTGTCACGGCCAAGTTTTTTTTTTATAACCCATTTCTGCAGGGCTGCAAACCACCAGTGGATCGGATGGACATGGTGGGAGGTTCTGCATCAGCTAGTCCATGCTCATCATATTGTACATCTTACAATCCAAGTCCTGGTTCATCTTCCTTCCCAAGCCCATCTCATTACACATGCGCCAATGCCAATGGCAACGCTGATCCCAATTCCCTAATCCCTTGGCTCAAAAGCCTTTCCTCTGGCTCACCATCTTCAGCTTCATTCAACCTTCCTCGCCATCTCTACATCGCAGGGGAGTCACCAAGTGCTCCTGTCACTCCACCATTGAGCTCCCCGCCTTCACCATCACCTCGAGACTGGGATGAAAAGACTGCTAGCTCAGCTTGGGCAGGGCAGCGCTATTCTTACCTACCTTCATCCACTCCAGCAAGTCCCAGCCGTGTGGTTTTTCCTGATTCAGGATGGCTTTCCAGATTTGAAATACCCAAAAGTAAGCCAACATCCCCTACGGTTAGCCTTGTCTCAGGAAACCCGTTTGGATTTCAAGATGAAGCTTTATCAGGTGGAGGTTCACGAATGTGGACCCCTAGCCAAAGTGGCACATGCTCGCCAGCATTTCCTGCAGATGTTGATCAAACATCGGATTTTCCAATGTCTGATACAACTGCCGCAGAGTTTGCCTTCGGCAGTAACATAGGAGGGTTAGTGAAGCCTTGGGAAGGTGAAAAGATCCACGAGGAATGTGTAGCCGATGATCTTGAGCTTACACTCGGGAATTCAAGAACCAGGTAAATCCATTGAAAAGAATAAGAACCAAGCATCAGTTGCAGAAGAAGATAAACTTCATGTCAAATCTAATATTCTGTGTTCTGGTCGGCAACAGTGTCAATTGAGTACAGTGCTAGGAGATAGTTATTAATGTAACCAATAAAAGAATTTTGAATAAACAAGAAAAAAATTTAAGCAAAAAAATAATTTCTCCACTTAACCGCAAATGGTATCTGAAGACATTATTTTAAAAAAATTTTAGGATGCAATGATTAAACGAAATATAAATGAATCATATATAAAAAAGAGAATGAAAAAAAAATGATTATGAGAGATTGAACGTGTAAGTTTCGTTCAGCAATATAGAGATAACCTTTAAAAAATAGAAATAAATATATATATGGCTTTTTATTTTTTCTCGCTGAGAAATGACATTTGTTTTAATCAATTACATCACCTGATGCATTTTGGACCTTTGCTACGATTTCCGCCGGAGGTCTCAGCCGGACCGGACGTGCTCGAATTTTCTTCTGACTGGCAGCTAACCCCTTTTTTATTATTATTATTTTTTCGTAGTTGTATGCAACTCAGACAGGTTTCAATGTGAAAAATTTCGTGAAAAGCTAACGAATGCAAAAGCATAATTCGACAAATTTATACCAGGTTGGCAATGTCACATCAATTTAGCCATCGGCCCGCCTAAAAGCAAGTATACAATGTGATTGTTAATTGCTAAATGGCAAAAGTCAAAACCTACGTGCCCAAGATCCTTACTAATTGATCTTCCTTTGAAATTTCGCATTTACTTTCCATTTGAATACTAGTAGCAATTCTTAACAAGAAAAAATTGCCTGACGAAAAACATGCGACACGTCCTCAAAAAATTATCCCTTGCCCAATAAGATCAACTTCAACCTAAAGCTCTTCCCGTGATGAAATCAAATTCAAAGGTCAAATAAAGAAAAAGATTGCATCGCCAGTTTTCACTTTTTTAGTGTTCAAAGTATTTGACCGCTTACTGCTTCCCTAGTTCCCACTTCATTAATAATCCTGAAATGAGTTTCTTGTTCTGTTCGTTCTTTTGTTTGAAAAGGAAGGCAAAGAGATAAGAAAGAGGAACCAAAGGGACTTTGCCGTAAAAGAAAAGAGTTAGCTTGGTATTGCGGAGAAGACTGAATGATTTTCCCTTTGCTTCAAACATGTTCTTCCCTAAGCCCAACGCATTTCTGCTATCAGTTGTTGTTGCTTTCATTTGTCTGGACACAAACAAGTTTAATGCCGCTAGTCTGCCTCAAGATGAGGGTAAATTTAGTTTCTTTCTATTCTTTTTTTTTCCCTTAAAAGGAGGCTGCAAGAGTTGCAGATACCGATATTTGAAATGACACCGGTGGTTGCATGAACCTGGGATAACCCCTGTTTTTTCTTCTTTTGTATTGCTTTATTCTTGGATTTTATGTCGTTATAGTAATGTTCTTGCTATGTGACTTGTGATTTTATTAGTGGATGCTCTGAATCAAATTGCCAGAACGATGGGAAGAAACGACTGGAATTTCGATGCCGGCATTTGCAATGTTAGCGAGAAAGTTAACAGGGACATGGGTCCCGAGAAAAACATTACTTGCACTTGCCAAAATGGAACCTGCCACGTTACACATATGTAGGTTTCCCAGAAGATAAGGAAAAAAAAAAAAAAGGAAAAACAAAAAAGAAATGAAGAGTCTGGGTTACAAACAATTTATCAAGGATTTACATGGCTGATATCTTGAGTTTGTTTTTTGATTTTTAGAATATTCAAGCTTCAGAGCCTTCCAGGAGTACTTCCATCAGAACTTGTAAATCTTCCTTACCTCAAAGTGATGTAAGAACTAAGAACATCCTGGCTCTCTTTCTCAATTTCTCTCTTAATTTTGTTTTGGGGCATTGAAGAATTTCCCAGAAACTAAACTTTTCGCACTGTTCCATTATTTTTATTGGTCTGTCAGAAGTTAAATGTGTTTAAGCCTAAGTCTATTTGGCATCATGCAGTGATTTTGCGTACAACTATCTCAATGGGTCAATTCCACCTGAATGGGCTTCATTGCAACTTGAGTTCATGTAAGTCATCGTCTACTTGTATATGATTCAATCTTTAAGTGAAAGAAAACTGAGTTATTCTCTTTTGGAGCTAACCAAGCAACCTTCATGCAGCTCCGTCTTTGCAAATCGACTATCCGGGAACATTCCAGCTTATTTGGGGAACATTAGCAGCCTCACATACTTGTAAGTTTTGAGGTACTTTAACTTACACAGGAGATAGCTGTTTCAAAATTGATGCTCTTTTTAGTCCATCTTTAGTTTTTCAATTTACAGAGACCTCGAAGCAAATCAATTTTCGGGAGAAGTCCCTCCAGAGATTGGAAAGTTAGTTAACTTGCGAACTTTGTAAGGCATTTCATGACTTCTATAAATTCTTTTACTTTCCTGGGCTATACATTTAAAAACAGGAATAAGTATTTTGCTTTTGACAGATGAAGTTCATAATTATCATTTTGCAGAAGATTGTCTTCCAACAGATTGACCGGAAATTTGCCGTTGCAACTTGCTGAATTGAAAAACTTAACGGATTTGTAAGGTTTTCATTAACTTATACTAGTGGGGTGTTGCGAAAAGCATGGTAGAAATCTAAGTTGTGAAAAATTTTTATTATAAAATGCAGTAGGATAAATGACAACAACTTTAATGGGAGTATACCAGCTTTCATTTCAAACTGGAAGAAACTTCAAAGATTGTAAGATGTTCAACTTTTGAAAAATTTTTCAAGTGTCTTTAAAGTTAATGAGACTTGAAAACTTGTATTTTTGTTTTCTCTTGAACTGATTGTTTTTGCTTAATTGAATTTACCAGAGAAATGCAGGCTAGTGGATTTGAAGGTCCCATCCCTTCATCCATCTCGGCTTTGGAAAACTTAATAACCTTGTAAGTGAAAGCTTCTAAGAAGAAGATCATGGACAAAACTTTGTTAGTACATAGTTGCTTAATTTTTTGTTCTTAATGGCCTACTTACTTATAGGATAATCAGTGATATAAATGGAACAACTCAGCCTTTTCCTGATCTGTGGAACATGGCAGCAATCAATCGGATGTACGTTTGCTGCTTATCCTATATTACATTATGTAGGCGTATGATGTTTAAGCTCTTTTGATCATTGCATCTGATATTGCTGATCTTGGAAATTGCAGAATATTGAAGAAATGCAACCTTGTTGGGCAAATCCCGCAGGAGATCTGGCAAATGAGTAAATTACGTGTTTTGTAAGCGTAAAACATGATTCTTCAGTCCAAAAAAACAGTGAATTTGCTTCTGTTTTTTTTTTTTTTTTTTTTTTTTTTTTTTTTTTTCAAACATTTGGATTATTAGAAGCATTATGAGTTTAAAAGAAGAAGAAAAGTAAGAATAATTGTTCTAAAGCACAACTGCGGTCATTGGATGTCATTAGCACCAGAAAAAAAAACTAACACATATTTACTTGTGAATTTGGACAGAGATCTTAGTTTTAACAGTTTAAGTGGGGAACTTGTCAATGTCACTCTGCCTCTGGATTTAAGATTCCTGTAAGTTTCTCTTACTTTGTTGTTCTATTAGACCGAAATCATGTAAATATTGTTGCAACAATCGATATCGACTTTCTGCAATGCCTATAGAACTGACTGATACAACTGATATCAGCTACTTTACGGGCAACAATCTCAGCGGAAATATACCAGAATCAATCTTGCAGACAGGACTTGCCTTGTATGTACTTTCTACTAGGATTCTCTGATTCTTATATTTACTTAAGAATATATGTGTAATTCTTCACATGCAGAGATCTCTGAGAAGACAGTTCTATTTCCTTCTTGCATTCAGGGATCTTTCCTACAATAACTTCACATGGCAAAGCCCTGAGCATCCTGCATGCTCCCGGAAATTGTCGGTTCCTTTTTCATTTTCCTCGAATAAAGTAGAAGCATATTCTTTCTGTATGATTTCCCGAGATGTAGGGTTACTGACTTCTATTGCATTTTGCTTTTACAAATAGGGACAACATAAATTTGTTCCGCAGTTCTTCAACAGAATACCTGTAAGATTCTGCTCTTGGGTTCTTGATACATTTATTGTAGATTAGAACTCCATCTAAGGCCATAGAATTGGCTTCAATGCATTGAAAGATTGGTTTAGCATAATATCTTTATGTTTGTTTTGGGGATAGATGGATGTGAGCCTTAGAACTTCATTTTTATGTTTGCTATATGAAGCCAATATGAGTATTTGGTAGAATAATGATCTCACATAACATTCATTTGATTGCTAATCTATCCTTAATTGTTGATGCTTTTCTTTTTCATGACCTAACAGTAAAAGGGGAGTTATTCCATGCACGAGTGATTTCAAATGTCAGAAATGTATGTATACTGTGATGGTATCTAAATAGTTGTCTTGATATAATCTCTTCAGCTTCTTGCTTTGAAGCTAAATTGTTGTCTCTGGCAGATTGGCATTCTATGTACATCAATTGCGGCGGAAATGATGATGTGAAAATGAATGGGAAAACGTATGTAGGAGATGCGAAATCTGGTTTAAGTGGTGCTGCAACATTGTATCAGAACAACGATTACTGGGGTTTTAGTAGCACCGGAGACTTCAGGGATGACAATGATGAACTGAATGCTGCATCACGTTATCTAAAGCAGTCAGCAAGCATGTCTAACCAGTTATATGCTACAGCGCGTCTATCCCCACTTTCGATTACTTATTATCGATATTGTTTAGAGAATGGGAGCTATTCAGTAAGACTACACTTTGCTGAGATTGAAATCATAAATAACACCAGATATGGAAGACTTGGAAGGCGCATTTTCAACATTTATATTCAGGTAATTGCTCTTGGCTGGCGTATTATCATGTGCCTTGCCTTAATGCTTTGTTCTTGGGACAACATTTGGTCTGTATTAGTTTCTAGATAAATAACTGCAACTGAATTTTCATGTTGCAGGATGAGCTGGTGGAAGAAAACTTCAATATAGAAGCTGAAGCTGGTGGGATTCTTACTCCACTAACAAAACACTATAATGCCAATGTAACGAATGGTGAATTAGAGATCCGCTTCTACTGGCCCGGAAAAGGTACTCAAGCAATTCCGAGTCGAGGAGTCCATGGCCCCCTCATATCAGCCATCTCAGTTGATCCCAGTACGTGATCTTCTTCTCCTTCTTTCTCACCCTCATCTGCACCCTCATTTGCTATTGCACAATTGAGAATTAGTTCTGCTTTCACTTATTTTAAGCTTTACTTTGATCAGCACAATGGATTTCTGAGTTTGAATTCTTTTTGCAGATTTCAAACCTGAGCACAGAGAAAAGAAAAAAAATACCTTGCCGATTGTTATTGGTGTCATAGGATCATTTCTCCTACTCTTGGTATCTGGTTTCCTTTGCTGGAGACACTATTTTAAAGCCAAGAACCAGAAAGAACAAGGTTTGGGCTGTTTCTGCATTTGAAGTGAATGCTTTGGAAAAATCATGCCATAAACATTTCTTTTATGCTATCTTGGATTTGGAAACCATTGCTGAATGAATCTTTCATACAGAATGTTCACTAGTAAATGTCCACGAACATGTTAGACTACTTGGAGGACTTCTACTTCCTATTTTCTCCAGAAAAGAAACAAACTTATATATAATGGACCCAGAAACTTGCTTGACGCATTCTTACATGTTTTCTTTTTACAGATCTCAAGGGACTAGATCTGCAAACAGTTTCATTCACCTTAAAGCAGATAAAGGCTGCCACCAACAATTTTGATTCCGTAAACAAGATTGGTGAAGGTGGATTTGGACCTGTTTACAAGGTATACAAGCTAAATACATGCCAAATGCAAATCCTATTTTCAGATGAAATTTCACTTTTAGATGGTCTGCTGAATTTCATGACCGGATGATAGGGTCAGCTACCTGATGGAACAATAATCGCTCTCAAGCAGCTCTCTTCGAAGTCAAGTCAGGGAAATCGTGAATTCTTGAATGAGATTGGCATGATTTCGTGTTTGCAGCACCCCAATCTTGTGAAACTTCATGGATGCTGTATCGAAGGGAATCAACTGTTGCTAGTTTATGAGTACATGGAAAATAATAGCCTTTCTCGGGCTTTGTTTGGTAAGTTTAATAAACAATTATTACCAAATTAATTTCATTGGGTGGAAATATGGAAAAAAAAAAAAAAAAGCTTTAAGAAGGTTGGCTGTAATTGATTTTAACTTATGGAACATTTCCTGGGATGATTATCTTGAGGACCGGAAAACTCTCGAATAAATCTGGACTGGCCTACCAGGCAGAAGATCTGTACCGGGATAGCTAGAGGTTTAAGGTTTCTCCATGAAGAGTCTAGACTCAAAATTGTCCACAGAGACATCAAAAGCACCAATGTTCTGCTTGATAGAGACCTCAATCCTAAAATATCCGACTTCGGATTGGCCAAGCTTCACGAGGAGGAAAAGACTCACATCAGCACGCGAATTGCCGGAACAATGTAGGCCAACTATTATCTTGCAATGTTGTCTTAGCTGAAAAGCCTCCTTTGACCTTTAAATCTAAATTACATTGTTAAATTTAAAATGGCAGAGGATATATTGCACCGGAGTATGCACTGTGGGGTTATTTGACCTACAAGGCAGATGTTTACAGCTTCGGAATTGTGGCACTGGAGCTTGTTAGTGGGAAGCACAATATGAATTATGGACCAGTGGATAAATATACTTGCCTTCTAGATTGGGTAATCACTATGTTATACCCTTATTTCTTTATATATTACTTTCTAGTTTCTACCTTTCAACCCTATTTTTCTTCGGTTTTTCTCTGCTGTGTCGTGAACGGCTTGTTAAGTGAGTTCATATCCTAGAGAATCAATGTATAATCTCTAGGAGAATTCAGGCAAGATTTTCGATACAATTAAGTTTACTGTTTTGATTTCCGTGTCTTTTTGCAGGCCTGTCATTTACAACAAAGTGGAAAGCTATTGGAGTTGGTGGATGATAAGCTGCGATCTGAATATAACAAGTCAGAAGCAGAAGGGATGATTAAAGTTGCCCTCTTATGCACCAACGCTTCGCCCTCTCTGAGGCCCACAATGTCCGAAGTGGTGGGAATGCTGGAAGGAAAAATTACCATCCCTGATGCTGTCCCTAATGCAAGTAGTTACGATGAAGACTTGAGGTTTAAAGCCATAAGAGAGCATCGTAGCTCTACTTATAGTCAGAGTTTCGGAGGAAGTCAGGTGCATACTTCAACATCTGCAGGATCCCAGTTTGAATCTTCCTCTGCTTCTGCTCATGGTATCAATGAAACCAATGAGGAGTCATATTTAAGGTTCAAATCCATGGGAAGCCAGAAATCTGGAATATCTTACTCATGATCTTTAATTCATCCAATTGAGTTATACAAATGCATATTCATATGGTTCTTGCCCAGTTTGGGACTTATCCTGAATGTTCTTTTTCCTTCTTTTTTTTTTTTCCTTTACTCAGAGGTTAGGCAGTACACTGCATAAAGGTGTATTTTAAGTATAAGTCACATGATAACAGCTTATATATGTACAATAAAACAACAAATTTTATTTAAGGAAGAAAAAAGAATATTTATTATCCGAATATATGTTAGATATAAATATCAATTTTTTTTTTCTTTTGGTGGCCAAGCTTTTTTTCTCAAGAGGATGTGGAGGCTATGTTTTGCAGATTATTACAGGTTTTTTTTTTTTAATTCATATTAGAACATGAATTCAGTTGATTTAATACAGTAATCTGAATTCAGATATAGAGAGTTGATAATTTAATGCCTGATTATACTCTGCTGCTTTTAGATGCTTGTTTTTAACATTTTAGTTTGGCAGCGCATTGAATATTTGACCATGAACCAATTGCTTCGGTTTTCCCAAGACTTTGAATCGGGATGTATCAGTAAAAGCTTAAAGTTTGAGGCTTGATCCAGCTGTAGTTACTTTTTCTTTAAGCAAATTGAGGTTCAAGGTTCCATTTTTCAATTTTTTTTGTACTTTTATATTAACCAAAAATAAATTATCCCACGTTGAAGTTGACTTGTCTACAAGTTGACTGACTTCTGATTACTAAATTAAATAAATAAAAGTAAATAATTAAAATATAAAAAAATTAATATAATATAAATATATATCATAAATTTTTATAATATAAATTATTAATGTAATAAAATTTATATAAATATAAAATATTTTAAATAATTATAATATAATAAATTTTATAATTAAATATATAAATTATGATTGGACTTAAATGAAGTAATATATTTTAAAATTTTAATTTTTAATTTTATTGTACTTTTTTTAATCCACTACTGGACAATTCTTGAACTGTAACCATGTGACAATTTGATTTGTATTTTTATTTAAAATTTTGAGTGACAGTGCAATTTTCTCACTTAAAAAAAAGCAATAGAGAAGTGACCTTACTTTACTTTTGAAACTTAATTGCACCTCTGACACTGAAATTTTCTATTCTATGTTCCATCGTTATCCAAATTCAGACAATATTAGATCATAAATGTTAAAGTAAAACTATTGGTTTTTTTTTTTTTTTTCTCTCATGCACTTCTAAAGCTGGCAAGTTGAGCAGATTCACTGTTCCAAATTACTTAGCTGCATCAAAAGCTAACTATCTTACGAGAAAAAAAAGTGTGGATGAAAGAAAAAGATTCGTTTCAGTAAGGGAAACGTTGGGACGAGTTGCCAATTGTCATTCAACCATGAAAAGGCTCTTTGGGTACATGATTCTTGTAGTCTTGTTGCTAACTTGCATGGAGCCAAACAAAGTTGAAGCTCAACAAGAGCCACCTTATCCTCCAGATTATGAAGGTAAATTGTTACAGCTTTGCAATTTCTTTCTTGCTTCAGTTCGTGTTAAAGATTATTTCCCATGATTTCGTTGTATGTAAATGTGTTTAGACCCAACTCACCTTCCGCCAATGGGTTTCATTATTGTTATTATTATTATTTTTTGTTTTTCTTCTTGGGTTTGCAGTAAAAGCTCTTCATGAGATAGCGGCAGAACTTGGAAAAAAGGATTGGAATTTCAGTGAGAACCCTTGCAACAATAAGTCAAGCTGGTTTACTCCACCGCCGCCACCAAACGTGCATCAGGCCATTAACAACAGTACGGTCACCTGCAATTGCTCCTTCCCTAACGGTGAATGTCACATTGATGGCATGTATGTCCTTAACCATTGTCCTCTTTCTTTTTTATTGTCAATATATTAGCTTTGATTTCTATACCAGTGATTTGTTTTGGATTCCCCCAATTTGATTTTAGCAAAAATATGAAATCTTTACCACAGGAAAAATACAGTAAGGGTTTGCCTCATTCAAGTTGAATGACTGTTAGGCTATAGCTTCGAATACAAAGTTATCCGAATTAAAAGTTTGATACAATTTGAATAATTTTCTGCTACTAAAATTTATCTCCTAACTATTTTCTGTGAAATCTGAACTTATATTTGAAAATTTTGAATCTAAAAAACTTTTTATTCATTGGAACAGCTATCTTTCAGGGCAGGATCTTGACGGTGTTCTTCCAAGGTCGCTTGTCAAGCTACCATTTGTTAAAACAATGTAAGAAAAGGTTACAATTGATGTTCAATCTTTAACCAGCAAATAAGCTCCTAATCCATTTTAACACTCTTTTATGTTGCTTTTAGACAACTCTATCTGAACTATCTTAAGCGTACAATACCACAAGAATGGGCTGCTTTGAAGTTGGAGACTATGTAAGCTACTGGTGCACTTCATGTTTTATCCTGTTTAGAAGAAGCTTACCTTCATTCAACTGATAGGAATGAATACATTTCAGCTCTCTTGCTATGAACCACTTATCTGGGCCAATTCCTGCCTATTTGGGAAACATAACCACTCTGAAGTATCTGTACGTCTCGCTTGCTTATGTTTTCTTTAGTATTATATCTTTCCTTTTTAATTAAAATTATGACAATGTTTCTTATTAGTACTATATTTTTCAGGAGCCTTGAGAACAACCTGTTTTCTGGAACTATTCCTTCTGAGTTGGGGAAATTGGTTAACCTGGAAAACCTGTTAGGCTTTCTTTCTTTCCCTATTAGACATTCACGCATGATTAATCGTCTATTTCTCTCTCAAATATTTAGGATAGTATAGTTTGCTTGATTTTTTGTCTTTCGTGAATGCAGTACTCTTAATGCTAACTTTCTCACAGGAAAGTTTCCACCGTCCCTTGCTAATCTGTCCAATATAAAAGAACTGTAAGTGTTTTGCAGCACTATCTAGACTTATACTGTTAATAAGGCTAGATTTGTGGAGTGACCCTGCTGTTATATGAGGTTTGTTAGTAGGATTAGCAGTAACAAATTCACTGGAAAAATACCCAATATTTTTCAAAGTTGGAAGCAACTTGAGAAATTGTAAGTGTGTTTCTGTCTCCACAACTTCTCTAGAGCACCCCCTTGAAAGTTTTGGTGATGAAATCTTTATAAATTTGAATTCTTTTTGCTGACAGAGAGATTCAAGCTAGTGGCTTTGAAGGACCAATTCCTTCAAGCATAGCAATCTTGCATAACTTAGTGGAACTGTGAGTTTGGCTTAATCCCTTTAGAATCTGTAGCCCTTTATCTCTATTAACATAATCTTGTTCTATTCCAATTTAGATACTAAAATTACTGCATTGGGGGCCTTTTCTCTTTTAACAATTCTTATTGGCAATATAATTCAGAAGGATCAGTGACTTACCTGGCGAGGGTTCGAAGTTTCCAAACTTAAAAAATATGAATAATATGTACAGATTGTAAGTCATTCCCAGGCTTGCAAAATTCTTCGAGTTCATAATAATCCCCGTTTGTCATAATCGTGCTCACATGATGCGGGCTATGTTGCAGGATGTTACGTAGCTGCAATATATCTGGAACAATCCCAGATTACATATGGGAATATTCGCGGCTTCAAATTTTGTAATTCCTCCATTCCTATTTGACCTCAATTTTCAGTATTTATATCAGATTGTATATGAGTTGTTTTATTGTTACTCATTGCATCAATTGCCATATCACATAATGTAAACTGGTGCTGATATTATTATTGACTTATTCTGTAATATTTATAGCAACTTCTTCATCAGTTTATAGAATATTTAGATTATTCATTCTTTTAGAAATTTGAATATTTAAAATAATATACATGAATCTGCTATAATCAGCATCCTGAGAACTTCAACATCTGATATGCTTGTTTGCTTTTCATTAACTCATTCTTCGTAAATGCATTTATCTATATATTTTATGGATTTCACATTTCAATTAACCCATCATTTTGAAATTTATTTGTATAGCTATGAAATACCTGATTTGTCTATTTCTTCCAGAGATCTCAGCTTCAACAAATTGGAAGGTAACATACCAGACTCTGAAAGCCTTCCAAAAACGCAATACATGTAAGTGCTCTTGAGGTGTATTCAGCCGAAACCCAGAATAACCAATCTGAAGGAGACTTATGTATAGTATGCTCTTGAAATAATACTCAATCTAGGTAGTTTTTTTCGTGGTAATTTAGACATAAGTTTATTCCTTGAAAAAAAATCAATAGTTAATTAAAAAAAAATTCTAGTTAGAAACTTGAGACCCTTTGATTCTTATGGTAGTAGA
>JBBYHK010000015.1:3194900-3209200 GCA_038382065.1 Adansonia grandidieri | reverse complement strand
TGGATAAAGATTCAATAATATGACATAATTATTGTCAAGATGACCCATCAACGTTATGATTCCCTAGTTTGAATTTGATTGATGTTTGCCTAGAAAGATCTTGGACTGGTGGATTATATACGATAAAGTTAACTCAATCATAAGGGATTCCGGATTCGTACATTACGGACATAGCTGCATGGATGGCGATGACGATATATAAATCTATAAATCTGTGCAAGTGGTGATAGATTTTTTTTTTTTTTTTTCTTTCTGAGAACCCTTTGTTATTAGCCAGCCACCACAGCCTTGCCTTGGCTTGACATCCCAAAATATCGGCATTTTGCCAACTGTTCTCACTTCTTCTTCTTCTCCATATTACCCTTTGCTATTTCTCTTCAATGTCGATTTCATCTCAAGATATCTGCATTTTGCATAACAATAACAATATGGTAAAAACGAAAGAAACCCCTTCTTTTTTCCTTTTTTTTTCTCTCATTAGTATTATTATGTTTGTAATTTATTCGTTCTTTTTTGATTTGTTAGGCTTTGTCAAATAAAACCAACGGAATGCCAGGGGACAAATATAACTGTAACCCAGCTGGTACACCAAGAACAAGATTGGAAAGGCTTCTTAGAGAGAGGGAGTTGAGGAAATTCAACAAGTCTTTGAAAGATAGTGGTGAAACCGAGTTATCAACCAATGACTCTTTTTCACCTGATTCTGAAACTTTTACTTGGTTCAACGATGAAGAATCATCGGAAACCATTTCCGCCGGCAGATGCTCTACTGATGGATGTGAAAGGCAAGATTTCCGGGCTTCAAAACAGCGGTTGTTGGTGGTTGCTAATAGGCTTCCGGTTTCTGCAATTAGGCGTGGGGAGGATTCTTGGCAACTTGAGATAAGTGTAGGAGGCTTAGTCAGAGCACTTCTTGGTAAAACTGATCACTTCAACTCTCTAGCATTCTGGGGTTTATTTATTTATTTTTTATAATTTTTGAAGTTCATTTCAAATGTTTAGTTGCAATGTTCTAATTTGTTATGAAGGTGTGAAGGAATTTGAGACAAGATGGATTGGTTGGGCTGGTGTAAATGTCCCTGATGAAATTGGACAAAAGGCGCTAATTAAAGCTTTAGCTGAAAAGGTTAAAGAAATGAAGCTCTTATTGTTCTTAAAAATTTGACATCCAATCCATTATCTCAAAAAATTATGGGGTTAAGGTTTAAGTCAGTGTTTTTACTTAATGCAGAGATGTATACCAGTGTTTCTTGATGAAGAAATTGTTCATCAATATTATAATGGATATTGCAACAACATATTATGGCCACTGTTTCATTACCTTGGACTCCCACAAGAAGACCGCCTCGCGACGACCAGAAGCTTTCAGTCTCAGTTTGATGCTTACAAGAAAGCAAACCAAATGTTTGCTGATGTTGTTAATGAACATTACGAGGAAGGGGATGTGGTTTGGTGCCATGATTACCACCTAATGTTCCTTCCCAAATGTTTAAAACAGCGTAACAGTAAAATGAAAGTCGGTTGGTTCCTGCATACTCCTTTCCCTTCGTCTGAAATCCATCGGACGCTGCCATCTCGGTTGGAGCTTCTCAGATCTGTACTTGCCGCTGATTTAGTAGGGTAAGATCATTTTGTTTTTGGCATTATTACATTTGATTTGAAAGCAAATAAAATAGTCTTGTTTTTTATTTCAATGTTTATCTACCAGTAGATTGCTTGGGTATTTGAATTGAGCTTAGTTTGCATGTATAGGAAGATGTTCAAATTTTTCATTAACTCTAGTACTGAAAATGTACTGACCGAGCAAGCTAGTGGACCTTAGGCTTCGAGTTCGCCTCTCCGAGGAGTTTTAACATTCCTCAGGTTTTATTCCCTCCTTGAATGACCAGCTGAAAGGTAATAAATAAATACAAGAAAAGAAGGAAAGTTAACATTGAATTGAATCAAATATGTTTTATCTGCAGTATGATAACGTTTCAAGGGTAGGTTCTTATTTCTATTTTCTTTGATACCAACACCATTTGTAGCCAATAACTGATACAAACCTTATACTCCTTCTGCCTGTAACACTGCCAAATGGCAATAAACCATAGGCCTGTAAGATTTTTTTTAGTTTAGTTCAATAACAGATAAATTTCCATCTGGAGTGATTATACAGATCCTCGATTTGAGATGTTGGTTCAGTGTTTAATGGATATGAATATGTAACACTTTCAGACTGTGCAGTGCTCTGGATTAGGTAGCAGGAACTTAATTGTGAAACGAGAACAGATTTAAGCATCCCCAGGTTTGAATGCTTGAAAATTCAGAGACATTATGATTTTTATTCAAACAATGTGCAAAAACTTGTTGTCAGTTTAGTTTTAATGTGTACTCTATCACTTCTTGAACTCATGTTTTTTTTTTCCGCCAAAATCATATTAAGTTCTCAAGGCCATTTTTTTAGTGTTGTTTTAATTGCTGGCAATGTTAACTTTCCAGCTTCCATACATATGACTATGCAAGGCATTTTGTTAGTGCTTGTACTCGTATCCTCGGGCTGGAGGGCACACCTGAAGGAGTAGAGGATCAAGGAAAGCTGACTCGAGTTGCCGCTGTATGTCTGAGCTGATCATTTTCTCATTCTCTTTTTATTATCTAAACACATTCAAATTGCCAATTTGATTGATTTATTTATTTATTTATTTTTTGGTTGCATAGGTCTTTTAGCATTATAAATACATTATTCCTTATCACACCTTCCTTTTTTCTTGGGAGCTTGAAATTACAGTTCCCAATAGGGATTGATTCTGATCGGTTCATTCGCGCTCTTGAACTCCCTCAAGTCCAAGATCACATGAAAGAGCTGAAAGAGAGGTTTGCTGGCCGAAAAGTACGAATTGATTTCTTTTATCCTTTTCTTTCTCACTGTCTTCTTTCCCCAGTTGAAAGCACCATATAGTCCAGTACACTTGGCTGATATTTACTAACATGTCTGTAGCATTCATTGCGCATTTTAAAACCAAACTTGCAAACTGTTTATGAGTTACTCATTGTTAATGTTTTAATAATGGTAAGGTAATGTTAGGCGTTGATCGGCTTGACATGATCAAGGGTATACCACAGAAGATTTTGGCATTTGAAAAATTCCTTGAGGAAAATCCTGATTGGCGTGATAAGGTGGTTCTCCTGCAAATTGCTGTCCCTACCAGGACTGATGTTCCTGAGTGTATGTTCCTTCATTGAACTTTTTTCTTCTTCTATTCGATTACTTGAATGCTTGCCTAGACTTTTGCAACAAGAGCTGCAAAGGGAATCAACGATTGACATGGTTAATGCTGATAATTGGAGGGTTTCTTGATTATATTTGACGTTATTTGTTTTTTAACGTGGATTTTGCTTTCATCCCTCTCCCTCTTCCCCCTTGTCAAAATCTTAGATGTTTATTTTCTTGATTTCATAGATCAAAAGCTTACAAGCCAGGTCCATGAGATTGTTGGGCGCATTAATGGAAGATTTGGAACTCTTACTGCTGTACCTATACATCATCTGGTTTGGCTATACCTTATTATCTTTTTATCTGTCACTATAATGTGACGAAAGAACTGAACTGAAGGTTTAATGCTTAGTTGGAAAGATGCAGACTGGATAAATGTCGAATTCTTTTTATCTTATTCACTGTCTTCAACTTATAGAGTCAATTTTGGGAAATTCTAGATGAAACCATGCAAAATTGAAATGTAAAGTGGTTAGAAAGCGTACATTATTGATAAAACATTCACAGACAGTTTAAGGGACAGATCAAGTTCTTAGCTTATGTTCTAAGATTATTCTTTATGCGTGGAGGCACATGCACATGCAATGGAATGTGTATGATTTCTATGTTGATGTATACGCAGGTAAATAAAATGCAATATTTTCCTGAATTGCATCTTGAGAATATGATTAATCTGTAATAACCTGAAGCAATTCACACAGCATATTCTTAGTCAAAGGATGAGGAAAGCCTTTTGCTCTGCTTATACAGCCACTATTTCATGTCAGTAAGGTGTAACGGGAGCTCATTCAATGAAATAGAAAATTTCCATGAGAGTAAACAAGCTTGGAAAGATTTTAGGGTGCTCAAGTAGAAATAACTTCAAATTTTGATTGTCAACAGCACCTGTGCATATGATTTTATATATAATGAATAAATTTATGAAATTTTGCATCATATTTCTGTAACTAATTCATCTGCAATTTAACTTCCGAGGTGTGCTCACCGTCTGGCTTAGCAATGCACTATTTAGTCATCTTTGTAGCCATCATTTGCACTGCCATAGTAGACGTTACGAAGGATAAGTTTCACTTTTTCTTTTCCCTTCTGGATTATTGTTTTTAGCTGCTAAAGACAAAACATTATCCTAACATCCCTTCAGCTCATATTCTCTAAACTTGCCTACCTGTTATTGTTGCTTGATTGTGTACAGATTTCTGATGCATTTCCTTACTCATTTACAGGATCGTTCTCTCGATTTTCATGCATTATGTGCACTATACGCTGTTACTGGTATCGACTTTTGTGCCATATCATGCAATTTTCAATCACTATTCGTTTTTTATATGATAACAAGCAAGTCCAAACTTTCGGCAATTAATTAATTGTGCAGATGTAGCTTTGGTAACATCTTTGAGGGATGGAATGAACCTTGTCAGCTATGAGTTCGTTGCCTGTCAAGCTTCCAAGAAAGGGGTCCTTATATTAAGTGAGGTACTTTAGATCTGATTTGGATCTACATCTGGTCAAGGCTTTTTTCCCAAAGTCTAAAAGCTTAAATTTTCATAATAACGTCTCTGCTGATTTCTAGTTTGCAGGGGCTGCTCAGTCTCTTGGTGCTGGAGCCATTTTGGTTAATCCATGGAATGTCACTGAAGTTGCTTCTTCAATTGGTTATGCTTTGACTATGCCAGCTGACGAAAGAGAAAAACGCCACCACCATAACTTCGTGCACATAACTACACACACATCTCAAGAGTGGGCTGCAACCTTTGTAAGGTGTTTGATCATAGCTTAGTACTGGCAACTTCGTTGATGAAAACTTGAGGAAGTAAGGGAGAGAAATCGACCCGATGCTTATAATGTGACTGTAAGAGTGAAAATAAGGCCTAACTAGCAATCCTTTTCCTTTATGTTTTGTTAACAAAACAAGAAGGAAAACACTAAGATCTTGGAATTTAAGTTGGAATTGGAAATGGACGATTGGGTGGTTTCCTTTAGTCTTTCTGTTGTTTCAGTTCTTTTTTTAATAAAAAGCTTTCCTTTGCAGTGAACTTAATGATACCATTGTTGAAGCTCAATTAAGGAAAAGACAAATTCCACCATTGCTTCCAATTGAAGTTGCAGTTGATCGTTATTCGAAATCTAATAACCGATTGCTGATACTGGTAATATTGTAACTTTTTTTCTTTATTAGACAATGTAGAAAAAGCCCCTGGATAACTTGCCTTTCTCATTTTCATGATCACAATTTCATGTTGCAGGGATTCAACGCAACTTTAACTGAACCAGTGGATACGCTTGGGAGGAAAGGCAGTCAAATTAAAGAAATGGAGCCCAAGTTACGCCCGGATTTACAAGAACCTTTGAAAAAGCTTTGTGATGATCCAAAGACAACAATTGTTGTCCTCAGTGGAAGTGACAGGAGTGTCCTGGATGATGTATGCTTATTTCTACTTTTTCTAAATATAAATCCTTAATTTCTACTTTTCTTTTTTTACAATCTCTGAACTAATCATTTGCTCTACAGAACTTTGATGATTACAGCTTGTGGTTGGCAGCCGAAAATGGAATGTTTTTACGAGCTACAAAAGGCGAGTGGATGACAACAATGCCAGAAAATTTAAACATGGAATGGGTGGATAGCGTCAAGGTACATTAAATTAGTCGAATAAAGAATAATTCGTATGGAATTCTTCAAGGTTCTGGACTTTCTGATGCTTATTCATGATTTCAGCATGTATTCGAATATTTTACTGAAAGAACTCCTCGATCTCATTTCAAGCTCCGTGAAACATCACTTATGTGGAACTATAAATATGCAGGTCCTCACCAATAAACTTCCGACTAATTTATATTATCTTCTCCTATTTAGCATTAGATAATCACATAAAATTTAAGCTTTATGTTGGTTTCTTGCGTTTATTGATTTTTTATCTTCTGAACAACTTAAACTAAAAATCTAGATGTTGAGTTTGGAAGACTTCAAGCAAGGGATCTGTTGCAGCATCTTTGGACCGGTCCAATCTCTAATGCATCCCTTGATGTTGTCCAAGGCAGCCGATCTATTGAAGTTAGATCTGTTGGTGTTACAAAGGTATATGCTTTAGTGCTATTATTCACACTTCTTGATGCTATTTAATGGTCAGGATCACAGGTTATCTCATACTTTGATGTGTGTGTATATATACATATAGGGTGCAGCAATCGATCGAATACTTGGAGAAATAGTTCATAACGAAGGCATGAAGGAACCCATTGATTATGTCTTATGTATTGGGCACTTTCTAACTAAGGTGTGTGTTTCAATTACCAACTTTTAGCTGTTTTCTTTTAGTTTGAGATATTCCTGTATAAAAAAATATTTGGTTTGAGGACATTCTATTAATTGTATATTACTCTGCTGCAATTCCCAACTGTTGGCAGTTCCCATATGTTGGTCCAAATGGGAACTAAGAGGCCAGAAAAACAATATGCTATAAGATCATAGAAACAGTTTTAGGCTTTTAGCACAACCATGCAATTATGGCCTATAATCCAGTTAGATCAGCCTCAAACTAATTGAAAATTTTCTAGCAATTGCTTGAATAACTTTTGAAACATTGAGCGGATGATATGGCAAGGAACTCACATGTCCTGGAAACATAAACCGAGGAGCATTCTTGACCCTTAAATGTGAATAATGGAAATTACATCCTCTGCAATTGTTCAGGATGAAGACATTTATACCTTTTTCGAGCCAGAGCTTCCTTCGGAAGTGCCATCTCCGGTTAGACCCCATGTAGCAACACCAGTCAGGAAATCTGTTTCAAAGTTATCGATGACCAAAAGTGGATCCAGGGAAGATCGTCTTAAGAAACAACGTTCAATGTCAACAATAGAAAGGAACACAAGCTATCCTGTAAGTGGAGGTGCTTCGCAATCAAGGGTGCCCAATAGAATGTCTTCGTTGCAAGAGGGTTCTTCAGTACTTGACCTTCAAGGGGACAATTATTTTTCTTGCTCTGTAGCTAGGAAAAGATCCAATGCTAGGTATCTCCTTGGATCATCGGATGATGTTGTGAAACTCTTAAGAGAGTTGACAAATTCATGGCTCTACAATGGGGGCAATTAGGTGCAGCTAACCTCCGTTAAATATCTTAAAAAATGCCTTCGTAGTACTTTCATGTAGCTAGCCTTTAATGTTGCTCATTTTCATTAAATGTCCCTTTAAATTTGATCATTCTTCACAGTACATTACTTGCAAAATTTTTACGAAAGTTTTTTTTTCTTCTCAGTATCAATGGCAAGAAAAGTTAAGTAATCCAAACTGTCAGCTCATCCTTGAGAAAGTCATGGCAAATAAATGTTCTAGAGAGGATCTTAAAAGTTAAAATCAATTCAAAAGCTGCATTTACCAATTATCCATCCATTGCGTTTATCAAAGCTTAATAACACTGTGACTATTACCAGGACAGTCAAATGTCATGGCACCCCAGTCAACCACTAGCACACTGCCATTGCAGGCAGCCATCACAATCGTCAAATCTCAAAATAACGTTCTACATTAACAGTGAAGAACTCTTTTTGGCCCTTTCTGCATATATATCCCGAGAAAATTAAAGAGGCTTACGACATCCAAGCCACAGTTATACTTGTATGCAAGGAACAACCCACTATCTCAATGAAAGAGAATAAGATGCCTTGTTGCTAAAACCATAATTCCACATTCCTGGTTGGCAAGGTCCAACATTACAGATACAAACTCATATTACGCCATTGATGCCAAGAAAGTGGCATTCAATCGATCGAACATCAATCTTCATCTGATGTATATCTTTTCACTCTAACCCGTTCACCGTTAAAGTGGATGTAATTCCATTTACTTAGGTATCTTCTAAGAACCAACTTCTGCTTGTCTTCTTCGCCAAGTTTCTGAAAGGCATGCGCCACTTTCCTGACTGTGTTTTCATCTGGTCTGACACGCAACTCCTCCATGTCTGCAAATACCTTTGAAAAGAAAACCAATAATTTAGAACCAAAATAATTTCGCTTCACTTGATACAAAATTCTGAAAAACAGATTAGGGGAGTCAAATAAAAACAGCAGAACTGGTTTTCTATGGCATTTAGGTTGATGATTGGCATACCTCTATTATCTTATCTTGCATGTCATGATGATCAAATAAAGAGATCATCCTAGAAAACAATCGTTTTGAGATAGAACGGGTGTGTGTATGCAAAACCATGTTCCACAATGATTCAGCCTCGTCCACTCTGTTATCCATATCAAATGCCAGTATCAGGGTGTCGTATGTTCCCATCGTAGCTCCTTGGCCTTTGCTCAACATCCACTTTGCCACCTGCGCATCAGTAAGTCCGTAAAATCCAATTTAGCCCAAGAAAATACTAAACATAGACTGAGCCAGCAACTTAAATTATAATATCTTCGACAAAAAAGTTGTTGAATCAGTAGAAGCACACCAAATAATCATTCAATGAATCTTTCAGCATGAGTAAGGTATCTAGTCACAAATAATAGCATTTAACTTTCTTTTGAAACAATCATCGAAAATAATCTGTAAAATCAAATATCGAACGCATAAAATAGAACAATATCTTTAGCAAAGGCTCCAGAATCCACGTATTAGCTTGAACCACCAAAACAAACAAGAAGGTGATGGAAAATTATTGAACACATAAAGCTTCCCTACATCAATGATACCACTTCAGAAGCTGAAAAACCGAAAGCAAGAATACCGACATACTTGAATTACACGCAGCCATTGGCTCCTCTTCCTTAAAATTCGTAAAGCCTTAGCTGCTGCAATCAATGGAAACTCAATCTCCCAAGCTATCCATTTGTCCAATGCCCCATAAACAATCTCTTTTTCATTAGGAAGTTGAGAAACCTACTCATTTTAACAAATTCAAAACGCAAGGAGAAAAAAAGCAACAACAACAATAAAAACAATTCACATATAGAATCGCTGCATAGCTTTACTTTCAATTACCACAATATATAGTATAACTGAGAACAATAGTCAATAAAGAGAAAATTATCAAAATTAAACTTACAATTCTAACAAGATTGAGTGCCTTCTGTCCAGAGCCTGCTGAATCTCTTTTCTTCCATAAGTGATACTCATTCTTCCCCACCTTCTTCTTCACTGGTTTCCTGCACACTAAAAATTTTATGACTTTGGGCTTTCAAGTTAAACGTTATCATTCAATAATTTTAATAAATTGATTTCGAATTTTTTTTAAAAGGCACCCACTTCTCAACAGCTCTGGAAATGCTCAGTGATTGTTCACCCAGCTTTTTGGAGCATTTAACAGTTCTGCAAATAGAAAACCCAGAACCAAATAAAAATGCCACTTCGTTTCTTTGAACCTGAAAAAGAAATTTTCAACCTTTTTTCAATTAGAAACATTGGGTAAAATGAAAATGGCAACCTGGAAATAAAAAGGATACCATGGAATTTCAATTTATCAACCTTGTTTTTGTCCCATGGAAAGAATTGATAACTTCTTGAATGAATACAACTAAAAGCCATTGATGTCCTTCTTTATTCAAAAGAACCCACTTTCATTTTTTTTTTTTTTTTGGCGTTGAAACGAAGATTGGAGGATTTTTCTTTTCTTTTTTTTTTTTAAATAAAATAATACAAGTAGAGATGGGCTGTATATCTAGAACTATTGGGCCTTAATGGACTTGAAATTTGGGTAAAAGAATTCGAATAAACAGTAAATTCAATCTTTTTTTTTTTTTTGGTTTATAATAATTAAACAAACCTAAAAAGTTATCACATGATTTTACTGACAGATGAATGAGATTTTTTTTTAATTATTAAATAATAAAATCTTCACTAGAGGCACTAAAAATATAAAAAAAATCCTAATTATTACATTTAATATAATATTATTATTATAAATGACACATTAATTAATTATAAAAAAAATTCTTTAAAAGCATTCAAAACACTAATTATTAAAATCATGTATCAAATCGTAAACTACTTTCGATTATTAATTTGAGTATCTTAACAATTTTCTTTTTTCTTTTTTTTTTTTTTTATCATTGGCAACGTTCCTCTTTCTTCAAATTCATGTGATTTTTTTTCTTTGTACATGATTAGTAGATTATGTTGACACCATTACACTACACTAGGAAACTACTTTTCTTGTCAATTTAAATGTTTAGTCAAAAAGGATGACACCATTTTTCTTTTCTCTCTATCCATTCCCCGTTAGGGAAGAAATTTCCTCCCTAATTCAAGACATGTAATCATCAAAATGTTTGCTGGAGTTGCTGATGATTAGATCGGATTCGGATTATAATTTAATATTTATTTATTTTTATTTAAATTTAAATATGTTTAAAAATTTTTGTTTTTATTTAAAATAATATTAAAATTTTATTTATAAATTAATATTTATAATTAAATTTAAATAATAATAATTTTTATTAATTAAATAATTTAAATTTAATTTAAATAATATAATTTTTAATTTAAATTAAATCTAATATAATCTGAATCTATCGAACAAAGTGGGCTGATGACCACCCTAACACATCTCCGACGCCAAGGTCCAATTAAGATTTGACCAAATCCCCAAAAATGAATGAGCGACCACAACTAAAAAAAAGTTAATTCTATATTCTTTGGTTAAATTATTCATGTATAATAACATTTTTTTTGGTATTAAATGAACTAATTGATGACTAATATGATGATTATCGATAAAAGCAATAGTTTAGCAAAACTCCATTTTCAATTACCATGGAAGGATTGAAAGTTAATAATCCATGAATAGTTAAATTTTTAATTAAAAAAATTAGCAAAAATTTAGATTAAATAATCAACAATTAAAGCAAACCCAAATATTATTTACTTGTTGTCAAAGCTCCAATTGGAAACCCATGGAAAAAAAAAATTGTATTTAATAAAATATTGTTTTGGCGAAACGAGACCAAAACTCGATAAAAGCTAAGCCAATTTAATATAAAACTAGGTTATGAACTATATATATACACATATATAACACTAGGAAAAGAAATAGAAGGAAAAATTATTTAATATTAATATTAATATTAGGATTAAGATTTAATATAGAGAGAGAGAAATGGAAGCGGGGACCGCACTCAATGACGCCATTGCTTCTTAAACACTTTAAAAAAACAATCAATAATGTAATCGCCACGATTTAGATTCTTTCCTATAAATTCCCTTCTTCTTGTTCGTCTTCATTTCCAATTTACGAGAATCTAAATCTAAATATAATTTCATCTTTCTATCTTTCATGGCTGAAGAAGAATTCCAGGAGTCCGAGGTTATATTTTCCGACCACAGCAGCAAAAGTTACGGCACACATGATGAGGAGGAAGCTGATGATGGGCGCTTCGGATTCTCCAAAAATAGCCGCCTTTCACGTAACTACTACAAGTCCAAGAAAAATAATACTGCCAAGAAGAAGAAGGTAGCCGCCAGTTCGCTTCCTGTTAGCATTCCACGTCATGGTGGCCGTGCTGTTTTTCGTCACGGTGGCGAAGTCGATGATGATTTCGAGGAAGAGGAAGAAGATGAGGGAAGGGAAATGGTGCCACCGCATGTGATACTAGGGAGGAGAATTGCTGGGAAAATGGCGTTTTCGGTTTGCACTGGCAATGGAAGGACGCTTAAAGGAAGGGATTTGAGTCAAGTTCGGAATTCAGTTCTTAGAATGACCGGATTTTTGGAAGCTTAATCCTTTTCTTCTTCTTCTTCTTCTTCTTCTCCTTTTGGTATTCATTTCAGAATTCAGAAATGAAATGGAAATTTTTTTTTTTTTAATTTCCTTTGTTATTGTCTGGGCTTTTTTTTTTTTTTTTTGGCGCGTGTACCTTGGGATTCTTAATTATTCATTTTGACAGACAAATTGGAATTTATTATAGTATCATAGAGTTATTGATGGTTTCAACAATTAATAATATATATAATTATCTTGCTTAATATTTTAGTTAATTTCCAGCTTTCGTGTACTGATTAAATTTCTTAGCTTCGAGGTTTGGGTTCAAGTAAACATTCTGCAAAATTCCAGCTTGTTTTAGTCTTCGGCGGCTAGCAGATCTGATAATCCGAACAATATAAGATTATATCATTTAAAAATAATTAAAATATAATAAAAAATATATCATGATGAAAAATAAATATATTAATATATTAATTTATTAAAATTTATATAAATATATGTATAAAAATATATATACACGAAATAATATATTGCTTCAAAGCCTTAGGCCTACTATTAGGATATTTGGAGGGTTAGGCAATGGCGGCACCGCCCTGCCCAAAAAAAGACACTGTTGGAGTTTTTGTCTCGTCATTGGACATGGCCCCAAGCCCCCAACAGGAACAGCAGGTGTTCTATTGACAAGAGGGAGACTCATAATTCATTTGAGTCTTCCATATCGTTTTATAACTAGATACCAAAATTCAATAACGAACACGATACAATGAATGGCGCAGTGAGAGCCCCATCGTCCAAATGAAGCATTTAAAGACAAACACTTCGACCCGAGACTGCTTTAAAGCAGATATGATAACTGGGTTCATGGGGCTAATGTTTAGGGAAAAAAAAATCATTTTCTTTCAAAACTACTACATTTTAGATACACATAATAATTTATATATTTGCATTATATTTATGAATTTTATTATATTATAATCATATTTAAAATATTTTATTAATAACTTACATTATATATATATTTTAAGATATTAATATATTTATATAATGGTTTATATCTTATTTTATTTTTTTATGTCATATAATTTTATTATATATATCTAATATTATCATATTTATTGCAAAATTTTTGGCTTGTAATTATAACGCAGTGTCTGTTTTTGACAATCTACATTCATATTTATAGAAGACTGTGTTGTCTTTGTATAATGGATTGAAAATTTTTTATTGAATTTGTGCATAAAATGCACATTTGTAGCTGCCGTAATTTTTATGGTAATCCTCCATTGTCAAATGCCACAAGCTTGTAATATTATTACCCAAAGGTGGTCCACCCAAAATTGTGCTCCAAGAGACGGTCCAAAATAATTTGGGGGATCGGTAAAAAATAATGTGAGAGTTGATTTAGGTTGCTCAGCTATTTTTGGCAAACGGACATGACGCTACATTGCACATGCAACTCTACGCAAGTGGAATTAAAATAAAAAAATAAAAAAAAATCCGAAGACTTTTTCCTATGGGAATATTCTATAAAATAATAATTTAGAAATGTATGTCTATGTTATTAGATTTTTTTTTAATTTTTTAAAATGTTTGCATTTAATATATATGTCAGACAAATATTTAAATTTGAATATAAAAATTTGATATCTAAATGTATAAAAAAATTTAAATATATTACTATTGAATCTAAGATATATTTTCGAATTCGAATAGCTTAAAGGTACGTAACTATAAAAATTAGCGAGGCTACGACAATAACATTATAAAAAAATCAAAAGAAGATAAAGAAACTACTGATCCCAGAAAATCTGCTGTAGTTGTTTGGATGTGCTTGGTCGCGAGGAACATTAGCTAAAATTAAACATATATACATATATATATATATATAAAAAAGGGGAATAATTCTTTTTTTTTATATGCGCCACAAGTTAAAAACACTGCTCTAATGTTTTAATTAATGGCGAGAATTTAGGGTACAAAATTCCATAGTTATAATATTATATGTATAATTTCATATTTTACCCAAAAAGAAAAGAATTTTTTACGTTAAAAGTATTTAAAGTATTTATAATGCTTTATTGGTTACTTGGTTTTGAAAATGCGTCACGAGTTGAAATTTATGTACAATAAAAACTGGAATTAGTGTAATAAAAGACCAATCTGAAAACTTACTTTATTATTTCAAACAATATTAAAACATAATAATTTGGGTCACATGTATTAGGTTTCTTCCGGGTTAAATGTGAATGCACAACTGGATTTATTTTATTCAAGAAAGAGACAAATGTAACATAGTTTAAGGATTCCTATTTCACTTTCCTTAAAAGAAAAAAAAAAGTGAAAAGAGAAAAAAA
>JBBYHK010000015.1:3153982-3189759 GCA_038382065.1 Adansonia grandidieri | reverse complement strand
GAAGCGTTGAGTACATGCCATTCTCACTCTCTCTTGCAACATTCCTGATGAGTCTAGCTTTCTTTGTACACGGAATCTCCAAACATGATGCTTTCATCTATGTTGAGTTGAATATATTTTTTCCCCACCGTTTCATATTTTGTTCCAAATGCCGACTGATTCAATCATTATCAATATCCAAAACTGCCGAAGGGTCCCCAAATTTGGTTTCTAGCAATAACCATCCAAGTCTTGTTCTTATTTGTTTTTGTTCTTCCTTTTTGATACAGGTTCCCAGTGGAATCGGAACAGTTTCGGGGACTCTCCAATGGGCCTTGTATATCTACTTTGATGGTGCTTCCCAAGAGAATCAGTTTGAAGCATCCTCTGATAGATCCTTGAAAATTAAGGAGCTCGGCTAGTACATAGAATACAAGGTAATGAAAGATGATGCATGGATTAAATTTTGATTCTAAAGTCATGTATCATATGCACTTTAACAAAGGCCATTACTTACATTTCTGGTAAAATCAGAGTTTTCTTTCTCTTTTTTTTTTCTAATGACAAGAGATAAAATCAGAGTTATTGGTACAATATTGTTATAGGTTATATCGGTTGGTGTGTATAATTTTGTTCTAAATGGATATAGTTGACTTCAATTATCATTTTGATTTGGGTATTAGTCAATGTACCGTTTAGTATAATAGTTTATTCTATATATTTTTTAATTTTTTACTTATTTTATTATTTTAATCAATTTCTAATGTTTTCTCATTGTCATTTTTATTTTTTTTACAATTTTATCCAAATAATATATGTTTATTGTATTATGTATTGAACAATAAGTTACTGTATTTTTTTAATATCTTATATTTATTTCGTTTACTTGAGATTTAAAAATTATAAATAACATTTATAATTCATGTTAGTGTATAAAGATATAAATGTATATAATAGATGTCTATTTATATTTTACGGTCAAAATATAAAATGGTACATGAAATGCACTAATATTAATAAGTTTTAATATTAAAATAAAAATGATATGTCTCGATACAGAACTTACTACTTTGACTAAAATATCTATTTTTTAATTAACATCATATAAATACATATGTCATCTAAATTCTCCACTGATGCACCACCCATTTATAATCAAGTAATGAATTCATGTATTATTACATTTCAAGATTATTTTAATCTTAATTTGCCAGTAAAAACACTATAATTCTCTGCATATGGTAATGTTTTATTGCTTAAAGAAAAAAAATGATAAGAAAAATGAAAAATATCAATAAAAATAAGATGTTTAAAATTTATTAATAATATGACAATTATAATTATGTCACAGTAAGAATTAGATAGTCAAGTGAAATAAAAATTTAGAATATGATAATTGATTAAACACTATATGGTTTACATCTAAAATTTTCTTTTTTGCCCTTCATTTGACTAATATCATATGATATTTGATGTGGACGGACAAGAACAATTTTTACTTAATAATTATATCATCTATCCAAATTATTTATTTATTTTTTATTAATTTGGGCTTAAATGAACTTCAAATAATAAGTAAAAAATCTCCTATATACCCATTGGTTATTTTTTTATTATTATTATATATATATATATATATATATGATGTTGGAATTTACCCCTAAAGCCCATCTTTTTTTTTTCTCTCTTTGAAAAATGATTGTCTTGAACAAACAAAAGCTAAATCTTGACCCACCCACCAATCATTAATTTTCCAAAGTAATTTGTCGAAATTCCCAAATTAACCCATCCCAAATACTCGAGAGAAGGGCAAATTAGTCATTTAAACAAACACGGAAACACCGACCTACATAGAGGAAAAAAAAAAGAAGAGAGATACAGAGAGATAATAAAACCCTAGCTGAGATTTACGTTCACACTTCTCGCCATCGATGCAGTAGAGTAAGAGTAGCAGTGTAGAGATAAAGCCCTAGCAAATTCTCTCACTCTCTCTTCTCTTCTCGTCTGGGGTTTTTTTCTCGCCTTAAACTATCCTTTATTCTCGAATCGCTTTTAGCTGTCTCGCCGTTGAATCGATCTGTCGGTCGATCAATTGGTCAAAGTTTGCTTTGTTTGTTTCCCCTGCCCGGCGCTTGTTTGGTTCGATTTTCGGTATGTTTCATAAAACTCTTAACTTAACTTTCATTGTCAGCATGGGTTAGAATCTTGTTCCTTCTTTGATTTGGTGAATTGAGGTTTGGAATGAATGATTCGGCCCTAGGTTTTTGTTACCAGTTTCTGATTAGTTTATTGTAATTACTTCATCGGTGTTATTAGTTCAAATTGAATTCTTTTTCATCGTGCTCTGAACTATTTATGCACAATTTCGTGTTGTAGTTACTGAATTGTCAGTTTAAATTGGATCTAACCTCTGTTAGGGTTTTGTTCATGCCTGATTCAAGTTTGAATTCTTTGATTTGCTTATATCCCAAGTAGTGCTTGTTACAAAGTTTGTCTTTTTTGGTCAACGTGGGAGTAGGACTTTTTTCAAGTTAACTGTAAAAGAGAATAAATTAATTGGCTTTGTAGTATTTTTGGGGGGTTTTGGCACAATATTTGTTTTTGGGTTTTGAGCTATCGTTCTTCTCAGTGCACTTTTTGATTTAAAGAACATCAAGAACCCGCTATTGCTCTTTGATAGGTTTTGTTTTAGTTATTCATTTATTTATATCGAAGGTTTTATTTACTATTATTTACTTATGAATCAATGCTACCATTTGATTGATGAATTTGTGATAAGCATTTTTTTTAACCATCTTGTGTGATTCTTTTTGGGCCTGCCATTAGAAGTTGTGCTATTATGTAATTTTTTATTTTTGATTTCATAACTTATTTATAGTGTGCTGCTGCCTCAGAAAATTTATGGGTTTATTTTTCTTTTTAGGTTTTTTTCCTCCTAGTGTCTGCAAGCGTGGAAATATAGAAGGTGGTGTATTTGAAGTTTACAGCTTTACAAAATGATTGCCGCTGAAAGTGTTGTGCCAAAGCCGAAGTTGAAGATTAAGTTCCCTTCTCAGAGGATAGAAGCAATTCCAGCACCACAATCTTTGGAGTTTGGGCAGCAACTGGGTAGTTCTTTTGATGGAAAGAAGACTTCTTCTGCTGGAAATTCAAAAGAGACTTCAAGTGCTCTCAAGCGTGGACCAGAAGGGGACATTGTGGTTGATCCACAGGTGAAGAGGCGAAAGATGGACCGTAGCATGACTCAGCAGTGTTGTGCCATTCTGAAAGCATTGATGAAACATCCAGCTGGTTGGGTTTTCAATCAACCCGTGGATCCTATAGCGCTGAAGATTCCTGATTATTTTTCTATAATAAAAAATCCCATGGATTTGGGTACAATCAAGTCCAAGCTAGCGAAGAACATTTATCTTGCTGTTGACGAGTTTGTGGCTGATATTAAACTGACGTTTTCTAATGCCATGCTGTATAATCCACCGTCCAATAATGTTCATAAAATGGCGGAAGAAATGAAAGATTTTTTTGAGGCGAGATGGAAATCTTTGGAGGAGAAATGTAATCAAGAAAATTCTACGGTTGGGCATGGGAAAGTCTTAAGCGTGCGACTGAAAGATGTTAATGAATCAAGACAAAGTTGTTCTAAAACAATGCTATCCCGAAATATTTCTCTTCCCAAGAAGTCAAAGCCATCTGAGGAGAAGGCTGTGAAGTTGCCTCTGAATGCAAAAGCAACTGAGGTGATTATTGTTATAATATTTGTAAAGAATCATTCTTATGCTTACTCATGATTCTGAATTGGTGCAATTCAGTTTATTTGTTAAAGAACAATGTTGGAATTGACAATTGCAAAACAAATCGGAGTAATAGGTTGAGCTGAGTTCAGTTTATTTTGCTGTCAGCATCTTAGTTCTGGCTTCAAAGTATCGTTTTTGGTCATTTTAAGTTTGTTGCCGTAGAAGGTTGCATTGCCTTTGATGCTGAGTTCTTGGCTTATTATATTAATAGGTTGAGCTTTCTAAACCGGCAGAGAACCGTGTGAGCAAATTCGCTGGAAAAAACTTACGAAAAGGTATGAAATGGCAGAATACAATTTCTGCTTTATGGCTCTTTATGGGAGCTAATTTGCAATGTGTCTTACAGGCACCAATAGTGTTAGTGGTGGGTGTGCTGATGGGTCTATCAATGCCAAGCCACCATCGAGCCCAGATGCCTGCAGGTGCAGTTCATGTGGCAGCATTAAGTGTCAATGTAGCCTTCCAAGTGATTCAAACCATGCGTCTTCCAGCGGTTAGTTTGGATAATTTCTGGTGCTACCTATGTTCTGTAATTTTAGGACATAACTTAGTTATTTTTTGTTTGTTGTAGATGTGACTTCAGAAAGATCATTGGGTGGAGATCTTAGAGTGTTTAGTGCTGATGCTTCTAAATTGGTATACATTACTGCTTTTATAGCAACAGCGTCGTGATTGTTCTTATGATTTGTGCCATGAAATATTTTACTGAAATTTTATGTTAAAAAACTAGGATTGCCAAGTGAAAAGCACATTGACATCACAAATGAGCAAGTCTGATCCAGATTCTGATGGTTAGGAAATATCTCGATTGTATCTTATGATTTTCTACTTGATTCTTGATCTAAGTTTGGAATTCTTTAAAAAATGTTAAGGGGCTGTAAGTGCTTTGGATGATGAGAATGTATGTCATAGTTCTCAACTTACAACTCCAGCTGGTGCTGCTTCTGGTGAAGGTCAGTTTATCTGCTAATGTTAACTGTTAAGCTTTTTTCCCCTTTTTTTTCTCCCCTTCTATAATAGATGTGGTTTTTGGTTGTCATTGGAATTCCTTTATTTGGTAAGTTTATTCATTTTTTTTGTTTTTCTATTATGTGATGTAGGATTGCTTACTCCTATTGTTGATCCGCAAATGTCACCAAAGAAGGCTCTCCGTGCTGCAATGCTGAAGACTCGTTTTGCAGACACTATTCTGAAAGCTCAGCAGAAGGCACTACTAGATCATGTCAGTTTTATAATGGTATATTTTGAATGTTGTGTTGGGAATTTTATGTTACAAGGTGTTTGAATTGCATGTTGTCTTCCTAGAGATAATATGTGCTGCCTTGTCATGCAGGGTGATAAAGCTGATCCAGTGAAGATGCAGCAGGAAAAGGAAAGATTGGAAAGAAGGCAGCGAGAAGGTAATCTTTGAAGCTTCATGTTTTATTCTAGTTCTCGACTTTAATATTGGTCGCATTGTCGATGATCATTTTTATTGTTTTCTATTTCCTCTTTTTATTTTGGCTGCTACTAAAGTGAAAAATCTTCTAATGCTCATCAAATGGAATTAGAAAGATTGACAATAACTGAAACTGGTTAGACGTCTTATGCATGATTCTTGTATGTTTACAGAAAGGGCAAAGATTGAAGCTCAAATCAGAGCTGCTGAAGCTGCCGCAAAAAGGAAGGAAGAGGTTGAGTTGAAAAAGCAACGGGAAAGAGAAAGGGAAGCTGCTCGAATTGCATTGCAAAAGGTCTAGTCTTTTCTTTGTGTTTTATTTTTGTCCATGTGTATGTATATGTGTGTGTATATATATATATATATATATATATATATATATATATATATATATATGCACAGCAGTGGGTCTAAAATGCTAGACCACTGTAATACTGTGTATTCAAAAATTGAAACAGAGCATTAGCTAATGTGAGTATATTACATGGCTGGTTTTTCAGATGGAGAAAACAGCTGAGATTGAGCAGAATCTGGAGATTGTGAAGGAACTGGAGATACTGAGTGGATGCTCCCTTTCTAATAATCAATTGCTTGGTCGTGAAAATGGATCTGAAATGGTGACTGGAGCATCATACGGAGGAATTGGTGAGAATCCTCTGCAACAGTTGGGTTTGTTCATCAAAGTCGAGTATTTGGAAGATGAGGATGACGAGGCAATTCTGAACGAAGATGGTGAAGAGGGAGAAATATTGTCATAGGAAAACTAGTATTGATTGCAGCAGCAGCAGCAGCAGCCCTCCTTGTTCCTTCTCCTTGTTAATAATAGTAGAAAAAGAAAAAAAAAATCATATTTTGTAGGCAAGTGGATATTTGTAACCAAACACGTATATATATATATATATATATAAGCTAAAAAATTATAATTTCCATCATTTTCATGTGTACCGTGGCATACTCCTCTCCCTCTACTAAAACTCTTTTGATTTTCAGTACAAATTGGTAAATTTGGGAGAAAAAACTGTGGATCTGTCATGAGAGTTGAATTTGTACATTCGAAATAGCCTTTTTTTCTTTTCGTTTTTTAATTGGTAAATTATTATTAATTTTAATGGAAAAAGTCGATGCGTTTGGGTTTTATGTTATTTATAAGATCCATGGTCCTTTGGCTTTGAGGTGATCAGAAAATCAAGGAAGGACTTTCATGGGGAAGAGTGTGTGTGTGCGTTTGTGTGAGAGAGAGAGAGAGAGATGGCGGGTAGAGGAAAGCTTGAAATCTACGAGCATCAACGAAAAAGAGAATAAGAACCATAACCTAGCGTGAAAGAGGAGGAGCTGGAGGAAGCGAAGATCGTGGGTGAAGAGTACGATATGACGTCGTCTTCGTCAAAGAAAGGTGTAGCTGAACTGCCCTGGTCGCTGCTGCACTTCTGGACCTTCTGGTTCGACAGCCCATTTGCCAAATCCAAGCAAGCTATTTGGGGTCGTTCTATGCGCCCTATTTACACTTTTGCCACCGTTGAACAATTCCAGATGTTATTCTTTCTTCTTCTTCTTTCTCTTTCCCCCTTTTTTCTTTAAATTTTCGATTTGAAGGTTACCGTTTGGTGTTTTTTTTGGTAACAATTTAGATGGGGGCGTTTCTTAAAATATATAAAATTAACATTTTTATTATCATTTGTTCGTAGTACTTCTATTTTATTCTGAAATCGGTCATTCTCTGGTGTATAGTTTTTTGTATGTTTCTGGAATCAAGCTTTCATAGGTTTATATTATCAAAACAATGAATTATCCCATTTTTTTTTTTAAATTAAGTTTTGCTTTTCATGATGTTGTGTATACGATGGATTTCATTTTCGGTACAAATGGTGCGATTGTTTTCATTGAACGATGTTTTCTGTAAGGATCTTGAAGCTGCCTATTACAGAGTGCTCATAGCCTTTGTTTCATTTTAGCTGGATGTTGCTAAGGTGCTCTGTTCTTTAATCCATTACGATTAACCTTGTGGAGTGCGCTTTTTTATCCGACATAAAAGAACTTATTCTTTGTTAAAATTTTGGATTACTGCTTGATGCTTCCATGTGGGGTAAGTTATGTGATCATCAAAGAACTGCTATGCCATTAGTGTGTATGTGCTGCCATTGATTACTGATATCATCTTTCACTTCTTTTTGTTAGTTTGTCACTTGTATATCCAACTTCCAAAGTTTTTTTTTTATTGCAGTCTTTACAATAGCATACATCACCCAAGCAAGTTGGCTGTGGCAGCTGGCCTTCCAAGTACAAGATTGAGCCAAAGTGGGAAGACCCTGTCTGTGCTAATGGATGCAATTGGACTGTAACTTCCCATAGGGGGAAGTCCGATGCGTGTTGGCTGCACACGGTATTGTTTGCCTACTTGTTTATGTATGAAAATTTTGATGCTTGATATAAAATGTGGCCTGATCTCTTCTATGTCTGCTGTACTAGTTGCTGGCTTTGATCGGAGAACAGTTCGAGTATGGCAATGAGATCTGCGGGGCAATTGTCAGCTTGAGAGCCACGCAAGAAAAAATAGCACTGTGGACCAAGCATGCCGCCAATGAAACCGCTCGGGTAACTAGAAGTTGCTTTATTAAGACAAAAAAAATGGCTTCCGCAGTTCCAAAATCCATTCTTGAGTTTTTGTGTTAAAATGGCTTTTTGCAATTCTAAAACCATTTCCTTTTTCATGGATTTTTGTTTTAATGTCGATAAGTATTGGGAAACAGTGGAAAGAGTTGCTTGATCGCAAGGAAACTATTGGCTTCATATTTCATGTAATGGCTTCTTTTAGTTTGTACAGATCGATCTTCCTAGTTAATATTATTATCCTCTTTTTTTTTTTTTTTTGGTGTGTTTCAGTTCATGTCCCAAGTTGTGGGCTATAAACAAGTACTTTATTGCTCTTTCAGGAGGATGCAAAGCATGACACTGGTGCCAAGAATCGCTACACTGTATAACTTACTATGTTGCTCGAACGAAAGTAAATATTGAATATAAATATATTTTTAATATGAATATATTTAATTTTTAAAATTTTTTTTATATATTTAAAATTTTAAAAAATTATATTTTTATATTTATATATAAATATGTAAAATTTTTCTCTACTTAACGTTGACCTCAATGTATAAATATAATTTGCTTTTTAGGAGTCTGGGAGCTCCTGTGGTTTTGTTTTTTTTTTTTTTTTTTTTTTTTTTTTTTCCAAATTCTGATTTGTTTCTCCCATGGCTGTTTCTACAATTATTTTTAGTTATGCATAAGCGAATGTTAACACTGCCTTAAATTCAGATTTAACCATTTATAGGATACTCTTTATCAGATTATAACTCCATTTTTTTTCTCCGAGGCTTTGAAAACAGTTCTCATTGATATTGATCTTGGCTTTATCTTTTTCAGTTAACCTCAAAGGCTGAAACCCATTATCAATCTGGATTTATCTGGTTAGTCTGTCTAGGCCGAAAAGAAAAAGGAAGTCCAGAGTGTCCAGTTAAGATAGCTCGAATATGGCCCATTTGGCTGCCACCTTACAAAAAGTTTAGGCCTTGCTGGGCAACTTGTCCATTGCGTAGTTGGGGCCCAATGGGACCATTAGCTCACACTGAAATTTCTCTTTACATTGGATTTTATTATTTGAAAGGGAGATTGTCATATGCAAGTATATATTTAATATGATTTGAAAATTATAATTTTATACATTTATTTAAAAATATGTCAGATATAAATATGATATATGAATACTTTTAAAAAAATAAAAAATTCAAGTAACATAATCAATTGGCCTTTTGACTTTTATATTTAACCCCCTCCTTTTTAAATATATTATATTTATATGTTGTAATATAAATATATATATATATATAGTAGTAACAAAATTCATGTTTAATTTCAAATTGTCATATATCCAACAACCTGTGATGAGGCCATTACGTATATATAATATGTAGTCTTTTTTCCCCATATAGTTTCAACTACAACATTAACTCTTTCTTATTTCAAGATGGGAAACTTGAGAGTTTTATCAATGCTTTTGCTTTCTCTCATCGCTGAAGCTGCTTTTGCCAATAATTTCCATCAAGACGTGGAGATAACATGGGGCGGCCGTCATGCTCAAATACTAGGTCGTCGAGGGGATCTTCTGACGCTTACTATGGATAAAACCTCCGGAGGAGCTGGTTTCAAGTCCAGTAAAGACTACCTCTTCGGAAGGTTCAACGTGCAAATGAAGCTCATTGCTGGAAACTCTGCTGGCACTGTTACCACCTTCTACGTATGTCTCTCATTCATCAATCTTGCAAAATATTAGGAAGTCCCAATTTTTTTAAAAGGAAGATTCAAAACTTTTGCAAACACATAAAATGCTATCGATATATGCTGTGGCTTTTAATGTTGCAGTTATCTTCCGAAGGTCCATCTCACGATGAAATCGATCTAGAGTTCTTGGGTAACAAAAGTGGCTCCCCTTACACTCTTCATACTAATGTTTTCACCCAAGGAGAAGGGGGCAGAGAGGAAGAATTCCACCTCTGGTTTGACCCAACAAAACATTTTCACACATATTCCATTGTATGGAACCCCCATAACATCATGTAAGAACCAACATACTCGATCGTCTTTATTAGCTAGCTAGTTCCTTTTCGTTGGTCTTTCTCAGAATTTTCATTTGGTTTGATTATGTATCCAGAATCTTGGTAGATAGCATTCCGATAAGAGTGTTTAGCAATCAAGAGTCCATCGGAGTTCCATACCCCATTAACCAGCGCATGAAGGTCTATGCCAGTCTGTGGGAAGCAGATGATTGGGCGACGAGAGGTGGGAAAGTGAAAATCGACTGGTCCGAGGCCCCTTTCACTGCTTACTACAGAAACTTCGTCGCTAAAAGTGCTTGGGAAATGCAAGGACTTAATGCTCGTGGCAAAAAACTACTGAGTTGGGTGCAAAAACGTTACAGGATTTACAATTATTGCAATGATCTGAAGCGAAACCAGCGTCATGGACATGGTCGCCGTCGCCCACCAGAGTGTAAGGCGGCGCCCACCCGTGGCCCTGCTGCAGGAGAGGGGATCAGTATTTAATGTTTGAAAGATATTCAAGTCTGTATCTAGGGCGGCTTTGCCTTTGCAGGATATATATACATATATCAGCCTGTAATTGCAGTTGGATTTAGTAACTAGTCTTTATCATTGTTGTATCTCCATGTCAATCCTGTGAGCCTCTTTGGCTTAGAAAAGTAAAAAAGTATTGTTATTCCTTTTTATATTCATGAATATGTATCGATCAAGTTGGTATTATAAATTAATTAAATCTTAATTTAATATGAAAATTATTTAAGTTTTTTTAAAAGACATTAATGATGATATAAAATTAAAGACAATTATGTCTTTTATTTTTAAAGAAGTTATCCACTAATTAGGTTTCTATTGTTTTCATCAACCACATAAGGAATGTGCTATAACCCAGTTTAAGCTATTATATTCTTAAAATTTCTTCTTTTAAAAGGAATAAAAATACCAATTTAGCTGTTTGATTATTTATATTGATATAATTTTTTGTTTTAAATATGTTGTTATAATAATCTATTTAATCTTGCTAATTAAATGAATAGATATATATATATATATATATTTTAATTCGTAACTCTAACTTAGTTTATAGATACTTATATTGTAGATTAGGTTTACATTCAGCAAAATTAATTAAGGTTAGCATATTTAAACCTGTCTTTCTCAAAAACGAAAAAGAAGAAGGTGACACAAAAATTAGTAATTAAAAATATTTTGATGAAAAAAAGTATATTACTATTGAATTTATTAGCCTTATTTTTAGTACAATTTTAAATTATTTGATAAACAAAAGAACTAATTATAAACGAGACAAAATGATAAAACGATAAAGAACTTTAACAACATCCGTCAAACTAAGTGTTATAAGCTTTATCAACATCTTTTAGGGCTTCTCTTATCTTTATCAGCCACATGCTTAGAACAAATCAATCTCGGTTTTCCTCCCATGTGCCTCGCAAGATGGCGTAACCATTGGTGACCCCAATCTTATATAGCTGGAACTGAAATCAAACTTGAGACAATGGTTTTATTGAAGCATCTACGAGTTGCTTTATAGAAGAGATACGTTTAACTTAAAGTATACTTTGATTAACTTTCTCCTTAACCCAAAAGAAAAAAAAGAAAAGTAGGTATTGATTTGTTAGAAAATGACTTATTGATTTTATTCTAAGTTTCTAAAGAGTAGTTGGCAGAGGCAAGAAAAGGATGATAGTATTAGTGGATGAGGAAATCATACCATGTAAAAGAAGTTGTTCCTAACGAATCCAATGATCACATCCAGCATCGAGATCCTCTTAGGATGGTTAGAATTTTCTTTGACAATTTTCTGGTGGACAAGGGAGCGAAGTATCAAAATATAGCTTAAATGTTAATCGTCAAGCAAAAGGGACTTGAATTGATTCTTCCAAGTGGAAAAGTTAGAGCGTGCGAGTTTGAGAGGAAGGTGGGCAGCAACATTGATGGTGAGGATAGGTGTTGGGTTACTGGAAAATGTATATTAGATTCTGATTTGGTATTGGTAGGCAATTCATTAACTAAAATCGAACTAGAGTTTATGGAAGTTAGATTAGAGGAGTTGTTGACTGAGTTGGAAGTAGTTCAGTTCAATTTGCTACAGCCGTTAACATTGACATGGTACAAATCTATACATTGTACTAAATAAAATAATACCATTTGATTAAAAAATTATCATATTTTTTTTTTAAAAAAAATAATAAAATTACGTTTGATCACTGATAATATATAAATTTATTATTGTATTAAATTTAAATTCATAACATAATGGAAGTATTGCTGCATATGCTATGATTATTGGGTTGGATACAGTACCTGAAATGCTAATGGCATGGAAAGCATTAAAATTACAATGTAATAAATGTGAGGTACAAATATAGGATTAGAAATTTATATTATACTTTAGAGAGAATATTTTAATAAATTTAATCTTGAATCGAGTTAAATTACAATTAAAAAATTAATATTTAAATATAAATCTAAATTTAATAGAACTCAATCTAATAATTAAATTATTTTTTAAAATATAATAAAATATTAATAAAATAATTTTAATTAATATTATATATTTTATAATTAAATTTAAATAAAAATATTATTTTAATTAATAATAATTTAACTTAATTCAAATTAAAAAATAAATTCTAATTTAATTTAAATTAAATTATATTAGATTAATTACTCAATTCTCCAACAAATCTATTTATAGAGAGATAAAGGAGACTTCACAAACTTCCCCCCTGTTAACGTGGGCATCCCATTTGAAAACAATCACTTCAATTTCCAACTCCCTGATCTTTAACATCGCATTTCAATGATTGCTAGGAAGCTTCAATCACAAAACACAGAAAGGACGCGGCGTGAATATTGTTGCCGACATCAATCGTAAGCTGATTACGTCTTTGCCCTTCGCACCGCGCGCCGTGGATGAAATTTATCGAGTGAAATGACATGCGCTTTCCTTTTCACAAGCACAATAATGGGCTGCCTAATCTAATATATCAATTAAAAAGCAGTTTTTAATTTGATTTACGCACGACAAAAGTTTATTAATATTTTGCATGCATATGCACATGCACGTTTAGATAGATGAATGTATGATTTTCTTTTTTAAATTAAGACTTGAATCATGTTTCATTACATAAAGAAAATTGGATGCATTTAAAGATTAATAACTCTTGTATTTATTTGGATTTTTACATGTCAAATATTTGGTGGACCTAAAAGCAAACACTTGTATTACCTTTATCAAGTTTACGAGGACTTGACAACTAAGTATAAAAGGTGAGTAAATGTAGATTTGAAATAAAAGAAAGCATAAAAATTTGAATTCTTCGTTAATTTCTTGCTTAACAACTCTAAAGAAATGTTTGTTTTATACATATCAAAGCTCACAAGCATTTACGAGAGATACATATATAAAAAATTGGTAAACGCTAACCCAATGTAATTACACTTGAACTCTTCAATTAAATTTTGCTTACTCTTTTTATTTTTCCGAATACCTTTTAAAATATGTTAAAATAATTAGACATTGAAACATTTTTGGGAATCAAACTTCCAAAACCCTCTAATTTTGTAGTGTCTACAAATTAATTTTAATTTTTTATATTATAATTTTTAAAATTTCTTTAGCTTTATTTTTAAGAAGACAATGATAATTTTATATATTATGCAAAAATCTTTTTTTTTTTAATTTTTCTCTTATATTTTTTTATACCAAACAACTACGAAGCTTCAAATTCGAAGCTCAGATCGTCTTTTCCTCTGATCTGATCCCAATTCAACCAGCAAAAGTTTTTGCTGCTGTGCTGCCGACTGCAATATCCAATAAAATTAATCCCCAAAGCCACGTGACGTCCCCTCCTTTAAAATCCCGTCTTAAATTCTTAATCAACCCTTGAAGAATTCAGAATTCTTTAATCCCAAAATTCCAATTTACTTGGCTTAATATTAACAAAACAATTTAGCTTGCCAAAATCCACACCACTCATTTTTCCCTATTTCTTCATCATTTCAAGCCATTTTCATTTTTTTTTTTCAAATATACCCCCACAGTCCCATCCCATCCAATCCAAATGGCCCTCATCAATTCAATTATTTCATAAAAAATTCCAAAATTTAAAAAAAACCCAATCCCTTTCACACACCAAAAATCCCAAAAATGCATAAATTAAAGAATGAAAATAGTTCCTATAATAGAAAAATAAATATGTGGCTACAAATAAATGAATAATAACGAAATAATGGAACTATTAAAAGATGTGACACTAACTTGCCATAAAAATGAAAATCCCACGTTGGCTAAGCACAGAGAATACAAAACAATGTGAACTTTGTATCACAGAGCATCCAAGAAGTTGTAGGCATATGATGGTATTTTGAAGGGGAGAATCTGAATTGTGGCAATTAATGAATCTTCGGCTTTTCCTGCTAATTGTTGTATAATTTTGAAAGTACAACCACTAAATATTAGAACTGTTTTCCTTTACCGCTGGGATTTGGATTTCCCAGCGAGTGAGAGCAGCCGCATAGGCAAAGAGAGAAGGTGATATTTGGGGGACAACCCACGCGGCTCCGTGAAGGGGAAAAAGGAAAAAAAAATTGGTATTAAGTACCCACAAAGGGAGAAAGGGAATCATCAATCATGCCATCGGGTTCTAAGAAGAGAAAAGCTGCCAAGAAAAAGAAGGAACAAGCGGCCAGCAACATCAATTCTTCCAACAACCCACATGGTACTTTGCTTTGCTTTGCTTTTTTATTAAATCTGTGGTTTGGGTTTTGTTTTTTTAGTGGATTCTGGATGATGGGTACTTTCCTTTTTATTTATTTATAAATCCGTTTAATTGTTCTTGCTTGCTTATCCATCTGTCGGTGCCATTCAGCTCTTCAATTACTGTTTTGGAGATTTATAGTTAAAAGTAATCATCTTGCCTTGAGTGTTTTAATACCTAGTAGTATTATTTTTCTAGTTCATGCCCTCGATTAATGATTTGGTTGCTTTTCATTGCAATTGCCATTCTTTAATCACTTGCTGTTTACTTTATATTTCTTCTTTTTTAGTTGCTATATTTTCATGGAAATTGATGAAAATCATTTTGCTTAATCAATTTAACAGTCTGTCACTCAGTTTTCTAGTGTTTATTAGAACTTTTCTGATTTTATCTAATGGTGCTAGGAAATGGGGATCCAAAAGGCCAAGATGAAAGGGACAGTGATGGTGGCGCGGTTGGTACCCCATCATCTCAGGATGACCACAATCACCAGCATCCATTCAGTCAGAGGGAAGAAGAGGGGAAAAGAGGATCATCACCTATTCAATCACATGTAACTGAGGACAGGTCTGTGGAAGAAACCATTAAGAATGCAGAATGCACCGACATATCAGGATCGGATGATGTTGTTGCTTTTAAAATTGAAAAAGAGCGGGGACCTAAGGAGGATCTTGAGAGCACACTTATCACCGTTCAGCACATTGAGCATGATAAGAGCTCTAGTGGCAGCAGTAGCAGGAGCAGTTCAGATGATGAATCTCAAGCCTATGAGAGGAAGTCAAAGGAAGAATCCTATAATTTTGGTTCTGAGGTGACCTCATATAGCGGTGAGTATAAATCAGCCACTGTTATGTCTGAAGAAGTTCTGAAGGTTGATGAAAATGAAGCACTCAGGGATGTTGATAGTAATTCTGAAGTGGAAACTGCCGCTGTTGACAATTTGGTAAAAACTGTGCTATCTGTGCCCGACAAAGCAGATCATGCTACAGAAATTTCTGCGCAAACATCAGTACCTGATGTAGTTGAATCAGGGTTGAAGGAAAGTGAAGAGATATTATTGCTTTCTGCAAGTGGGAACTCTAAGGTTGAATCGGGTGGAAATGAAGTAAAAATTATCACATCCTCTGGTACTCCTACTGCTGAAAGTAGTACTGTGGTGGAAAAAACCCAAGATTTTGAGCCCCATGATTATTCTGAAAAGCAGGTATATCTTGTTGCCGCTATTGTTTTCTAGAGTTGTGGGTTTGAAATTCCTTATTTAAGTTGACTGAAAAGGGATTTCTTGTTTATTTGCTGAATTGGTCCACAGCCTCTTGTTGCTTCAACTCCACCAGTGGTGCAAAGAACCTCATTGTTTAGTTGCTGTGGGCTGTTTGATGTTTTTACTGGTTCTGGCAGATAATTGCAGGTTTGGGTATCCGTTGAGTTAAAAAATTATAGTATATTTTCCTTTATAGTTTGCAGTACTGCACATTAAGATATGCTCAGTAGGTCATATCCTCTGTGTGTGTGTGTGTGTGTGTGTGTGTGTGTGTACATGAGAATAAATATCTGGAACTTATTGCTCATCATTTGATTGTTTGTCAACTATGTGGTGTTCTTTTACAATCTTCTTCGATGGCCTTGATTTTTTCTATATATATCATGGCTTCGTTGTTGAACTAATCACCAATGAATTCTGGTTGATACAAATGGGCTTGATGAATGATGAGAATGATGAAAGACCCCATGGTAGCATGTATAGTTATCTCTCTGGTTAATTTTGTTGTATAGTAAATATTGTACAATTAATATTTTCATTTTCTTCCCATATCTTCTGGAGAATTTGGTAAAATATTGCTTGTATAATAGGTGGTCAGTTAGCAGCATATTGGGTACAACTGGAAGCACCGCATTGAATAATATTATTTTGTTTGTCTTTGCTCTCTTAATTCTCTTGGTAGTTGATTTTTTTTTTTTTTCACATCTCCCCGTTTTTCCAAGGTTTTTAAACCTGATATTTCAAGTCTAAAGTTCCAAATTGTAACAATTGGAACATCTATTTGGTGACAATCTTCCAATTTCTTGTGTCTAATTATTTATTGGTTGTTTTTGACAACTTTATATGGTGGGAAATTCCGTAGCAGCAGTCTGCTTGTAGAAAGTATCCTGATCAACTTAATTTTATGGTGCTCGATGGCTGATTTGTTGTGCCATTTTATATTATCATCAGTATTCGGTACTCCAAATAAACTAATAAAGGATTGTTTTTAACCATAAAATTTGATCATGTTTGATATGGTTTTTTGATTTCCTTTCAATGCAGGAACCATCCATTAATGGGGGTTTGGTAGACATGGCAGTTTGTCAAAGTCACAAAAGGTTTGGTTTCTAGTCATCTATTTCATTTCACGGCTCAATGTTTTTCAAAGAATAATGCGCAACAGATCTAGCTAGAGAAACAGTTGTTAGTTTTATGGTAGTGATACTGCGGATGCTGATAGTTAGCTAGTGGGTCGGTTCCTAGCTGAGAGTAACATTCTTTTGTTGGCACTTTTGCGGCATAGTTTCTTAGCTAGGTTTGTTTTTGTATCTAGTTCGTGTTTCTGGTTGCGCGACTAGTTTCGTACGAGTATACAAGGTTTATGAGGGTAATTTTCAACATTGCTATGTTGGTATCGTTTTCATGAATTTTGATAATCTCTATTTGTTTCAGCAAATTTATACCTTGTGTCTAATGCTACTTTATAGTCATAGATTGAGCATGATTGGAAGATTTGCTTCTTGAACTTCTTAATAGCGAACTAATACGTTAGCGTTTTAGGTCTTGATACTGTTAGTAAAGTAAGAAACAGAATTCTGCTGCCCTGAAGGAGAAAATTGTTCTTGAGTGACCATTGCTTAATTTCGAAACCGATAGCCTGAACCGTTTTTCTTAATCAGTTAAATACACGACTGAATAAAGTGAATCGAATTACTCAAATTTAGTTGGTTTCGGTTGGTAAGATGAATCGATTAGTCGATTCTAGCCGATAATTGCTCACCCCTGACAAATTGGGGAGGAATGCAAGTTACGTAACTTTATTGGCTTTTTTAGAAACATGAAACTTTAAAAGAAGCATTTGTATGACTGCTGAAACCTGGTTATTGCACTAGACATTAGGAGCGGTAACGGTTTAATTTTAATTGAAAAAAAAATAGTTAACGTGTAATATTCGGAATTTTCTTTTTTAAATTCGAACTGAATACTATATAAAACCGAAATTTAAACTAAATTTTACTGGTTTAGATCAATTCAGTTGATCAGTTTTTAAAATAAAAAATTTGCTGTATTTTTAATTTTTTTTACTAATTTAAAAACAATTTTTTTATTTTATAAAAAATTGAAAATTAAATAAAAATTTAATTTGGTTTCTGTTCAAATAGTTATGGTATTTGAACTTATGAAGTGAAAATCAAATAAACCAAACACATTTAATCATTATCTAAACCAAATTAATAAGAATTTAATAAAGTTCGAAACGATTTTCAGTGTTTTCGGGTTTTTTTTTTTTTTTTTTTTTTCAGCTTCAGAAACTTCATAATAAATCGTTTGTACAGGTTAATATAAATATCCAGTCGTATCACATCAATTACACCACAACCAGAAGCAATTTGTACATCTCAAGAATCAAAGGAATACAAAAGAGAGAATTTCTTAAGCGGTAAAAGATATGAGAATGAAGACGGCAAACACGCAGCATCAACCATTCTGGACCATGTTTTCAAGTTAAATCATTTATGCGCCGCCATGAATTGCTGCTATGTAGAAAAGCTGCGTGGCTGTAAGTATGATTATAAATGCTTCCATTGTTCTCTACAAAAATATATATATATATATATATATACGCGTTAGCCAACAAATTTATATATTTTGCTATTTCGTTGAAGGAAGAAGGCTGTGACACCGATTAGTTGAAAAGTTTTAGGAGAGTTGAGAATTGGGTGATTGCTGAATTTCATCCTTACCAGACGAGCATTCCTGATTTGAAGGTCGATTTCTTTGCAGGCAAATCTGAAAAGAAAAATTTTCTAGTTAGTTTAGAAACATAAGTATTTTTAAGGGGTTTTGAGATCTTTTCAACTTCAGATTGGATGTCCAAACTAGTGTCTCAAGATCGATGTCAGAGTTTAAGAGGTGACCCCATGGCAAGTAGAGTGAGGGTCCAAGCAACGCTTGCAATTGAAGCTGCTGATGGTAAGCTACTGCCATTCCACGTGCGGATGTGGCTGATACCGGCAATTGCTGATGCTACGCCAACAACTCCAGCTAGCATAGCGAATGTGACAAAGAAGCCGGTGGCAGCATTCCCCATGGGGAAGTAGATGGGCGAGAAATGCGCAGGAAGCTCGAAGCCAGGTCCTGCAGGTGTGTCACATAAAGAAGCCAGCTAAATTTAAGTCATGTGAATACATTATATTTAAAGATGGTGACTTTACCGATGATAAAACCATGATCAATTGCTTTATTCACGGCCCATCCACCAATCCCCAAAATAATGGCGTACATGCAGAAATTAAGGAACAAAAGCAGAGCAGCAAAGGGTTTCATTTGAGCGTTGGCCATTGCCTCCTATATTATCTAATGATTTTAAGAAAGGGGGATAGGGAGAAGAGTTTTCAGGAACTCTCAAAAGCTGTAAATGCAAGAAAGGATATCACAAGTACATGTGTTTTCTGCATGTCGGAGGCTAATATATATGACATCAAATGTATGTGCTTGGTTCTTTTCTTGCAAAGGCTGGCTGTAGGGTTGTAAAGAGCATCATGCTTCATGTTCAAGGCAGAAGCCTAAGAAACAATCACCAGATTCTTGCTTGCTCCTCATTTTCAGTTATTCTTTTTTTGAAAATGGTACGTTCTTGAAATCGGCTTTTGAGTAGTCATTCGTTGATGGGGGGAAAAGTCATATTATCATAAATCCTTTGCCAGTTGATGAGGGCTGATCGGAAGTTTATCTCGTTGTGTCATCTGCTAGACTGCCACATAGACAGCGAGCGTCTCTTCCTAGAACCAAAATCTTTGTACCTAAACACTTAAAAGCATAAATAATATGACACGTTGGAGCTATTTAAATAGCTAACGAACAAAAATAATTTTTTTTTATCATACTCAAGTGTACAAAAACATTAACTTTTTCACCATACAACATCTAAAAGTTTAATTTGAACAAGACAACTATCATATTTTAATAGGGTGAAAAGTATAGTCACACAAAAATAGTCAACTTTTTCCCTCGCATCACATTTAAAGCAAATTTAATATCTCACACTTATGATATTTAGATACATGACTTAAAAATAAAAACATTTTGACCATTGCACATGATTTTTTTCTCATATTATCAAATTAAATTTAATTATTTAAAAAAATTTAATATCACAAACTAAAACTATTTAGATATAAAATAAAAAAATATAAAATAAGAGAAATTTAATATCACAAATTAAAACTATTTAGATAAATACTTAACATGTATGAAAATTATTTGATTATTTTACCATCATATAAAGTTTTATCATTTCAGCAAATTTAATGCTGCTCACTCCAACGAGTATCCTTGCAACCTCGGGTATCTTAGCAATCTTGGTTACAATATTAACTAAATTTGACAATACGTGTTTACGTGATATATTTATATATTTTATCATATCATAATCATATTTAAAATTTTTTATTTTTATATCAATTTAAATATATTCATAATTCAAATTAAATAAATTTTAAAAATATATTCATATTATATTATATTTTTTAAACTTTATATATGTCATATTAATCTAATTATGTCAAATATTATCATATCGTAACAAGCTCACTCTTTTCTTTCCAGAATTCAAAGCCCATTATCACTTCTAAAAACCTCAAATGTCAGTAAATACAATTGGTCCACAGCTTCCTTTATTTGCAATTGGAAGCGTATCTCTACACACTTTGCCAGAACAAGAAGAAAGCAAAACCGAAACCTGTCATGTCCTGATTGTCCATTCAATCCCTACAGTTTACTCATAAACCTGAAACAAATTTGATGGTTCCAAAATGAACAAACTAAGAGTCCTGCGGGAACATAATTGTACTTGTATTGATAATTCACTAATACGAACAAAATCGCGTTTGAGAATGTGATTGCCATCTGAGACAACAAAAAGTATCCGAAATTGTAAGAACGCAAACAAAGATCATTGATAAACAATAACAAGTCAAAAGCTTATGCTCATTCATCTTCTTGGCTGCGCAGCCTGGCAAGCTTGTTAGTAACAACGACATCAAGCTGTGCTGCCCGTTCCACGATCTCTTTTCTCCTCTTCGTGGAAACATCATGGGCAATCTCAGCACAGTACGTCCTGCCCAGCAACAAATTAACAAATATAAGAACACAAACATAAATGATATACATAGACAACGATACAAAGCACCGTATGGCATAGGCATAGCACCTGTTGTGCATCATCAACAATTCAAGCTCTGCAACATTGTACACGACGAATTTCTTAAAGCCATTTGGAAGATAGTGTCGTGTCTTCTTGTCTGAACCATAGCCAATATTGGGCATCAAGGTACATCCCTTGAACTTTCTTCTTACGCGAGAATCAATACCCTTTGGTCTACGCCAGTTTGTCTGTAACAGCGCAAACACTATAAGTCAGACAAGTTTTGCGATTAAAATTAACAAATCTGATCAATGTGACCAGGGATTTAGTAACAGAAAGCTTGTGCGAGAAAAAAAAAAAAAAAGCTAACTATGTCGCAAGACCTGTTCAAAATTTTATATCAGCCCTAAAATCGACGTGCCCAGCTACAAATACGTAAAAACTGAACATCAGATACCACGGGCAAGAGACTTGGCAAGAAATCTCTTCAAAGAAGAAAAAAATCAAATTGAAATAGACAAGGTAAGTTTAGAATCATCAATATATTTAACAAATAGTAACTTTCTCGAATAACGACCTACAATCTCCGCCGAAAGATGGTGATTATTTATATAATCATCACAGATAGATCAGGTCTGATGATTCTTTTACATCATAGATTGCAGGGAAATGACAGCATAACAATACAAAAAGCCATTAAATCAATAAATAATTGACCCCAAATTTGAAAAGATAGAAAATATGCAAAAGAGATCAGATGGTAGTGCATGTTGATTATTCATCATTCCAATTCAGAAATAATGGATAAGAATCATCATACCTCCTTGCATATTTTAAACAAACCAACAGTTACAAGAAAAAGAAAGACAAAAAACCAAAAACAAAAAAAGAATAGCTTTTATTTTGATAAATATGGATCAGATTAAAAGTCGATTGATATCACCATTTTCCGTCGATATATGGAAGTATCACTGGGTGTCAAACAACAATCATCACATCCAATTGCAAAATGACAAATTAAAAATAATTTGAAGAATAACTAAAGAAACAAAAAAAGACCCTTAATGATAAATGGATCAGATAGTCTACCATATTGACTCAGCATTTTGCAACTCAGAGTTGGTGTCAAAGATCTATCTTTATAAGCGCATCAACTCAAATACAATTGAACCCCCCAAAAAATCAGGTTTTAGAATAGATTAGCAAAGCAGTTAAAAGTTACTAAATTGAAGAAAAAAAAAAGTGGAATCAGATAAAAGCTTAAGATGAAAATGCTTAAAGAAAATCAAATCTTTAATGGAGATAGAAAACTTTGAATATACCTTAACTGAGATCTTGCGGTCACTCTGGGGTCTCTTGAACTTCTTGACCCTCTTCTTCACGATTTTCTTACTTAGAAGCGGCACCGCCATTTCTTCTTTTCCGTCTTCTTACCTCTATCGTTACCAAACACCAATAAAAAAATGTTATTTAAATTACAGAAAAAAATATAAAAAATATCTGAAGAATTCAAAAGATTATGTATAGATTTTTACTGGGAAATCCGGATTTTGGGTCGACAGCCCCGACTTTGCTGCTATGGCATTGCGGCAGCTTATATAGAGGTGTTGAGAGTGATGGCTTTTAGTTCTAGGGTTTTCAGTGTTCAATTTTTTTATCCATCTCTAAGGTTTGGTGTCATCGTTTAATTCCTTGATTGGGCCTTCGACTTACCTTTGTCCATGGTTGGACCATATGGGCTTTCGGATCCAATCTATAATTGTCCCAATTTATTTTGAATTTCCCATTTTCATAAAAATAAAAAATTATACTTTTTGAGTTAATACTACGCGCTTAATGTTATAAATCAAAACTTACCAAAATCTTTATTCTTTTCAAGTAAAATTAACATTTTTTTATATTTAATAAACTTTTTAAAATAATTATTTTGAAATTATTTTTCTTTTTTTTGGTTGTTTGCATATGATAAATAAAAACTTTAAAAAATAAACTTGAGTAATTACTAAGAGACTGACTTAATACGGGTTTAACAAATTAATTTCGGTCCATTCATGTCTAATATCACAAAATATCTAAGTTAAAATGATAATTAAACATACCAATAATTATTAATTGTAATAATTTATGACCCCATCAAACATCTATAATATTTTTCTTATTATTGTTTTATTCTTTGAACACGATTTGCTTTTTAAATTTCAATTTAAATCAGTGCAAGTAATAGTATAACTTTAATTAGAACTTTTAATTATGTTGAAATTACAATTGTTTAGTTGTTTTAAAAATTTTTAAATAAAATTTTAATTTAATATTTCAACATAAAATTTAAAAATTTATATTAATTATATTTATTTTAAATTATTATTTTCATATACATATATATTATTTTTAAATTTCATTGATAAAGAAAAAAATGATATTAAATTTTCTTTTCAATTTTACCTTTTAGATAAATCATAAATCCACCACGCACCGTATCCACGTCATCATCCCACATTCCCACTGGCCTCAATTTAATGGCAATTGTGCAATTCAACCTCAACCTCGAGGTCAAAGCCAGGTTCAGCTCTATCCACTCCACATAGTAAATTATTTTAGTATTACTATTTTCCAACATTTTATTTAAAAAAAAAAAAGGAAAAAGAAAGAGTGCTTTGGATTTGGACTCCAAAAGCATATTTAAATACAGTTAAATCCCCATATGCACAACGCAATTCCTCTCGGTCTCTCTCTCTCTCTCAATGATTGTCTACTATTTTTAACTACGCTCGTTCAATCATCATCATTTTCCATTTTTTGCCTTAAAAAAAATAAAATTATTAAAAATAAAAAAAAACCATTAAAAGTCTTTTAGAGAGAGAAAGAGAAAGCAAAGCTCTTTTTTTTTTTTTTACAATCTTCACGTCTCTTTGTTTTTGTGTGTGATCGCGGCAGAGAATTTTTTTTTTTTACTGAAAATCGGTTAATTCTTTTTTTTAATTAGCTTTTTTTTTCAAACATTCAGGTAACCTTTTCTATCTTTCCTTTCTCTATTCAATTTACTGTTTTGGTGTTTTTTTTTTTTCTTTTTGATGATTTTATTTGATTCAATTTAATGTTTTCGTGTGGTTTTTCTTTTATGATTTTATTTAAATTTTAAAAGTACTGATTTCATTTTTGGGTAATGTGAACTAGGTTTTTTTTTTTTTTTTTTTGAGCAAGTAAGTTTGAGTCTTTCATGTTACAGTTAATAGCTTTTCTAATAAGTTTTCAGGGTTTTGTTTCACTTTGAGTTAAAGTCGATTGCCACTCTATGGCTGTTGTTAAGAATAATGAATTTTCATTTGTGATTCTAACATTTTGTATTGATATTGTGCTTTTGGATTTTTTGTAATCTTAATTGTGCTTAAGTTTTTCTTTTTTCTTTGAATTGTTTTTGGACTTTGGCCTTTTTTCTATAATCAATTTTGTATTGATTATGTGCTTTTTGGACTTTTTTTTTAATCTAATTTGTGCTTAAGTTTTTTTTTTCTTTGAATTGGTCTCAATTTTGGACAGTGACAAATTTGGAATTGGTATTTATGTGTAATGATTTATGAAAATAGATAGAAAGCTAAGACTTCTGAATTTTATGAATTCCAATTTGAACTGTGAAGTCTTGCAATTTCATTTAGGCATAAAGTTTTGGATTTTATTTGATATTATTTAATACTATTATACTACGTGTCATGTTGTGGGTTCATTATGCAGGTCGTTGTACTTTACTTCTCCATGTTAACAATTTTCAGATTGTGTGTTTCTTGCTGTTCTTAGTAGTATTTATTAGTGCTCTATGTCTTATAAGATTGATGTATATTCGATTCCCCTGTTGTTGGCAGAAAAGGCAATGCTATGAAGCAGTCTGCTGACCATTCAGCTTCAGGTAATTTCACAATTGTTCATTTTATGCTGCCATTATGCGAAGTTTGTATTCTCACTTAGTGGTCTTGTTAATCATGTTTGGTGTAGATCCTACTAATATTCAAATGGCAAATGAATCTAAGGAAGTCAGAAGTGCATTCGGAATTTTATTTGGTTCTGACGTCCACCATGCCTCGACTGATGCTACCCTTTTTTCTAGTTCATTGCCTGTTCTTCCACATGAAAAGTGTAAGTGTCATTTGTTTTTTAAAGACTATCTGTTCATTAAGGGAAGTCAGACCTGATTTTGACTGTATGTAGTGAATTCAAATGATATGGATCCAGGTTATCAATCTCTTGATGTTATCACATCTGATCTAAATAACCTTCATCAAGATGCGGAGGGAAATGATCCAGTCAGAGACATCGAAGCTAATGCACTTGGAAACTTGCTTCCTGATGATGAGAACCAGCTTTTAGCAGGCATAATGGATGACTTTGACTTAAGTGGTTTGCCTAGTTCACTTGAAGATTTGGAGGAGTATGATCTTTTTGGTAGTGGAGGAGGCATGGAATTGGAAACTGATCCAAAAGAGAATCTGACCATTGGCATGTCAAAAGTGAGTCTCTCTGATGCTGTTGTTGGAAATGGCATGTCCCATTATAATCTTCCAAATGGTGCTGGAACCATTGCTGGGGAACATCCATATGGAGAACATCCTTCAAGGACATTATTTGTTCGGAACATAAATAGCAACGTTGAGGATTCAGAACTAAAAGCTCTTTTTGAGGTAATTGAATCTTAAAAATTTTTCAGGTGATATTCTTTGCCGTGACCTTCTTAGGGCTGCCGCCTGCCAGTCAGCTTATCTTGCTTTTGGAATACTTTCTTTATTTTGCTCTCCTAGAAAATGGAATAAATTGCCCTTAGAACCAGAAATGCAGGTTTTAGATGCTGGAACTGACTAGGTAATCTCATTTGGAAACCTTACAGTTTTTCAAGTTAAAAGTATATGTTCTGTTAAATTCTAAAGTCCAAATTTGAATTGTTGGACTACAGTTAGTGATCCAAATGTGTTGTTTCTTAGCTGCCTAATGGGATTTGAGAACTAATTCAAGTTACTTCCTATCTTTTCTAATCTGAGTACTACAATCTTTTTTCTTTTTTGTAGCAATATGGTGATATTAGAACTCTGTACACTTCATGTAAACACCGGGGCTTTGTGATGATATCCTATTATGACATTCGTTCTGCTCGAACAGCTATGCGTGCATTACAGAACAAGCCACTAAGACGGAGAAAACTTGACATTCACTTCTCAATTCCTAAGGTTTAGAGCATTTTTTTTAACCCCAAATAATTGGTTTTGCCAAATTGCTTTTATTATTAATCGCCCTTCCATTTTACTTTTTTCTCCCCACCCTACGTTATACCAGGATAATCCATCAGAGAAGGATATTAACCAAGGAACTTTGGTAGTTTTTAATTTGGATCCTTCAGTATCAAATGAAGATCTTCTTCAAATATTTGGGGTTTATGGCGAGGTTAAAGAGGTAATAGATGCTTTTTTTCTTTTTCAAAAATATTTTCTTGTTTCAAACCTGAGAATGCATGTTTAACTTTTCTGCAATGCTTTATTCATTGTGCAAAAGCAGATAAGGGAAACGCCACACAAGAAACACCATAAATTCATTGAATTTTATGATGTGAGAGCTGCAGAACAAGCTCTTAAATCACTGAATAGAAGTGACATAGCTGGTAAACGTATTAAGCTTGAACCTAGTCGCCCTGGAGGAGCTCGTCGCAAGTGCGTATATCGTATACTTTAATACTTCTATTGGTTACTAATTGATAAAAATTGTAATCTTTATTTATTTGATAAATCTTGTTTTCCCTTTGAAAGAATTTCTTTGTCATAGTGTTGGCACTATGATAGCATTGGAGTGTGCTATTTATTCTACTGCACTAGGGTAAGAAAGCTAATCAATGTGCAATTTTGATACAGCGTTCAATTTTCATGTATATGCATTGGTTGTAATTGTAATTGGAAGAGGTAAATTACTGTTGTTTGTATATTTAAGCCCTTAAAGGAAATAGAAACAACGAGAACTACTATAATTGTGGCCTTGTGAGAGTTTAGTCGTGTGGATCCTTTCTCTTAGTTGCTGCTTTCCAGATCAACATTTTCTATTTTCTTTTTTCATTTTTTTAAATATTGTTTAAAACTCTTGTCATCTCTGTTTTTATCATCTATTAGAATTTATTGGTTTGATTCCTTTCTTTGTGGTTTTTGGAAGTTTAGCAATGATGAAAATTTTTTATTGATCATCTTTTTCGACTTGTAGCTTGATGTTGCAACTGAATCAAGAGCTTGAACAAGATGAATCTCGGGGTTTTAGACATCAAGTTGGTTCACCAGTAGCCAATTCTCCTCCGGGTAAGGCTATTTGAGCTACATGCTATCATTTGTGCACATATGGTTTGATTGTGTCTTGGATTGATTGTCTTGGATCGATGTTGTAAACTGAGGATGTTGCAATATTCCTGGCAGGTAGCTGGGCACAATTTAACGGTCCTATAGAGTATAGTCCAATGCATTCTCTTAGTAAGTCCTCTGTTCTCAGGACCATGAGCCCAACGACCAGCAACCATTTACCTGGTCTGGCTTCCATCCTGCACCCTCAAGGGTCAAACTCCATGAAAGTTCCACCTATTGGCAATGACCTAGGGAAGGGTAGTCATGTAGAGCATTCATTTACAAATATAAATACAACCCATGGAGCTGGATTCCAACTTTCCCATTCATTGCCAGAGCCAAAGTTCAGCCAATATCATGGAACCATACCTTCTTTTGGTCCTTCAAACGGTTCCAGTATGGAAAAATTATCCGGGCCACAGTTCCTTTGGGGAAATTCAAATTCTTATACAGATCACACTAGCTCGTCGATCTGGCCAAAATCATCTATGGGACATCCATTTTCATCCAATGGAAAGGGCCATGGCTTTCCATACTCAGGTCGGCAAGGATCTTTCTCAAGCTTATCCCAACACTATCATCATCACATTGGATCTGCTCCATCTGGTGTTCCTTTGGAAGGGCAACTTGGTTTCTTCCCAGATTCATCAGATACTTCATTCATGAACCCTCCTGCTTTTGGAGGCATAGGTTTAGGCCACAATAATGGAGGTTTTATGGTTAATAGAGGTTCCCGTGCTGCTATGAGTTCAGGTATTAGCATTCCATGGAATGTGTCTGAGAATGGTTCATCAAGTATGAGAATGATGTCCTCACCTAGCTTAAGTCCTGTGTTTTTGGGCAACGGCCCACGCCAAGGACTACTAATTAACAGTATGGAGGGGTTGACTGAGCATGGACGGAGCAGACGAGTTGAAAATAATGGGAACCAGCTTGACAACAAAAAGCAGTTTCAGCTGGACTTGGATAAAATTGTTAGTGGCGAAGATATTCGGACGACCCTGATGATAAAAAATATTCCAAATAAGTTAGTCCATCTTCTATAATCTTCTGGTCTACGAATATTGAATAGCCATCTATATGTTTGAAATACTGATGCCTTTACTTGACAATTTCTATTTCATACTGATCCTCAGATATACCTCAAAGATGTTGCTGGCTGCCATTGATGAAAATCACCGGGGAACTTATGATTTTCTCTATTTGCCAATTGATTTTAAGGTTATTACTTTGGGGTTGTGATGGGCAGTTTAGACTCTTTTTCTTAAAAAAAAAAAAAAAAATCAATTGCAACTGATATACTCATTTGCGGTGCAGAATAAGTGCAATGTGGGGTATGCCTTCATCAATATGCTGTCTCCTTCACACATTATTCCATTTTACGAGGTTCTTTTAGCTTAATATATTTTCAAGCTTTTGTATCTTATAGGTGCATTTAGGACTGACTGGTTTTAACACATTCTTTCAATTAGAAAATTTATGCTTATTATTAAAGAGAAGGGCAAGCTTGTCATTGAAGCCTTGGAATGTTTTCTTTGGATTCATTTATGTTAGCAACCTTATGCAGGCATTTAATGGAAAGAAGTGGGAGAAGTTTAATAGCGAGAAAGTTGCTTCTTTGGCATATGCTCGAATCCAGGGAAAGGCAGCTCTTGTTGCCCACTTCCAGAATTCAAGCTTGATGAACGAAGATAAGCGCTGTCGCCCAATTCTCTTTCACTCTGAGGGCCCAGATGGTGGTGATCAGGTAGCATAAGTATTTGTTATTCTTGCAGTTGTATTATAATCCTGGACATTTCCTTGGCATGCATTTTATTCTCGGTGATTTCAGTGAGTGACCGCTTTTTTCATCTGTTCAAGTATCAGATGCCACCTTTTCTATTCAAGACTTGGGCTGATTACATACACGAGAATCATTAATATAATAATAACAACAATGGATCTTTTTTTTTTTTTTGGTTAGAGCATCAGAGAGCATTTGCATTCCAGTTTGAATATCATCCGCAAGGCAAATGGGTCGCACTTGGGTGATTCTTCAGGTAACCCTAAAGAGAAAGATGCTGATGAGGAGCCAGAAACTTTTTAACGGCTTAGCGAAGGAGATTTCCCTCGTGAGTGCTAACATTTTGCATAAAATACCCAACTGTACAAATATAGGAAGAGAAGAACATTCTATAACAGGATGCGGTTTTTGTCAAGTCTTAAAGACTCGTAGTACAGAGCATTTGAACATCGAATCGAATGCTGTAGGAGCATTGTGGTTTATGCAACATATCCACTGTCTTATTTCTTGCATTGGAGAGGATAGTACTGGGTTCTGCATGATTATTCTGCGTTTTCGTCTCTATTTTTGGGTTGTTTTTGGTGTTTAGGTGATCTGGAATTGGATAGTTTAATTTGATATGGAAATATAATGTCTAGTGTATAAGTCAAAATGGATATATTTGCTGTCAAGAGTTGAGGTTTTTAGGGTTTAAGGATGTAGCATTAGTGTCACTTACAGGAAATTGTATAGTGCAAAAAACAGACTTTGTTTTTGTTTAATCAGATATTTTGGTTTTCTATGAAATGGATGTAATTTGACAAATATTAGACTGTGCAATGCATCCATGGCGAAAGCATGTTTTTCATCTCACTTCCTATTGCTTTGTTAATATTTTAGATGATTTAAATGTTCATATTCCTTTTTAGGGATAATATTAAATTAATAATATCTTAATTTTTTATAAAAATTAAAAGTAAAGATAGCATTTCAATCTTTTTTGCTATGAATATTAATTTTATTGTAATTCTATGCATTAAATCTGCAAGATATGTGTTAGCAAAGGTGTTCGTGGGTCAAGTTAAGCCTCGATTTAGATTTTTTATTTTTTTATTTAGGTTTGGATTAAATTGGTCCGGAAGCTCATTTTACTATTTAAAATAATATTAAAATTAAAATTAAAAATATTTTTAATATTAATATTTATAATTAAATTTAAATAAAATATTTTTAATTATATAAAACAACAATTCAAGTTGGATTGAGTCAATTTGAATTACTGAACATTTTATTTAAACTTGATCCAATATGTGCCAAGTTTGTTAAGCTAAATGAGTTACTCGACCCGTGAAAATTACAAGATACAATGCCATTTCAACTTTGCTGGAGAGCAGGCACAATTAGTGTTATCGGTACTGTATCGGTATCGGTCGGTATATACCGGTTTTGACATATAACAGTATCGATGATAGTTGATTTTGTTTCGGCCTTGGTTTCGGTCTGTGTTGGTAGGTATCGGCCTGTTTCGGTAGTACCAATCGAAAATAGCTGTATCGGTCGATACATAATATAAGCTTGTAAAAAAAAAGTTAAACCAACATTGATTTTCAATCTGATGAATATTAGACATAATTACTCATAAATTTGATGAATATTACACATAATTATTCATAAATTTAATGATCATTGAAAAATTTTAGCTTTACTACTTAACTGATATTGATTTTCTTATATTTGATAAATTTTTTTTTTAAAACATTATATATAATTGATGAATATTTAATATAAAAAATTTATTTAATATCATTTATTTCATATTTGAAAATATTTTTCATATACATAAATTAAAAATATTCAAACTCTAATAAACTCGAATGGTATATCGAAATATACTGGTACCAATATGTATTTGTATCAGAACAAAAATGATACACCTATCGATACGGTATTGACTACCTTGGGCACAATTCTACATTGCAATCTACATCACAATCACTAAATACACAATTTTCTTGGAGATGCTTACAGTTTCAACTTGTTCTTCTCTGCAACGAAAGCCTCGAACATCTTGTCTTCCACTTTTTCTTCAAACTAAAACAAAAAGTATATAATGTATAGACTCTCATATGCTTATTCTCATACTACCAGCATTGATGGACAAACAGGCATCATCACTGCATGAAATTGTTGACAAGATGAATCAAAGGTATCTCTGAGTAAAATCCAAAATGGTAAATGGAGCCTTAATGAAAGTTGCTGGTTACCTTATTTGCTAGAGGATTTGGGTGCCAAGATAAAAATCTATTCGTCCCCGTTGACATATATTAGAGTAGTGAGGTTCCTTGAAAAAGGTTAGGGTCATTCCGGGTTGTTATGCTTTTTGTCTTCATTTCCTCGTTCGAATTTCGAGATCGATGAGGAAATAGCATTTGCTATGTTCGCGGATGTAGTGAACATGACCGTTCATCTTATTTAGAAGCTTTCGCCACCGTTTTAGCGCTAGGCCTTCCTCTGTCTTCCGTTGATTTCCATCCTCAAACATATCTTGGATAAGAGTAGAAGGAAGGCCTTTACCGGGGTGAGTCATCCTACAAGCACATAAGAAAATCATGTAAAAGGGACAGGAAGGAGTAACATCATTACTCAGAGTAATCTCTGATGGAAAAAACTATGGACATGGCATAGCAAAAATTGAGACAAACTGTGCTTATTTGACTGAGGAATCCAACCGTAATTGTGGTTACCTGAATTGTAAACGGACAAACTCGTTGCCATGTTGTATTAGTTTAATACCAGATGAAATCCTGATTTCTACCCAGCCATCTGGAGGAGGAGCATGATGAACCACATTAAGCAAGAAATCCGACAGGACTAGCTGGAGCCTTATTCGATCACCGTATAAAGATAGTGTCCTGAGTTCCCTAGGAATTTCATGAAAAAGTTGTAACTTCCTTTCCCTGAGCAAAATCATGATTTGGCTGACAACAGCATCGAGAACATTCCCGAGAAGAAATTCCTCGGTGCTTAGCTCTATGCTGCCATAGAGAACATCATGTTCACTGTTAGTGATCGACTACTAGCTTCTACAAAATGACTTCAACTATTAGTTTCTTTAAAAGACTAATGATTTTCCTCTATTAGAGGCTATAAAATAAGTTGCATATGATGAGCAGAAGGAACAAATGAGAAGTAATGCAGACCAGGGAACTAAAAGGAGACATACCTTTCCTCAATGCTTCCCAAGTCCATATCCTCCATTATTGCCAAGATCTGTCGTTCACATGCATCGCTTGTCTCGAGGAATTGCTTCTGATTTTCAGAAATAGCCGTGGTTTTTAGAAGTTTGTGAGTAAACCGAATACCATTCAAAGGATTTTTTATCTCTTGTCGCATGTAAACTAACTGCTTAAGTTTTGCCAAGAACTCTTTGTCCCCTTGCTTTTGTCCTTCAGTAGCCTGCTCCAGGTCAGGCTTGATAACCTGCAAGAAGCAGAAACAGCCGATTATGTTCCCACCTGCATCAGTCCTTTTGTTTGCTGATAAGAAAACGTCCACAAATTTTCCTTTTCTATCAAAAAACCCGAATTGGAACCTCTCAATATCGTGACCACTGATTCCTTGATACAACAGAATCATAAATCTAGTCAGCTTGTCCGGATCTTTCAGCCGACATAAACCACCAAATATTTCTCCAGCCAGCATTTTACCTATGACCTCACTTCTGCTCCAACCGGTTAGTTTTTCCATGGCTGCATTCCATTCGGAACAGCAGGCGTTGTCATCAGAAGCAAATATCGGAGGGATCAAGGGGTTGAGACTTTGTATGATAGCCTAATCTCCTTGCAAACGGATGAACTTATCCATCACAACTTTCTCGGATGTAATATCCTGCCCTACAAAGCACACTCCAAGCACATTATTTGTGTAATCCCTGCTTGTGCAGGCATTGACCAAAATATAAACAACTGAGTTCTGCCAATGAAGCCCAAATTTTTTTAGTTTTAACACAACGTTTTTGTCTCCCTCACCTGGATATTATCAGGTAAAAATGAGTTACTATAGTATAGCATTTCGAAAAGATACCATTTATGAAGAAAAATTACTATGTTATTGCTTTGAAATTAATCTACATTAATTTAGAAAGCATTTATTTATTGAATATCTTCGACGATTTAACAAGGATATGATTACCTTGCAAAGCTTTTCTTAGGAGATTTTCAATCACGTTCCTTGAATCCCCATGAACAAATTCATTGACCAGGGATTTCCCCATTGCTTCATCAGCTTGTAAACATGTCAATTCAGCGATTTTTGCATTCCAACCATTTGTGAGATCAGCTTTATTGACTCCAAATATTGGAGCTGTTGCTGTCTCAATCAATCTAGCCATTTCATATGTTACTGAGCTGAGTTCATCCATCCCATGGATCTCAGTGTCATTCTGCTGGTCATAAACCAACACCTTGGAGGCGCTGTCCTCCATGTCATGAAATGAATCTCTCACTATAAGCCGTAAAGAGTGAATAGCATTAATTTCTGCAATTCCCCAAGGCAAATTTCTACTCTTCACCACTTCAAGAAAAGCATCAAATGATGACCTTGGATGCATCCTTCCACCATCATCCTTGTCCTCTGGATGATGCTTGGCTCCTCCCCATTTCACTTCCTTTGTAGTATGAGACCTGAACCAGAACAAGAAATCCTTTGTATTGATTCTGGCTGTAGCCATGCCACAAACTGCATCACCCAGTAAAGCAGCTCCAGGATAGCCAGCATCGGCCAAACTATCAGTTCTTAATCCAGTAGAATCCCCATGACTGCTCAGCAGCCACTCAGCTATATCTTTTACCTGTGATTCAGTGGGAGTCACACCCAGCAACCAACATTTTCCACTGTAGTACATTGCAGCTCCATTACACTTTACAAGGTCCATGATATTAGGAGATTGTGTCACAATACCAAATGGGGCATCACGGAGCAGCATATCACAGAGTAAGGTTTGAGTCCTTAGAATCTTCTTCTCTGTTGGTTGTGAAGCTAATTGAAGCTCCATGTATAACTGCATTCCAAACACTTGCATAAGGAATTCACAGGCATAACGAAGGTGGAAAGGCACATAGCGAGGAGAAGTATGATAACAGACAACCAGTCCCCAGAGCTTTGTTGAATCATTACCATTAATAACAACTGCCATCACTAATGAGGCAATGGAGCCCATGTTTGCCATGTACTGTGTGTGACATCCATAGGGCGACCTCAGGTTTGAATTTACCAAGCAGAGAGGCTGCTGCAGCTCCTCAGTTTGAATGACCTTAACCGGATTCGCATTGCAATCAAATATCATTCTCACCCGATTCTGCTTGAACAAGAAACGGGCAGCTTGATGGATATCAGTGGCAGGATAATGCAAGCCCAAGTATGGCTCTAAATCAGACCTCCTGAATTCTGACACCACTTCACCATGATCATCATTATGGAACTTGTACACCATAACCCTGTCATAGCCGGTAAGCTTTTGAACATCCTCCACAACTGTATCACATAATACCCCAATATCACCACCAGGGAGTGACTGTAGCCTAGCAATCGCCCTAGCAGCTAGTTTCTTTGAGTGCACAGCACCAGCGAGTGATAAAGCAGGATCCCCCAACTGAGAAGGTTCCAAATCAATCACAATTCCCACATCAATCCTATGCAATATAGCATAAAAAGGCGTTTGAGTGCTCTTGGAATAAACCAAAATTGGATTTAACCAAGAAATCTTTCTAGAAGCTGTGGCTTTTGCCAAGGAAGCACCCGATGCAGTCATAAAAAGGCTTCTTGCATCAATTCCAATCAAACCGTTCGACCCTTTAGACTTATCCTCACCATCCAAACGTAAACCCAACAACTCAAAGCAATTCTCACTATAACTAATGATCCTAAGGGTGGGTTCTTCAATAGCAATCATGCAACCAAAGGGTTGAATAAGACCACCCCTTTGGATTTTTGACAGATAAGCAGTTACTTGTTCTTCAGGTACACTTTGCGGAGCATAAACAACTGATCTTGAATATTTAAAGGACTTACCAGACACACCTGACTGCTCAAACTCAGCCATAAGCCATCAGCATTGCACTGAGCAACGGCTTTGCCTTTACAGATGGGTTTCATGTTACTTGCAGCTGATGATGAGAAAGTAGTATTCGGTTGTTTTTTTGGGGGCCGTTTTGCTCTTTCTCCACTCTCAACTTCCATTTCTGATTTCTTAGAAGGTTTTTCCTTCTTGGCTGATAGGGTTACCTTCTCAAAATACTCATTTGTATTTGATTAAAAGGAGTAGCATAGAAGTAGAAGCATAGTTGTAATGGACTGGAAAGAGTAGTTGGAACTTTATCATCACTGTACTTGCTACTCCTATTCCTGTTTAATGATTCATTGATCTTCTCTTTCTAACAAGCTTACACTGGTCTTTTTCACTTCCAGGTTGTTTTTTTTTTTTTTCCATTTAAGGACCCATTTCATCTCATCCTTAAACATTTTTAGCTCTGTAGTTAGCAATTGGTTCCATTTCTCTAAATCATGATTTCTTCTTGATTAAACCCGTCTCAACGCTATTATTGTTCCAGTACACTATCAGTCTCATGGTGCTTGTGTTGAAATAATGATTTTTTTTTTTCAACTTCTATCATCTGAAAGATTAAAAA
>JBBYHK010000015.1:3119857-3131271 GCA_038382065.1 Adansonia grandidieri | reverse complement strand
AAAAATTGGGGTTAGAAGTTGGAGAATCCCAACGGTGATAAGAATGGGCCAGCCCATGAACTTTTGTAAGTAAACAGAGAGAGACCTTACTTCATTTCCTTTTTGAGCGGCTGATAAAATCTTTTGAGTTTAATTGTCCAATTTCAATCCTTTAAATTTATTTTTAAATAATATAATAGAATTCGTTTTAATATTGACCATCAAAGCCTGTTGACTCCGATGAAGATATGGTTGTACGTTTTATTTAATTTTTATTATATCCTAAAATTAGATTTTTTTTAGTGATCAAGCTTTGAATAAATTTTAATAAATTAATATTAAACTTAACTTGAATTATTAATAATTAAAAAATATTTTAATTTAAATTTAATTATAAAAATAATATTTTAATATTAATGTAGTTATTAAAATAAATTTTTAATTTAATCTAAACTCAATTTAAACTTAAATAAAAAAATCAAGGACTCAATTCATTAACTGATTTAACCTAAAACTATGAATCATCTTATTATTTCTTCTTTAAAATTTTTTAAATTAAGCTAATCTCTTATTTAAAAGTGGCAAACAAGTTGTCACTAATAATAATAATAGATTTAGACACGTACGCCGCCGGAACCCCCAAAGGATTTTCGGTGACTAAACAAAACTTCTTTTATAAATCGTTGTTTCAAAGGGATACAAATCCTTCTTTTACCTCTTTGCTGCTGCCTGCTGCCTTTTATTTCTGCCGAGAGAAGCGAAAGACAAAAAGGTTTAAAACTTAAACGACATCGTTTTTTTCTCAGATCTGAGAGAGACAGCGAAGCGAGACTGATTGGTGAGGGGTACCCGGAGTGACGATGAGCGGGAAAGGAGGAGGAGGTGTTGGTGGTGGTGGAAATAATGGGATAGGGAAGGGTAATAGTGGAATTTCAGGTATTCCGGCTGGGTCTCGGAAGATAGTCCAGAGTTTGAAGGAGATTGTGAGCTGCCCTGAACCCGAGATCTATGCTATGCTTAAGGAGTGTAATATGGACCCTAACGAGGCCGTCCATCGCCTCCTCTCTCAAGGTTCCCCTCCTTTTTTTTCTCATTTTATTTTTATTTTTTAAGACTCTTTTTCCCCAATTTAATGGGTTTTTTTTTAATAAAAAGGATTTTTATCTTTGTTATACAAAAGGGTAACTGTGGAGTTTCTGGGTTTTGGTGTTTTAGTGAGTTAAAGATTAAATCTGCTTGACTGCTACGTTTCTGGGTTTGCTTTATTTTTTAAGAATTATACATTCTCTGTATTAATTTAACTACTCCCATAAATATTTCTTTAATGAGAGCGAAATAGTTCCACTCTGTATTCAAGCAATAGTAACATTCAAACATTTACTGCGACAAGCCACTGTAATCTTCATGCACTGATTGTTGTGTTTTTCTACATTGAAACCCAAAAGTAGAAGCCGAAAGGCTTGTAATTGTATTTTTGGTCAAGAGAGTGCCTATACTCTAAATTAGACCCTGTCTTTTGTAGCGCTCAATTGATTGCGAAAATATATGTTGCTTTGTTTCATTAACTGTTGGGCTGCTGAACTTCTTTGCTCATGCTCTATTTCGTTTCTAATTAGATGTTTGTGAAATGCATAGATCCTTTTCGCGAGGTGAAGAGCAAACGAGACAAGAAAAAAGAGGTGTGTGCTAGTGGAAATTATGCCAAATTGTTTCTTTTTTGTGAATGTTCAGTCTGCCTTAACAACTATGCTCCATCTGTTTCCCTCTTATTTTTACATTGTTGAAGTAATAAATGGCACACTTTCGGTCATATATGCCTTATGTCAGGTTTTCAGTTTACCTTCAGCATTGCAAATGAGTATTTAATCAGATTCACTTTTCACTGATTATGAGCTTTCTCTTTGATAGCTTACTTAAATATTTTCTAATCAATTGTGATGGTTATGTTGCTTCCTGTCATCTCTTTTGACTTGTTTCCCCCGTTTAATCCAGAACAAAGACACAGTCGATTCCAGGTCTCGTGGTGTGAATAACCTTGGGAGTCGTGGTGGTAGGAGTGGTTCAGACCGATATATTGGGCGCGGTGGCTCATCCCATTACAGTTCTAATGGTATGACTGTGAACATGCCCTATGCAACTTTGGAAAAGAGTCTGCGTTTACTTGGTTAAAAAAATTTTGGAACTCTTCTAGATGGTTTCTAATCCATAGAGTTCTCTTTTTTTGTTTAGAATCTGGCCCTTTCCATGGTAAACCTGCACAAAAGAGAGAAAATGGAACTCACGCTTATGCAGGCTCTTCATCTTCTGCATCTGCTGTGCAAGGAAACAACATGAATCGGCGATCTCCATCCCATAGGTAATCCCTGTTGGAATTTCAAAAGTGATACTTCCTCTCAGTCTAGTCCAGCTAAGGAGTTGAAAAGCAACTATTAAATTTGAGTAATAATGACCAGAAGTGGGTTGTGTTGATACATTTGTATTTTGCTTTTGCCTGCATTTGATTGAATGCTACTAGAATCATGATACTTGTTGATACCAAATCATTCTGAATGAAATTAATTTATTTTCCCCTTTAAGCCTAACTGGGTTTTTTTGAACTGATCATTATTAAAGATGACTAGTTTGGCAGGGGTGGATTTGACCCTAACAGTTCCAAATGCTCACCGCACCAGGGTTACTGGACTTTAGACATGAGGCATCCTAGGATGTTTTAATAAACGTGTAATTGTTCTTCATGTGAAAGAAGTTTTAGAACTTTTTAATCAACTGAGTTTTATTTTCCTCGTCTCTATTGTGGAGTGACATTTCTATTTGTTTGTTTTAGAAACAATGTAATTGTTATATGTTTTTTACGTGTTGCCTACTTTTCTCTCATGCAAGTTTTGCTGGTTTTGCAGTGAAGTCGTCGTCACTGAACATAAAACGTCCACAGTAGGTCTAGCTGATGGGATTTCTTCATTGTCACAGCCTTCTGGATATCAATCTGCTTGGTTGGGGGTTCCGGGTCAAGTATCAATGGCTGATATTGTGAAGATGGGCAGGCCACAAAACAAGGCTTCTGCCATGCCAAACCCACCTAATCAAAGTGTTAATAATCAAAATCTTGGGTTACCTTCTTTGGCAGCATTACATCCCAATTTACATTCTCCACAGGGTCATGCTTCCAAGGTATCAGATGTTACTTATGAGCCTGATGTCACCGCAGACCAGTATGGTTCTCCAAGCGATGAATGGCCGCCCATCGACAACCCATCTGCTGTCAGTGTGACCTCTACCTTAGATGCACCTGCAGCATCTGGATTGTATGACTTGCCTGTGGATAGAAATGATCAACACGTAAAGTCGCAGTTAGAGGAAGCTCAGACAGCGGATGATGGTCCTGTTGAAACTGTCAATGGTAACCATGTTACGTCTCCTATACAAGAGGATGATTCTGGAGGTTCATCTCTTTATGATAAGAACTTATGCAAGGAAACGAATTCCTATCAGCCTCAAAGTCATACTTTTGAGCATGATGCAGGTTAGTGAAGTGCTTTAAATCACTAAACCTTGTGTGATTAATAATGAAGGTTATCATATGTTCCTAGCTTTTGAATAATCTTACATTTCTCCCTCTCTTTCTACTGAGTGGATTTGTGAGCCTGAGTACAATATGGAATTGGATGGTACTTCCTTGGCTCCCTCTTTTCTTAGGTTTTTTTTTTCTTTTTTTTTTTTCACCAAAATTATACCTGTACCTTTTAACCTGTATTCACTAAACAATAAAGTCTTAGATATTCCCTTTTCTCTTACTTCTTACCTTGATACACAGTTAGTTTTTGATCATTTAATGTATCCTTTGTTCATTGCTATCTGCTGGGAAGCTTTTGTTGACTTAAACAGTTTCTCTCTATCGTTTCTTTCTTTTTTCAGCTGAAGATGGTTCTTCATCAGTTGCTGTGAATTTGCAGCAACTTAATTTACATAATGATGACCACGAGCCACCACCTGAAGAGGATAATCCAGCTGTAATCATTCCGAACCACCTGCAAGTCCACACCTCAGACTGTTCACATTTGAGTTTTGGAAGTTTTGGACCTGGCATTGGTTCTGCTTTTTCTGGATCATTTGCATCAAGGCCCTTAAATAATAATTTGGACGAGGCTCCTGAAGCAGCAGATGTCGCGTCTACTGGGCACTCCGAGAATAGGTGTTCTTTTCTTAAGATTTTAATTTGCCTTGCTTTAGTCTTTTGTTCCATGTACAATTGTAGTTAACATTTTTGCTTGCAGAAATCCTGAGTATTATGGGGATGAAAATCTCAGAAATAGCACAGAGGAAAATATAATGATTAGAAGCAATGTCAGCACTGGAAATTATGAGGCTCCTGAAGATTCTCGACCAGTGGTTGTGGAACAGGATGCTTCTGAGGCCGCCCAAGGAAGCCAATATACGTTTCCTTCATCTGCATCTGGTTATAGCTATGAAAACTCTCAACAGTTAAATCCTGCTTTTACTCATCCGCAGACAAGCTCTCAACTACAAAATCTCACTTCTTTCTCAAGTGTAATGGTAATGTGACTTAATCATACAATTTTGTGTTGAATGATTAAACTCTATTAATTGAAAACATATGATTTAGAGTTGGACTAGAAAATTTCTTTTATGTAGAAATTTCTGGTTGATAGCTGCACCTTCTTGTTCTAGGTTTCATTTTCAAGAAAATTCCTGTTGCACTGTTGAAATAATTGATTGACCTACTACGGTCTTTGAAATACAGTATTAGTTTCTTGAATGTCGATTCTCACCAAAATGGTTTTCCTTACAGCAAGCATATACAAATTCATTACCAAGCACTTTGCTGACATCGACTGTTCAGACTGTAAGGGAGCCGGATCTTCCATATTCACCCTTCCATGTTACTCAGTCAATGCCAACAAAATACAGCAATGCAGCCTCTTCTGTTACCATTTCTATGCCAGAGGTGCCCTTTGCTTTATCTTATCGATTTCTTGATGTTTGTTGCACTTTGTGCATTTCTAATGGTGGCCAACTTGTTTTGACTCTAAAATAGCTTCTTAAAATAGTGTTGGACACTCATGTAGGTGAGTGTATAATGATGATTCAAAAAGGGGGAGAAAACTTGAGAAAAGTCAATGAGCAGATTTGATTTTGGTTTGTTTTAAAAGAGGGAAATAAGAGTCAGCTAAGATTGGGAAAGAAGATATAACTATAAAGTAGATGTCCTTTATTCTCACAATTTAAGGTTACTTTTATTATTTTATTGGAGATTTTGGTGAATTGGCATCTGATTTGGATCTCTCCGTCTCCCTTGAGAGCAAATCAGTATTGGGAGACCTACTCATTCCAGATGACCCACCCTGTTTCGAGGTGTGGGGAATAGCGCAGGCCAAATAACTTTTAGTATGGTTATATCAAGATTTTACTGAAGTAGGATGAAACTTCATATCATCTGATAATGGAGCTATTTTATATGTCATTCTGACTGCAACACTAACTGGTTGTAGTATCATTAAGTTTGCACTGTCTGACTGGCTAGAGTTTTGGTTATAAAAGCACATGCTTTATGTTGACAAGGAAACGTCCTCAAAGACCTACTCATTCCAAAAGACTCACTCTGTTTCTAGGTGTTGCAAATAGATTGGGCCAAAAAGCTTAATAGTACTGTTATTTCAAGATTTTACTGAAGTAAGATGAAACTTCGTATCATCTAATGTTGGAGGTATTTTAGTGTTATTTTGACTGAAAGTTTACCTGGTAGAAGTGTCATTAAGTATGCACTGTCATATTTATATATTCGACCAGATAGAGTTTTGGTTGTGAAAGCACATGCTCTATGGTGACACCAAAACGTCCTCAAACTCTAATTTTTTTGTTATGCATCATCCATTCCTAATTTGGAACTGTTACCTTCGATTATTTCTTGGCCATCACCATTTTTTGTTCTTAATTATGCATCTGGTTCTACCAGATATACTCTTGCTGCGTGTCTTTGTTATGTGCTTGTGCCAGTGTCAGAAAAAAGAGCAAAACCATCAACCGACCAAAAACAAAAATAAAGTTGGGGTGGGAAAAGGAAAAAGAAAGGCCATTTTTGAAACCTAACTAAAAAATTTTCTTTAATTGGTAAGATTTAATTGTTCCTTACCTGATAAATTTCAATATGTGCAGGCTGTAAGAGCAGCTAGCATTTCTGCACCACAGCCAACTCCACAGACCCTCTCTGGTGCCAGTGTTGCCACGGGACCTGCTCTTCCACAGCATCTACCCATGCACCCTTTTTCCCAACCTGCGCTTCCATTGGGACACTTCGCCAACATGATCAGTTATCCTTTCTTACCCCAGAGTTACACGTACATGCCATCAGCTTTCCAGCAAGCATTTGCTGGTAATAGTAACTACCCTCAGTCCCTGGCAGCAGTGCTCCCTGAATACAAAAATAGTGCTTCTGTTAGCAGCTTGTCTCAATCTGCTGCAATCGCATCTGGCTATGGGTTTGGGAGTTCTACCAACATTCCGGGAGGACTTCCTCTGAATCCACCTACTGCACCTGCAGGCACAACCAATGGCTACGATGATGTTCTGAGTTCTCAGTACAAGGACAGCAATCATTTGATGTCGCTTCAACAGGTAATTGATGTACTGACCATTGAAAGATCTCATTTGAATCGAATGGTTTTCTTTGATTACTGTATAACGTGTGTGAATAATTTGTATTCATCCTTCTTGAATGGCACTGAAGTATTTGATGAAGAGTCCATCCTTTTTCTCCCTTTACTCCCAAGGGTCCGTGATTTCATGTGCTTCTATAGTGTGTATAACTTAATTTCTTATTCATTTCTGCTGCTTTGAATCTGAAGTGGGCCCTTTCTTTTCTTTGTTTATGTGGTTAGAATGAGAATTCAGCCATGTGGATTCACGGCCCTGGCTCACGAACAGTGTCAGCTGTTCCTGCAAGCACATATTACAGCTTCCAGGGGCAGAACCAGCAGGCTGGTGGATTTCGACAAGGGCAACAACCTTCACAGCATTTTGGGGCTCTTGGATACCCAAATTTCTACCATTCACAAACGGGAGTATCAGCGGACCATCAGCAGCAAAACCCTATGGATGGATCCCTGAGTGGGTCTCAAGGTCTGCCATTAAAGCAGACCCAACAGTTATGGCCAAACAATTACTAATGTTGTCAGTCACCTCCTGGTTTTTCAGGGTCTTGTCAGTGAGTTGAAAAGTGGCCAACCAAAGGCATTTGTGCGATCGAATAATTAAAATGCATGCTTGATGGGTCTGAAGAGACCTTGAACGGCCTACTGCCCTGTGCCACGAGGTTGTATTCTACTTATTTATTGTCTGGTTACGTTAACTTAGGAACACGGTGTGCTAATTTGGGATTAGTGGACTTTGCCCTATTACCCTCCTCTTTTTATAGTGAAAAAATTGGCCTTTGTATTTGATCTATCGTGCATGGTTCATGTCTTACGTCACGGTGAGTTTAATTTTGCTCGCTAGCCAGACCAGAAGTATTTACCATCAACTTGCATCTTACTTCTTAGTCTGTTGTCCCTACGTTCCACAAGCAGAACTTTTCTTGCCCACTCTCTGCTTCAATTTTTATAAATTTTATGAGGTTTTGCATTTTTGCCTGGAGAAAAAGCATTAACCGTATGCCTGCATTATTAAGGTTTTCATGGATCAGGTTGGATTTGAAGTACTTTATTTTTGTTTTTCTAAACTCGACACCAGTTATTTTCCAAGGATGAAGATGGATTTAAAAGCTTGTTTTTAAGAATTAAAAAATTATTTTATAATTCAAATTTAAATGCAAAATGTTTTTAATTAAATGAATGGTATTTTGGGTTGAGTTGAATTAGATCTGTTTATAAGATTAAACAGTTTTGAGTAAATAATTTTTTAATTGGTGCAATTTATAAATTATTTTTTTTATATCGAATTAATTTGAATCATGAAAATTTTTATTTATAGTAACCCAATCCGTGTATGTTTAGCTCCTATGCACCGTAACAAAATCAGACAGTTCCATCAAACATCAAGCCCGCTTGATTCTTGTTTTAATTTTTATTTCTCTCTAATAGTAGCCCATTAGAAGGTAAGGCCTGACCATTTCAAATATCAAGCCAAAATAACTAATTGAATTTGATATTGTTAAAGTTCAGAAGGTTTAAAAGTCAAAACTACTTTAATTAATTTATATTTAGAATATTTATAGTATATTAGTGATTAGATAAATTTCATTTCATTAAAAATAAAGTTAAATATATAGATTGTAGATCTATCAATTCTAGCTCTAATATAAAAAATTTGATTCAATCCAATTGGACTAGAAAAAATCAACAATAAAAAATTAATCAACCCAAACCCTAAAATAACTTGTATCTGAAATGATCTGAACTTGAAATGACTCAAACAATTAACCTAAAATGATCCTAACCTAAAATAATCAAACCCAATAAATACGAGTGTTAAACCTAATTGATCTGAAAGCAATTAACTTGAATGTTAAACTCGATTAATTTAAATCTAGAGTGCCTTGAACCTAATTAACTCAAGTGTTAAACCCGATTGATTTAAATACAAAATGATTTGAATCCAAAATAAACCGAACTTAAAATGATTCAAACTCGAAGTGACTTGAAACGAAAATGATCTGACAATTTTAAAACTCAAAATGATTTAATCCAAAATCAACTCAACCCATCCAAATCTAACCAAGTCTAATAGATAGTCATCAGAAAGCTCCGTCGGGGTTGAATCATTTTGCAACCAAATATAATACATATATATATATATATATTATGGGCCGGCAGCTGACCAGACTTACCTATAACTACGTTGTCATTTTGCAAGTTTTGGTTTATGAATGGGATCCGTAACCCTTTAGCGTTTAATGTTCCGAAGTTTTTTTTTTTTCCTATTTCAACTGATTATAATTCTTACTTATGCATGCATGTTAATGTTGCAGTGACGGTTTTTTTTTTTACGGTATTACGATAAAAGATCTGACAGGAGAATGTTTAATAATGCTTTGGCCACCAAAACCGGGGGAAGAAATTCCTTCTCCGATCTTGCTTGTTCGTAAGTACCAAGAAAAAAACCTGAAACTGAAGAATGATTAATGGTTATATTTTTTTGGTGGATTGAAGATTATTAATGTTATGATATTCATTTGCTAATGATTCAGCTAAAATCAATTAATGATAAGTGTATATGATTATAGGTAATTTAATAAAATAAGTAATCCATTACCATAATAAACTTAAAAAGAATATCAGTCAACAGCATAATAAAACTGAGTTATACGTCCGAACTTAAAAATAATCGGTAATAAATAAAAAAATTTAATTTAATTTTAAAATTATAAATAATTTAAAATTTAATCAATATAAAATAATAACATTTTAATCATTAATGCCACTGAAAAAGCATTTTAGCCCACTACTTGCCAATCAATTTTATATATGATGGAGTGCATCGATTTCAATTTGACTTTTGTTTTTGCCGTAGGTAACTTGATTATTGCCTCTTTTTTCCCCAAGCATATAATTGCACCACTTTCCTATTTTATATTCAAAAATTCTTTTCATACTACCTTTGTCATGGTCAACGATCATGACCACTGCTATTCGAGTAATTGGCAAATTCGCAATCATGCCAATGACATTGGCAAAGAGAGCTGACAACTGAATTCGTAATTTAATTTGATTAATTTATATAATTATTTTTAATTGATAATATTTAATAAATTTAAATTTAATTTAATTGAATCATTTAATTAATTGATATTAGATAGATTCAAAGTTTGAATCTCAATATTTATAACATTATTTTCGTATCATCAAATTATAATTTTATTGATATCAAAAAAATTTAACAAATTTAAAGTTAGCAACTTTTCTTATACCCAAAGTTATGACCTTTTTTTTATAAATAATAAAAAAAATTGACAACTCAAACACCAATGCTTAAAAATTACTGACCACATTTTCTAAGAGGACTGATGATCATTTGTGTTACACTATACATTAATTCCCTTTAAGAAGCATTTTAAACCACCAGTTTCAAACAATTTTATATAATGGAGTACTTCTATTTCGGAGTTGACTTTGTTTTTGTACTAGATGCTTTGAATGTGATCATTTTTATTTTCTATTGTACCATTTTCAATTTTTTTTTAATTTTATTTTAAAAAATTGTTTTATTTTAATCTATGTAAAAAATGTTTGTTTGTCTTTGTTGTACTACTGCCGGCTATTATTTAAATTAAGATTTTCTATTTAATGCATTAATAATATTTATTTATAAATTTGATTTATTAATTTTGTTGTCTTATCTTATTCACAGAATAGAAATGAAACGTGTCTTGAGATAATGGAGAAAAAAAAAATATTAGAGTGGACCCGAAATTATTAAATAAATACCAATAATATATATATATATATATAATTGCCATTTTTTACTTATGAAATAAGCTAGTGGGAACGGGATTGGATAATCCATTGGTCACTCATTCCAACTTCATTCTTCCAACTTGCACTATTATGATTCATGTATATGTATGTTAATGGTTGCTGTGATCGTGTCTTTGAAATGTTTGATAAAAGTACGTATTTATTTTTATAGGTTCATTTTATGGGTTTTATTAATAAATATTTTTTAAGATAATATATAAGAATATTTTTAATGTATTAAAAATTATAAATAAATTTATTAATTATTATATTTAATATAATATTTTTATTATAAATAATATCTTAAATATATTTAAAAAAAAAAAAAACCTTAGAAGACACTTATTATCAAAATAATTTTTTCATTAATGTATACCTTGTAAGTGTCTTACCCAACCAGAAATCAATTTTAATTAAGTACTGTTACTTTTTGTCGACGATTTGAGCATTGATGGAAAGAGATTGGACCAGTCGATGGAATCAGCTTAACAAGAAATTGAAAATTAGTTTGATCCAATGTTAAAATTAATTCGATTCAATGTTATATATAGAAAGGGTGAGGTTTGAATAAGTGGAAACCCGTACAGTCGTCTCAATCACCACCACGATTTCGCAAAGCAAAATATGATAAGATAATATGCTTATGCTATTCTAAATTCAAATTATTTTACACATAGCAAACAAAAATAATTGTAAAGACTGACGACAGTGGCGCCTTAATATCCATTGATACTGATGCAGAACAGAAGGTGAAGACTCAAGCTTCAGAGACAGAAGAAACTACCCACGCTTTTTTAGGTTCATCACGGTCGTCGATGTACTGCTGATAGACATAAGAAAGGAAGCCCCAAACAGCCAACACCATTGATATTCCCTTTACACTAGTCATTTTGTCATGGAAAACGATCATGGCTGCTATTGGAGTAATCGGCAGCCCCAATGCACCTATCACATTGGCAAACAAAGCTG
>JBBYHK010000015.1:3105513-3115831 GCA_038382065.1 Adansonia grandidieri | reverse complement strand
TATATAAGGTTCTAACTACATATAATGTTTATATTTAATCTATTATTAATTTATAAATATATGCAACGATAATAAATTATATAATATTATCTATTAAAATATATAATTATTAATATTTATTATTAAAATTTATTAATAAAATATCATATTATGATTCACTGAAAATATTAAGATTTAAAATACAGTAGAGTTAATTAATTGAATTTAATGTAAGTGGCTATATTGCCTATAGGTATTAATTTATAATTTGTCATGTTGTTAAATTTGACTTGAGAGACGTAGGAGCCACGTTTTCAGTCGAGTCTTGAACGAAATTATTGGAGATTGGTTTCGTGTTGAAGTCACCAAATTCTAAGGGTAGAAAAATAGCTGAAAATTCTGGTCCTGTTCCAAGACAGCGTTGAATATATGTTTATATATGATATTAAGAAATTCATCAGTCAGATGCAGTCAAGATGTAGGAGTTAAATTAAAATTAAGTGTATTTTATTAACAAATATGAGGTGTAGTTTAGGTTTTTTTTTTAAAAAAAAATGTGAGAGTAAGTACTGCCTAATAATTTTTGTACCAAAGTAAGTATAGATTTCGGATTTGAGAAAAGATCGAGACCATTTTTTTTCCAGTCATCACATGCACCTAGCTAGTAAATTAGAGATTTATATTCATAAGTTATTTAAATTTATTTCGGATTAAATTTTATTTTGATTCGAATTTAAATGTAAATAGTGATGTTTAAATTTGAATACTAAAATTAATATTTTTTATTATATAAATGCGTTTATCAAATGAATTATAATAATTCAATTTTAATTTCAAGTCAAATCTAAATTTTAAAAATAAAATTCGACTAAACTTAAATTAAAAATCTATTTAAACTTGAATTCAACTATTTAATATTTGAAATTGGTTGCACCCGATTACATCTAGAACAAACTACTAGATTGCTTCATCAAGTTTGATTTGAAGGTTAGGTTTTAGGTGCTGGGGAATGATACTGATAGCATCTTAGGCACGTTTCATGAAATAATTCGAAAACGTCATCTTTTGGAATACTGTTTTGGTCGATAGAAAGTCTTTTATTATTATTATTATTATTATTATTATTATTATTACTTTGTGAAATTACTGTTTCTTCTTTTTTTCCCCCTCTAAGTACGAAAATTTTAAATTTACAATAAATTATTAAGCTTGATCAAGAACTTAATAGTTTTAAATAAAAGAGTTGAGTACTTTTTATCACATGCATATAAAGACAATAATATTATTATTATTTATTATTTATTAAAAACAACATTTCAACAAGTATCTCAAGGCATTCAAAGCACATATGCCATTGTTTCCTTCCACGCTTTTAAAATAATCAGTTGATTGACATAAAAAAAGACAGTTTTTTTTTCCAAATAAATTATTATAATAATTGTTGAATTCACCTGCCTAGACATATGGATATTTTATATAAATTATAAGCAAAGTCAATTTATTAGATGATGATTATCCATGTTGCATGATCCTAAATTACTGCCAATCTAATCAATTAGTATAAGAATTAATATCTGACTGTTTATATTTTGACTAGAAATAGAAAACTTGTTGAAAGATATTTTGGAATAAACTTTAACATTTCAAATCAATTTAAACAGTTGACTATTTAATTTTTTTATTTTGAGGTAAAATTTACTAGTCAGAAAATAATTCTTGGAAAGCAAATTTCGAGAAGAAAATAAAGGGGGGATTCAGAATTTAAAATTCAATTACTTTAGCAAGATATAATAACAGTATTAGGTTAACTTTGGGTTTGCTAATTATATTGTAAAATGTAATGTTGCAGTCTTAAACATCATACCAATTCAGGTTATCCATTTGGATAAGTTTAGGTTCTAAAGTCGAAAAAAATTATTACCATATTAATATATATATCATTTTTATTTTGTTATTAATATATACTAATATTAATTTTAGTGTATTATTTCGAGTTTATTAATATTTTTCAAATGTTTCTTCGTATATATATTTATAATATATTTTCAAGATTTTAATAAAATATATATCACATGCACATGCGAATATACCTCAATTACATACATATATATATGTTTAGGCAAAAATGATTTTAAAATTACAAATGCTTAAATCCAAAATTTTTAAATATCAAACAAATAAATAATTTTTAAAAAATATAGTAAATTATTATTAATTAGGTGCAATAGCCTAGTTTAATGAATATGTTTTATTTTTAAATATAATTATGAAAAAATAAAAATAACCAAAAAAAAATGTTTTTAAAAAAAATTAAATAAGTGAAAAGTTTTTAAAAATATAAAAATCTTTTATCAACTATATACGCTAATATACGCTACTCACCAATATTAATCGTCTTTGAACAATATACACTAAATATAAACTAATACAAAAATTAAAATAATACCATTCTAATACCATGTAAATATTATTTTATTTTATCTTAAAATCAGTTTCACAGCTTAAAAGTGTTTAATTAATTTCTTAGCTTTTCAAACATTTTATAGAGATTACTTTGAAGGCAAATTTAAAAAGGTTGGTTAATGGACTATCTAATTGGGTCAAGCTATGACACCTGCCCATCATCTGCCGCCTGCAACCAGGCCCTAACTTAATACCAAATAAAATAAAAGAAAAGAAAAGGCAGAAAATTAGGTTTTGATTGAGAAAATCATTTTCCAAATTTTTTATTTTTATAAATGAAATTAAAATTTTATTATATATTTTAAAATCTGTTTCGTCTTATTGATTTTATTTACAGAATTTAAAAATTTTATCGACGAGAGTGAGATAATTTCTCTATTTTATCAATTGATTGGGAAATAAAAAAAAAAAGAAAAGAAAAAAGATTAGGTGGGTTTCTTAATCTGCAGTTTCGCATGCAGCCAAAGGAAAAGACTTCTGCCGTTTCATTCCCATCTACCAGGAAAAGGAAAGTGAAACCATTTCTTCCGTAGAGAAAGGTTAAATAAAAAAAATAATGAATTGGTGCAGATCGTAATAAATATGGGTCAATTCAGCAAATCAAAAGTATTTATAATGGACGGTTGAAAATTGAAATCAAAAGTCTCTTCTATTATAATTGTATATATCAATAAAATTTGACTATTCATCAATAATATTATAGTACGACCGCTTAGCAATGATGATTTGACCATAATAACAACAATCAAAATCAAATTGACTAGCCATATGATGAAGGTCCATGTTGCCTGGTCCATTTTAAGTTTTAACAGCAGATCTACCCTCCTTAAAATATATACACACACAGATGTGCAGATATTCACATTTTAAGATATATATATATAATATTATCAATTTTAGTATATTAAGTAAGAAAGGTTAAATACAAGTAAGAGATATTTTATTTTTAGAAAAATATAAAAACTGTATATTTTAAACTTTATATGCTAATAATTTATTTTTTTATTCAAGGTTACCAATAATGAATTTTCAAAATAATATATCTTTATTCTTTATTTTATAGTATTACATTTTTTAAAATATTTTAACTATTTACAAGATTTATTACAATAATATCAAATTTTATAAAATCTCAAATCTCAAATTTTCATAAATATTATATTTATGCATTTATTTGAACTAAACTTTTATTCAACCGTGACATTAACACCAAACTTGACCTTAAAGAAGCTTAAATAGAAAGTACACAACGTAATTAAATTAGAAAGTTAATCCTAATTCATTGGACTTATTACACGTATAATATAATTAAACATTCGATCTGTATTCGACTGAAAATAATTATTTTTATGATTTTTTTTTGGGGGAATAATTTTGTGTTTTTCTCTGGGCTCTCTCTCTCACCTCACAAAAACTGAAAGCAAAATAGCAACCAGAAAGCCAACCCAACAACAGCAACCACCGTTTGAGAGACTGAAAACGACGTCATATCTGAACTTTTTTTTTTTTTTTGTTCTCTATTCTTCAAGCAAGCTGCTTAGAAATCTCGTCGATCTCTTTAATCTCATTCGTTTCCAAATATTCAATTCTGCTTTTTTATTACTATTATTATTTATTAAGATTAAAGTTGTTGTTTAAGGGCGTTGTATTTATGAGCATTTCCTAGCACAATCTCTCTCTATTCTACGCATTGCTTTCTTTGGTAACTATTTATTTCTTCTTCTATTGTTTTTTTCTTTCCCTTTCGGTTTTATTTTTGAATTTTCATTTTTCTTGAATTGGTTTGATTCGTTGCTGTTGCAAATTTTACAGTTGGAGGAGCTTTCTGTTTGATCCTGAAAAGAAAATGGTGGTTTCTGGGCCAATTACGCCTGGACAGGTACGGCTTCGAATTTGAATTTTATTGATTCTTTTTTTTTTTTTGGGTTAAGTTTGGATTTAGTTTTGAGGTTTTGTAATTTTAATGAGTTTAGACAATGTGATTTATTAGCTGAAAGTATTTGTAGTAGTTTCTGCAAGTATTGAATTTGTGATTTTAATGTAGTAATTTTGGACTCCATTATTTCCTTATAGAGAAAGTATGTTAGATTCAGGCCAAGTATTTTTTTTTTTTTCTTTAGAGTTTGAGAGCTTTTGCATATCTCATAAAATTTTTTTAGAAAAGTATTTTATTTTTGTTTTTATATTAACAATGATGGGCACTTCTGAGGTTTGATTTTACTTTCCCTACTTTGAATTACTGAAATTTCTTGTTTCTTCTAAGAATTTAAGAAGTTTTATAGTTATCAAATTTACATAAGTGGGTAGCTTGGCTTGATGCGTGAAGTGATTTGACTCGTAGCTTAGTGACAGTGTATGGAATCCAATGAATTATGGTTAATTGTGATAATACTAGTGTTCATAAGGTAAATCTAACTGAATGGTATTTGGAAAGTTTTTGAAGTTTTGCTTGATATTTGATGAAAAGAACTTATGTGCATTTGTTACAGTGCAGAGTGGCATCCTAATTCATTCGACATCTATGACCAATAGTGCTTTCATTTTTCTTCTTTAAAAGTTCTCTAACCATACATAGATGTGAATATTTCCCTCCACTATCATGTGTTCTTATTATGCATATGATATTTTATCGATCTTTGCACTGTTCTGCTTGTTTTGCTTTTTCTTGTATGCACTAGTTTTGCCTGAAATACATAACGAAGCCATTTTATTAATTGTTGCAGGTCTCTTTTCTCTTAGGAATTATTCCTGTTTTCATTGCATGGATATATTCAGAGTTCCTAGAATACAAGAAATCTGCATCTCCTTCTAAAGTGTAAGAAATCATCATTTCACTTAGGAGTTAACATGGGTGCAGAAATTTGATAGGCTTTATATCACCTTTCTTTGGAGTTATTGACTTCAATATTTGCTGATGCTGATTACTGGGTTTCCATTTGCAGCCATTCAGACAATAATCTGGTTGAATTAGGAAAAGAGACAATTAAAGAAGAGGACCGGGCAGTTTTGCTTGAAGGGGGTCTATCAAGATCAGCATCTGCTAAATTCCATGCTTCAGCCATCAAAATGAACTTAATTAGGTTGCTTTCCCTAAGTTTCCGTGTTGTTGTGGATTTTTCTGTTATTGTACTCTTTAAACTTATCTTACTATTTCCGTCTTGTGATCTTTCAGGTTTTTGACTATGGAAGATTCTTTCCTGCTGGAAAATCGAACCATTTTGAGGGCAATGTTAGTCATATACAGAAATACACTTTTTGGCAGCTTTATATTTTATCTTATGTTTAACTATGCAATCTCATGCAGGGCTGAGTTTGGGGCTATTCTGATGTACTTCTATATATGTGACCGCACAAATTTACTAGGAGAATCTACCAAGGTGCTTTTATACTTGTTTGTGTTAATGATTGTAATTCATGCTTTCATCTGTGATTTTTTTGGGAAAAGCTACACAATTATACTTGTTGCATCTGCTTACCTAATAGGGTCTTCGTTGCCATTTGTTTGTATGATCATATTCTTTTGCGCTTTCTGGTTCTGTTGCTACCTTGTTTTCTGTGTCCAACTTGTTCACTTTTGATTCCTTTCTGCTTCAAAATGACAAAGAGGCTTTAATTTGGATTCACTACTCACCTAAAAATATCTTCAAGTAATTTTTACATTCCAGTACCCTTGAAGCTCATTATTTTTTGTCCGCATTTTCCTTTTAAGTGGATGTTATTTTGTATAAACAACCTTTTTCTTCCTTTTCTACTTGCATCCTTCCTTGAGTCCTCTAATCTGGGTGGAAATGTAATCTTTCTGTAATAAGCAGGTTGTGCCCACTATGTCCTATTGCTAATAGTTCAATATAAAGGAATACCATACGTTGTCTGAAAGTAATTTCTTCTCCTGTGGCTGGAAATGTCTGATGGTTAAGTTTTTCCTTTTTTAAATGCTTTAAAGTGTCTGTATATTTGCACATTGATGGTAGCTTGAGGGTTAGTTTTGCTTTCTTATGTTTATTAACACTGTAGGGAATTATTTATTTTTTATATTATTTCTTATGTGTGTTTCCTTGGACAGAAATACAACCGGGACCTTTTCCTCTTCCTCTACGCTCTTCTGATCATAGTTTCAGCAATGACTTCTTTGACAAAACACAGTGACAAATCAGCATTCTCTGGAAAGACCATGCAATACCTCAGTAGGCATCAGACTGAAGAATGGAAAGGATGGATGCAGGTGAATGTTTATTGTTTGACTTGTAAACTTCGAATTATTAACTACTTAAGCCTAGGCACCCTACAAACACCTAAGTTTGAAAAGTAGGTATTCAGATTATTTTCCTGATGTTCTTTTGTGCTTACTTTCCTCAATATGGCAATTTCATTTTTAAATGCCAGAAAAGGTCAAAGGTGATATTTTCCTACCAACAATACCTATTTCAGTTTGGTCATAGCTACCTAAATTATTGTTGATAATTTTTTTACGTAATCTTTAATCTCAACAGTTGTTCATTTGACTTTTTTTTTTTTTGTTCTATTCTTGCTAAGTTATTGTAATATTGATAAGAATATTTACCATAAATTTTGAAACTATTGTAATGATAATTGATATGAGTCTTTAGATCTGACTGATGTTCACATGGGCCAATTCCTATATCTGCCAGATTTATGAGATAGCTTGCGTTTGCAGTTGCATGGAATCCATACTATCTACTAACCATTTCTTCTGCACTAAATTCAGCTGTACTCGCATGTCCTTTTTTGCTTTTGCAGGTGCTGTTTCTAATGTACCATTACTTTGCTGCAATGGAGATATATAATGCAATACGTGTCTTCATTGCAGCATATGTTTGGATGACTGGATTTGGCAACTTCTCATATTATTATATTAGAAAGGATTTTAGCCTAGCACGTTTTTCCCAGGTAATATTCTCTCTCTGGGCTGTAATGCCATTTCACATTTCCAGCTATGTAGTTCTATATAAGTTTTTGCTTATCAGTGAACCTATGGTCCTTGTATAACTTCACTTTTATGCAGATGATGTGGCGACTAAACTTCTTTGTGGCATTTTGCTGTATCGTTCTCAACAATGACTATATGCTTTACTACATCTGCCCAATGCACACGGTTTTCACCCTAATGGTCTATGGAGCTCTTGGGATTTTCAACAAGTACAATGAGATACCATCAGTTATGGCTGTGAAAATTCTTGCATGCTTTCTCATAGTTATCTTTATTTGGGAAATTCCTGGAGTTTTTGAAATATTCTGGAGTCCACTAGCTTTCCTACTAGGTTAGCAACCTCCCTACTTCATTCTTCTACTTTTTATTTGATTCATCAACTTACCAAAATTTTACAGCTTAGAATGTTTTTGTCCTTATATTCAGCTCCCTTGTCGATATGCTTCTAAATCTTTATATATATATATATATATATATATATATATATTCTTTTTATTGCATTTAAGATGGAATATCTTGCTTTCAAATATGTGTACCTCACATGTGAATGAATCCAGTTGAATTTCATTTTTAATATGTTTATTTCAAAGCAAGTTCATTTTTCTTTGCTTGGATATGTTGTAGTCGTTTGCTTATATCACTTTTTTCTCACTTCAAATGGCAGGGTACACTGATCCTGCAAAACCTGATCTCCACCGATTGCATGAGTGGCATTTTAGATCCGGTCTGGATCGCTATATATGGATAATTGGAATGATGTATGCCTACTATCATCCCAACGTAAGTTGTTAAATTTTTTAGTCCACTGGTATTTTTCTCTGGGTGCACCAGTAACAATATCTTTGAAATGTTTTAAATCCTAGGTTGAGAAATGGATGGAAAAATTGGAGGAATTCGAAACCAAGAGAAAATTCTCAATCAAAGCAAGCATTGTTGCTGTTTCTTTATTTGTAAGTTGCCTGATATTTTGATCACTATATTGCTATTAAACTTATTGGTTTTTGATGGATGCTTTTTGTATTTTCTTAAATTCTTCAGGTCGGTTACATGTGGTATGAATGTATTTACAAGTTGGACAAGGTTACTTACAACAAATACCATCCCTACACATCTTGGATTCCCATAACGTGCGTAATAAGGATCTCTCTTTCTAATTTACTTGGAGCACTTGAGGCACTTTATGTGAAAGCACATGGAATATCTTGTAATAGAATCACATTAGTTCAATTTCCACGATCTGATTATCATCTCTACTTTTCTGTGATTCTAGTGTCTACATTTGCTTGCGGAATTGTACTCAGCAGCTTCGGAGTTACTCTTTGACTCTCTTTGCGTATGTTTCTACGCTATAACTAATACATTCAATTGTGCCCTTCTTACAAGATTGTGGATTATTGCCATTTCAGTAGTTTCTGGTGTCATTTTGCATTTGCTCTATTTAATGCTACATTTTTGCGCTTCCTATCCTAGGTGGCTTGGCAAGATAACTCTGGAGACCTACATTTCTCAATTTCATATCTGGTTGAGGTTTGTTGATCATTTAAACTTTCTCTTTTTAATTTGTTCCTCAGACTGATATCTAAAAAATAGTCTGGCAGTGAAATAGGTTACCTTGATATGTAGTCCGTCTCAGCATCCTTTTTAAAGCACGATAATTCTACGAGCATCGAAGCAGCATAAGGGTAACAATTTACAGGTCTATGAGACTCTCATAATTGCATATCATACATGCAGGTCTGACATGCCTAATGGACAACCCAAGTGGCTTCTTTCTTTTATCCCAGAATATCCCCTGCTCAACTTCATGCTCACAACCGCTATCTATATCTTGGTAAGCAAATTTTTCTTCGCTCTCTGATATTTTGGCAACAGTTTTCGATTATATTCAGTTTGTTCATTGTCGTGCCATCTTGGCCTTGCTCCTGCAGATATCTTATCGCCTGTTTGAATTAACAAATACACTTAAGTCGGTTTTCCTACCTACGAAAGACAACCGTCGGCTACTATATAATTTCATAGCTGGAGTAGCCATTTCTCTGTGTTTGTACTTCACCTCGCTCGTTCTTCTTCGGATTCCTCATTCAACTGTAAGCTCCTAAATCCCAATGAAGCATTAATTGGTTTTCTAAATTTTAAACTGTGTATAGGCTCCTCATTTCCACATACTGTTGCCCTATATTGCTCCAACTCTTCATTTTTTGTTAAGTACTGTGCTCAACACTTATGTCTGACACTTACTCGGACAAGGATATGGGATATGACTTTTCAAAGGCCCTTCGAATACATGGAAAGCTTTCAAAAAATTGAACATACTCATGTCAAACACATAGTCATATTTGATACTCACATTCAAGTCCAAATAACATAGTTGTCACGTCTTGCAAACTAAATACTATTATTATTTTTGTTCTTAACCTGCATATGATTGATTTCACAATTACAGGCCTGAGAAAGCATGACTCAAGGCGGTTAGGCCGCGCTTTTACTTGGAGCATACAATATATATATATATATATATAGCTATATATCTAGTTGGAGCAGAATAAGAGAACTTGGAAGATGTCTACTTGATCTAAGCTTCGGAATCAAATCTTTCCAACGATTTTGAGTAAAAAAGAGGACCTGAATTTTCGTCCTTGGTCCGAAACTATAAATCTTGTGTTTGCCTTCGGACTATGATGGTGGGCAAGCGGGCAACCAACACGAAGTGAATCTTTTTCCCCCCCTTATTTTTTGTTGAATATCGTTTCATTTGTCTTTTCTTTTCTTTTTTTTTCTTTTTTTGGTCATTCATTGAAAAAAAATGTAGATTGATGTGACATAGAGTGTTATTTCAGCACTAAACAAATTTGGGATCCAATGCTAATGGAATTTTTCTTCTTGTGAACTTACCTCGTAATATATATAAATATATATATATATATATAT
>JBBYHK010000015.1:3033837-3067346 GCA_038382065.1 Adansonia grandidieri | reverse complement strand
TTATGTTATTCTGGAAAGGAAAAGCTAAACATAAAAATAAATTGGCTTTTTTTATCATTTTATCAGAAGTTTAGATATAGATTTTTCATTTGGGTGGAACAGAAGAACGAAGGATTTTTGGTAGGTTTGGCTTTGACACTCTGTTCCCATCCATTACAGATCATGTTTTCCAAACAGTTTACTATAACAAATCTCTCAATTAAATTAAATTAAAAATAAAAATTGCTGCTTGCCCCGACGCCTTCCTCATCCACGTCAATACAAGTTAAATGTCGATACCGCCATTTTTCTCTTTCTCTCCCTCTTATTATTACACAGATTCGTCTTCTCTCTTTCATGGCTAAACCTTATTCTTTTCTATCATTCATGTACATGTAAGCAGTTCCAAGTAAGAACGTTGGTCCGACCAATTGCTTTGACTGAGTGTGTTTTATTTAAATTAGGACAAGGTTGAGTCCAAAATGTTCGGTTCTTCCCATTATCAAGTCACAAAATAGATGTCAAATACTCGATTAATTCATCAAAGTCTTGAAATAACGCAATCCAAGAAATTTATTTAGTTAAAACCTGAAATTTAACCCATTTAATTCATACAGCTAGTCTGTATATAAAGCAATATGCCAAATGGCTCAAAATTGACTCAAAATTGAATTGCTTTCTAAATATGATTTTAGCTTAAAAGAGTATTAAATTGTGCCAACAAAACAATGTTAAAGTTTCATAATGACAGGAGAAACCCAAATGAGGAAAAATGTTTAAATACTCACCATGTTAGGAAAAAAAATAATTATACATGAAAATAATGAAAGGATTAGTTATTAGTATCAAATATTAATTGCAAACATTTCCAGCTCAATCTTCCCTTGTTTATTCTTACAAATGTTACTCTATATTGGGAGCAATGTCTTAACCCTTTTTTTCCTCTCAATAATCTTTGTGAACAAAGATCATGGGCCGACGAAAAATTGAGATGGAAATGGTGAAACGTAGCAGCTAGAGGCGATAGTTTTAAATCGCAGCTGTGAATTTTGTCGCAGACATGTTCACAGTTATGTGTATCGCAAATGTTATGTAACGCGACACGAATGTTGTATATCTGAATTTGATAATGTTTGATAATGTCAAGAATATTATGTAACAGATAAAATGTGATGAGAAGCCACCTCCAAGCGCTGCTGTTTAAGAAAGAAAACGAGATTGCTACCTTTGCGCAGCTCATGGCCAGCAGGTTGAGTCTCGGCGGGAGACTAATATTGACCTTCTCAAGCAGCTACAGGCAGAAAAGAAGCGACGAAAGATGCTTGATAAGGCGATCAAAAACAAGCAAAAAACACAAGTACCGTCAACGAACTGATCAGCCCGCATGAGCTTTTTCCAGTTCAAGTGCTTCGTGAGAATCTCAAAGGGAAAATTAGCGAAATCCAGGCATCGTCTTCTTTGCTGCTCTCATCGAACAATGCTGTCAAAGAAGATGATATTCATGAATAATTAAGTAGTCAAAGTTGCTAAAAGTGGAAAAAAAAAACCATAAAGAATGAAACTTGTACACCATCTCTTAGCACTCCGAACTGATGGCAAGCATCACCTTCCAAACTTGCCTTAATTTGCAGCTATAAATTGCTAGAACAAACTGTACTTTTCATAAATCGGTTAAGAAACAAAATTTCAAGTAAGAACACTATACCTATATCCCCTAACGGCACTGTTGTATTGCATTGCATGGCAATGGAATAATAATAATAATAAGCTGCTGCCATGCGCATGCAGAGAATCAGTAAGTTTTCGTGGCCTTCGATAAAGCATTGGCGCCCCAAATCAAAGTTACATTAAAGGGGTGATAAAATGATGGTGTCCTTGGATTTGGACGACAAGCCCAAAGGCTATATGCCTGGACTTCCGCATACATTATGGAGACATGAATTGTAAAATATTATTTATGGACTCATCCCTCCCCTCGCTTGCTTTGCAGGCAGGGAGGGTCGCTGCCATTCAATTGTTTAACTTCAGCATTTTTTTCAAACTGTTTCCAAAAGGAGTTACCAACTCTATCACCTTTTTGTTTCCATGGTCTACATAATTAATCTGCACACGTACTCCAGTAATGCCTTTTTACCTTTGATTATTTATAACATATATTCGAATATAATATGAATTTTTTTTTTTAAATATATACTTTGTCACTTACTGTTAACCTCAAATCCAAATAACATGGGTTCTTCTCTAAGCCTCTAGCTTGCATTTTCCTTGCAGTCAAAACTTATTTTCGAGCCATTTTTTCTTTTGTTGGAATTGAAAATCCAGCTTACATTATTCTTGGATTAGCTGGTTTTCTGAAACCATACATGCACTCAGTGGGAGACACTTTAAGAACACAATATATATATATATATATATCATATAGTTTCCATGAAACAAATGGTTGGGAGCATCTGTATCATGCTTTAAATACGGTAAACATATGAAAAGGAAACAAAAATATTAAATTCCCAAATCGTTCAATATGAAATTTCGAAAGAACATATATATTTAAATTTAAACCGACGAATTAAATCTATAGAATCTGGAAATTAAGATTAAATCCTTTATTCCCTTATCCCAATTGCATGCTTTTAATAGTTAAACACTGGAATTTGATCTCACCGACAAATTATCGTTAATTAGAAACAAAGATATCAGTGCTGCCATGCCAGTTTGAATAGAATATATAAAGTTGTTTTTTCAAAAGTTTAAAAAGTTGAGTGCCGTCTTTTCCTGTTCTTTCGGTAATATCTCGAACTTCAGTTGAGTATTTGGCTATTTGCTACTTTTTCAAGCTATAGCTGGAAACAGATGTGATCGTCGAAAGGCTTATGTAAATATTCCTTGTTTGTCCAATATTATGGGTTTTCTTTTTTAACTTTATATAAGGAAAAAATGACACATCCAACAAATTTATTCGTTTCAATGATACTATATATGTGTATATGTATATATATCATATTTAACATATTATTTTAATGTTTTTAAAATATCATGTTGGCTGCAAAATTGTCAAATTTGAGCCATCCCATAATCAGCTACATGTATTTGACGTCAAAGTCTAAATGGTCAGCTAAAACATTGGAAATGAATGAGGAACATTCGATTTGAAAGACAGAGTTCACGGGCACGGGTGCCTTCCCAGTACTTTCTTCCAATGGTGGGCGTGGTGGCGGAGACAATTCCACTCCAATTAAATAACATTTTCATTTTTCTTTTAGCCAGAAAAATATTACAAGTACTTAATAAAATAAATAGATTTTTTTTACGCGTTTATAAAGATTTTTAAATTTCATATTACACTTATTTTTTATTTATATTTTTATATTAGTATTTGATAATCAAATTAAAAATTATTCATATGTCTTGTTTTTAATTTTTTATTATTTTTTTAAAAAATATATTATTTTTTAAATTTAAAAATTTTATTTATGATGAATAAAATAATTTTTTATTTTAAATATACTTTAATAAAATATTTGACAATATTCTAATCTTGTTAGTAAAAATTTTAAATTCTAATGGGTTTTCATAAATAAAAGTCTATGTATCTTTACTGTATAAAATTTTGAGTTTGACTCATCAAAACGCGGGGAAGTTGGTCGTCTAAAGTTTTCGACGCAAAGGCTAATCCTCTTATTCCAACCAAAACAATGCCCCCTTCCCTCCCCACGAACGATTCCTTTAATCCGTGTTTCTGAAGAAACTGAACTTTTCCTCCAATATATAACTACCTTTCAACTTCTCTTCTTCTCAAACTCAAACCAAAAAAGATCAAAGCCCAAAACCAAAAGACAAAAACCAATATATATATATATATATATATATATATATATATTGAAAGTAAGTGATGGGTAGGACGAAGAGATGGGTGTTGTTCAAGAGGCTGCTGAAGAAGGAGTCATGGAGGTGGAAGTTTTTGGGGTCTGCTTTCAAGTGGAAGAGGCTAAACATTCAGCTTTCTTTCTTTGATGCTATTCTTTTTAAGATTGCCTCCGTATTAGAGGCTATTTACTTGGTGGCTACTCTCTGTTTCTTCTATCTTTGTTGTGGCTGTCACTTTTGAAAATTTCATGTATATATCCACCATGTAATGTGTGTCTTATCTTTTTTTGTTTCTCCCTTTTGGCGTGTAGTAATAATGTATTCTGAGTTCTGGCCTGTGTTTTGACTTTTGAGGAGGGGGCGGGGAAGTGATTGCATGGTGGTTTTCACGGGGAAGAAATTGCTACGGTTTGAATTCCAGGGCTTGTTGAAAGAGTGGTGGAAAACATGAAAACGTGGGGAAGAAAGCTAACTTCAACCTTCGTCGGGGAACTTTTTAAGTTAATGCATGAGTTTCTTGATGTATAAAGTTAATGTTTAATTAAATTAACTTCAGTTCAAGAAATGTTCTCTCTCTTTTTCAGCCTTTCTATTTGTTCTTTAAAGTTTCATTAGTTTGGTTTTACCTCTTTGGTAAACGATGGATATACACAGAAAGACACACAAGTTTTTCCGGCTTCTTTGCGAGATTGATTTGAGCCACTTTCAATTTCCAAAATCTGAGCGTCCGTACTTCATACAAAGATGCCTTGGAATACATAAGTGTCGGGTCTGGCTTCTTGAAACATCGATGAAAAGAAGCCCATGATCTTGCATGTTTTTATTTTTCAGAATCCTTGATTGAGTTATGGCAGGTTTCAATTATCCAAAAAAAAAAGATGTTATGGCAGGTTTTAGTGGTAGGCCAGCCATTTCAATACATTATTGATTATGTTATGGCAGGTTTCTCCCTTTTCCCATGCATAAAATCCCTTTCTTTACTGCCAACCAAGGAAAATGTAAGAAACTTTGCTGCTTAACTGTGACAATGTTTAAGGGTTCGAGTTGCCCAATTCACCACGGTATTACTTTCTGAGTAGCGCTATGCATGCAGGACAGGAATTTTTTTGGTTCGTAAGACTTCTAGGGAAATAAGACAGTACCTCCCAAATTTAACAGAAGAAACGAGACCCCAACAACTGCGTGATATGTGATTTGTTATTAGAATGCTAAACTTTTTAGTTTGTAAATCAGACAATTGCAAAGGGCTAAGCCTAGGAGTCGAAACGAGTGCTCTCACTTAGCTATAGCCTCGGGGACCTTGAGACTATCCAAAGGTCTGATCTTATGCATTTGATTCTTTTGACTCCATTTAATCATTCACGCCCTTTCACCGATATAGCTACTTTTGAAGTTTGCAGAACATTTATTGCGAAATATAGATACGGTAGGGGGAAAAAAAATGCCCTTGCAGGTGCAAGTGGGATCAATAATTGCCAATGGAATTGCCAATTCCATGGCTCAGTGAAAGAAGTGGCAAACTGTTTGTGTGCCTGTCAGCCTGTGTTAGACATAGCAAAGTTCCAACTTAATCACCGGGCCCAAGATTAGCAAAAATCACAGCAATAGAGTTATCAAAATTGGTTAAGATAGGAGACAAATAAAAGGAGAGAGCATCAACGGATTATATTTAATTGTTCTATTAAACAAAAACAAAGTTAGAAAAGGCCTGATCCATAGTTTTCCAAGTATTAGAGGATCAAAGTCATGAATATTTACTTGAACAATAGTCAGATGAACTATTCAGGTCCGCTAGTCAAAAATAAGGCAAAACTTCAAGCAGTAATTTACACAAAAAATGATAGGTTATCAACATATTCAATGCATTGATATACATCATTAAGTCATAACGCCTACTTCTGAGACAATGAATAACAACCCTTAGGTTTACTCATCAAACTCAGAGTCGTCTTCAGTTTCTTGATCTTCACCACTTTCCTGCAACGAAAATTTTGAACAAGAAATGATTATCTATTGTAGCTGTTCCACAAATAAATATGAAAGACTTTATTAGGATATAAAATACTATAGAAAAACCCAAAGGAAGTTTACCTTTCTTTTAATATATTCTGCCATAGCTCTATCAAACTCTGCTCGTTTCTCAGTTGCAATATCGTAATATTTAACTTTTTCCTGTCGTAGACAAAAATGGAAATCAATAAAGTCCTTTACTTTCTAATTACATGTACTTTTAAATTTCCTTTAAGTCTAAATTCGGAATATGAACAATCAACCATCGAGATCATTGGCGTCCTTGCCATGCACTAATAGGGATAGCAACGGAGCGGGGCGAGGGTAGATACTACAAAATCCACTTCCACCACACTGGTGGACTCCTCTGCTCCACCACCCACCCCGCTTCACCGTAGATGTTGAATTTTCAATACTACTACTGCCTCCATGGATGTTGGATACATCCATCACCGACCCACCCAGCCCCGGCCCATCTGATATTTCTTACTTATTTATATTTTTTTAAGAAACAAAAAGGCATACATTTCGAGAGAAAAGATTTTTTTTTGAAGCACATCTAAACATAAAACAAGAAAACATAAAGCATACACTACAAGAGATGTAACCATATTATCCTTCCTAAAAAAACTAAATGCTTAAGGGTAAAATAGTAATTTCAATTCACAGGGCAGGGTGGAGCAAGCATATACCATAACTATTACATACCTGCCTTTCAAACAAAAAAAAAAAAAAAACCTGCTCTGCCCAGCCTCCACTGTTCCCAAAAAAAAACTGTTCACTCGGAGTGGATTGGTTCGGGTCTTACCACCCCTATGCACTAATATTGATTACAACATTATCTCTATACAAACTCCTAACTAACTTCTGCACGCCTAGCTAGGTTACAGAAATCCTTAAAAGTTGCGGCAATGACAAACATTGGAACAATTTTATCACCAAGCAACAATATGCAAGTCTTCAGAGTGCAGTAGGTTATCAAAACTATCTTCTTCATCTTCATGCAAATAATGCCATGAGTGGTTCATGAACGTGAACCATTTATTCCAACAGAACTTAAGTAGGCTTTGACAAGCCAATGTCACCCATGATCATGGCCTATGATTTTGACAAGCACAAGATAAAAACATCATTAATAACATTGCTTTGCTCCTAGACCAAAGAAATGTATCTCCCCAAATTAACCCTTACAAGCCAATATCAACCATGATCATGGCCTATGACTTTGACAAGCATAATAGAAAACATCATTAATAATATTGCTTTGCTCTCAGACACAAAGAAACGAATCTCCATAAATTAACTTTTATAAGCATATTCATATAAGGTCGGTATAAGTTATCATGACTGCTGATGCTGTTATTTCATGAAAATAGCCAAATTATGATTTATACACTGAGCATAGAACAATTCATGCTGCCTGCCAATCAAAAGCAGCATATGCCAATTCTTTGAATGTGTAAGCAACAGGGAACAAAGAGAGCCAAGCCAATTCAAGATTTCAAGTTACAGACCTCATATGTCATCGTTTTCCACCTCTCACCACATGCCTTCCCAATCTGAAACAAAATATCACAGGATTCATTAACTAGATGTTAGAGACAGAGAAGCAGAAAGAGATTCATTTGCTAAATTAAGAATGTGTTTTGAAACCATAACGTACATCACGCATCGACTTGATATCCGGATTCTGCTCTTGAAATTCCTTACGAAAATCCTCCCTTGAGTATAAGAGAAGGAAAACTTGGTTAGATTTGTGTCTTTCACAGAAGGACAGTCGCTTTCTTCAACAAAACCGCTAGCAGATCCTCAGATAAAGGCACCGAGGCTCACCATACAGAATATATATATATATATATATATATTCTATATACACATGAACCTAGGACATCTCAAGGCCCCATAAAGTATAAACTCTAACTTAACAACCAGAATCCCAGTTTGAAGGCAAGGAAACACAGCCCATTGGTAAGCCTGAAAACCGACTCAAAATTTTGCATATGAAGAGTGACGATAACTAAGAAATATGAAGATAGATTTTAACTCTAACACAAATTTGGCCAGAAGAACAGAGAAACAAAGACAAAACGTAGGAAGCATAAGAAATTGCAGCCAAGAGAAATGCTATTGTCAACAAAAGTTCACCAAATCTATGAACAGAAATGACACATAAGGAATACTTACAAGAAGTAAAAGAAAGCAGTTGGGGGTTTCTTTGGCATTTTAGCATCAATTTTTGAGTTCTTGTTCTTCTTTTGCTTCGATTTGGACCTTGACTTCGACTTCGGTCTCTTTTCTCTCTCGATGGCAACACTCCGTTGAGCTGACCTCTTCATTTTCTCACTTGATTTTATCCTTAACGCCATTTTCCCAGCATTTTTTCAAGCAACAGTAAAAATTGTTGACCCCAAAAAATCCTTACCAGCAAAACAAATAAATATAACAAAGAAAGAAAGCTAATACTACAGAATCAGATGGAAGAAGAAAGACATACTGATTGGAGGGTGATGATGGGTTCTGAGCAGAGGCAGCGGATGTTGAAGATGAACGAGATTTTTTCGACTTTGAAGCTTCCTTTGCCATTTCTTTTTTAAATCTTTTTGTTTAAAGTCCCTATTGCTCAGGCAGGCAGGAGAAAGAGACCCAGACGGCCAGACCGAGAGGTTCTGCTTGCTTTCTGTCCGCCGGCTAGGAGTCCACTCACCACCTTCCAAACGGACCACATTCAGACTTCCACGCGTGAGACTGACTGTAAGCCCCTGAACTCAGAGCCACATTATGGGCTTCGCTTTGTGGGCTCTTGGGAACCCTCCGACAGGCCCACACCTTTTTGAGCAAATTACTCATGATTTTTTCAAATTTTTTTAATATCGCTAGTAAAATTATAAAATTCATTAATAATGTATTTAATAATGATCTAAAATGATATTTAGATACTTATTTTAATATATGAAAATTTAAATGAAAATGGTATTAACATTTGTTTGCGTAGAGTAACCATTATAAAATTCCTTGTTCCTTTCAATAACAGATCATTGGGATGTTGATAATATCACATGCAAGCAAGTTTATATTTTCTCCTATATGATCTCGTATCAAAACTTGCCAATCACAAATGTAACGTACGATATAAGCGGTACTCATGACAAATTTTTATTTTAAATTTTATATAATATCAACTATAAAATAATTAATCAAAATATGAAATGTTATTAAAACATTTTTTTTTTATATTTTGAACTAAGATATGAAATATTATTATATTGGTCATGATTCACGTTTGATTTTCTGAGTAAAAAACAAATATGCATCAATTATATCTAAATTAAATATATTCAAAGATCGAATAATTTACTTTACGATAAATTTGATTTGATTTTAAATTTTTATAATTCGATTCAATATAAATTATTATGTAATTAATAAAAAATAATTTTATTTAAATTTAATTATATATAAATATAAATATATAAATATATATATTTTAAAATTTTTAAGCAATAATTGATTTTTATAAATGGGGCTAAACTCAAAAGTTTAAGCCTCGGCTTAATATTATCTGTGAACAACGAGCAACTTCAAATAAATTAATTTATTTAGAGGGTTCTATTGATCGAGTTATAGTTTTGATTATTTTGGGTTAAAAAATTGAACCGCTTTCGGAACGTGGATACTACGCTCACCACATCAACTCGTCCCCGTTGCCTGCGCGGCTGGTAGGTCATACGTGCAGCTCGAGGCCCCCCGAGCTTGTACAATTTTCTCAATCCAGATTTGAGCTATATATATATAGTGGCTAGTGTTTGTCCTTGGTATCCTTTTTTAGCAGTTTGAATTTAGTTATCTTCCTTCTACATTTTTTCCCCCTCTATTCACTTCGTTATCATCGCCCTGAGGTCTTCTTATCAACCATGGAAGCTCTCCAAGCCCAATCTCTTCGAGCTTCCCCTTTAAAACCTATCCAAAAACCCAATCTCAATCCCTATTTCCCTAATGTATCGAGACTCCCTCCCAGGCCAACCAAGAAATTCTCTTCCATTACCGCTTCATACCCTACCGTATCTGCTCCCAAGCGCGAGAAGGACCCCAAAAAAAGGGTCGTTATTACGGGTATGGGATTGGTTTCCGTTTTTGGAAATGATGTCGATACTTACTATGATAAATTGCTGGCTGGAGAAAGCGGTATCGGACCCATCGACCGTTTCGATGCTTCCAAGTTTCCTACCCGGTTCGCCGGTCAGATCCGGGGTTTCACGTCTCAAGGTTACATTGATGGAAAGAACGATAGGCGGCTTGACGATTGCTTGAGGTACTGCATTGTTGCTGGCAAGAAGGCCTTGGAAGCTGCTGATCTCGGAGGCGATAAGTTATCTAAGGTGGTTTTTAAATGGTTTTTGGTTGTTGGATTTTGTTAATTGAGCTGTTTTGCTCGTGATTTGCATGTTTTATTCTTGAATTACAGACCCAAAGTTTATTCTTTTACTGGCTTGCGTTGATGTGCGATATATACAAGAAATACTTGGTTCTTTATTGCATGACTTTTAAACCTTAGCAAGATTAGTTTAGTACTTTATTTTTATAGACCCTAATGCTTTTCTTTGCTTGTTGCTGCATATGTTCTTACTTCATTGTTTTTATATCATTATTTTGTTACTTAGCTCTTTTTTTTTTTTTTTTGTGGCTCGAGTTGAATGTTCTATAGTCTATGGTTGGTAAGCAATGGGATCGTTCCAATTTCTTTCTGGGTGTCTTTTTCCTTTGCCTCATCGAAAAATTTCTCTCCTTGGAATCTCTTTAGTATTATATTGTTTGTAACTCCTCATGCTTACATGTAATTTAAGTATAAGTGCATGATCCTTTGACTGGAACAGTATATCTTGTTTTGATTTAAGTAATGGGCTCATAACAATATTTTTGCTCTATTTCAGTGTTGACTCAGTTTTCGGATTTCTTTATCATTCAAACATAGAGCATTTTTATCCACAATTTGATGCTGCTCTTGATTGGAAAATTGTCATCTTCTGCATCTGCTTTCAAGAATCTTCATTTGAATGATTTCCACAATTTTTATGTGATCTCATATTTGAAAGCAATTAATTTATCAGATTACTAGTTTTATATTTAACATGTGATGCATCTGGATTAAATATGCCTTTGAAATGGTGGTTAAAAGGATAAAATTATTGATTAGGTTTATGATCGTTGTGGATAATTTTCAACCCTACAGAATGAAAAGATAAAAGGAAAATAGATATGTTGAGAGTGACATCTGTTCTTAGAATTGTACAAGCTCTTACCGGACTCTGGATTCATTATTTTCATTCTTTCTCTTGTCAAGTGAATCAGCTTATCTAATCATTATTTAATTTATTTTGTGCTTTGGCTTCATGTTGAAATTTTCGCTCTTGTTACTAGTGCTTCATTAAACCTTTTCTCTCTGTAGTGCTTACAGAATTTGTATTTGTTGCAGATCGATAAGGAGCGAGCTGGAGTCCTTGTCGGAACTGGTATGGGTGGTCTTACAGTGTTCTCTGACGGCGTCCAAAATCTGATAGAGAAAGGTTACAGAAAAATAACACCATTTTTCATTCCTTATGCTATAACAAACATGTCATCTGCCTTGCTGGCAATTGAGCTTGGTTTCATGGGTCCAAATTATTCAATTTCAACTGCTTGTGCCACCTCCAATTATTGCTTCTATGCTGCTGCCAACCATATCCGTCGAGGTGAGGCTGAATTGATGATTGCCGGTGGAACCGAGGCTGCAATTATTCCTATTGGGCTGGGGGGCTTTGTGGCCTGCAGGGCATTGTCTCAAAGAAATGATGATCCTCAAACTGCTTCAAGACCATGGGACAAAGATCGAGATGGCTTTGTAATGGGTGAGGGTGCTGGGGTATTGGTAAGCTTGCATTTATCAACATAACATGCTAATCCTATACATGCATCATTTAGCTTCTTTTTGGTGTTATGTTGTCTATTTCCTGTTAGCAACATGTTTTGCCTCCATTGGTGACATGTGGTACTGTTGTTAAGAGAAGTAGGCATTTTGCCAGGCTTTTTAAGGTAAAACTGTGGCCTGTGGGGGAGCCTGGCTATGGGTTGCGGGTATGTCTGCAATGAGATACTGACTGTTCCTTTACAATATCAAGATCTTCGCCATTGGAGTATGTTGTTTGATGCAGATGGAACCTAATTCACTACTTATGTGAACTTTCCTACGCATTATTGTGGTGTTAGGTAGGAATGAAGTATAGATGTTCACTGCTTGGGAGCTGGGGAAAAGATTCCAGTTATGCTTGCATACTTTTCCCTTTTTTATCACATAGAATTACTTGGTTCATGAGACGTAGTCTTCAGTTAATGGATGTTGCTTTTGCATACATATTATTGGTTTGCTTGCTACTTGTCTATTTACAGTTATATTCCACTGACTGATCCTGATGAGGGGGAAATGCAATAGCCTTTAATAATGAGTTATTTCTTTTGTTTTCCAGGTAATGGAAAGCTTGGAACATGCAATCAAACGAGGTGCACCAATTATTGCTGAGTACTTAGGTGGAGCTGTTAATTGTGATGCTTATCATATGACTGATCCAAGAGCTGATGGTCTTGGGGTGTCTTCGTGCATTGAGAGAAGCCTTGAAGATGCTGGTGTGTCTCCTGAGGAGGTGATTCCATGCTTTTTTACCCAATTCTCTTAAGTTATGGTTGGAGATATCCATCTTTTCTATCTATGTTTACCAACTCATGTGCAGGCTTTTAAAAAAAAAATCGATGTCACCAACAAATCCTCTGTTTTTAGGTGAACTGAATGGTAGTCTTTGAGTTGTCACCTCAAAGCATGTATCTAGTTAACTTCTCTTTCCTCATCTGTTATATTGTCAATTAGATCAAGGTTTCAATTTAAGTGATACTGTAAAGAACCGACCTAGTGGTTATGTTTCTTAAGTCATTAAAGTGACTGGTTAGTGATGGTGTTCACTTCAGATATGAAAGTTCAAATAATTGGGCTCAGAATGTAATTATTCTCTAAAATTTATGCATAATTTCAAAGGTGAAAAGCTAGCAAACTAAGCTTGTTTGGTTTTTCAGGTTAACTACATCAATGCGCATGCAACTTCTACTCTTGCTGGTGACCTGGCTGAGATAAATGCTATTAAAAAGGTATTCAAGAATACATCTGAAATCAAAATCAATGCAACAAAGGTACCTTCTCTTTCTCTCGTAAATTTCACAAAATTTGAGTTGACCATACTGTGATGTAGGTCTCTTGCTGTTGGCTAATTGCATTACTTCTTGTTTCAGTCTATGATAGGGCATTGTCTTGGTGCAGCAGGTGGTTTAGAAGCCATTGCCACTGTGAAGGCCATTACAACGGGATGGCTGCATCCCTCCATAAATCAATTTGTATGTGCCAGTTGCTTGTTTAATAAGCCCTGCCTAACCTCTGTTTTAATTTTTTCTGTTTTATTTATGATACTCTTTTTGGTTACTCAAAACATTTTTTATGATACCTTAGAACAGAACATCTTCAGATTGTTTAAAATATATTTTGTTCTTTCCTCTACTTCATCTTCAAAAATCTGCCATTCCCCAACAACGATATCTCATTTAATTCTCATAGAGTAAGTGATCTATTATTGTATGTACCTCTTTGAATGCAGAATCCAGAGCCTTCAGTTGAGTTTGACACTGTTGCCAACAAAAGGCAGCAGCACGGGGTTAATGTCGGTAAGACTCCTGAATCCTGATCCTTTTGCAGTACATGGCAAGTTCCTGTTTCAGTTTCAGTTTCTTCAAGCCTGTCTGTCTCTGTTCTATACTTAATTTCAATTGATTTGGATCAGAACCCATAACAATTCTAACCGACTTCTTTCTGATTCAGCAATTTCAAATTCTTTTGGATTCGGTGGGCACAACTCTGTTGTGGCATTTTCTGCCTTCAAGCCATGAAAGCCTCTGTCACGTATTTTTCTGCATTTATCGAGGAATCTGATAGATCTTGCTCCTCGAAGAGTCGTCAAACTATTTATCGGTTATTGAGGCTGCTTCAATCTTGTAACTTTTGTTGAGCCAATTTGTAGTTGTTAGTGTTGGATTAATTTTGAGTTTTTGAGTTCTAAGAATTATGAACCCATTCTTCTTTTTCCTGTTTAAAGTTAGAACAACTCTATTTACGAGGCAATTCATAAAGTAGAGATTTTGTTCTGTTCTTTTCTAAACTATCTGTTTGCAAGTGGAAGACTGAACTCATGCCCTTTTAAATCGGCATCGTTTCATATCATGTCAAGTGGGTCTTCATTAATTTCATTTCCATTGCCTTTATTGGGCCATGGAGATGGAGTCGGTCATTTGATTGGATTATAAAATAGTAGGTGAATTCCCGCCGAAATAGACTCATCCACTCATCCTCTTCCTTTCGCTATGCTTCCCACCAAAACTAGGCTCCCTCCCTCCCTCCCTCCCTCTAGCAGTAAATGCAAAGGCAAAGATTTAAATTAAGATTATCGAAGATCTTTTATTGTGTAGTGTTGATTATGTATGATTGTAGATGTACTGAAAATTATGGTAATTATTATGATCGTGATTTTTATTTTAATTTTTACAACTTTTTGTAAAATATAATAATTATAATAACTTTTCCGGTAGCTTAGAACACTTATTAACATCTTTATTCATAAAAGAATTAATTTTGACCGCATCAAATTCTTAGTTTATCAAAATTAATTTTAAATATACTAATAAAAGATTTTATTTCTATCACGTGTGGTCACAAAAAATTGAAAAAAAATTGCAATATCAGATTAACCTTTATGGTTAATTTTATTGTTGTTATTGTTGTTGTCGTAGTCGTGTGGTACTATGCTAGGGAGCAGAAAATTGAGCGTAATGGCTCGGGATTGTTTAAACCCTAATTTCAAAACAAGTGGGCTTGATGGGAGCCCAACATTTGTTTGTATTTAGCGTAAAATCCGACTCCACTGGGGATCGAACCCAGAATCTCTGGTTCCGTAGACCAGCGCCTTATCCATTGGGCCATGGAGTCATCTTTGGAAGCCCTCTTTTAAAATTGAAAGAAATTTAGCATCCGCTTAATTCCCGCCAAGGCATTCTATCCTTTCCCTTGTTCCCGCCAAAACCATGGTCCCTAGTAGGGCTGAAGAAGAAAAAGGAAAAGAAACCTCATTGCAATAGCGATTTGGTGTTTTCCTCTCAAACCTGTAGCGTAGAATATTAGGAAAGAAAAGAAGGGGAGCGAAAAATTAAAAAAAAAGAAAGAAAAGAAATGGAGTTGGGAGCTCAAGATTATGCTGATAGGAAGAAAGATATCAGCCAATTCTTGTCTCAAGATGTACTTTTCCTCCATCCCTTCTCATTTTTTTTCGTTTTTCTATTTTTAATAAATATTCTTATGGATAACTTACCCATGGTTTTATTTTGTTTGTTTGTTTAATTGATCGATCAGATTTACCAAGATGAAATCAAGGCTATGATAAATCACAAGCGCCGCCGCCTCATCGTCAATATCTCCGATCTCCACTCTTTTAACAACTTGGCTCCTAGGTTCGCTCTCTCTTTTCTCTTTTTGTCATTCCTTATCTTTTTCTTTTGTTACTTTTAAGCGTGTTGGTTAATTTAAACTGATTTGCGTTTTTGTTCATTGTTCTGAGTTTTTTAGGATTCTGAAGAATCCGAGTGAATATATGCAACCATTTTGCGATGCGGTGACGGAAGCTGCTAAAAGTATTGACCCAAAGTACTTGAAAGAAGGAGAAATAGTTCATGTGGGATTTGAAGGCCCTTTTGTTTCTCGTCGCGTCACACCCAGAGAGCTGCTCTCCGAATTCATTGGCTCAATGGTCTGCGTCGTCGGCATTGTCACCAAATGTACGATTCCTCGAATCCACCCAGGCCCTTTTTGTTTTCTTTCTAATTTGAAGTACACTTACATTTTTATTTTTTTGTTCATATAATGTGGCAAAAATTGAATTTAGGATTTAGTTAAAAGTAGGCACATGCTTTGAAAATTGCTTAGGTTGGGTCTAGAAAATTCGTAATGCTTTTCGGGAACTTTCCTTATGAATGTTATTGTTGTTTTCTGCTTTGTATATAATTAAAATGATCCTATCTCAATTTAGGTTCTCTGGTAAGACCAAAGGTTGTCAAAAGCGTTCACTTTTGTCCCGCCACTGAAAGCTTCACTGTTCGGGAATATCGAGACATCACCTCCAACAATGGCTTGCCGACTGGGTCTGTGTATCCTACCAGGGTAAGTTCCACTGTTTGTAGATTTCCTCATATCAGTATGGCTACTGGATTAAGCATTGTCTCATGGGGAAATATTGTTGCAGGATGAAAATGGAAACTTATTGGTGACAGAATTTGGTTTGTGCCAATACAAAGATCACCAAACCTTGTCAATTCAAGAAGTGCCTGAAAATGCTGCACCTGGTCAGCTTCCACGAACTGTTGATGTCATAGTTGAGGATGACCTAGTTGATTCATGCAAGCCGGGAGATCGTGTGGCTGTTGTAGGGATATATAAAGCTCTTCCAGGAAAAACCAAGGGTAGTGTGAATGGTGTTTTCAGGTATCTCTTAATTAGTGCATCATTTGAAAGTAAATCTTAATCCTCCTTGTAGTTTGGTCTTTTCTATTTATAGTCCTGAATGCGCAATTTTCCAACGTAGGACCGTCCTTATAGCTAACAATGTCTCTCTGCTCAATAAAGAGGCTAATGCACCCATCTACAGTCCAGAGGACCTGAAAAATATTAAGAAGATAGCAGAGAGAGATGACACATTTGACCTGCTTGGTTACTCGCTTGCACCTTCTATATATGGGCATTCATGGATAAAGAAAGCTGTGATTTTACTGATGCTTGGTGGAGTGGAAAAGAATTTGAAGAATGGCACTCATTTACGAGGGTTAGTTGTACTCTTACTATTTAAGTGTCTTTGTAGTTATACATCTGATAAATCATGGCCCTACTAATTGTTATTCCTTCCTTTTAGCTGTGTCTTGGTTCTCATTTTATGCTTTATGTAGCTGTACCACTATGCCTTAGCTTATATGGTGTTTAACTCTTAACATAAGCTAAATCCTTGCTCCTTTGTAGGGACATTAACATGATGATGGTTGGAGATCCATCTGTAGCAAAATCTCAACTTTTAAGAGCAATCATGAACATTGCTCCTTTAGCCATTTCAACTACTGGTAGAGGTTCTTCTGGTGTTGGTTTGACAGCTGCTGTCACCTCCGACCAAGAAACAGGTAAGAGCATTTCAATTGATTCTAGCATTTCAGCTTATGGTCCCCCTTTTTTTCTGAGAGGAAATTAAACATCTCTGTTATCAGGAGAAAGACGTCTGGAAGCAGGTGCAATGGTCCTTGGTGATAGAGGTGTTGTATGCATTGATGAGTTTGACAAGATGAATGATCAAGATCGTGTTGCGATACATGAAGTCATGGAGCAGCAGACTGTAACTATTGCCAAGGCTGGTATCCATGCATCATTGAATGCTAGGTGCAGTGTAGTGGCTGCTGCGAACCCCATATATGGAACTGTAAGTGTATATTGGTTGTTAAGATGTACTTTCACTGCACTAGCAAGTTTGTTAAAAAAATAAAAATCTTGAGTTTATAATAGGTGTTTGTTCAATATGCAGTACGATCGTTCATTGACTCCAACAAAGAACATTGGACTTCCAGACTCTTTGCTTTCTCGTTTTGATTTACTGTTTATTGTATTGGATCAAATGGATGCTGATATTGATCGTCAAATCTCTGAGCATGTTTTAAGAATGCATCGGTTTCGCTCTGCTAGTGATGGAGGTAGGCAAAGAGTTTTCTTGTGTTCTTGAGACTGGTGGCACATATACTTACTAATGTAATTAATAACGCAGGCGAGGCAGCTCTTGATGGAAGTTCAAGATATGGAAGGGAAGATGAAGCTGATGCTGAATCATCTGTTTTTGTCAAGTATAACCGAATGCTACATGGGAGAAAAACAGAAAGAGGTCGGAAGCGTGATACCCTTAACATAAAATTCCTCAAAAAGTATATTCATTATGCAAAACACAGGATTCAGCCAGAGCTGACTGATGAGGTTGCGGTTACTCTTTTCTTTTACTACACATACTTATTTCTTCATTCCTTCATTATTCCATTTATATTATCTTGTCATTTGCATTGACTATTTTCTTCTTCTTTCCTCTCTTTTAATCAGAACGAACAATGTACATGGTAATTCTGCAATATCTTTTTTAAAAGAAACCTTAATTACATGTTAACTTGTCTCCCCGACCATCCTCAACTTACTTATCCAGGGCATACTCTAAAGTATTGTCATTTGCAGGCTTCAGAACACATTGCAACAGCTTATGCAGATCTCAGAAATGCTAGTTCAAATGCAAAGGTTTGTTTTTGTAATCATCCAACCAACACCTTGATATACGTACCTCAATTGGTAATTCTAATTCCGTGATTGGTGTTTGTAGACGGGTGGAACACTTCCAATCACAGCTAGAACCTTGGAAACTATAATTCGTCTGTCAACTGCTCATGCAAAGTTGAAGTTAAGCAGGAAGGTAATCATTTCTTAAAATGAAAGAAGCCGTTTAATGTAATGTGATGGTATTTGGGATTCCTGACCCCGTCCATCATATATTTTTCTTTTCCGGAACTTGATTTTATTACTCTTTAAATTCAATTTTTATTCTTTAGGATCAACTATGACCAAAATTATTATGGTGATTTCATGTTTATATGTCTTTGAATTGTGTTTGACCCTTGTTTATGGCTGCTTCATTATATTTCCTTGTATATGCTTTTGGGTTTTATGCCTTTTATTCATAGTTGTATTGCATTATGATTTACAATGGCAGGTTACGAAGGTTGATGTTGAAGCTGCTCTGAAAGTTTTAAATTTTGCTATTTATCATAAAGAATTGACAGAGATGGAGGAGCGTGAACAAGAACGACACAAAGAAGAAGAGAGAAAACGAAGAGCTGATCGTCAAGGGTAAGCATGCAATAAGCCTTTCAACAATGTGGATTTTACAAATGCATGTTGCTTACAATTTTCAAATAAATATTGGCTATAAGCCTTCAGATTATCTTTATAATTTTGATACCACCTTTGTTTTAATAAATTTCTTATCAAAAAATTAGTAAAGAATCAAATTTATCCAGATGTGGCTGACCTTCTCTTCGTTTGCTTTAATTAGTCCAACTGCAGATGCTATGGAAGTAGATGATCCTCCAATAGCCCAGCAGCCCACTGCTACCGACTCTGTTGAAAGGTCTGAGTCCTAATAAACACTTCAATTACTAGTCAACACAAGTTTTTTCCATCAAAATCAGCTCTACTCTATAGTTTTACGTGTTCATTTTATATTCTTTTTTGCGTCTCCTTGTTGATGGATTGCAGAATAGAAGCTTTTAAAGCTATATTCGGTCAACATATGCGCGCGAACCACAAGGATACTATATCTATTGCAGAAGTAGAGGATGTCGTCAACATTGGAGCCGATGTCCGTTACTCAAGGGCCGAGATTATGTCCATATTAGAGGTAATGTTAAGAGATGGTTTTGAGATGGGAATATTAATATGAGTTTTTCATATTCTAAATGATGAAGGGCATTGGCATCCCTCCCTTCTTATTTGGTATAAAATTTTGAAGCTCAAATTCCCTTGCGCTTCACACAACAAATTGACATGTTTTTTATTCCATCTTGCCAAAATATAGGAAGGCTATGTAGTAACAGCCAATTTTTTTCTTTCACAATTGTCAGAAACTGCAAGATGATAATATATTGATGATAGCTGGCGAAACCGTGCATATGATAGTTTGAGATTAAGAGAAGACCTGGATTGATCAAACTACGCAGGTACGGGCTGCTTTTGTATCATGCAATGCAATCGCAGTTGTGGCAATTGTGAGACTGGGGGTGGATCTGGTTCACTTTGGCATGGAAGTCCTTGGTTTGCAGAACTCATGATTTATTCTAAGATTGTCATTAAAAGAATGATTGTAGGTTGTAGCCGATAGGTGAACTAAGAAATGGCTTTACATGTATTATAATTTGATGTCACCTATTGCTTTTAGGAGGGAAGATGCAGAAAGTTGAGATCATCTGTTTATAATGATAATTCGCTAATGCTTTACTGAATAAATTGCAAGCCATAGGTGGTTTTTTTTTTTTTTTTTGAGTCTAATTTCAACGGTTTCTTTGTGGATCTAATTCTAAGCATTACTCTTATGTAGGAAGTGCTTGCAATTGTCTGCCATGTTTCCATGACTTTAATTTGGTGAGAGTCGGTCAGTCAGTCCTTCCTAGGGGTGTGTAAACAGCTGGAGATAAAAAGCCCCGGTCCAGTTCGATGGAGTTTCACCCCCAGAGAATAAACACCGTGGAGGAAGTTAAAAAGATACAATAAAACGCTGAGGCGAATAAATCAAGATTTTTTTTAACAAGATATTACTTCGAAAAGAACATTTGAATTTTTCAGTCTCTTCCAGCGTCTACAATGCCAGTTGCTTGGAATAAACTCGAGCAACAATACAGAACGAAAGTTGGGGGGGGGGGAGGAGAAAACAAAAAGAAAACAGATTAGGACAAAATATTCACCAAAGTAAAATTAGGAAATACAAGGGCATTAAATTCAAAAGAAGCATGCAACAATAGAAGCCAAGGCAGCAGCGAGTGCAACAGGAACACCCAGAGCCACTCCACCACTTTCCATCGGTGCTGGTGCAACCGCCCCTTGATCTTCCCTCAAAGCTAAGACTCCAGTGGCAAAAACAGTTAGAACCGTGATGTGTGCAATCAATCAAAATCATGGCCATTTTGCTACCCTCCATCGCTCACCAATTCAACTAAACCAGCACTCTTCTTTGAGAAATTACGGAGTGAGTGAGTGAGAGAGGAGCTAATTGAAACTGAGTCTCTTTCGACTCAAATGTTTTTATAGGTCAAGGTTACGCTAATAATCATATTATTTTGCCAGCTATGTTTTGTTGGTTAAACCACAAACAAAATCATTTGAAGGCAGTGTAGTGTGCTTTCAGTTTAATTATTTTATTATAGCAGCCTGGACTGATGGTCAATTCAACCACGTTTTTGCTAATCCCCATTTCCCAGCGAGGATAATCTTGTATCATACGTTATTTTTCAGCATTAGATAATTGGGTTTTCGTTGAATAATTCATGGGAACTTTATGTGAATATTATATATTTTTTCACTCTCCCAAATAAATATTTATTCTTCCATTTAACCTAAAGTGTATTAACTGTTAATCTCCCCTTAATCATCGTCAAAAGGTTTGCCAATTTAGAAATGGGGGAACATGTTAGAGAATCAGCTTCAAGATTCTTTACAGTGATATAAATATGATTATATGGGCATTTTAAGGCATAATTTAACATATAAGTAACATGGTTAGTAGCCTAAAAATATAAATTAGGCAAAAAAAATGATTAAATATAGAGTGACAGTGATTTATTTGGAATTTTTGTCATTGTAATTTCATTGCTTTTGGGAACAGAATGCACTTAAGCAGTTTTCAGCGACAGCTGAATCATTATTTCCGTCATGGTTTTCTAGCACTGTATATAATTTTCACTTACCTATATATATATATAATTAGGTGAAATTCTTAGATTTAACAAATAAGATTAACAAAATAATACATATTTTTTTAATATAATATAAAAAAATGACAATTTCTTGATCTCTTTATCGGAAAATTTCATTACCCGAATATAAAAACGAACTGTATATAGTATTGGGGAAAGTACGAAATTTGGTCAATTATAGAAACACTAGAGACCAAATTAAAAAACAAAGGCAAAAACTTACTCTTGTCCAAAGAAATTCTCACCCAAAAAGGTCCAAAACTTTGTGCTTTTTGGGCCATGAAATTTCTGAGAGCCCAACAGTAAATTGGATAAATTGGAACGTTTTGTTTACTTCAGCAAACTAAAAAGAAACGTCAAATCGTAGTGTACCCAAAAAAGTACTCTCTACATTCTGCATGATGAGCAGCACGTCGGATTTCCGGAAAAAATTTCAACGACGGGAAGATCAGCTAAGAGAGATAGAAGTTCTCCTAATCTCAGCTCAAGACCTCAAGAACGTGAAGCACTTGACCAAAATGAAAGCATACGCAGTTGTCTATGTTGAAAAGGACCGCGCGGCGAAAACCCACGTGGACGAGCATGGAGGGACCAACCCGACGTGGAACGAAGTGGTGAAGGTGAAGTTCCACCCAAAGCTGGCGGAGAACGATGTGTTGGCGGCTCTGAACGTCGACATATACGCGCATGGGCACGTGAGGGAGAACCCCGTGGGAAGTGCAAGGGTTTTGCGCGCTGCGATGTGTTGAAAAGAGGTGATGCTTCTGAGCCGGTTGATAACCCGATTCAGTGCATGACGGTGCAGGTTTGGAGGAGTTCGGGCAGGCCGCAAGGGTTGCTTAACTTGTGGATTCCGCCAACCGGGAGGTTCTTGATGAGGAGGGAGTCTTTGTCGTTTAGCGTTAAGGAGGCGGCGGAGGAAGACGACATTGAAAGAGAGGTGGAGGTGACGCTTGGGGTAGGTGTGAGCGGTGGAGAGGAGGGGTGAGTAGTGGCGGTGACAGTGGTTGCTGTTCTTTTTCTGTGCATGTAAGACGCGTGTCGAAAATTAGGCTTTGTTGTTTAGTACAAAGAGTAGATTAAAGATATGCATGAATATTGAACTTTGAGATGGAAAATGAATGCAAAGTTCACGAGATATTATGACATTCAAACTTCATAAGCTCCTTTTTTTTTTTTTTTAATGACCGTACCAGAGATTCGGGGTTCCATCCCCAGTGGACTTCCATCTTCTAATATGTATATATATTGAAACTTCATCATATTCTGCTTCTGTTTTCTGAAAAAACAACTTCGTAACAAACAGCCATTTGCTACAAATCACTAATACCATGAAATAAATGAAATCTACAGCAGCAATACTTCAAATGATAATTTACAGCTAAAAGAGTAAAACATAGCTTAATCCAACATTCTACTTATAACTAAGTTAACCTGTTGACAGTCTAAAGATTAATGAAAACCTCAGATTGATAACAATCCTACATCACGTTTATTGGCTACAACGTATTCTGTACAATAACCAAAGGGAACTCCTACTGGCTGTCTATGCCAATGCTGCAAGTGCAAACTCATATTCCACAGACAGACATAATACATAATGAATTTTTTGACAGCAAAATCAGCCTCAACCAAATTGGACAGATAAATGAGGATGGTACCCCTGCAATGGCCATATCTTTGGGAAGAGTGATGTAAAAACCAGTGAATGAATCTATTTTAGCGAGCAAAAACCGGTGAGTTGATTTGTACACTAAATATTGTTATGAACAACAAAGGAAATCAGTAGAAGTTAGTAAACAAATAAAAGGAGTTTCAAAAAGTGTGCTTAAGAATAATCCAGCTTTTTTCAATTGCAGAAAGTAGTGATGACAGAGCCTATAACATGCTTGTGTGCTTAGACAAAGCAGCTACTCAGGTAAGCCTGATGCTTGCTAATAAAAGTACTGCACCGATCTCCTTTCTAGCTTCCCCCAATCAAGTTTGTTCTGTTTTTGATGTAGACTTCAGTTTCTCCAGTTGTTTCCGAAGATAGGCCTGCCTGAGTTTCTCACGGCGTGCCGCCGCTTGCTCTTGCCTTCGCAATTTAAGTTCAGACACCCTTTCCCTCGCTTGATTTGCTTCTTCATGAACTTCCCTGTGAACAGCCATCGATTAAATAATTAAGGCCTTCATTTTTAGTTTCATGACAAAACCATCTATATCAATATGATACAAAACATAGCCTCGTGCAAGCATACAAAAGCAATCCAAAAACAGTCTTCTTAGCTTAACTTTAAAGTTCAGATTTTTAATAATTACTTGCAATCTTCAGTAACTTGAGCAATGCCTTAGATTACCATAATCACATATCAACTTTTCTAGACCATGCAATCCACGGACTAGTCACTAGCATATTCAGCTATACCACTCCATCAGGCAATTAAATCATTAAAAATAAGCAAAGACGAAATCAACCAGCCAACCATTGATTGTAGCGATGAATTAGAAAAGGGGCATCAACTCAAATTGACAGCTGCTTTTCCAAAACTTTGGGCCATTCATACCTACAAAGCTCCGAATACATTTGCACAAAATTCTTAGAATTACACATAATTTAACCTCAAATCCGTAAGCACTAGACATTATATAACGCAAAGGGAATAAAGACTATCAAACACCTCGACACTAGGAGCTTGCTTCACTAGTGGTTAAATCTCTTAGACCTCAAATAAGCTATAATCAAACGCTATATGCAACTATCCAAACTGTCACAACAGGAAAATAAGTCTGAAATTGTAAACTCCATTGAAAAGTTGATCATAAGGTTTACCTGAATTAACATAACATTTATCGGAAAGAGAACTAAAATCCTCACCTTACAAAACGCTTATGCTCATCATTGTCAACGATTCCAGCTGTTCTTCCTGGCCCTACAAACTTCGTGTTAAACAAGGAAGCACCATCATCACTCTCACCGCCTTGATCTCCTGCTTGTAAATTATCCGAAGCATGATCAGCTCGAGGCTGCTGGGATTCCTCCTCCTCAATGCCCTTCCTGAAAAAATCAACACAATACTTCTCCTTATCTTCCTCATCCGACAACTCTCCTTTCACTAACTTATCATATAACTCAGCTTTCTTCTCCAATGCCGCGTAACTTGCTGATCCATCATTCACCGCCTTCAGCTCCAGCTTGTCCCTATAATAAACAAAAAAAATTGAGAGAACCAAAGAGGGAAAAAAAAAAAACCCTCTAATTACCTCAATTAGATTAACTTTTATAAGAAGGGTAAAGAAATATACTTGAGGGCACGAGCGTCGACGCCGGAGTTCTTGAGGGAGAAGGTATCATGAGGGGCGATCTTTTTCTTGGCGCGGTGATACTCGACATCGGGACCGTTTAATTCCTTGGATTTCTTAGATTCTTCCTGGGATTTGTACAGTTGGGCTTTGAGTTCTAGGATGGAGGAGGCACCAACGCCTTCGATAGCGCGGTGTTTCTTGGGCATGATGGAAGATTCCGTTAGCCATCCTAGCGACTCCACCACCACCCTCTTCTTCTTCTCTTCCTCTCCCATTTTTACTCGATTTCTTTACAACTCAGATATCTATATGACTCCCTCTAGTATTCTATTCCCAGAAATTTCTCTAGTTTAAGAAACGAAATGATTTGTTAAGGACGAAATTTCTGTGCTGCAGTTGCCGTACAAAAGTTGTCTCCTTCAAAATCCCCCCAAATATGAAAAGATCTCGAATAATCCACCCTAGAAAATTCCGGGTCGGGTGGTGGGTAATTTTAGTTTTAGGAGAAAACACCGATGCGTGAAGTGCACGCTGGCTAGCGGACGCAGAAATGGTTTTTGCGCGTCCCACTCTCCCCCGGTCTCATTCATATTCTTTTCCTTTTCGACCCTATTTCTTTTTGAAATTCTATTTTGACCCCAATTATTTATACTCCTACCCTTGAATTTTTTTGACTGACCTTCTGGTCCCTCTTCAAAGTGTAAGTAACATGAAACAAAAGTATAATCAACTCTTTCATTTGTTGGTTTCCAATTAATCCATTCGTTTTGTAAATTGACTGCAAACTTCAAAAGGATATTCCTGGTTAAAATAAGTGGGTTCCTTCATCAAAGCTATGCATTAAAGCATCTTTTCATTAATTCCTCAACTAAATAATAAGATTAAATCTTTTGCAGAATCTATATAATCATCGCCCTTTATGTTATATTCAATGAGCAATTTTTAAAGAGGAGCAAATGACTGAGATCATCCCAGATTCGGTAGGTAATCCTCTGCTCTAAGTTAACCAAAACCCTTTTTTCTTTTTTAGGGGGGTAACCTGGTAGATTTTGTATGGTTGTTAACCAGCTATATAAACTTCAAATGCTACAAAAACATCAAACTCTAAAGTGGAAAACAACTTTGTTCGCAGATATGATTGTTTACGGTTAATAACACTGTTGGTGGGTAGAGTGACCGATTGAGAATTAAATTAACATCGAATTCTAACATTAAATTCACATACCATACCAACATTTATAGGTAAAAAGAAAAAAAAAGAACGAGATATTGAAAACCAAAAGAATCGGGTTCAACCTGTCTGACAGACTAGGCTTCTCAAATGAAAAAAAATATCAGTATCAACTAACTGATAGAAGTTCACTTAACAAAAATTTCAGAACTTGGAACCGCCTTTTAAATCTGCTTTTATCAAATGACAGAAATTTACCTAAACAACTTGGGCCTTGATGCTTTGTAGGTTGTCCTCAGCTTCCTGGTAGGTGGCCTCACCTCCTTGAACACCAAGGGGAAGTTGATTTTCGAGTTATGGAACTGCTTGGTGCTGTCCCATTTCCAGAGCTTGGCTGGGATGGTTGCCGTCTTGATAATCTGAATGCAAGGGAACCTGACTCGGTGGCGTGAAGCCATCTCAGTGTACATCTTTTCAACAGCTCCATTCAAAGTAGTTGTCACGGTATTCCTTGTACATGTTGTGATAACCAGTACGGCGTTGATACCGAAGCCAAATACGATAATTCTTAATCGTAGTCGGATTCTTCTAAAAAAATCTGCAGAGAATTTAAATTAGACAAGGTGAATGAAAAGAAAATCGAACAATGTATAACAAATTAAGTTCTGTTAGGCATATATGATAATCAACTGCAATAACTGTAACTTCTCTTTTGTCAAAGTAGAAGCCACCTTACAAAATAATAACTGACTTGGTAATCACCAAGTACAGAAAACAGTGGGAGATCACAGCAGAGGCAGGGGTTATAATTTGTTGGCAGCATCTTGTTTTCGAAGATTTCAAACCAATTTAGATGCCAAGAACAGCATTCGCATTCAAAATCTTAAATATGTAGTCCTAAAAAACTTAGTTGATCGAATCATTCAATGCAATAGCATTCAAAAAACAAAACAAGTTATCTAAAGTACTTTTCTACAAAGAAAAGCGAATAGCACAAAATACCAGAAACTTCATATTCAAGATGCATGAGATTCCTAAAAGTGTAAACAAGATGGCATAAAAGCCAATAAGATAATATGTTTTGTCCCATCTAATTCCATGTTCACAGGACAAATTCAAAGACAATAGTTGATCAAAACAAATTTCCATCTAAATTGCCTGGACATAAGCTAAATGCGGGAAATCCCAAAAACCAGTTTCAGGCAATAGCCAGCATAACCCCAGCACTATCAAAATTGTTAGAAAAATACAAATAAAAGGATAGTTCGATAGTTCTATTCACATTTCAACATATCATCCCATAATAAATAACTTCATAAGGAGTGAACCACCAAATAAATAACACTGAGCACATACTTCATTGATGGCAAGGACTTGACCATTGCTCTTCTTAACCTTCTTCAGCTTCCTCAAGAAGTACTGATTATATTCAATGGCCAAACACAAATGTCAGAAAACCTCAAACAATTTTAGTCAAATGGGAATCAAATTAAACCCCAAAATCAAAGATGGAAATCATAATAATTACGAACCAGAACTTGGACTTGGCCCGAACCTCATTGGTGGCCCAAAGCTTCATCCTATAAATCTCGGGGTGTTCATCGATCTCCTTTGGGAGAGCCCTCCCAACAGCTTGGTACTTGAGAAAAGGCAATCATAAACAAAAACTAAATCAAAACTTCCACTTCTTTTTCTTACATTAATCATTACGTCTCCCTTTGGTTGCTATTGAACTCATCAAAACAAAAGAAAATGAAGCTCTTTTAGACTTTGCTGGGTAGCATGAAAAGAAATTAAAAAGATGAAAAATTAAAAGAAAAAGTTAATAAATAAAAGATATATTTTTATTTTACATTGGAATGTTTGATTGGAAACATGAAAAAATAGAAGAAATATATTTTCTTTTCATTGATTGCTTGGAATGATTGAAAAAAAAAAAATGAAAAGTAATTATTTTACTATCATACCTGTATCTTTTTAAGTAAACATACTCAAATTTTTTTTTTTTCACATTTTCATCTTCTTCTATCCATCTTTTTACTGTTTCATTCTACCAAGCACAGTCTTTATAGTATACTTTACCATACAATTTCCAATGAGAAGAAAAAGAAGAGTTTGAGTGGATCGAAACCAAGCATTACATAACCAAATTAATACATTTAACGTAAACTTGTCTAGAAAGAAAACACCCAAAACGGGGAATAATCGTAGAATTCTAAAGCGAAAAGAGGGAAATCAATAAAGATTGCATTGGAGATCCGAGAAAAGAGAAGTGTTGGCACTTATCCTGAAAATAACCATGTCTGAAGAATAGCGCGTTCTTCTCTCTCACTCTTCAGCTGAATGTAGAAGAATACGAAATTGGCGTTTTCTGTACATCTATTTACCAAGATGATCCTTACTTATTAAGTGATAATTGTGTTTTAAAATATTTTAAATTTATTTGTTGTATTTATATTTTATATTATATAAATTTTAAAATATAAAGGTATTTATTTTTATATAATTATTTTATATATTGAAGGAGAAAAAAATTTATAAATGAAGTTTGTGATTTTACTGTCATCCATAAATTTTATTTGTGAAATTTTTTTCACTATTGAACAACAAAATAATTATCCTTTTATATTTTTATTTTTTAATTATTTTTTTGGTTCCATTCGTATTGTGTATGATACTATTGGATATATGACAGAGAGGCGATTAAGTTTTTTCATATTTTTGTTACTTTTTTTTTTATTCTCAAAATAACCTATGATACTATGAGAAGATGTTGGAAACTCGCTCGTTGAAGGAGCGATTTCTCACCTTGAAGTTAGGAACTTGCCAACTGAATAGACGAGTGGACAAGTTTTCAACATATATCGAAAATCGATTTATTTCTAGAATTAATCTTTAATGAGCTTATTTCAAATATATATATATATATATATATATATCTATTTATATAAAAAAGCCGGGTGGTTAATGAGACAAGATGAAAATATAATCAATCAATGGATTATTTACTTATTTTCTTTGGGAATGGGCGGTGCTTAGTGGATTAAGCACTGATAATTAGAGTTTGCTTTTGGACCTAATCCGGGCTTTCTAGAATTGGGGCTATTTAATTTTGAATTTAATAAATTGGACCTTGTCGATTGGGCTGGATTTTCATTCTCTGTTTCTGAGAGGGACATAGTTATATTAGTTGTATACTAATATAAATGCCATTGTTTTTACTAAAAATATTATAAAAGTCCATAGTTGGAACTTTCTTAGTTCTCGCTTATGCTTTTAGTCGTTTGTCTGTACTCTGTTTATAGTTGAATTTCCGACTTTTTAAGAAAAATAAAATCTTATCCAAAACATATATATTATTTATAAAAAGAACAGCATAACAATATGAATAAACACAAAAGTTTTTACATAGAATACATATAAACGTGCAAAAAATTATTTAAATTAAAAACAAATGAATTCATATATGTATATATGAAAGATCATTAGTTTATAAATAAGTTAATCTAAACATGGATCAGGTTTACCTTGTAATTATTATTTTATATTTGTCAAAAGCATTGAATTTTGATTACTTTTTTTCTTTCTAAGATTTTCTTTCGACGATGTCATTAATTAGACTGACGGCAAATGTAAAAACTTTCTCGATAATGCAGAAGCCAAAGGAATTCGACAACGGAGAAAAGTCATAAATAGTGCCTTTTTTTTCCCTTAATTTATTTGTTACGTCTTGGAATTCAATACGACCAGACACCCAGTTGTTTTTAAATTTCTTCGTCTCTCTACAAAGTTGATCATAGAATGTAGAAATTAAATCGACGCAATATTATTGTGCCAACTGCATCATAAAGCAAAAGATTTCATCTTGTGTGGTTGCATCTGATTGTTTTTTAATTATTAATTTTGTTAACTTTCAAAATTTTGAAGACAAATCATTCGACAGTTTGTAATTACATTAATCTACTAAAAATTCTCATGACCATGCATCCATTGCACTCTTCATATATATATATATATATATATTCAATAAAAGAAGAAAAATATGTCATTTAAAGAAATTTCATTTAGATTTTTAGATCAATCACAAAAGGAGATTTTACTTCCGTCAACGAAAATCGAACGCAAATCTCACACGCTAAATATTTTCTTTTTATCACGTCAATCAACCTCGTTGGTTTTATGTACGTAGCTCTACTAGTGACACACACAATTGTTTATTTGGAATATGTATGAATCAGGGGGCCTAAGACACAGGAAAACTGCCAATTGCTATGGAAACAAATGAAGATAATATTTTACTTGTGTAAATAAAAAAAATAAATAATGGAATTTCTCATTTTATTATTATTATTTTTTTAAGAAATGAAGAAAGAGAAAGAAACATCAATAGTTTTGATATTGACGGATGAGAGATTCAAAAGAACAATATACACCAATCCTTGAGTACTCAAAAGGTTCAGCATTTTATTTATTTATTTGTTTTTTTTTTAATTTACTGTTGATTGAAACTAAGAAGCTGTAAGCTTGAAGTTACGCCAAATTTAAATTCCAGCTTCATTTTGGACTCAACTCTCACTTATTTGTTAATTTCTTTTTTGCTGTTTTATGACGTGAAATGTATATAATTTGTTATTTTTAATTAAAGGGAAAATTGGCGAAGGAACTTCGGAAATGACTGATGAAGGAATGGTTTTAGAAATATATATTAGCTAATTATTTCGTCCTATTGGCATTGAGGGGGGAAAAATTAATTTAATAGGCACAATTTGACGAGGGAGGTGAAGATGTCATATTCGGGCAAATAAATATAGCGTCAAAATCTTCCTAGGGCGGCACTTGTTTCTGTCCCGTCGAAAAGTCTGATAATGTTGTCAAGAAGACTAGAACATAGTTACCCACAAGGAAATAAAAAGATTAAAAAGGGAAAAAAATTAAAGCTTGCTTGTTAATTAGAATTTTGAAGTATTTATTATTGAAAAGGCGAAAAGCCAATCGAATTCTGATTTTTTTCCAAAATTAAGAAACAGCATGGAGATGTTGAATCAATGTCATTACTATCGTCAGCCACTATTTGTTATATTCATTTAATACGAACAATATGATGTCTCGTGCAATTTTTAAAAAATGTTTTTAATTAAAGAGAGTATATAATATTGAAAAGAAAGAATCATTTCAACTAATACTCCTACTAACTTATATGATAATAATTCAAGATTGAAGATACTAATACAGACTTTAAAGTAGAATTCACCTTTGTCCCCATGCAATGCATGCCATTCCTTCAACATTGGGAAGGGTTGAGAGGCAATAAGTAAGTTTGTCAGAGCCAGTGAATAGTTTATTTGGATTCCCCGCCACAACCGCAGACTCTGCCATGTTATAACTCGGTAACTTGATATTTATATTTTGTCAGTTTTCTTTGGAAGTTTAGCGATTAATAAATTGTTGTTTTTATTTGTGTGTTTGCTGGCAGTGGCAGCAGCAAGGAAACAAGAGATGTTAACAGCAAAGAACAAAAAGAGATCGTCAGATGATGGGAACAACGGGGGCATGGAGCTGTCTCTCTTGGCCTGCTCAAACCAGACGGGGCAACGAGTTTCGAGATTTTCTTATTTTCTGACAGACTTGGAATAATCAAAAGAAAATGTTAATCAGTATGTAACCTTAATTAAGGTGATATTAATATAGTTCATATATTATTTTGCAAAAATAATTTATTATAAATGCAGAAAAACTGTTTTGCTATACTAAATAGAAAAATCTCATTGGTGAACGTAGCAGCATTTTCTCCCAAGTAAATCATTAACTTTCTGGGCTCATGATATGTGTCAAGCATGCATCAGCGATCAAATCGCGATCCCCCATTCAAAGTTCAAACAAATCTTTTCAGAATTCAGACACAATATATCTTTTTTGAAATCTTGACCCATTAGTTGAAAATGGCTTCGGTTAAAGTGCCACTTGCCAAATGCCAATCTCCAATTGGCTTAGTTTGGACCAGAAAATTAGGCAGACTGTTTTTTTCTATTTTTGTTTGATTGAAAGTTGGTTGTTTACAATTTGAGATCTGTATTCGTTGAGCTAATATTATTTTACTTAGAAAAACCAAATATATTGAAATTAAAATGCATCACAACGTCTCTATTGCATCATAATATTACTATTGAAATCATGCATCTTTTTACGACAATATGCCTTCCATTTTCCATTTTACTTACTATTACAACTAAAAGATTGAAAGTGGCACCACCAACTTATACTTCTTTTATTATTATTATTATTATTTTGACTTTGGATGGGGTAAAGATTCTTAATTGCTATATGATTACATCTAAATCTTACTAAATTTTAAATTATAGAGTACTCAAAAAAAATAAAAGAAAATTCTTAACTTGAATTGTGATGAAATTATATATAAATATTTGATCCTTGTTTTAAATTATACATAATTCAAGCCTTCAATATTTTTTGTTTTAGCTCTTTTAGATGTTTAAAAGTGGAATACGTCATTGATTAAAAAAAATCAAATTGGAATATTAAATGAGTGGAGATTTTGATTTTTAATTACTAGATTTTATGATATATATGAAATCAACAATGTTATTAATTCGCAAAAGGACTCAATATAATCGATGTGATTTGATAACAGTGGTTTTAATTATTACGACCAAAAGTCATAATTCGGTATAATAATTGAAGTGAAAAGACGAAAAACAAAAGAAAGGATTGTCACATCTTGGTCCCGGGGATAGTTGACCTGACATCGCTATGCCCTATGCTAGTATTTTTGAATTTTTAAAGAACTAATCAAACTTAAAAAAAAAAAAAAATTATATTCATATTTTTTTCGATATTGGTTTTAATATATATGTGACAATGTTTGACTTAATTCGAATTTAAGCACAGAGAAATATACTTCTTCACCATTTAAAACTTATAATATAAATCAATAATATTACACCTTCACTTACTCTTTTCTTATGGTACTTTTTTTTTTGGGCTATTGCATAGCAAAAATATAAACAAAACTTAGCTTATTATTTGTATTTGAAAAATATATCGAAACCTAACACAAGAAAATTTATTTGCAATGCAATATTTAGCACTATTTTTGCTAATATATAATCCAATTATTTATTTTTCACGTTTAATACATCTTTTTAACTATATTCATTAATAATATTTTGTCGCTAAATATCAAATTTATTAATATCATAAGACATTTATTATCATTTTAAAAAAATAAATCACAAGTTGAAGTCAATAAAATAATTAGTGAACTAGCAAGTTGCAACACAAACCCCATATCCACCTAAACTATAATTTTCTTTTAAAACTATCATATTTCTAAAGAAATAAAATTAAGAAATTCTTACGTTTTCCCCTAAAATGCCAAAGATAATTGATCACATAAACCAATTATGTGAGTAAGCTATCTAAATTATTGTTATTAATAAGTTATGATTTTCATTTTGTAAGATTATCCATAGTAGTTATAGTAATTATTGCATCCAATTAATATTTTAAGGATTTCTTTGAACGCATCCACGTGACC
>JBBYHK010000015.1:2977792-2993901 GCA_038382065.1 Adansonia grandidieri | reverse complement strand
AGGTAAGATTGATTATAGCACTAATAACAATAATAATTAATAATTATCATATATATATATATATATATGTGGTTTAGAATTATGCATATAGGTGAAGCCGTGGGAAGCAGTTGAAACTGGCATTTTAGAGGTCACATGAAGTTTGGTGTTCGAGTAGGAAAGCAATTTAGGTTTATCAAGAACCTGATTCATCAAGGCAGTTTTGGACCACTGTTTTTCTTTTTCTTTTTCGTTTTTTTCAATTTAATTTCCAACGTGTAGTTGTACTTGTATGGGATTTTCTTGAGCCAATTCCCCTTTTTATTTCTTCCTTTTGGCCAACATTTTGAGGGAAAGGATTCAAATTTTGCTTATTAACTATTGAACCAAATGTTCATGTGCAATAAACTTTTTAATTAATTAATTTTTTTATTATCTCGCAACATATAAAAAAAATCCGAAAATTAATCAAATTAGTTCACACAACATTGTAAGAATTAACCTCTAGTAAATTTGAATCCGAGTTTTGACATTTATTAACCTTCCATATTCTCAATTGCAATCTCTTTCACTTAAAAAAAAAAAAAAAAAAACACCTTACCGTCAATCGTCATCATCTTCTTCCTAATTTATGTTTAAACATTTCAATTGTACCTAAGTGTTGTTATATGTTGGCTTTAATTCTTTGTTTCATGGCCTAAGCCTCCACCGCAACTCTCTAATCTTTGTCTAGTCCCATATCTTTGATTATGTATTTGATGGGAAAGTTTTATTTGATTAATTTTATTTTTGTTTCAATAATCCAGCTATAAAAAAGATAATTTTCTAATCTTTTGTCCAATCTCTTGTCATTGTTTTTCCCCTCTTTTTTAGTCAAAAAAGAAAACTTTAAATTCATACTTTGTTAACTATCTATATTATATATAAATATTTTAATTAAATTGATCTGACGAATTAAAAATACAACAATTCAATTGAAAAAAAAAAATACATAAACCTCTTAATATAAAAGCATTTCTATGTGTTACTAAAGTAATATAATAATTTAATTTCTCTTGGAAAAAAAAACTGAAAAATAAACTTTACTTACCTTTTTGATCCATTTTAAAAATCAATACTTGTAGTTATTCCATATATATATCTTTTATATATTTCGAGATAACTATATAAATTTTAATTTTTTATTTACTAATATTTACTTAATTGTAATAATTTTTTATATATTTCAACCACAGGGTTGATATGCATAGAACTAGTTAATATAAAATTGTTGATGTAATTTGATTTCATAAGTCAAATGACATCAAATTAATTAATAAACAAATAAAAATAAATAATTATTATAAAAAAAATTAAAATTAAAGATACATAAATTTATTTACTTTTCACTTTTACAAAGAAAATTATACTCTCAGAAATGGAAAAATATCTATTTTTTTATACATTATTTTTTCCACCCACGATTTTATGTGTGAAATTCTAATAGTATGAATTTGGTTTTTAGTGTTTTACAAAACACATAAGTTATTGAATATATATATATATATATGTATATATAAATAAAGTTAAATTTCTTGGTAAGTCCTAAAAATCTCATGAAGATTGAACAAATTTGGACTTTTACTTCATTGCTACAAAACACTCAAAGATTATAGTCTTTTTCTTTTCCTATTATTTTATATTTTATATATTAACTTTTCATGGTTCAGAACTTCTTTTTTTTCCAAGTGGCTGCTTAATCATTCACGTCATCAATTTATCCCAAATTATAGGATTGTCTCCCACGAGGCTCATGGGGTTGACCCCTTCTAACTCATTAAATTACGAGGAGCCGCGGAGTAAGCCCAAACAAAGCGAAAGCAATCCAAGGCTCAGCTCCACCAAAACAGTCAAAACGTAAAAGTGAAAGGAACAGTTGAACTAACAGCAACTACGTTTGGTTTTTCAATCAAGATTAAATTTTATATGAATTTATATTTATATTTTAATAATATATAAATCATATATTATTAATAAAAATATTATTTATATTTTATTAAAAATAAAATTATTTATAATTATTTTTAAAATTTTTAATATATAATATCATTAAATTTATTAATAACACGTAAAATTAATTTATATTTAACATTTGCCACCAAAATTATATATACTTTTAATTTCATCAGAATTAATATAAAATTAAGTTTTTATATAAATATAAACAAATTTCAAAACTCCGGAAGAAACCCACCTGTCCTGATTCCGGTCCTTGTTAACTAATAACAAATATCTCACTGCTCTGATTAAGCCAGACTTTGTCTATCTTCATTTATATTATATTGTATTTATATAATTTTATTATATATTTAAAACATTATAAATTTATATAAATTTTTAATATATTAATGATTAATATTTTATATATTTTAATATGTTTATATATTAATATCATATTTATATTATTTTTATATTATATCATTTTTAAATTATATATTTAAAATTATATTTTTATAATATATATATTCAAAATTATCATTTAAATAATTAATTCACGTGCCATAAAAACAGTGCAATATTCGACTTTGTCTATATTCGCCTTTGTCACTTGCACATAAAAACTATTAATTCACATTTTTCTCACGTGGATAATAATATGACAAAATTTCCGATAAAAATCTCAAAATATTAATAAATTTTCAGGTATAATTAAATCGAATGGCCCAAAGATATTTGTTTCGTAACGTACGTAGTAGTACTCTTTATTAAAAAAAATCGACCTTTAACAACCACGTGTCATCCATGCTTGAAGTTGAACCAATATTTTTAAGTATGTTAATAATAATACTTTTAAAAAGGTCCAAAGTTATTATTATATTAAGTATTATAATTAATAATTTTATTTATTATTTTTAATATTATTGGATAAAAATGTTATTATATATAATAATTTTAAAAAGGTCTTAAAACACTCCTTAGTCGAACCCATCAAACATTATGTATCCAACTTCCAACATGCAGTAAAGAGAATTGTTCATGCATTTTTGCAAATGCAAATGGATTGAAGAAAAGATAAAACTGTAAAAAACTTGGGAGAGGAAGAGGGTCAGTCGCATCGACTCTCTATTTGGAAACCCAAAATCAGGGGACGGTACAACTGAGGTCGGCTCTGTTTCGCTCAAATTAAATCGCTGCAAGTGGGCTTTAATTGGATGGTTGGATCTGCCAAATCATATTTACTATAGAGAGAGAAAAATGTTCAAAGCGGTACAACTTAGTTCTTTTTTGGCTTAACATCTTCAATGTAAAATAAATGTCAAACTTCTGAAATTTTATACTCTACTCTAATAGGTTTGGTCATATTTTGCTAAATTACAAATTAAGTTAGATTTTAAAAATTTATTTTATTATTTATTATATTAATAAAATATTATTTTTATAATTAAATTTAAATAAAATATGATTTTTATTTTTTAATAATAATAATTAAGAATTGAGTTTGCTCAAATTCTTAATTATTATTAAGATCTTAATTTTTTAAAAGTTAAGATCTTGTTTAAAAGCTGACTTGTACCAGCGAGGGTCTACTCTACCCATTGCTTACTAATATTTTTGATTAATAGTCTAATATAGTAAAATCATTTGGGGTCTTTTTTCCATCGCATAGAGTTAACAGTATTAACGAATTTGTGCTCTACTGGTCTTTCTTTCCCCCTCTTCGGCTCTGCCTTTTTGCACAACTTAGCTAATTTAGAAGGGAATAAGCAAAATACAGCTTATGATAGAATAATCAGAGATATAGACCAGAAACAAAAAGTGGTCGGCCAAGAAGGAAAGAAAAGAAAAAATAAATAATGATAACGCGTCCGCTGAACATGCAGAAAAGGGTCAAAGCATACCTGAGACTGAGAAAGAAGTGAAGGGGTTGGAGGGTGGGCAGGCTGGCAGTTGGATTATATGGTGAGAAATGGGGATGCTTTTCACACTTAGAGGTTCTAATTGCGTGGCAAAAACAAACGAACTTCAGTTATGAAGGAGAAGATTGAATGGTAATGAAACTGATTTTTTTTTTTTTGGGGGGGGGGGGGGGAGATGTTTTAGCAAAAAGAAAGTTGGCAATGGCATACTTGTAAACAAAGATTTGATTGGAACACGTTGCATCCATAAATCAGAACATCATCCCCCATTCTACTACGGCTGTCTGGTCTGGGTCTGGTTTGGTCCATCTCTGGGATTCTGAAATGAAAACCACCCAAAAAAATTTTCATAAAAAGCCTTGGCTATATATTGTACAAACCTTCACATGCTTTGATGGTGGAGCTCCCACAGCCAGCAGCTGGACCATTTCAACGACAGCCAAAGCACCATTACTTTCATTTATTCATTCAATTCAATTCAAGCCTCTTTCTCTTTCTTTCTCTCCCATCCTTTTTCTTTCAATCAGCAAATTTCATTGCTGCAACCCATGTCTGCCACTTTCACTACTTCCAATTCTCGTGCTCTTTCTCCTTCATCTTGTCATGGTTTTCAGGTCCTTTGTTTATCATTCTCGTACCAACAAGATGGAAAATTTACCTCACCCTTTTCCTACTTTCACCTCCACTCTTAGTGCCGTAGTAGCTGCTGCTTAAGCTCGCACATTCAATTTAAACATGTCAGGAGCAAATTGAGATAAAGGTTATAAAAAGGGAAATCAATCCTGTGTCCCTCTTCACTTCACATGTTTGCTTATATAAAGTATTAACCATTCCTTAAGAGACTTAACCCTGCCCAGAAGTTTAATAAAGCTCAATTGCAGTTGTAGCTTTGAGGATTTCAAACAACTAAGATGCCTTTTTCCTGTACGAAAAACTTCTTCCAACGGTTCTGTATCGATGAATTTCAAATAGGAAGTGATATTAATGGCAGTTTCTTCACAAGTGATCTACTTCCATCACTTGGGGCCAGAATTAACCATGCAACCAAGCTTCGTAGACACATAATATCTCCTTTCAACCCTCATTATAGGTGATGACCACTTACATGGTTTACTTAAAATATTTCTTTTCAATAATATCAAAGCTGCTCCTTATGTCCTATTCCTCATTACAGGGCTTGGGAGATATGGCTGGTTGTTCTAGTCATTTACTCTGCCTGGATCTGTCCATTCGAGTTTGCATTCCTAACTTACAAGAATGATGCACTTTTCATTGTTGACAACATTGTCAATGGCTTCTTTGCTGTTGACATCATTCTCACCTTCTTTGTTGCATATCTCGATAGCCAATCTTATCCGCTTGTTGATGATCCCAAGAAGATTGCCATCAGGTAAATAAGATTTTGCAGCATTCAATCACAAAGCCTTTTTGTTTATCTTCCATTTGAACAATTAAGTGAGCTTTATACGATCCATTTAATATCCTAGGTACATATCAACCTGGTTTGCCTTCGATGTCTGTTCCACTGCTCCATTTCAGTCTCTCAGCCTCATGTTCACAGATCATGGCAGTGAACTTGGGCTTAGGCTACTGAACATGCTCAGGCTCTGGCGTCTGAGACGAGTCAGCTCCCTGTTTGCGAGGTTTATAACCGGATTCAACCCATGCCTCTCTTATCTTCAAAATGCTTAAACTGTTACAATGGGACAACTACAATAGTTACTCACCGGTTTCCTTTCCTTCAGACTTGAGAAAGACATTCGGTTCAACTACTTCTGGACCCGGTGCACCAAGCTCATTTCTGTAAGCCACTGAAACTTCCTCTGGTCTCATCTCTATCAGAAATATTGCCTCAGTGGCTCATTCATTTGAAAAATGGGTTATTTTCCTCGGGTTTATTTCAGGTGACCCTGTTTGCAGTACATTGTGCTGGATGCTTTAACTATCTGATTGCAGATAGATATCCTGATCCTTCAAAAACCTGGATTGGTGCAGTAAACCCGAATTTCAAACAGCTCAGTCTCTGGGATAGATATGTAACTTCAATTTACTGGTCAATTACAACGCTCACTACAACTGGTTATGGGGACTTGCATGCTGGGAATCCAAGAGAGATGTTATTTGATATCTTTTACATGTTCTTTAATTTGGGATTAACAGCTTACCTCATCGGGAACATGACTAACCTGGTTGTTCACTGGACAAGCCGGACCCGTAATTTTGTAAGTTGCCTTACAGCTTTCAAGCTGCTTGAAATCATCGTTAACCTGCCAGAGGAACTAAGCATATAAAATAAGTTCTACTGGGACAGAAAGAAATTATGCGTCACAATCAACGGAACTAGCATAACCCCACCATTTTTTTAGCAAGAAATTCGTTACAGTAAGACATTGAGTCGACCCCGCAATTTGACAAGTTTGTATGAAATAAAACTAGGTTGAAGGTAATGCCAAGATTTTTTGCCATTGTATGACATCATAAATCAAGTATAAACGCTCAATCTTTGTTACTGTCTGATTTGAGCATGACAAGCTGCCAGCCCCTTCTTCAGATTCAACAGTATTTTCCTTTTGACAAGGATGTCATGTCTAGCCTGGAACTGCTAATAACAAGAAAACTTTACCCTTTTTTTTTTTTTGATGTTACAGAGGGATACAGTTAGAGCTGCTTCGGAATTTGCAACACGAAATCAGTTGCCCCTACGCATACAAGATCAAATGTTGTCACACATATGCTTAAGATTCAAAACAGAAGGATTGAAGCAACAAGAGACCCTAAATAGTTTACCAAAAGCCGTTCGCTCAAGCATTGCACAGCATCTCTTCTTACACATTGTGCAGAAAGTCTATCTCTTCCAAGAAGTTTCTCATGACTTCCTATTTCAGTTGGTAATACTTCTCATGCCAACTATATTTGTTCCTTTTTAGGCTAAAATAATATATTAAAATAAAAGGCAAGAACTCTGCAGAAAGCAACAAGTTTTGGTGTATTTTGAGGCAAATGCCACGCAGACGTCACTCTCACTTCGAATTTCCTTTTCACAAGAAGCTAATGCAATTAACTACCTGTCAAAGGTTTCAGAAATGGATGCTGAGTATTTCCCACCCAAAGAAGATGTCATTTTGCAGAATGAAGCCCCAACAGATCTTTATATACTTGTATCAGGAGCAGCTGTAAGTAGGCTGATGTCTGCAGAATTTATAAACTAAACAATGCCAATACTTGACATTAATTTGTTGACTGGTTGATTCCTGATTGCAGAACTTAATCTCCCATGCTGATGGGCATGATCAAGTATGTTAATATTATTCTAACGTCTATAATATTCTTCTTTATGGTAAACAAACAACACTAAAAGGAATTTTACATGCCCGAATGTGATTTACAGGTTATGGGAAAGGCAGCAGCAGGGGATATGTTTGGAGAGGTTGGAGTTCTATGTTATAGGCCACAGCCATACACAGTTAGGACAACAGAGCTTTGTCAAATACTACGACTGAATGGAACATCACTGATGAACATCATACAAGTAAATATGGAAGATGGAAGAGTTATAATGCATAATCTTTACACGGTAAATATAGTATTAGACAACATCTATGGAGTGATGGAACACTTATTACTGTTATAAACAACGAGTCATGGTTTGTTCTTGCAGAAATTGAATGGGCTAGAGAGCAGCAGCTTTGACCAGCCCAACAGAGAGCTGGGATTGATCAAGAATAAAAGGCTTGGGCAAGGTTTGCTTGAAGGAGAATCAAGTGTAAATAAACCAGAGGCAAGAGAGAGGACGCCAAAAGCGTTGGCAGAGCAGCAGGTAAGCAAGAGCATTTGTGAGCTCTTACTGGGTTATGAAAACAAAAAAAAATCAGATGAACATAGGATAGAGATTCTCGGGCCAGATGACCGCAAGAATAGTCAAAGCAGACCTAGAAATGGGGCCCAATATTTCTTCAATTCATCCAGTTATAGAGAGGTAACAACACCGACCAAGAAAAGAGTTAGTATTCACATTTCGTTCCAGAGCGGCAATACATCAAACAGACAACTTGGAAAGTTGATACTCCTACCCGATTCAATACAAGAACTGCTCAGAATGGCTGGTAAGTCTGACCAGAAAAAAGCACTTGAAATATATCTGAACATATGGGAAAAACAATTATAAATCTACACATATGAGACAAGAATCCGAATTGATTAAACAAAGGGAAATTTTTAAACCATGAACAGGAACCTGAAATCTCCTTAATTACCTGCTTTTGCTTTTATTCATTTCTCATTCCAGAACCTTATGAAACTGCAGGTGAAAAGTTTGGAGGCTACACATTTACAAAAGTCGTTAATGCCGAGAATGCAGAAATAGATGATGTACATGTCATTCGAGATGGTGATAATCTGTTTCTCCTTCAAGATGAAGGTGAAAATGCAGATTTCAATGTGACCTGATAAAAGGAAGGTCATGAATATGTGTAGGCAGTTTGTAACCTTGAGGCAAAGCCAATAATAATGAACAAATAACAAAAATGTAACAGGGTCAGTTGATTTGGGACCACAATTGCAATTATACTATTAAATCAGAGAAAGTCAATTACATAAGGTCATATTTAACTCATACTTCCGTGGGCAAAACCCCAACCTCACATAATCTCAAAAAATGTCTATCAGAACAAATACATATTACAATCCCGTCATGATTAGATGGGACAGTAAATGCCAATATAACTTTCCCTTTTGGAGGCGTCTAAATGCAAATCAACTCACTGATGTGTTGAATATAAAATGTGAAGCCACAGCCTGGGTAAACAGGGACCTGGGCAAGTATGCATAGACAGCCTTCATAACAAAATAGACTTCTAATCCCTGTCAAAGACCAGTAGATACTTTGCGCAGGCCAAGAGACAATAAGCTTCTACATGCTTCAGTTCACGTTAGTGCCCTTTCTCTAAATAGCATCTCTAATTGGTAAAGGATGAGCTTCTGTGTTAAAAACAAATTTATCAAGTGGTAGAACAGAGCTATCCCCAAAGAGCAAGTACAAATACTTCAACGTTTCACCAAGGAAAAAAGTCTCCATCTTGTCTCTTCTTTGAGGAGGGACTGTGGTGACATCATCTAAAGAAGTGTATCCGCCGGAATCCACCTTGGTGTATTTCTCAAATGACTCAAAGATCTGCCAACCCCATTCTCTATATCTGCCAACCGCCGGAATGCATGTTATTAGAAAGAAAAAAAAAAAAGTCACCACATATGCACTCTATAAATACAGAAGTTAAATAATAGGAAGAGCAAAAGTAGAAACTAAAGAACTAAAAGAGCATACTTTTGATCTTGAGTAATACGATACAATACAAACAAGGATTCAACAGTTTCAGGACGCAACAAATTGTGACGATCTGCATGTTTGATTATTATGTCATTTACATATTCTGAACTCTTATTTCCTCCATCAAGACCACCTTCAAAGTGTTCCTGTTTAAATCAGATCAAGTCAGCAGATCATTACTTATCATAATTATACCATAAACAAAAAGAAGAGTTGGCACATACAGATGAATAAGCAAATATGAACCACTTTGCTGAACATGCAAATTACTTGATCCTATACTGCTTTCAAGAAGCAAGTTAACTGAAACCAACCTTAGTATGGAAGTACGCAATTTCGGGAGCCAGACCGGTGGAAGTTACTGAATACATCTCAAAACATGTCTTGGCTAAATCTTCTGCAAGTTTCAAGTTTTCCAAGTCTTCAAATGTAAGAAGGTTGTCTTTCATAGCTTTCTCCTTTGTAATGCCTTTTGTGGCACCAAGTGCAAGAGTACCAGGCAAAAAACATACCTGGTAATTACAGTAAAAATACTTTCACATCAATGGAGGATACTATTTAGGATCCAACAACAGAGAAAATGCTTTCATGAGTATCGATGATTATACAGAAATATAACTTATGCATTCATGTATGTAAGCAACTAAAGCTATCATAGATGAGAAACACTGCAGTTGGAGGAACTCGTCTGCTTACTAACTGCTTCCTTGTACTATTAAGCACGATAGTTTTGAAAAGAAACAACCTGTGATCTACAGCATACTGTTTTGAAGGTGTTAGGTTATAGCCTAGTTAAGATGAACAACTACAGCTGTAATAGATTGGAAACACTGGTGGTGGGAGGAACTCTTCCTCTCACTAGCTGCTGCTTCCTTGCATTATTCAGCATGATAGTTCTGAAAAGAAACAATCTATGATCTACAGAATACTACTGCTTTAATGTGCGATCTAATAGCCTAGTTTTGTGGGTAAAGCCAACATGTTTTGGTGCCAAGGAAACGGAATCAAATTTTGCCTTCACAAGTGATTGAAGGTTTATGGAATAGAAGGAGGAATCCTCTCATTGAACCCATTGGATAGACCCAAAGAAATTCAAAGAGCGGGCTTCACATTTATGTATCTAAGGATATTTGATATATGTAATAACGAAAAATTTCACAATCTAATCTTCCTAGAAGTGAAGTTTGTTAATAAGTAACTGCCAAATAGTTTGCAAGACAGAGCACAAGTTTATCTCAAGGATCAGAACCACAGGGAAAAAAAATGGGTGTAGATCATCAGTTCTTTTTATCCTGCTTTTCTGTTTCATCCTGTTGGCTTGAATTGTACAGAAAATCGGAAGAGGTTACACAGCACAGAGCAAATAAATTTCTACTTCATTCTGAAGAATAGTTTACATGCTACAAGGCATAATTTTTTGGTACAGCATCACTTAAAAGACACATTAAAGTATCTGAGGATAATTTCTCTCCAAATTAATATTAGAGGACATTGGACTGTTCTGGGAAGATATAGGAGGAATAGGGGAAAGAAAGAGACAAAAGGAACATTCAGTATGAATTTCAAATACTGGATATGTGGAGACCAAAGTCCTGATTTGCTTAACACAATAACACACACTCCTTTCATTTAAAGAGGAACAAAAGAAAAAAAAAATGGCCTTCTATTCTCAAGTGTACAAACCTAGACATTATGTCCTAGAAACACATCATGTGGCAGCTTATCATCAAAAAGAATCTAACCTTTTAGATAGTAGGATGGCAGGATGAGGGAAAATTTAACATCTATCTTTTAAAAAAGAGCACTAAAAGCCTCCATTTAGAAAGGTATTCCTTAAAACTCAAGGATTGAGAAAGCACCACATACCAGGTGGTCCATTTTTGGACTGAAAGCACCCTTGGATCCATAAGGTAATTCCCCCACAAAAACCAATTCATTTGGTATTGATTTCTGAACAAGCAAGTGTCTAACACCCCTCATTGCTTCTTCATACATATCATACAGATATGTGACATTACCATCCTGAGTAGCTCGTAGCTGAAGCCACACTTTGATTAGGTACTCATAATAGCTATCGCCCCGAGATCCAAGTCTAATATTTTCTCCACTAAATTCACCAGAATGAGGACTGCATTTCATAGCAAGACGATCAAGAGAAAATGAAAAATCACTCACCAGAATGAGGGCTGCATTTCGTACTAAGATGATCTCAGGACTAGATAATCGTAAATAAAATAATTATGATGATGATGGCAATGATGATAAGTATAAAAATGATATACATGTCTGAAGCATATTGACATCAGCCAATCATTTTATCCAAGGTAAGATCAATAATTGAACAATCTTAAGAGGTTATTGTTGTTCACATTTATGGAAGTCATAAAAGAAATAAGACAATCAATTTGAGCACAAACTCAAGTATTCTCTAAAAATAAATCCTGATAGAGTATGTATAATCTTTAAGTAATTCTTTGTTTTCTTCTTTTCGTTGTTTTCCCTTGATCCATTTAATCGTATCTCATTTCATAAACTAAGATATTTTCCTTGGACACAGTAACTGACAATTACATTAATTAACAAAAAGAAAGGTGCGACAGCCAACTGTCAAAAGCAATCCAGCCTGTTTTGACCATCCAAAGAAAGGTAGCAGAAGAAAAAAATTCCAATGATATAAATGAAAAACCTCATTATAACATTATTTCCTACTGTGTTCGATGACTAAAATCAGTTATCCAAGCAGAAGAAAATTTTCAATGACCTAACTCTGCAGGCTAGAAAATCCTGAAAGACATAAAGAAAGATATATGGCTATTCAAACTTTTAAGTAACAATGGCTTGAGATTGATGTCATGTTTGAACCAAAGAAACATACCTGATGTAGATAGGAACTAGTCCTTCCACCTTTGGAAGAGTTTTTAAATGCGCCAAAACCTTCATTCCTTCTGTGCTAAACTTTGGATCACGGGAAATTGCACTGAGGTAATTGAATTCAAGCTGTAAAGTGGAAACTTCAGAAGTACTGCTCAGTCCATTGGGAGCTGGATGAGCTGAGGAATCGCGTAGCACAACATCACTGAAAGGAATGGCAGTTGGACTAGAAGTAAAAGCAGATAGCAGACGATCAGCCAAATTTTTTGCAATGTCTAGATAAATAGTAGTTTTTGGCCCCTTCTGTGCTGAATTCATGCCTTGATCCCCCCCACTCAAATGATATGCACTCAGTAGACCACCCAAAACCCGTATTGTGGTTTCAAATAAATTAACTTGCCCTTTCTGGTTAATCCTTTCTAAAAGGTGCGACTCAATCCACGAGCCCGCTTCAGAAACAACTTCATCTAGACCCATTATCATGGCAGTATCAAGAGCATCTACAACTGTAGCACCCAGACCTCCTAGCCCATCAACTCCAAGCCGGCTCACTGGCATAAGCTCATCGTAACCCATTGCAAACTTTTTATAGCCAGACCATGCATGGATGAAAGCGTCCTTTACATTTTGTTGTCTAGCTTTCCATTTTTCTTCAACATTAGGCTCATTTAATCTACCAGTAAATTTTCCATAACTAACTTTTTCGTCTGGCGATAATCGAGGAGGAAGCCGGGGTGCTTTTCGAAAAAGCTTTTTAAACCTGATTCCAACATCAGTAATTACCTCAGGCTCTTCATTTGTCCTAATACCTTTTGCTAATCCATTAGAAACAGAATGTGTTCTATTTGCATGAGTCAACATTAGACATGCTAAGCCAATGATCATTAATAACCCTAAAAACTTCCCTGTACTACAACTTACACATTCGCGCCTCACATTACTAGCAAGTAAGGTTTGAGTGATCGCCTGGAATAGAACATTGAAGAATAGAGAATATATTCAAATCAAACATCTACTACACCGTAAAATGTTTAGCATGACAAATAAGAGTTCTGGATAATGCAAACCACTTAAAAATGAAATACGTAAGCTAAGACAGCCAAATCTTTAGCAACCTTGTTAGAAATTTTAGCCATTTTTTTCCAGCACGAACACATCAGCCAATTCGGCGAATGGGCTCTCAGTAGTCTCAATGCTTACAAAGAGTAACAATTAGTATGCTCGGAACGCCAAACTAAAATCAGATCTCTTACATCAAGCAATTAATTAGTGATCCAAAGACTAAAGTTGAAAACAACATTACTCTAACCAAAAGGCTAAACCTTAAAGCTCGACGAGCTATGTGTAGTATCAAGCTTAATAGGACTTAGATCAGACTCCTTAAGATTTATCGAATGTTTGAATTTCTTTGATTTTTTTTTGCTCTAATTTCCTTACTGATCTTTTATATTTCTTCCCTTGCACATTGATTGCTTACCTAAATATAATCATGTTCATGTCAAAATTACATCAATATACAGATCAGCGAATATAAACTAATAATTTGTATTAACTTCATCCAAAGCAACTTCAACTTAAAAGGAGCAAATTACAATTCATCTCCACAAAAAAAAAAAAAAAATTACAATTCATGAAAATCAAAAGATAAAAGAACGAAATGCGAAAAAGAAAAGAGATGAATTAAGATTCAAATCCAGGGAAGTAGGGGAAAAAAAGAGGAAAAGAGGAGGGAGATCTAATACCTTGAAGAAAGATCGGTGACGGAACTTGGCGTTATCGTAGTGAACATCTTTCATAGAATAAGGAAGCGATTTCGACATGCTCGAAAAATTTAGATCTAATTATTTCTTTTTGAAATTTTACCAGTTCAGGCAGTTTTGTTTTTCCCTGAACAAGTTAGATCGGGAACTTAACGGGCGAAATAAGAAGAAAGAACAAGTGCGAGAAAGCGAGGGAAAATTTAGTTTGGGCGGAGAAACCGTGCGTGCTCCTGAGGTAGGAGATTGTCAGTAGGTTTTTTTTTTTTTTTTCCCCCCTTCGGCTTTGCGAGTCAATGGAGGATCGTCGACCCGTTGTGCGTTTTAAGGCAACAGCGGGAGAGAAAGAGTAATTTGTTTCTCCACCTCTTGGCACGTTTCAATGTCTGCATAAAGGAACGTTCTTATATGAGGAGATTGAGCGTCTTCTAACGACTGGCATCACTAAAAAGATATTAAAACTATTAGATGAGTCTATAATTTTTAAAAAAATTATGTGATAAATAATTTTTTTAAAATATAAATGCATGCTCCATTGTATATTAGTTATTATTTTAATTTTAGTTTTCTTTTGTTTTATTAATTCACTTAATGAATAACATAAAATTCAATCATTTTTTTCCCAGAAATCAATCAAATATTTAGTAATGAACTAGAAGGAAATTGCTTTTTTTTATAGTTAAAAAATTTTCTTAGGGTAATATCTTTGGCCAAATTAATTAAAAAATATTTCTAAATAAAAATATTACATGGTAAAAAAAAATTAAGGTCCGTTTGTTGGTGTTTTATTTTTATTTGTCCATTATTTTCACTTTATTTTTAATTAGCTATAAATTTACACTGAAAGTTTTGTTTAACGGATTAGGTTTTTTTTATTTTTTTATCTATTATTATTTAATATAATTTTAATTATCATCCATAATTTTTATTTATTTAATTTTAATAATTTATAAATAAATTTTATATATATGAATAATATTAATAAATATATTAAAAAATAAATAAAAAAATCGATTGAAGCCCAATCCTTATTTAACTGATAATTAACATTGCTCTAAACTAAAGTACCAAGTTCCACCCTGACTGTATATTACCAATAAAATCATTTCCTTTAAGGTCAGAGCCCAAATCGTAATTTTTCTGGGTATATATAAAAGCCTTTAGTTGCATCTTGACGCTTAGTAATACAGTAAACCTTCGCGGCTGGATCACGCCTGAACCTTCCTCAAATGAACTCTCATTCTCTCTTAAAAAGTCGCAACAAGCCTCTGGGGATTAACAGTTTCCAAATCTCAGAGATTAAGAGATTTAACCTTTTTTTTAATTCCACTTTCATCAAATACAAATGCATCAGAACCCAAACTCTCTCTTCTGTCATGGGTTTCTTTAATCAAACCTTGAAGCATTTCTTTGCTTTTCTTCTAATCGTTTTCGCCCTCACCATCCCTTCTTCTTCCCCTGCCTCATGCAATGAAATCCTTCCCAAGATTAATAACACCGATGCTACAGATCACCAACCAGCCGCGGCGTATCAAGTATTGCACGTCGAGAACGCCGGCGCACCCTTCTTCTTGAACAAGCCGGGGGACCAGGGGTTCAACAAGAAGAGAAAGAGGAAGATGATAAAACGAAGGAAGATCGACAAGCTGACAAAAAACTTCAAAACCAGGCCTTTCTCTGCCATGCTTCCCAAGGGTTTTGTCCCTCCTTCAGGTTCATCTCGTTGCCACAACGACAAGCCCGACTCGGCTGTTGGCCATGACCTTAATATCTGTGGCCTCTCCAGTACTACCACTGCAAAACCCTAGAGAGCTCGATGGACCGGTAACCACGTCAATACGTTTACATCCGAAAACTGAACAGATAGAAAGATGAATAGTTAGTCCAAATGGATTTTGTTGTGCTTGCTTTCCACTTTGTTTACGAATCTTTCTTCATCTTCTTTTTCTTTGAAACTCTTGATCAATGGAAAACAATATTATACCAATCTTGTAATGTGGGATAAATATAGCACATATAATATTAGCGGATTTGCAAATCCTTGTCTTAATTTTGCTTCTTGTAGGTATTTCCATTTTCCATGCATTTCCATTACACGATATATAAAAGTAAAACCCTTGTTCCTTTCACATAATAAAATGCAGTACTGTAACATATGGCTAGGGTTTTTCTTTTTATTTGCATTTACTTGGTTGACTATTTTCTTGATATATTAATATCAGAATATATGCCCTTTTCCTTTTAAATATCTTTGCTTTAATATATTCTCATTCTTAAAAAAGC
>JBBYHK010000015.1:2957139-2968036 GCA_038382065.1 Adansonia grandidieri | reverse complement strand
CTATCTTTAAATTCTGATTTTTTTTTTAACATCATTTGTACTTTTTAAAATGATTTTTCGTTTATTCATTTTTTCCTCAAGCTTTTATTTATGCATAAACCCTTCAAGCTGTTTCCATGCCACTGCTGCTAGCTCTTTACATTCTCCTCTAGGCACCACGAAACCTTGAGACAAAGTCTTTTGCACAAATTTTCGCAGGCCACGTCAATGAAACACACTCAATTCTATTTAGAAACCATCAAATTTTTTTGACACCGGCCCAGGCTCAATTTTTTTTTTATTTTCAATTCAAATAAATCATTAATCATTTTTTTCTATGATTTTTCGATTTGATTTGTTGTAACAAAAAAATCTTGTTATTGGATTGAATTAACAATTAGAAGCAGAAGAAATACTATTTTCATTTCAATGATTTAGAATCCAAATATCATTTCTATTCTTTTTTTTCTTTCTCTTTTTTTTTATTTCCATTTATTTTATTAGAATAACTAGAATGAATAATAAAAAACTATGGATTTTTGCACAATCCATTTTTATGTTATGACTAAGTCCTTTTGTCGAACTCTATCTATTAAAACTCCTCTAACACAAGTTTATCCCCAAATCAAGATGAATATGATATGGTTACGGCAGAAAATTCTTTGACCTTGAATCAGGATATTAAAAAAGAACATATTGTTCCGACTAAACTTTCAACAGCAATACTATATTGTATTTTTAGCTATACCAGTAAGGCAGAACATAGCATTTAACCAAATCAAAATCCAGCAGGAACTCTTCGTTTTTCCTCAACCTGAGCAGCCCCTGGATGCCATATTAATGGCATCGAAACAGGGTGCTTTCATATTTTAGTCATTCAAACAAAAATTTTGACTAAAAATTTCAAACAGGTGACAATGAGATGATCATTACCCTTCTTACATGTCATGCCCTTAAATGAATGCATGGTGGTTATGCTAGCTAGGTAACGAAATTGTCATTATTTCCAACCTCGACACGTTATAAAGTAAGAAATTTTAAAAAATCTTTTTTATTTTTATTTTTATTTTAATAATAATAGAAATGAATATAGTTTTTAATTTAACAATATTCATAATGATTTATCTCTAAATTTTTTAAAAATATAATTTTAATACTTTAAAAGATGATAATTATTTTTTTATGATAATTATAATTATATTTAATTCTTTTAAATTTTATAACGACACCAGCATCTCCATCCATATTGCTACAGCAAGATGTGACAGCTGCTTGAAACTTGATCAATCGACGGGCTTTATTAACATTAATCCTGTAAACCAACACAAAGGATTCCAACAGAGTGGGGAAACCAAATACATATGGCACTGCAAATTTATCAAACTGTACATTTTTTGAATTCTGGGTGTGTCAAGCGTACATTCAACAACGTATCGCTCTCTTTGCTCTCTCCTGGATTTCGGTTTGCTATGACTTGACTATGAGCATATATGCTGACCTTCGCGCCGAAACCTACCTGACTCTTCAAGCTCTCATGGGGTGATTGAGTGACGACTTTCTTTTTCGTTTTCATGCAAATGTGTTTATTAAGACTTGCTACTTTGAACTACAAAGATGGTCTGGTACAATGTAACATATGTCAAGGAATATATATTTATATATATATATATATATATTGTTGACATGATCTATAAAGTTATGCATATTCCACTTTTAGTTAATTGTTCTGTTGTGAATTACTGAAGCTTATGGACATTTAATTTTGAACAAAAAATATCACGTCCAAACACTTGTACTGAAAATCATAATTTATCACTTATTAAGACTTTCGAATATTCTTAATTATTTGATTGCAACTTTTCATTTCTATATCAAAAAGTATATATACAAATGTGAGAAAACCGAGCCTGACGTCATTTTGGATGCAATATTTGTTCATAAGTAACTTGGACCATGCATAAGGAAAGCCTTGAGCCATTTTACGAAGAAATTACGTGAATAAAATCTATTTATCAATGACGGAGCAGAAGAAGCCTTTAGCTCACCCCATGGGGCAGGTTGCCAGTAATTAAGAATGATAACAAATCAAAGGCAGGATAGTGTATTTTCTCATCACCGTTTTTCGTATCACTATGAGAGTTAATTATAACTATATTTCAATAATACAATATATTATGTATAGCAGTTCTACAACTATCTTGAAAACAATGAAGCAACAGAAAAAAAAATTCTAGTGATGCTAATTGTCCCATATATAACATTCTAAAAAACCCTTCATCGAATCACGGTGAAGAAACTTGGAGTTATATCATCGGATCTTTATTTTTCTTAAAATATTTTTGTCCAACATATATTTAAATATAGGTATTGAAATATAATCTTTCAAAAATAAAATTTTTTAAAAAAATTAAACATATTTGTATCGAATACGTACCTATATCCGACACTCATATTAGGTTACATAAACATGGAGACTCCTTGAAACTTGGAGACCTCATGACAAAACAAAATAAACAGGAGGAAGCTACCAGGCGACCAAGAAATGGGAAGGCAGAGACACGAAGAGGGTTTTACAGCCACGAAACATGAGTAACATTGAAGGCAAACTACAGCATACACCGGAAAACTGTTCTTGTTGGTTAGTTTTGCTTTCGCATTTTTCGATTTGGGCATTTGGCCTTTGAAGCAATGGTGAAGCCAAACCAAATGAAAGGGAGACTCCCATGTTGAATCCATCCATCTACCTTAGCTTTTAAGCAAACATGCAATGGAGAAAGAAAGAGAAAGTCCATTGTTTACAATATTGTTTAATCAGAATATATATAGATGGTGATTATTATTATTATTATTATTATTATTATTATTATTATTATGTGTTACTTTCTAAACCAATAATAATCCGATATTACTATTATTATCTTCCACATCTGTCTTGCCTACCCAGTGAATGTGATAATGCTATGGATGCGGTGCATGAATCACGCCAAATGGTCGAGGTGAAGCATATTCTAAACACTTGGAAACCACGAGAAAAAAAAATTGGGGTCAGGTTCACTTTCTTGAGGAAGGGTCAAGGCCCTGATAATCCCTGAATTTTTATCACTTGCATTTACCTTAAGCCACTGGCTTCCTAACACCCACAACTTGCATAAAAAAAAAGAGACTACAATGTTCTCTGGCTTTATGCACGTTATTTGATTATGATACCTGACATGCTTTACTAAATCCATGAATTCAATTATCAAAAAAAAAAAAAGTAATTCAAGTAAGTTCATTCTTCGATTACCATTAAAAAAAACATTTAGTTGACTATGGTATGTCAAATAAATCCCTTAGGGACTAATTAAGGAAATTTTTTTAGAGCGTGGCCGACTCTGGAACAGTGTATTATATGAGAACGTCGAAGGAATATCTTGCTAAAGACAAATATAACTAGGTAGATTCTACCTATAAAGAGAAGAAAAAGAAAGAAAATTTATCGCTTTTATTGACGAGTGCCTTTCGACATCGGCCCGTTTTATTTATAAATGCCAAAAAGTAGTGCAAGAAACAAAAATATCCAATATCCAAATATCTACTGCCAAATCTTCACATTCCCAATTGGATTCCACTAGTTTTCCACAAGGTAGATTTAAATCCAAAAGCTGCTGGGGCCAACATATACTTATGTATGAATTGATTGAAAATTGAAGACAAGTAAACATTTGTGGGAAAAAAGAAGAAGTAATTTTTAATCCAAGAAGCATGTTTGAAGATCATGTTCATGAATTTACTGGTTTGTGTTTTAACACTTTTGATGATCTGATTTGTACCGAAACCAGCAGTTAGCCAAGAAAATGACGTTAGGATGGGACATTCATGCATCGATCATAGGACAGCCCGAAGCGAATCAAATGACATGTTTAAGCATGTTTCAAACAGAAATTTTAATTAAAAAATGAGCATGTTTTTGTTTGATTATATCTGCAGTTGATCGCTCTTTGCAAGGGTTCAAGTCACTGACAAATTTTCATTTTATATCCCCGTAACATATCAATCTAATGTGTTTTAACTATTAGACTAACAATTGTCTATTGATCTTGGCTTCTTGCTGGTACCAAGTAGCAGAATAAATGAATAATAATTATTCTATAAACTATAGTACTCGAATTTGGATGGGAGTGCTAGATACAAATGTGTCCAATATGAGTATGTTAAGTTTTTTTGAAGTTTTTTCATATATTTATTCTTAAAGGATCATACATCAATATCTTTGTACAAATATACATTGAATACGAATGCCGGAAAGACCATGGCAAGAGGCAGAAGCTAACTTTTATTTGACTTAAGCTGATCATGAACATATGCTAAAAAAATAAAGAGGAAAAAAGAGAGCCATTACTATGATGGGTTCATGTCAATACTAAAACATGAAAGAACATGACAAATTAACAACACATATAAGAGAAAAACTTAAATGCAATTTGATCTGAAGCAACGTCAACAAAAGAAAACGAATCATTTGTTAAAAGATTTTGTCCCAGAAGCTAAAAGACTAACATAAAGGACCACTTTTAAAACAGAATGATTGCAGTATAGTAACCATGTTTACGGTCTTATTCATGCACTTAATTAGCTCAACCTACCATTGAACCCCTTGTTCTGCTTACACTAAGGAATAACCACTCGAAAGGTAGCTGTAGTGCTTCCAATTTTCAAACCCCATCATGTTCAGTTAGAATAGAAAACCACTCGCATGCAATGATGCAAAAGCCAAGAGAAATGCTGGTGAACATGTTTATGCGTGTTTGAGCAAACTTGGCAAATGAAATTGGAAAGAAAGGATTTGCTGCAGTGTCTTACACTAGCAGCCACTCATGGAATTGGGAGCATCAGATTTACAATGTTTAAATACTATAAATGGAGGATATATGGGCCAGTTGAAGTCTCTGCCAACCTAAAAATAAGACGATGTGAGTGAGCCAAGCTGAAATTATCGAGTACTTGAAAAATCATCAATCTGAAGATGGTTACAATTAGCTTTCCAACACCTCTAGCAAACCGAAATAAACTGTTACTACTTCATATTGACATCGATGGACAAAATAGAGATCCTACTGACAGTTGAATAACTTGTATTCTTGCATAAAACGTGGTCATAATCTCATGATAGACATGACATATCGCTCTCTCAGTGATCTTTTTCCCCCAAGATTTGGACTAAAATTATTAAAAAAACTATATATCACATTACTCTTCGGCTGACAACCAGATATTTCTGATAGGTTTCTACTGTGTTAAAGAGAGTAAAATCATCCTTGAGATTTATTATAACCATCAAAATATTAGAAACACCAATTGGCAAAACTTTACTTCAAAGCCAGCCCAACCATCTATAAGATTGTGGCTCATATGGTTAGAATTTAGAAATCCACCCTAATTATTTCAAACTACTTCCGCATGCTATTGGCTTTACCTGAGAGAAACTACTTAGGTCCTAAAAGTGTAAGCAAGAAATACTAGAAAAAGTGTCCAGAAATGTAACCCAAATCAGCTTTTGTTTCCTACCCTCGAAGCAAAGGTACTTCAAATTATTAGGGAAAGGCAGACAAAGTATAACGGAAATGGGGTTAAAATTTGAGATGTCTAGGTTTATGCCCCCTCCATTTGCCCACATGCACATGTCTGTCATACATGGTTGGAAATCAAGCCAACAAAATTGCATCATCGTAATTCGGAATAAGATCAACTAATCTTTTGACATTTCAAGTAAGGCTGATACATATGTAGATATGGTGCCAGAGATTTTTATGAAATTAGACAACCGAAAGAAGGCAGGAAAACCACATTTCATCAATCTTGATCGAGAAAACCAGCAGTAGGACTTTCAGACATTATAACATGGCTTATCTCAGAAGAAAATCTTCAGCCGTCTATTGATAATTTAATTTTATTCCTCCTCATGTCTTCAACATGGGTAGAGTTGAATGCAAATCAGGAACGCAAAAGATTGTCAAGCTCTTTAATGATTGCTTTCCTGGACTGCCGGACGCAGTTGCATGCTCCATGCTGGAAAACATTGTGATTCATGCAACAGCAACCCTTCAATGTCCTAGACTGTTTCATTGCGGCATGATCTTGTGGCTACTGGCTAGCGCATTGCCTTTGCAAGTCCTTTCCAGGGTATGAAACATTCACATGATTAGCCATGCTTTATCTATCATGGACTCTTTATTTTTTTCTTAAAGTACCTATGTCTGGTACATATTTGGACATGGATATGCAAATATAATCCTTCAAATATATAAAAAAAAAAACTTCAAAAAATCGAGCATAACTATGTCGGACACATACCCATATCTAACACTCATCCCGAGTTCAGGTAATATAAATGTTTGTTTGAATCCACTGACCTACTCACATGCATTCCACTGGGCAACTAAAGATCTCAACTGATGGGAAAGAAAAAAAAATAGTCCAGCTTTTGTGGCAATGGAAATAGCACGATAGCAGCCATACTTCATCGTTCAAAATAATCCCAAAGAAAGGGCGTACAGCTTTCAATATGTTAAAAGTAATTATGGTCTTAGGAAGGGATGATAGAAGCTTACCATAAAATATCTGATGTGTTAACTCCCAATGAATCACTTGAAATTCTCAACAATCTACAAATTAATATATAACTCAGCCTCTCATTGATCTTTGTATAATTGACTGATATTCGAATTTTAGCATGAACAAAGAATTCTTCATCAAGTGCCACTAATGAAGGAACTAACAATATAAGCAAGAGTTTGCTTCTGCTCACAGCAGAACTTTATAAAGGCCGAAGCTTAGTTTGTTGGCTTGGCCCTAAGAAAGAGTCCTGAGCAGACAACCTAGATGGCTTTTAATTGACACCTGACTTTTCAGTCTGCAGGATTCGCTCTCCAGGGCCAATCATGAACGACCCAGACCACGAAATAACCACCATATTTCCCCTATTATTTTTGCTCAAGTCACACCAATCTCGCGGTTACAGATAAATTACCAGCACCTTCCCTAAGTTATTTCGACTAATCATTTTTCATTAAGTACTGTGTTTGATAACTGTGTTCTATCCAGATATGGGCACTGAAAAATAACTTCTTAAGGAACCTTGAAATACATAGAAAAACTTTTAAAAGATTGAACATACTACCTTTAATTGACACATATAACTATCCAACACTTACACCCAAATCCAAGTCATATAGCCCTCCAATTAAGGATTACATGTAAATTTTATATATCTCAAATTACCTTCAATTCATAGTAATTTTTTCTTTCTTGATGTTTTCCTTTTAATGAGTACGATTAATAACAAACTCTTTGCTTTGATGATCATGAAGCACAAAGTTATGCAAAAGACCATAAAAAAATCTAATTCAAATGAAGTACATTGAAAAGTAACTAGAAATCAGTAGCCCTAATGTAATAAAATCAAGAAGAAATGTTAATCGACAAACATTTAGATTTAGATTTCACTGAATTTAGTTTGGAACGTACCTTAGCTGTAGTACAATGGCATTAATCCAGACTGCAAACACCGATATTTGTTAGTATATATGTTACCATGTGCTAAATCTTCCCATTCTAGTGGAACCAAGTTCTTTGGGAGCTTGGGGCAAAAGGAAATTTATGGCTCGTCTACGTTACTCGAACTTGAGTGTGCGTGTACATTACTGGAACTTGGGTGTGAGTATTAGCTATGAATATGCATCTAGCATGAGTATATTCATTTCTTTCTATGTTTTCCCATAGGTGTAGAGGAACATAGGGGGTCATACTCCCAAACCCATATCTTGATATGGGTTGAACACAAATACTTTTTAAGTAAATTGAAGAGTCAGATTAACATAGTTTAAGGCAGTTACAACGTGATTAAGATTGAATGTAAATAAAAGCAATGAAAACTAAAAAACACTGAAATTTTAAAGGCAATAAAAAGATATGAGTAATTGAGATTATTTTGCCTTACCACATTAGAGGAAAATTACACTGTTTTATCTCATAAATATTGCTTAAAGAAGATCTGACCCCCCATTTTAGCCAAGAAAGAACAAGATCTAACAAAATGTCTCAACTTGACGAACATTTTCAAGTTTTAACTGACAAAATTGCTAACAGAAATTAGATATCAAAAACAAAGTTGCAAAAGAAGTGGTTTTAAAATAAACATGACAAGACTGAGAGAACTTCAACTATGCGTCACTGTTTCTGCTATTGCAAATTTGCAACTACTGGCAGAGCTGCTCAACGGCTGTCACAACCTGGGCAGGCTGAACGACAGTCCATTCCTCCAATGTTCCCGCATATGGTGTTGGCACATCCTGTGAAGATAAGCACATAATTGGAGCATCCAAATAATCGTTGAAATTCTCAGTAATGGCAGCCGTCAAGCTAGCACCAATACCACCAGTCCGCATGCATTCCTCCACGATAAGCACACGATGTGTCTTCTTAACTGAGTTCCCAATAGTGTAAAGATCAAATGGTTTCAAAGACCTAATATCAATTACTTCGGGATCATAACCCTTGTTCACCAAAGTTTTTGCTGCCTGCATCACATGATATCTCATCCTTGAATAGGTTAGAATGGTGACATGTTCTCCGGGCCTTACCATCTCAGCTTCCTCGAGATTACAGATATAATCCTCATCTGGGATTCTCTCCTTGAGGTTGTAAAGCAAAACATGCTCAAAAAGGATAACAGGGTTCTCACTTCTGATTGCAGCCTTCATTAAGCCCTTGGCATTATAAGGGGTTGAGCATGCAACCATTTGGATTCCAGGGATTGACTGAAAGTATGACTCAAGACGTTGAGAGTGCTCAGCCCCCAGTTGACGTCCGACACCACCTGGCCCACGAATGACTACTGGTATGGTAAACTGGCCACCAGATGTATAATGAAGCATACCACAGTTGTTGGAGATCTGATTAAAAGCAAGAAGGAGAAATCCCATGTTCATGCCCTCAACAACTGGCCTCAAACCAGTCATAGCAGCTCCAATTCCCATGCCAGTGAAGGAGTTCTCAGCAATAGGGGTGTCGAGAACCCTAAGGTCCCCAAACTTCTTAGCGAATCCTTTGGTCACTTTGTATGAGCCTCCATAATGACCCACATCTTCACCCATGACGCATACACGGGGATCCCTCTCCATTTCTTCTTCCAATCCCTCTCGCAGAGCTTCAAAAAGTAAAAGCTCGTGCCTGGAATACATAATAGATGAAGTTAAATATATCACTGATAGGAGATACTGACATGATGGTGTTAACATTTACCCGTAAAAAAAAAAATGCATGATCGTGATAACAAGTATGAACGTAAAATTTTGACTATGCAACATAACCCCATATCAAGACACAATTATTGTGTGTGCATACATACGTACATATATGCGTGCATGAATACACCCAGTTGATTTACAGTAGACACACCGAGATGACAGAGTCATTGCACTGAAAGTTGCATGATTGCTATAAAAAAATGCTTGTAATTTGCAAAAGACCGAAGTGATTTTAGAAAAAGGTTAATCGTATTAAATGCCTGGACCCTACAGGCTCAAACCATAGTATGAGATTTAAGACTTTGTTAAGCATGCATCTCAAACAGGAAATTATCTACACACACCAGAAGCATCATGCATGCTAGAAACTATGGTATCAATGGTAACTCTTATATTTAAAAAAGTAGATAAATAGGATAATTATGTGATTAAAAAAACAAAAGCAAATTAAGGCGAAGACCAGCAATCGATAAATCTGATTTGAAACCCAAAATACATCGAACTCCAAATTTTTTTTTTTTTTAAATAAAAGGAACAACAAAAAGGAAAAAGATTTGATGTTATTTTCCACGTATAGCATTAGGCAGCAATGTTTGATGGCATTTTCCAATCAATGTTATAATATAGTACTAAAATCGACATTCTTTCATATTTCCATGAGATGTAGAACACTTAGATACTTGCTTTTCACTTTCATAAAACTCGTATTTAACAAAAATTGAGCAATTGAATACAATGTAACACTAGTTCGAGAATTAACTGTGAATCGAAAATAGAATCATACCCTGGTTTCGAGGATGAAGAAGCTGCAGTGCTATCACGTTTGGTCTGTATTTTAAAACAAATTACAAATCAAATTTAGCAACACAATAAAAAAAATTCAAAAAGTAAAAAAAAAAAAAAAAATAGAGAATCATTACCGCAACTGCTTTGGTAATCAATTGTTGAGCCCTTCGACCTTTAGCGTCCAGATTCAAGCTTCCATCAGATCTGACCAATAGAAAGCTCGCTCCTTTCCTCACTTCACATAATCAAATTTACAAAAGAAAAATAATAAAACAAATGGCGCGAAATGAAAATAAATATTAATCGAAGAAAATTTTAAAAGCATCGAACCGGAGAAGAATTTACAAGGTGAGAAAAGGGATTTCTTGGAATCGAAAGAATTGGACGGTGACGATGATAAAGCTACAGCGGCTCCAACTCCTTGGAAGATCGCAGCCATTTGATTTGCAACCGCGAACAAAAAATGAAATTTTATTTCAAAGAAATGGAATTGCAAATGAACTTCTAAGAGGAAGGGTGAAATTTATACGAGAAAAAGGAAAAGAAAATGGGCGGAGAACTTGAGGGTCCTTTTGTTTTATTTTATTTTATTTTTTATTTTCTTTTTCACGTTGGTCGTTGGGCGATTTATTTTAAAGTGTCAAAAAGCCAAAACAGCAAGCAACTGCAGGTTAGAACTTCGGCTTTTGAGATCCACGAATGGGTTTCGAACACGTGGATAAAAGGAAGGTCGGGCGGTTTGATTGGATGGAAATGAAGGTGTAAGATAGAACGAGAAGTGGCGGTTGTGTCTGATCATTTGTATCTTTGGTGACCCACCGAGCATCTCGTTAATGTGTTGTAGG
>JBBYHK010000015.1:2921169-2933287 GCA_038382065.1 Adansonia grandidieri | reverse complement strand
TATTGATAAGTGATCAATTAAATTTAAATATTTATAAATAAGATTTATATTTGATGCACCATAAATATATAGAACCTATGAAAATACATTTGTCAACGTGTTAACCCAATTGCTTTTAATCTAAGAATTTCATTATCAACACATAATTTTTCTTAAGAATCACTAATATACAAAAGAAAAAAATAATTTTTATTTAATAAAAGAGTTATGCTGCCGACTTTAAAGCCCCCCCCAAAAAAAATTAAATCATGAAAAAATTGGATTTATCATACCATTATTATTGAAAAAGTGGCGGTTTTGTACTTTTATGGTATAATTGTAATGGAGAAAGAAGTTAGAAAAAAAAAATCATGTTCCACGTGCTTAAATTAAAAATATTTTTCATAGCTGCCTTTATTTATTTATTTATTTATTTATTGTGCGTCTCGTTTTCGTGCATTGCGTGTTTACAAGGTATATAAATATAACGCGTTCTTCTTCGACTTTGTCCCTGCAAATTATCAATTTATTCTTCTCTTTGAGATTCCCATTTCCTCAAATTCCCCAAAACCACCCCCATTTCCTCATAGCATTAGTTATAAGAAGAGGTTTTTTACTTTCTTTTTTTAGATTTTCACATCAATATGAGACGAAACTGCAACTTGGAACTTCGCCTTCTTCCTTCTAGTTATCCTGGCGACGGTCACGACCATATGTATGTACTTCCCTTCTCTTTCGTTTTTGCGCTTAAACATTGGTTAGCATTGAAAGAAATGAATAATATACCCCTCCATTATATTGCGAGTATTTGATGGTTTTTTTTTTTTGGGTGATCGAAGGGTGGAAGAAAGCAGCGAATTAAGCCCAGAAAAGCAACAACAACAACAGCTAACTATTTTCTACAATGGAAGAGTTTGCGTTTGTGATGTTACGGAGCTCCAGGTTAGGATTTGGTTTTCAGTTGAAACTTTAGACAACATTCATGCATTAGAACTGGGTGAAGAAATAAAAGAAAAAAAAAAAAAACAAAGCTAATGAAAGCTTTTTTAGTTGTATTAATTTTCGAAAATACTCAAAATTGGGATGAGTTCTTGGTTGTTCTTTCCATGCAAGAAATGGTTGCTTTTTGGGTGTTGTACTTTTTGGAATTGTAAGAAAGTATAACAAAAGTGATGTTAAGAATATGTTACAGATCTCAATACTCAATTTAATTTGCCATTATCAACATGTTTTTAAGGTGATTTCATGTTAATCAATCTCAAACTTTACCGCGCAAGTCTATTACTGTTTTTTTTTTTTAAATTTATTTCTTAATTATTGAATCTCCACGAAAATGATTCACTAAAACAACTGTATATGGAATAGAGTCTATAATCAATGGATTATTTCTTATTTATTCATTTCAATGTTGCAATCTTCTGAGATATGTGCATGATTTAACAATATCGTGGGTTTGTTTGATTAACGAAGTTTGTACATGGAATTACAGGCAAGAGCCATTCTAATGCTAGCAAAACGTGAAATGGATGAAAGAATAAAAACACCGACCGGATCGGAACCGGCTTCGCCGACTTTACCATCTCAGCTGAATAGCCCAAGTACCGCGGTTTCTATGAAGAGATCGCTTCAACGGTTCCTCCAAAAACGAAAGACTCGGATCCAAGCCACGTCTCCCTACCATTAATATATATCATCGTCATCTTCATCAATGCATGCAATTTTGTGGGAATGGAAGGAACTGATCTATCTTTCTGGCTACCAAATTACTACCAATGCTTTCCAGGAAAGGAGATTTCGAATGGAAAATATACTCATGGACATACGGAGGGCTTTGTTCTTTGTTTTTCTTTTCTTTTTCTTTTTTTTTTTTTTTTGTAAATTTATGTATGAAATATGCAAGTAGCTTGAGACTATGAATTTTACATTAATTTGTTGATTTTTTATGACGTTCATTATGCTTTAATTATTTGACTTGTTGGATGGTTCTTGTAACGGTCTTTCATTCATTTCCAACATTTACACCAAACATACAAAAATTTTAGGCTTATTGATCTTTCATCTTGCTTCAACTAGAATTAACGTTGAACATTTTGATTTGATTACATGTTTAATTTGATAGTAATTTTTTGGTTGAACCAATGTAATAACATCAAGCTTTATATAGTTCTTTAAGTTTCCACTTTCCATCTGGTATATAGTTCAAATTTCTACATTTATAAGCAAAACAAACATCAAATTAAATATTCATTCATGAATAAAATTATATATTCATTTTAATGTATATATACATCTACAGTTTCAAATAAATGATATATAAGTAATCTACATGGGCAGAATATATATTTTTTATGATAATAACTATTATATTTAAGAGTTCCTTTTGATATATCGATAAAAAAGATTTTTGTTTTTAAATTTTACGGTTTTGATTAAGATATAATCAAATACTTCATTTTTAAAATATATTTGAAAATACGTGTCACTCTAATAATCAATTTTATTTGTGAAATATAAAATTTACGTATTTTCAAAAAATTATAATTAGACGCAATAAAAATTGAGGACAAGGATCCAAAGTCCATCCACTGTGCTGGCTGCTGGAGATTGTGTGAACTCAAAGCTATGCAATAAGCTTGGGAAAGCCAACAATGTGCAAAATTATTAAGAGCCTACTCACAGAAAGAACAAGAACTTCACAATGGTCTCAATAAGTTTGAATAGTGGGTAAGAAAATAATTAAAGCCAAAACAAAACAAAACGCGTATATTTATGCATTAGTTGGTTGGATAAATCACAAGGAAATTATGCTCCAATTCCAAACACGTGTTCTGTCCCCAGCAGCTGGGTGTGATCTGGACTTCACCTTCTTTGTCAATGGAAGATGTCAAAGGAAACTACTCCGAAAGTATGTATGTGATGTTGAGAAATTAAGATAATGTTGAAGAAATGGGCTATGAAATTGAGGGCGAAACATCAGCTAGTAGGTCCAAAAAAATTATGCCATCCAGAAGGGAAAAAGATAACAAATGGCTGGAACGACACAAAATTAATTTACAGATATATATATATATATATATATGATTGTTGAAATATTTTTAATAAATATATCCATGGGTCACACGTATGACTCGTGTAAATTAAATTATTATTAAAAAGGTATTAAAAACTTTAAAAATAATTTTATATATTTTAAAAGAAAAATTAATTTTATATTAATATTTTAAAATTAAATTTAAAAATTTTATTTTATTAATTAAACAATAATTTGATCCAAATTTTAGCTTTAAGATCATAGCATGACTTGATTCAATCCATGGATATAATGAAAGCTTGACCCTAGATAAATCTAATTCTTGTGCAGATCATGTTGATTTTATTCCAGTTAAGAGAAATAAGAACATTAGCTATGTTAAAGATTCATTCAAATGAAGTGTGGAATTATGATTATCATTAAATATAATTTTTGTGTTTAATTGATGAACAAAAATCAGATACTCTCACGATTAAGCTTGACATATCCAAGTGCATGTTTTCAATGATTCTTAAAGCGTTTTCCTTTTCTATTTTCTTGTCAAACAGGTTAATTGTTACCTTAAAAAGTAATTTAAAAACTTACTCAGAAGATATTTATAAAAATACATATAATACTTTATTTTTTAGTTAAATTTTATAAAATAATGTATTAAATATAAAATATTTTAAAATTATTAAATTTAACTTTAATCCGTGTCCACAAGCACCACCGTCGTTTTTAGTACTACACATAAAAATCTACAATATGGTGTCCAAAGATAATGATGAGGGTAGAAACGTTATAAAAACGTTGGTGCACATGAAAAAAAAAATCTACGAAGATGATTCATAACTAGATAAAGTCAGGACAAGTGATTATTAATATGTAAGAGCAAAAACGTTATAAATGTTGAATTTGCATATGATCGACCAATGTGTTGAATTGCAAAGTGATGTGATATTTGATCATGAATCCGATTCCTGAAGAGTGTTCTGAACGACGCTTTCATGATTGGTCTCTTTCTTTTCATTAATCCTTATCGTTAAGCTTTCCTCGATTGTACGACATGGATGAATAAAAGAAGGCAAAAAAAATAATAATATATATTGAATATATTTTGTTAAAAATAAAAAAATAAAAAAATTTATCATTTTAGAAATTCATTAATTAAATAAATTATTTTAAATTAAAAGAAAAAGAAAAAAAATATAGCGTGAAAGTTTGTATATTTATAAAACTGTCTATATTTTTTAAATTTTATTTTTTTTATTTTAATTTATAAAAAGTATAATAGTAAAATAAAGTAATTTTTATTTTCTTTTTCTTTTTTTTTAATCATACTAAGCAATTAAAAAAATATTTTCTCTTTTCACTTTTTCATCTTTCCAACTAAGCACACCAATATAAAGAAAAAAAATATGTTTTCTATTTTTTCATTTTTCTCTTCCTTCTATTTTTTATTTTTTATAATTTTTTTTTCACTTTATCAAATGAAGCCTCAAAGTTTATAGATTCAAAATTTTGACAATAATTCTTCATTTTTTAAGATTTAATAGACATATTCATAGGTTGGGTAGCTTACTAAACTTGACTCAATCTGGTTCAAATTCATATATGATTTCTTGTATCAAGTAGGCCCAACCTAGAACAAAATTTTTATATTAAAATAATATTTTTATTTAATTTAATTATAAAAATATTAATACTAATATAAAAATAATTTTTTAATCAGATAAATAATAATTTAAACCTAAATAAATGGGTTGAGCTTGGTCAAATTTAAACATGGGCTTAGATTTTAAATTGTTTTAGTACTAACCCGGCTTGTGGACACACCTAAGTTAAGTACCAAAAAAGTTTTTTGATTATTTGTAATTTTCTTAAATAAGCTCATAAACTCTTATTTCAAATAAAAAATCTCTTTATGTTAAGTGTTTATTTAAGTATAAATTTAAGTTTAAAGACTTATTTAAGTATACGTTAAATATTATAAATTTGTTTCAGTACATATTAAAAATTAAAGACTTATTTAAATTTAATAAAAGTATAAAAACTTATTTAGCTTAGGTGTTGAAGTTCAAAGACTTTCTTATTGTTTTAGTCATCTTTTAATTATCCTTATCATCACTTGTCACTAACGAAAGCAATTTTTTGGCAATGTATCAAAGTGTTAAATTTGATCTTACCGCGGACCGCCGTAACTCTTGGATCGGAAACTGCATTTTTTCCAGCGAAGTCTTGTAAACCTGGCAGCTCAATAGCAATGCTGCCATTGGTTTCCATATCTTTTTATTTCATACGATGAATGGGCACCCCAGCAATGTACTAATATTACACTAAGCCAACAATTTTTAGCATTCGAATGAGGATCAAATCATCATCGAGGGTGAACTGAACCAGGTTGACAGACAATTGCATGAAGAAAAAGGAGCAGCCATTGATAAAATAAATGCCTTTATTATCAAGTCAACACATAAAGCTAAATTCTTCGAAAACATTTAGCATTTATATCAAGCACTAAAATTTGAGGTGATAATTAAGTTTATTCTAATGAAAAGATAGGCCCTTAGGACTCTTTACCATTTGCAAGGCGCAATTTGACGGAGACCGTCACCTTATAGCCTGGGAACAACACGAGGATGGTCCCAATCGGTGACAATGTGGCTTCGGGTGATCTCATTTAGCGAGCGGCAGCCACTTAATGCCATAGTCAGCTCAAATTCATCTCGCAGCATCTGAAGCACTTTCCTAACACCAGCTTCGCCCTCGGCAGCCAGTGAAAATACTACTGGCCTTCCAATCTGAAAAATGAAACTGGACCAGTGAACTCATTTATGCCAATGAAAAATCACAGGCTTTCCGAAATAGAACAGGATTTATGGGTGAATATTTGCTTAGCAATGGTCCATTGGACTCAAATTTCAATTCAAGGACAGGCTGTGACTGGACTGTGAGAATTAAGTTACAGATTAATAAAAAAAAAAATCTAGCAATCTAAATGCTCCGGAGATGGTTGGAACAAGTTCAACAAGTTACATGGAATGGAAGAATAGGCTAATTGGATCAATGTTTACCATATCTTAAACTTATAAATACTTACAAATATTCCGGATGCTCCAAGAGCCAACGCCTTGAAGACATCTGTTCCACGCCGAACCCCTCCATCAAGAAAAACAGGAACTCTGCCTTGTGCAGCTTTAACGACCTGTATGTTAGCTAGAAAAATTATCAAAAATCGAACAGTCCTATATATATATATATATATATTTGAAAAAATTGCAATTACTGTCGATGTTTCTCACCGTAAATAATACATCATTAAAACCAGAAAATATTCAACTAGAAATTTATTTGATGACCTTAATGATTTAATAAAAAAAAAAAAGGGCATATTTACCTCTTCTAAAGCCATAATAGTTGCAGGTACATAATCAAGCTGGCGAGCTCCATGATTGGATACGATTATGCCTGCAGCTCCGGCTTGTATAGCTAGCCTTGCTGCAATATTCAACATCGAAAAGTAGAGATTTATGAGAAAAAATGAGAAAGAGGAAGTTGCATTGAGTTGGTTGTTTCTTCAGGATCAGCTTGCTTACTATCCTCAGCAGTGAGGACGCCCTTGACTAGAATAGGCAATGACGTGATTGTCTGAAGCCACTTTACATCCTGTTTTATTGAACCAGAAACAAATTTTGAGAAATTTTTTTATGTTATAAAGTCCCAGAAAATGTGAAATAATAAAAAAAAAGGAAAAAAAAAAAACAAAGCATCTTACTTTCCAGCTAAGTGACCGATCGATTTGGCCGGCGACATACGAAGCAAGTCCAGAGTCATTGGTCTGCAACATAATCTCACCATTAAGTGAACAAACAGGTAAAGTAAATGGATAATTAAAAACTGAGTTTGATTACACATATCAGTATCACTTACCGTATACATTTTGCCAAGGTCCAAACCCTCAAAATTTTTCAGTGTCAAAAATGGTGGCAACGTGAATCTGCAAGTCGAAATAGTAGAATAGTCCAGAATTGTCAAATTCTTTGCAATGTGAAACAATGAAGCCAAAACTAAAAACTCCTTTTTTTCCCATCTTTCCAAAGTTATGCTTGCTTTTTGAAGCTCACCTGTTCTTGATATCAGCTTCCCTGCGGCCAAGTATTGGAGCATCCACAGTAAGGGCAATTGCCTTGAAACCGGCCCTTTCAGCTCTTCTCACAAGCTGTGCAACCACATTCCTGTCTTTGTATACCTGAAACAATAAGCAGTAACCATTGATCACTCAATAATTTAAAATGAAATAAACAACTTAAAAGATCACCAATGCACTATCTTGTAAACAAGTGCATCCAGCATAATTCAAAAACAGTTTGCAGCTTTAGCATTCTGAAGTTCGCCGTGCAAGAAGTCATAAAATGTAAAGCATGGTTATAGATTATATACTATTTTTTTAAGGTTCTTCATAAAATTCAGACAAATATATCACAATGCTCGCAAGCAAGACAAAGTGTAAAGATGATAACTCAAACTCACATAGAGTTGGAAAAAGCGAATGCCAGGTCCTGTCGATGCGACCTCCTCAACACTGGAAGTAGCCCATGAGGATAGTGTCTAGGGGGGGGAAAACATAAATAAACTAAGTCAGCGAACTGCTGAATACCAAATACGCCACGCATATATAATTTCAGATTTAAAGCAGAGACAAAGAATAGTGAGAATCAAACCATAATTGTTCCTGCAGCTGAAGCTGCTCTGGCTGTCGCGTATTCTCCTGCATAAAGAAACGCACATTTAACACTAAGACTTCTGCATTTTCACATTGATACTTTTTTTTTGGTGTTCTTTTGGCATGGAAATAGTAGCCAAAGAAGAGAAAAATCAGATCGGGTAGAACATAGGCCCCCAATTCTTTCATCAGAAGGATTAAAACAAGTGTATATATATATATATATATATATAATACGATCTTAAAATAGTATCAGTTAAAGACTTCGGAGAATTAAAGAGAACTCTGAATCTATGCTAATACAAGATAGCAGCTCCATAAATGACACTGAAGAATGCTATTTTAAAAGAGCGGTCACTATTTATGTTCAGTTGTTTAACTGCTATGGCAAAGTCCATGAACAATCATAAGTATTTTACAAGCAAATTTCATAAAGAATTGATGCTATTTGCGCATAGGAAACTTAAAATTTTACATTTTATTCACAGCTTTGCATTTAGAAATCAATCTTCTACAAATTTAAGTTCTGTTTCTGAAAACACCGAAGTTGCAAAATGCAGTGCGAATCATTATGTATGTCTAAGCATATTTAGCAACCAAAGATGAATGAGTTCAATCAGATGTTTGTGGACCTTAATTGCTCAAACAATCCCAAAGCAAAGTTTAACAAAAACCAGAATACTACCATCAGGGTGAGCCATTTTCTGCATAGCAGTTGGAGCAATCATGATAGGCATCGCAATCTTGAATCCCAAGACGGTGGTGGTCATGTCAATCTTGCTAACATCAATAAGAATACGCGGCCGAAACCTATTTTCCACAAAAAAGGAAAAAAAAGAGCTACCATCATTAAAATGAAAAATAAACTATCATATCCAACCTACAAATTAAGACAAGATTGCCAGAAATTAAATATCACTTATAATACTTTTTCTCAAGGCTAAAACAATCCTCATTTGCAAGTGCACAATAAGAAAGCTATTAACTTGTAAAGTAACAATAACTTACAAAATCCTAGAAAATGCATTTCGATTCTCCTTGAGAGTCCACTGATCCTCTGCACCTGATGCATAGTAGTCATAAACCATCTTGGGCAACTTCTCCTTTGCAATGGCCTCATATTCAGAAACATTAGTTATCTCCATTTTTTTTTTCCTAGAGATACTTTTTGCTATCCCACAGTAAGCTGATTTCCAGAAAAAATCCGTGTCAGACTGATTTCATTCAGATTTCATTGACATAATAATAGAGCTAAAACAAAGGTCAAGTAGGCTCTAAGATCACTACCAAGAGTTTATGGAAATAACAAATTTACATAATAGCTGGATTTAATCACTCCAAGAGAAATAATATACAAAAGTTTTTACAAGTTGTTATCTTTTCAATCATTTGTTCAGCCAAAACCAGAAATCAGCTCAAACCTGTAATTACATATATACAAAGATGATGACATAAACTAAGTTTTTAGAAGAAAAATACGATCAGATAGAACAGTAAAAGAACAAGAATGAAGAGCAAAAGAACAGACCTTGGCCACTTCCACAATGGAGAGAAAGGGACAAGATAAAGTGAAAGATTGGAGACAATGGTGGAGAGATAAGTAATGCAAACAAACTACTGATACACAATGTAGATTGGGAGGAAATATTAAAGAAAATGAAGTGAAGACAAAAACAAAAATAATAATTAAAGAAGGGTTGAGATTAGAATTGTGAGAGAGAATTATATGGATTGGATTTTTAAGGCGAGCATTTGAAGCCAAATCTGGGTCATGGAAACGTCAGACTCGTGTGTGGAGTGGAGAGCATTTTGTTTGATTATCATTTGCTCAAACAATGCTCATCACCATATAATTTATATACGTACATTACAGCCACCATTTTCAGAAAAATTGATAGACATTGTGGAAAAAAATTATTATTATTATTATTTTTTGGGGTGTGGACTACTCACACCCAAACACTCACGTTCATTAGCAAACGCTGGATAAAGATCTTCTTGGCCATCTACGTATGGTATTTTTTATTTTGATTTATTTTTTGATATCATGGAATTTTTTTTTAATTTATTAAAGATTCATTATATGTCATCCGATTAATTTTATTAATGAAATCTAATAAATCTATTAGTGAATAAGATAATTTTTCTTTTTCTTCTTTAGGTTCAATTCGAAGTATCAAAATTCTTATGACAAATGATTAACATGAATTTTATGATATTTTATATTATTCAAAACAATAATTTAAACTTATTATATATCAAAATAAGTTAATTATATCAATCCAATTGATAAAGAAAAGGAAATTGATTTTCTTCTTAGTTAAATTTCAATCCAGAAATAAAATTCTCAATCTCACCATTCTTATGTGTGAGAGTGCAAGTTACATTGCCAACAAAAATCACTTACTGCTATTGAAGTCCAAGTTACCATTTCTAGAAGGAATATTTAGATTTTATATTGAATATAATATTGGAAGTTATTTTGATAAAAAATATTATTTTTAAGTTATATCTCCATATAAATATGATTAGAAATTAAATAAAAATTTACTAAAATTGAGAGATAAATTGTTGCTACCTCCTTTATTTTCCTCCACATGATAAGACCATCAAATCCAATTGTGTTGCTTCTAGTATTTCGCTCATATTTAATTAAGTTATGTGAGATAGACCCTATTTCTTCCCCCCCTATAAACTCCAAACAAAGTGACAAGAAAACCTTAAGATATCACCGTCTTTTGTTGTCAACGTTGAAGTGATGCGAGTGGGGACCACTCTCTAGGATCTATTGGAACGGTATTCCTCACGGGCATCAGATGGGTGTGGTCTTTAGAAGTAACTTATTTGATGCCACACCTCACAAACTTCAATGAAGATAGAGCAGCAAAGTCCTATGTTAATTTATTATTTTCTTTTGGATTAAATTCTTTAAAAATATTGACCCGCAATTGCATTGCTGACGTCTTGCCTAAGAAGTAAAATTCGATTAAAATTTATCCTAACAATGATCTAAAGTTTTCTTTAGAAACCTAATTGAATTAATAAAAATAGATCTTACAAATTAAATAACTTTGTACTTTTGCTTGAAGTATATGATTCATCAATTTATCAAATAGTAGGGCAACATTCTTCTAATTAAATTACATCTCACATTCACGTTCTTTTTTTTTGTAATATTTACACATATAAATTATCATCTATGCTATCAAAATATATTTAAAATGATTAATAAATTAATATAATAAATAAAATGACCTATAATAATATCCAAACTTGAGATATAAAATTTATATTAGTGTAAAAATAATTTTGTTGTATACATATATATATATATATAAAGTAATCTCGTGAACTTAATAAAATATATTTGATGTTGATGATGCTAGTTAAAAAGGATGGTGACAGTGATAAGGACTAATTAGTACTTAGTATATGTCTATATTATTGGTTTAATGGAGAGAGTATAAAATATTATGTAATTAGTATAATATAGAGTAACCTTCTTGTTTTAATTCTTTGCTCTACATGGGCCCCAAAGAGTCATGTTTTCAGGCAGCCCTTGCTGGAATTTTAGGTTATAACGCCAAATTGAGACAAAGAAGAGATCAAAAGAGAATATATGCTTTTTGACAGTTCTCTAATTTACTATTAACATTAAAATAAAAAAAATTGAAAATTGTGTCGTTTTCTTAGATTATTTGATTTCTTGCTTCAGCAGTCAGCCTCATGACAAGATTATTGCCACTAGTGAGTGACGAAATTACATTCAGGATTAATTAAGTTTAACAATAATATGAACCAAGACTCTGCTTTAATATTAAGTGTTCAATTAATTGATGTCTATAAATATTTTTCAAAGTTTTATTTTTTTAAGAAAATTGCATTTAATGTATTATTTTTATTGAATTCAATAAACAATAAAATATTTCGCTAATTAATTTTTTTTCTTAAATACTAATTTAGTTGGTGTTACTAAGTGTCTGTTATCATTTTCTAAATATTAATTAAAAATAGAGGGAAAATGACAAAATCTGCATGATGAAATGTGATTGTATTTGCAAATGGGCCAATCGTGTTCCATAGTTACATTAAAAAATAAATTCTATTGGTTCCAGTACAAATAATATTTTCCAATTCCGTGGGCTGATACTGATAATAGAGTTGTTTCTTAGTCCATTGGTTTAAAAACATGGTGTAGAAACTATAAACGTTCAAAATTTTATAATGCTACGTAAGTTTAGAATTTTTAAAAATTGAATACGTGATTTGATAATAAATTAATATCAAATGAATTTATTTAAATGGTATGGTATGAGTGATAAAGTATATCAATGTTCATAAAAAAAAAATAAGTTTCGAGTTTGTATAAATTTATTATTGAGAAGAGATAATCATATATTTTC
>JBBYHK010000015.1:2896746-2910656 GCA_038382065.1 Adansonia grandidieri | reverse complement strand
GCTCTAAGAAGTTAGATTTTCATGCATGAAAAATTTGCAAATAGATAAAGGCTATGTTTCCCAAGCCTTCATCACAGCAAAATATTGATCCCACTAGTGTGACCTTTCACTCTAAAAAGACAATAATTGAAGTCATATAGAATAGCTAAATGTGCATTCATTAATGTTGATAGCAAAAATGAATATGAAAAAAAAAATGATTAAATTACATCAGCTAATAAATTTTGGGTTATTTGGCTAAAGAACTTGAGAACTAATCGCGATAAAAAATTAAAAAAAAAAAACAAATATCAAATTTATTCTTTTGTCCGAAGAAGCTCGTGGTAAAATCGTAACTTAGAAATTTTTTAAATCTTCATGTACCTAAGCCCGTCACAATCCATAAATTAGTTTTGTTATTAAAAATATTTTTATGTTAATATTTTTTATAATTAAATTTAAATAAAATATATTTTTATTAATTAAATAATTATTCAAATTTATTAATTAAATAATAATCTAGGGCAAGCAAGATTGACTTAAGCCATATAAACTCATGTTAGACGTGACCTAATTCAAGCTAGGTAAGTTGCTTAGTATCAAATTCTTTCTTCGCATTGCAAGAAGATACTTTTCATGCGTTTGGATAAAGGATGTCTTGCACAAACTTTACTTTTAGTTAACCAAAGCAACCTTATTTAAGCAAAGATAGGCGTACATTTATTTTTGTGGAAAATGAAATGACATGTATTAATACAGAGAAATTAGAAGCATATAAAGCCTATTGCGAAGGACAAATAAGTTTATCCAAAAAAACGGAGTTAAATTATGCTTAATTAGTACATTTGAAAGATCGAGATAGGCACCAAAAGCAGAATCAGTGAATTAGTTACCCATTAATTAAGCATCCTTAATCACATTAACCCCATAATCAGAAAGTAAATGAGATGTGACTTAACAACAACTTAATGCCAAGATCATGTGGTTGCTTTTGCTTATGGTTATACATAAAAAATGAGATTATTAGAATTAATACAAAGAAAAATTATAAAAAAAATTTGAGCCCGCGTCAATGGTTCATGCAACAAAGAAATAATGCAATAATCAGAGTTATTGGTATTGTATAGTTATTGGGGATATTGATTGATACTTGTCAATTTTTATTTTTTTAAAAAATTAAATATTAAATATTTAAAATTTTAAAATTTTATATTTGTATCTAACTATATATAGATGTTTCAAGTTGAGGTATATTTTAAAGAACTTCAAAATGTGATATATATATATATATGTTTTTGTATGTGTGAAAATTTTTTAAAAAATCGATAAATTTAAAATAATATGTTGATAATTATATTTACTAATATCGATAAGTACAAAATAAATAACACATCCATTGATGCGATATTAATTATTTTGATAATTACATTTACTAATTTTTAAAAATAAAAAATTAAAATTATTTTTTATTTTTAAATGAAATTATTAATATGATTCTATTAACATATAATATCAATATTAATAATTTTATATTTTTTAATTAAAATGTTTTCACTTAACTCCCAACTTTGGATGTAATTTGTGAAAAGTGTTTTGAAATACAACGAAGGGTTATTTATCAATAGTTTTTAAGGAATATGTAGGCACTTAAGAAGACATTAAGTAAAATAAAAAAAATAAGAACATTTTTATTAAATAAAAGTTGACATTATTATTTATTTAGTATTTTAGTTCTCCTTAAAGGCAGAAACCGTGGATCTATTTCATCCCACCATTTTCCTTTCCTTTCTCATAAAAACCAGCTTTCCAGTTTCCCCCTACAGTCTATCTATATATCTATTCCCCACTGACTATTCTCCTTTCCCTCCCCTTTCCTCTCCCAAACGGATGATAATTTTAAGAAACTTAACCCCAAGACAAAAGCTAACGGTGGAAATAAAAAAAATCAAATGTCTTCAGTTCGTTCAGATCCGATCCACAGAATCCACCCGGACCCAATCGATCATTTCGACCGTCTTCCAGATTCTCTTCTCCTTTTAGTTTTTAACAAGATCGGCGACGTTAAAGCACTCGGCCGATGCTGCGCTGTCTCGCGTCGTTTCCATTCGCTTGTACCTCAAGTCGAGAACGTCGTCGTTCGTGTCGATTGCGTCATCTCTGACGACGACTCTTCCCCTTCTTCCTCTACCTCTGTTAAATCGCGTGCCGCTGGTCCCTTTTACAGCCTCTTCCGTCTAGTTCTCGGAGGCATTGTCAAACCCCTCCAAGCTTTGGGCCAATTCCTCGGCCCTGAACGGCCAACTCTTCACAAAGCAGTGCGCACCTCTTCGTCTTCCTCCTTATCCGTCGGTCTTGGTGGTGATGATGATGGGGAAGTAGACCAAGGTGGGGTTACCCATCATTCTCCGACGCAGGTGCTTAGAAATTTCAACGAGCTTCGTTTCCTCCGAATTGAATTACCCAGCGGCGAGTTAGGGGTCGATGATGGTGTCCTGTTGAAATGGAGAGCCGATTTTGGATCAACCCTTGATAACTGCGTCATCCTCGGAGCTGCCTCTGTTTTCAACAACGTGCATTTGCATGTATCGGAGAATGGGAACGATGGATTTTGCATCAACAATAATATCACCAACGGTTCAAATATTGGCAACGGCGATGATAATGGGAGTATTCCTGAGTCGTTTTATACCAACGGAGGCTTGAAATTAAGGGTTGTTTGGACTATTAGCTCGTTAATCGCAGCATCAGCAAGGCATTATTTGCTTCAATCAATCATTGCGGAGCATAAGACGTTGGATAGCTTGGTTTTAACAGATGTGGACGGACAAGGGGTGCTTTGTATGAACGGGGATCAGCTTGAGGAGTTGAGAGTGAAGCCATTATCGGCTTCTTCTGCTTCAAAAAGGACACTGGTGCCCGCATTGAATATGAGGCTTTGGTATGCTCCTTATTTGGAATTGCCTGATGGGGTTGTTTTGAAAGGTGCTACTTTGGTTGCCATTAGGCCTAGTGAACTATCTGCCTCGAAAAAAGAGGTTTCAGATGCTTCTTGGTTATCAGCTGCTTTTGAAGAGCCTTATGGGACTGCAGCTAAGATGCTGCTTAAGAGAAGGACTTACTGTTTAGAGATGAACTCGTTCTGATATCCGCTTCCTGAACTAATGAAGGTAAACATTTCTAATTTGATGGATATACTGGAAGATGTTGATTAATATGCTAGAAAAGATTTTGATGTTTGACTTGTTAATGTTAGAATGAAAATGCTTCCTGAAAACTGATTCTACTTATTGTCGAATATGCATGTATGCGGTTACTTAGCTTTAACTTGTTCACTGTTAGGCCATTTTTAAATTCATTGTTTTAAGCGAAAAACTGCTCTTGATGTCTTTTGGTGATGCATATGTATGAGTTGGAATTACCTGGTTTCTTGACCATTTTGATTTGTTTAATTTTTTATTAAATTAGAGGGGAAAGGGAACCGTGATTATATTGGTGGTGAATGGGGGTGTTTAAAATCCCTGTTTTCATTTGAGTTGTGAGAAACATGTGCAAAGAAACATTCCTGAATGCATGTTTTGTTCATTCAGTCTTTAGTCTAGGATATGCTTGCATTACCTTTTGATTCATGCATGTGTTATGAATTTTACATCCATTTTGCGCATTTCAAGGAAAGCTGTCAAGCACAACGGTCAAGGGGATAGAGGTGATACCATGCCTCTGGAAAGCTGACGATCAGACAACAATTTTGTTACATGTTGTAGCTTAATCTCGGGGCAGTGTCCTATGAAAGCTAAACATTGATTTGGACCGCCAGTGAAAGCAATCCATGTGTGTTGTCAATAATGCACTGCAAGCGCTTCATCTTTTGTACTTCGACCGATAAACAAAATGCATCTGCTGACTGTTTTTATTTCAGGCATATGCTTGTAAGTGTGCACTCTTGCAACTAGATTGATCTTGTAAGAGCTTTGAGTTTCTACTCCCTTTTTTTCCCCACCTAAAACCCCTCTATATGTGAATATTGTAGTTATGAAGATCCCATGCTTTATGTTATATACTCTTGGAAGTGTATCAAGAAATGTAGTTTACACTCAGCTTTTTAATGTATCTTCCATAAATTTACTCTAGTCTTGTCAAAATTTTATGGATACTTTATAGTCTTTTTATCTTTGCAAATGTGCCCATTGATCCGGTTGTGAGCTATGGTGATATTATTAGCATCTCTGGTGCTTTATCTGCTTCTATCATTCACTATGTTTACAGGTAGAAGTATGAAATGATCAGATAAAGCAAAGAGACAGATCATGAACAAATTATCAATTGCAATTCACCACTTGTTTTAAGATTTTGATTGATTGATTGGCCATTTTATTTTATAGGATTTTTTTTGCCTTTTTTTTTTTTGAAGGGGGCTTCAATCATTAATTAGCTGGTTCTGCTTCTTACTTTATCTGTTCATCACATGAGCCTTTTTTTTTTTTTTTTAATTTTTTAAATCCACAACTCTGTATTCTTGCAATCAGATACAAAACTCAAATCCCTCTTTGACTTTGGGCTTCTTCCCCCTATCATTCATTTCATTTTTATACACATATTTCTTCATAATAATTTGTTTTTAATTATTTGTCAATAAAAATAAATAAATAGTAATACTGACTGGAAGGCAATGCCTTAACAGAGTTGATGAAGATGTCATGATTGGCTCAGTATATATACATATATATACACATATATCCAATTAAAGAACAGGGTGAAAGAGTGGGAAATTAAAATATGACGGATATAAAAAACGAAGCCCACATGAATATATCTAAGCCGGCAGTAGTTGTGATATGCAGAGGTAAAGTAGTGGAAAGCGGAAATCAATCATAACTAATATTTTATTATAATAAAAACGCATTAAAAGGAAGCGTATTGAAGTATTGCACTTTAATTTTCAACGAAAGCTATGTTATTTAAATGATAAGATAAATATTAAATATAAATACAAATTTAAAATAAATACATATTTAAAATAAATATTTTTAATATTTTTTATTTATATTTAAATATATATAATATAATATATCAAATATAAATATTTATTTTAAAAATTCCAGTAACATAAAATGATCAGTAGAGCATTCCTCACGCACCATTGCTGTCTTTTCTGGAAATATGAAAACTTTGAACTTTACCTTTAATCACTGTTTCTCACTAAACTGTAGAATGGGTTATTGTTATTATTATACAAAATCAAGTATCATTCCAGATTCAACTTTTTTTTTCTCCCTTCATTTATTATTCCATCAAAGTTTATTTAATATTTAAAAAGATTTAAATAAAAATATTAATTATTAAAAATAAATTTAAATAAAAAAAGCCAATGACTATAATATTCATAGCTGAGTTTGGCTTTCAATTATATAATATATATTAGTTTTACATTTATATATATTATGTAAATTTTTATTATATAAAAAATATAATTATTAATGTAGCGTAAATATAAAAAATTATGTTAAATTATTTATATTTTAAAATTTAGTAAAAAATTAAATTTCTAAAGATTAAATTAAAAATATATAAAATATAAGTGAAAGGACCGTTTTGCCTACAAGGCTGTTCTCAAATGCAATGAAATGACAACATCAACAATGTTTCATTGTCTTAAAGGATCCTCTTCATGCTTGCTTCTCCAGCCCTTTTTTTGGAAGTATTTTCACATGTACAAAACACAAACTAGCAGCTATCCTTGTCCAAAACAGAATATACACTTACCAGTTAAGTTTTTATCTGTCACAATCTCCTCAAAACTAAAAAAGTTTGCTCACAAGCATTTAGAATTAATATATATATATATATATGTATATTTCCTTAGTTTATACTAACCAAGAGCTAGCAAATAAGTTTGTCTTTGTTCTTCTCACCCAAATGCAATAGGTGAGTTGGTATTTTATTTTCTTCGAATTATGTGAATTATACTACTTAATTTTCATTTTCTTTTATTGTTATGTTTTCGTATATTCATTATTCCTTTTTTCTTATATATATATATATTTATATGTAATCGTAACTCAAAGCAAGAAAAAGATTTATAGATATTAAGATTTAAATTAGATGTCATATCTCAAATATAATTGCATAAATCAACTAGATTTAAATTTTAGTCTTCAAGTTCTAAATTAATTTTGTTTTCAATACATTTCAATTGAAAAAATGTAATTTCATTTATTTAAAAAAATGGGTACAAAAATAAGCACTCAATAAAAGCCAAAGTAAAATTTTAAGGGACTGAATTGAAAAGGATACATTTTGAGCCCCTCAATTTAATTGTTTTCTTGTAGGGCAAACTTGTCAAGTTAATACATTTTTATTTCATAAAATGAAACATATTTTTAACAAAAAAAAAAAAAATCGGTTATTATTTTGTTTGACAATTTTATTAAAGTTAGCTGTCCACTTTACTCGGTTGAAGAAAGGGAGTAAACGATTGAAAGGAATTTAAGGACATGTAGAACTGTTATTTGGCTAGTCCAATCTGCGGTCTCACTGGCTAACGAGAAATTCAATAAACGGCAATGATTGATAGGTAGCCTCCCAAATGAGTACAAGGTAGTCAGTCAGTCAATCCAAATCCATGGCATGTATATTATATTAATAATTCAAATGAAAAGCCAACCTTTCATAAGCTCATGGAAAGCTTAACAATCTATAAAATATGCCTAAGATGGGTTCTCTTGCTGTCAAGAGCAAAAGCCCATTTTGGAATTGCTCTTCAAGCAAGAATAAACAAAAACCAAAAAATAAAATAAAATAAAATAAAAAAGGGCATGCAAATTGATTTTATATATGTACTTAAAATCATCAAAATTTTTCTGAATACATTTGAGCGTCATGTGTTCAATAGAACATATGGGCGCTGCCATCGTTCATCATCAGCCTTCACCACAAGAAATTGAGGTTTGATATTTTAAAATATAGATATAGTAAATATACATATATAGACAATTTTCAGAATTATTGTAAGATAGGGGAAAAAAGGAATAACTTCAATCGAATTGTTTTTTGTTTTACTTGTTGGAAACACACAGTGCTTTTTTTTTTTGGCAGGCAGAGATGTATTATATCCCAATACTCCAATGCCAGCTGAATCATGACTTTCAAAATGGATAAACCCAGAAATGCTAACAATTTTCAGAAGCAAAAATAATAAACGTATCATCCAATGCATGGGGAAGGAAGGCATTCACTCACTTCTTTGCTACTGGAGCTTTCCTCCGTCTTTTCTTTCGTATATCCAAAAAAATTTGCAACAAAAAAAATTAGCATATATGGTTGAAATAGGAAAAGATAAAGGAAGTTCAAGGTGTTTCTGACACAAGTTTCATCATCAGAAACTTCGGTAACTGTGAAAATAAACAAGCATCATGTTCAGTAACAAGGACAGTTTACATACATTGCTGTCTGTTCAACAGCAACCAATGTAGCCTAGCTATTTTATGATGTAATGTTGAATGATAAGTAGAAATAAGATCGTTACATTTTGGATAGGATAATAGGAATTCAAGAAGAATGGACGCTAGTTCTTTCACCTAGCATGTTCCTGTTAATAAAAAAAACTAAGACTCATACGAAAAGCATAGATTATATTCCCCTTTATTATATATATTGGATTAATACCGGTAAGAAGATTTGCCTATGTAAAACATTTACATCTACATCTACATCAAGAACGTAAGCTAAGTTTGCATGAGAAAGGGATATGTCAAGTCAACAGGCAGTGTTCAGTTTCTATAGCTATTGGATGAGTTAACTTTCTACTTCTATCCTTCACTTTTCCTTCCTCCCAAACAAACAAAATCAAGTTTTTGTTCCATAACCTTAAACCAGTTCAAGTTTCACTATTACCTCTTACTATATTTAATAGTTGTAAATTGAGGGACTAATTGTAGCACCATGGACTTTGTAAAAGATCTTAGTGAAGAAACCACAAACATTTTTTTTTTTTGCAAACGGGAATATGGGAAGGCCGGCTCTTTTGGGTGTATTTCTCGCTAAATCCAGCTTTTAAGGCCCCCTTTCATTCAATTTAAAATCCAAATTATAACAATTTTTAACCTCAACTGAGGAAAATGAACACTAGATCTAGATGAGCATAGCAGCGAGGCAGGAGGCTTGTAAGCGTAACAATACCAAGGAAACGGGCTTATAAACTAAACTATGGGTCCTTTCAATTGATAGAATTTTCATCTTTGCTGTTGACTCAAATAAGTACGAAACAACTAGCATTACTAATTTTAAAAATTAAAGCAGGTTTAAAATGCATGATACATTAAGCTGTGGCTGCACATGTCTTTCATACTTCTCACAAAATCAATGTAATGCAGTATATAAAACCTTCAGCTATAACATTTCTTTATTTTAAAAAAATATATATTAAGCTAATAGAATGTGATAAAAGTTATAATATATATATATATATAGCCAATCTCAAGAGAATGTCTACATCTAAAACATCAAGAATATGAGGCATGCAAGCTAAATCTATAATCTCAAGATCCTAATTTCAATCAAAACATCAGTATTTTCCTTTTTTCTAACTTCAATAATAATAATAACAATAACAACCTACCTAGCACTCTAGGTTGCGCTTGTAAAGACACATTCAACTATTGAGTGGAATGTATTCTCAAAAGAAGTAACCCTTTTTTCTTGACCAAGGAAATTCTTGAATAAAGATAACAAACGGTGGGAGCAATTTAAAGAATTCATCAGCATTTTTTTTATAAGACTGAATAAATATATTAAAATAGAAAGCTTGACTTATTTTCGTTACTAGAATAATTTCAAATTTCCTTTCTTCCATATAGTTTACTTGCATAGTTATTTTGTGACATCCAATATAAGAGTGCCATCGTATTGTTTTAACGCTATTATTTAGGAGAACTAGAATTATATAAACTCCATGGGAAGAGTATGGTGTAAACATAAGCTGTAATATAGCTAAACCATCTTAATTTTCATTTCCATCACCATCCTCCTTTCTGTTTTTTCCATAAACCCTGATACAAAACTAGGTAGCATTTTATAATTTTTTCCTACAATTTTCACTCCTAAAATTTAATGTTATCATAAAGAAATTCTAAAGATAATATAAAAGATTTTGTTACCCAAATTTAGGATGAATGTCAAATAAAAATGCATTCAACACGATTATATTCAATTTTTTTATATAATGATTAAATCTCATTCCCATATATATTAGATATAGATATTTAAAAAAAAATGATGAATATAAATAACCGTAATAGGTAAGATAAGTAATGGACATAATTTTAAGTAAAGGAAAAGGGTTTATTTTTAGTTTTTTATGGTAAGCCTTAAATGTAGTTCACATATTCATTTATTCAGGTTCTTAAATAAAAATAACTAACATACTTAAATTTCCTATCAAGAGGACAACTCAAACATTTAACTTCTTGATGATGAGTTTCAATTTCTTTCACAAATCTGTAACTGCAGGATATTTTAAGTTCTAATACAAGCCTATTTACAAACTTCTTTGTTACTGAGATTTTCTTTTCTAATACTACAACCTATAATTGTTGTCCTATGTTACTCATTTTATTATTATTATTTATTTTTATTTTGGTCTAAAAGGAAAGTTTGGTAATTGATTCCTATCATTAATCGTTTTGGTCATTATTAATTTTGATTTGATATTACATTTTAAAAATTTAATTATACCTTAGAATGAAGATATAAATTGGATATCAAATGAAGCTGATTATCATTTTTAAAACTTTTTAAGCTCATTTGCTTTAATTGAATTCAAACTACAGAGAATTTCTCATTATTTTAGTAATTTTCACTGTAAGAACAGTAACATCTCATTTAATAATATAAAAATTAAACTTGCCTTCATCCCATCTAAGCCTAGAAAAACACTTACCTTGGAAGCAGTCATTTGTCTTGAAGTTTGAGAGCTCGAGGTCTTTCGTGCATGGAGGTTTCTTTTTTCTTTTTTTTTTTTTTTTTTTTTTCAGATCTAATTTAACTTTAACTACTCAAAAACATGACAGTTTAGCTGATCCATTGCCATGTGGGGCCAGTTAAGGTTCTAAAGATATAACAATGTCACACCTCTAATTGAAATGTAAACTTCAGTTGTTTTATTCAGTGCCCAACAACGCTTGGCCACAAAGAAACCAACGCCTGGCATGGATTTCACAGATGCTAGGGAGAAGGGAGCAAACAAGGAGACAACCAGCCGAATCTTTATTCACAGCAATGCATGCAGGAATCATAAAAGGACAATATAATTCTTGGCACCCACAAAAATAATGACACCCAATGGCAGACTTCTTTATAGAAACCAAGAAAATGAGCGACTCATGGTACAGTGCTATGTACAAGAACGTCACGTAAACCCAAAAGCCAAGCCAAAAAAAGAAACAAACCAAAAAGCAAAAGTGCTAAACAGGCACAAAAATATAGAAGCTAATTAAGAAAAAGTGAAGCAAGGAAGATAGATTTGAATGTCAAAGGTAAATGAGGATGTTGAGTACTGTTGAGCTTACCAGAGAAAAGATGGGGATGTTTTCACTGAACTTGTTAGTTCTTTCATTTTCCTTTCTGGTCTGAGCTCCTGCTTCCATCCCTATAGCAGAGCTGTAAGCGGCCATCTAATCCTGCTGGTAACTGATGGTGGTGATGATTCTCCACTGGCGCTGTAGCAATGTAGAAGGGCGATGATCCGTCTATAGAAGAAAACCTCTGGGCTTGATGAGGCAAAAAAGACGGAGAATTGGACTGAAGGGTCCCCCTATTGAAACCAGCAAGGCCGGAAGAGATTGTGAAGTTGAGGTTGTAGTCACCTCCTGGCACCGGTTGTGTTGTCGCCACCGGGATCAGATGGTCAGGATTGGGAACAAACGAAAAATGCTGCAACTCATGGTGGTTTTCACCCGACACAGTGAATGGTGGTATTAATACTGGTTGTGGCAATGAGTGTCCTAAGTGGATTTGTCCTGGAAGAAATTCTGGAGAATGATTTCTCGAAGAAGAAGAAGAAGAAGGTCCAAGGTGCGCCGTGGTAAAGTAATCCATTTGAGTCCCGGGCCACTGCCTGGCAGTATTAACCCTGTGAAAAAAATCAGACTCCGCATTGGGGTTTTGATGAGCTGAAGCAGTAGGACTAGTATTGTTGTTGCTAACACTGCCAATACCAACAGTAAGTAACTCAGTAAAGGAAGAGTTTTGAGAAATGGGGTTCACATTTTGTTGATGGGCAATGCGAGACTCTTGCTCTTTCTCCTTTTCTTTTGCCGCTCTTTCCCTTGCTCGTTCGCGGGCCTTTACGCGGTTCACACGGATCTCAGACCTTGAAAGGGATAAGCCCTGGTTCTTGCTAGTCTCAGACGTGCTACTGCAAGCTGATTTGGACAAAGAAAGGTGCTGACTTTGGTTTTGCTGGTAGTTGTTTGGGTCACCATCTAACTCTATTTCAGCTGAGTCAAACCCTGGTTCAGTTCCCTCAATTGCCCTTTTCTCATCACTCAATTGCTTTAGTGTATCAGGAAATGAACTGTTAAGTAAAGGAAGCTCCGCAATTGCATCATCAGCTGCTTTAATTAGCCACTCTATAGCTTTACTAGGCTGATCATAGCCCAACCGGTCTTGAAGATCATAAAATTGTATAGCTGTGGTGACAGATAACCTTACCCTCCTGTCTCTTAACCCTTTTGAAGTCCAAACCTTGCTGTGCCGATCTTTGCCACCGGAGGCTCGAGAAACCTTAATAATTCTCGAAGAATGGTGCCAACCTCGAAGCCGGTTGGCACAAGTAGTGTCAGCTAGACTACCACCGCCTCCCCCTCCTCCTCCTCCTCCACCATTTGCACTAGCCCTTTTGATGAGCTGATCTCCATCTTCTTCATAGTCAGCATAGTTGCCACCCCCTTTCTGACCTATCTTGCTTGAGTCATTTCTTCCATTACCAACTCTTGAGAACTTACAGGCTTGAGTCTGAATCTCATCCACCTCCATACCACTTTCATTCCTTTCTCAAAAAACCAAGATGTCAAAACCTCCCCACCCCCAAACAATAACCTCCCTGACCTTTTTTTTTTTTATATTTCACTTGTAAAGAGTAAGACAGGAAATCTGGGATTTTGGAGAAATGTTAGAAAGAGAAAGGTGGGAGCTGAAATGTCCTATGCATCGATCATTATGACGATTACACGGAGAGTACTTTGGCTATGTTTACTGATAAAAGGCCTTTCTTTACGCTTTGATATATCACGGTCCAAGTCAGTAGACTAGCCTGCCGCCCCTTCCCCCTCTCTCTCGTTTAAGCTTTTGCCAGCTTCAGTGCTTTCAAAAGCATACCCTGAAAAATGGCAGCCAGCCACAGTCCGCAAAGAAAAGAAAAATGTTAAAGAATTTAGACATGGTAAAAATAATCTGATGCTTCAAAACTGCATTTGACAAACTGCTTTAAAGTTTTAACCGAACAAAGAATAACTCATTGGCCATTGCAACACACTAGCTGAAAGCCAGAGATTTCAGGCCTGGGAGCCTGAGCTGAGAGATACCTGACTTCTGCTACATTTCGTTGTTTATATGTACTTAAAAGGGGCTGAAATGAGTCATAAAAACAACCCTAAAAGGTTTTTTTTTAAATGATAATGCCTTTAACAAAAGTTGAAATAGAAAGCTTTTTTGCTGCTATATACCTTGAATCTGAGAAAGAAACCCTCTTCTTTTGCTTCACAATTAAGCTAAAGAAAAGCAGTAATTGCTGTACGATGCCGATCTGAAGCCAACCCTTTTGTCTTTCTTTTCTTTCTTTCTCACTTTTCTCTTCAGTTATTTAAAGCTTTTTAGCTGACCCTAAAAATGGCAGACACCACCGCTACCACCACCACTATTTACCTTAACAAAAAGGACTATTAAATGACAAAAACTCCCCATTAATCAATCAGCTGTTTCTGAAATTACCAACAAAAGAATGAAAACCCTCTTTTTCAAAAAAACACAAAACACAAAATAAGAGCTTTTGCTCACTTTGAACAACGTTGGTTGCTGTTCCTGATGTCAAACTTTCAGACAAAAAATATAACCAAAAAAACAAAAAAAGAATGTTTTGATTTTCTTTTTTTTTTTTCTGCCCTTCACTGATTGAAGAGAAAGCAGATATTTTATGGTACAGCTTAGAATCCAAAGCCTCACAACAGATCTGCAACTCTTTCACGTCTACTTTGAAGAAAGCTTCAGTTCTAAACAGATCAGTTTTCCTGCAACAACAAAAATATACCAACAAATTAGAACTTCTGAGATATTATGATTGGCTTCTCAATACATAATGTCAACTGTAGTATTCAATTCCCATGTCCAATTAAATCTTCATAAAAAAAAAAAAGGCCAAAACCTTTTATATCAGTACCTTTCAGCTCATTTAAACATATGAGTACTTTAGATCAGCTCTACTTAATCCCAAAACTAGTACTAAAGAGGACTTCGTTTTTATACGTTTATGTTCCAAATTGAAAGACAAGGTTTACACAATCAAAGTTTATCATTATTATTATTTTTTGAGCTTCAAAATCAAACAAACTAAAGAGAAATTAAACACCCAAAGAAACAAAATTACTATAACTTAGAGAAAGTGACAGGAAGAAATAAAAAACCTTGGAGCTTTTGGCTTCCAGCAAAAAAAAAAAATTTAAAATGAAGGGTTGCTGCCTGCTAGCACTTCTTTGGCTTCTTTTCTTTTTCTTTATTTTTTCTTGGTCACATCTCCTACAAAGTAATGAAACAAAAAAAAAAAAAAACAATACTTTCAATTAGTAAGCAAATTAAAGCCAATGACTTCACTTGAATTTTCATACAAAAAAGAAAAAATAATAATAATAATAAAAGAACACTTACAGCAAAGCTAGGGTTGA
>JBBYHK010000015.1:2813897-2824259 GCA_038382065.1 Adansonia grandidieri | reverse complement strand
CAAACATGCACAGAACCAAATCAGGGTTGACCAAATGTTTCACGTTTGTGATTATCCTTTTATATGAACTTTTCTTTTTCTTTAAAGGGGTATTTTATGAGAGAACCGATAACAGTATATTCGTATTATATTTTTAAATTTATCATATTATAATTATTTTTAAGATATTTAATGTTATATAAATTTTAATACGTTAATAATTTGTATTATATAAAATTTAAAATATTCACTTATTATGTTATATTTATGTTATTTTTTTATCGTGTTCGTATTATATGATCATATCATGTCTAATATTATTATGTCTATTTGACGGGGACGGGGGAGTGCAAGGAGAGCAAGAAAGCAAACCAACAAAGCCTAGGATCCCTTCTTGATCATGTTTTGGGTGACAAAGTCTCGAAAACCATATTCGTGTTTAATTCTGCTATTTGCTGACCAAGTATCGTCCTCTAATTATTTCGATATCAAGGCAAAAAAAAAAAAGAAAAACGACTGTCTCTACATTCTACAACTACATTAATCCCAATGTTTTTCAAAGTAAAAAAAAAAAAAAATCTTTTTTCTTTCTCTTGATTACCCATGCTCACGTCCAAAACTTAAAAGGCCAAAGAAAAAGAAAAAAAAACAACCCTTGTCAAAGAATATGTTGCACTTTAATTTAAAACAAAATAATCAACTTTTCTTTTTTTTTTTTTCCTTTTTTAACAAAATGATTGTATATAGAAAATAAAAAAATATTTTAAATATTAAAATTCAAATTTCGTATTTACTTTATGAATTGATGGGACTAAATTTATGAGAATTGTAGATATGTGAAACTAGATTTGGATATTTGAAGTATATATATAGAGATTCTGATCTTAATTTAATGTTAGAATATTTGACGTCTTGAGTAAGAATCTATTAGTGCATTATTATGCAAAAGGGACCACTTTTGAAACACTTCCATCAAAATAAGGTAAAAAAAAAAGGGTCAGTTTTAAAATAAATTTTCAGGTGCAGATTTTCTTTCTTTACTGAATTTGTTAATTAAATGAAGAACAACGAACATTAAAAAAAATTAATTTAATGTTTAAATTTTTATATGGGGATATGATATTAATATTAAAGTATACATTACTTGAGCATTGAGAGATTTTAAAAGAAATATTGTAAAGCACTTTTAAGATCTTGCAAAGGCATCAAGATAGATAGTATGGGGCAGTGGGGAATAAATTAAGGTAGATGGGTAGATGGGGTAGCTTCTATAGCTTAATTGCATATTTATATGTTCAGATAATATATATATATACACATGAGAAAAGATTAATTTATATTAATGAAAAATTAATTAATTTTACATGTTTTTATATATTTGTTTATAATTTATATTTTAACAATAAATTTTGCACATAAAATTTTAAATCTTAATAGAAAATATCGTATCTCTCTCTCTCTCTCTCTCTCTCTCTCTATCTATCTATATATATATATATGTATATATGTATATCCTTTGGGAGTCACTAAGGCCAAAAAGAAACACTCTCTAACTTTGAAGAAAAGTGTGAAATCTTGCATGCATAGGATAAAATCTTTAATTTTAAGTCTGAAATGAGGGTTCAAGCTCTCTTTCCTTTGCATGGGATTCTATAAGGAACTTTTGCTACCACCTTTCAAGGTATCAAAACTCCAAATATATAATTTGCTGTGTCCCTTGTTTTCATTTGGTCCATTATTCTTACTTTCTTAGCCACACTGCAACAAGAAAGTTTTATCTGCTAATCATGACATAGAGGAATTTTTATCTTTAACAAAGTTTTCGAAGGTTTTCAGAATAATGTTGTTGGGGGGGGGGGGGAAGGGAATGACTTTTTGATAACAAAATGGACCATAAATAGGTTTGAAAATTAAAATTTTATATACATATATATATATATATATAAGTGGTTGAACATTGAATTTTGAGAAAATCTGAAGTGGTTTGCAGTTTAGAATTGATGGGGAAATATATATAATATTGATTTGAATATTAGAATTTTAAAAGATTATTATAAAGTTAAATAATTTGTAGTGGAGGGAGAACTGCTAATTTCAACCATCAAATGGGATGAATGGTTAATGGTTTAAAACCTAAACCATAAATATTGTGTGTGAAAGAAACAATGTATGGGCTGCCTTACTTTGTTCCACTTTTTTCAACCAACTTGCAATTCAATCAAGTTATTTAAAAAAGGGAAAGGCAAGCTTTTGACCAGATCCAATGCTTGAAGGCCTCAAACAAACTCATTATTATTATTTTTTATTTTTGGCTGTTTTCTTTTTAAAATTTGAGGAGAAATAGGAGCAGAAAAGGATGGGACTGCGATTTTTTTTAATTGAATATTTTTAGTTAAAAATTATATGAAAACGAATTATTAATGCATTAAAATTTATATAAAAATATATAAAGCTTTAAAATGATTATAATAATAAAATTAATATAAATACGATACAAATTATTATTTTTTAATAAATAAACAAAAATTTGATCACTCAATATTTTAAGTTTTGAGTTCCCTTTTGGATTCTATTCAAACGTTGTACACGAAGTACAGAATTTTTTCCCCAATAGTAGCCCAGTTTTGAATGAGTGTGAATTTCTAGAAGTTCTGAAAAACCCTTAATGCCCCATAGTCAACAAGTTCATCAGCTCTAAAATCTACCCAACTCTTATCAAGGAATTGGGCCAAATCTGTGCCAAACCCCCCCTGCATTTAAATTTTTAAAAGCAATTTGTGTTATTTGGTTTATCATATTAAATTGATCAATTTTTAATTTTACTTGTAAAATCTAAAAACTCTACTGATTAGATCGATTTGTGAAATCTAAAAACTATATTCAACTATAACTGTAACATGCCATGATTTCCTAATAATCATGTAATTATAATTGAATCTCTCTTTTTTCTTTGATTCATTCCCTCATTGACATATAACAACGCTAACTCATAAGCTGTAATTTGCAAAAGAACCCTCTTTGGATCTTTCATTCAAGGTGTCATAAAGTTTTCAATTGCCCTCAAGTCGCCTTAGTTATCAATCAATAAGAGTGCATTTGACATGGAGAAATCTTTGGACGTTTAACCAATCACCATCTTCACTTTCCCTCATCTTTCCCAACTCCATCTTCCCAGACTCTCTTCTTTCAGATTTGCAGCATTCACTCGGTGACTTGCAAATTTACTCACTAGCAAATCATATCGCATTTAAGCCTAGAAATTTACGGAGGCTGATAGCCTTCACTCATCTTCTTTGAAGTCCATAAGAAAATCAGTCAAGTTCTCGGAATCATCGACAGCCTCTTCCAAGGTCATTGGACCCTCCTTTTTTGGCTTAGCCTGCAAAGTCAAGGAAGAATGCATTAGGAATTGCTTGAAACAGACTGTAACAATGTCCACAACTAGAACTGTAAGTTGGCATTAAATTTCAGATGCTTGCTGTCATGGCTTTCCAATCTCTGAATTTTTCCCTCCTTCAATCTACGTGCTGCTCATTGGAGATAATCACACTGCCCCCCCCCCCCCCCCAAAAAAAAAATGAAGATAAAATCATGCTAGAAAAACTTCCAAGACAGACAAAATAATGACAAGAACCTTTGACTTTCGAAGCTGAGGTGTAGTTTTCAGAACACTCCAATTGCGTGTGATTTTCTCGTCTTCTCCTTCATCATCATCACCGTCATCTTCTTCTTCATCCTATAAAGTATTTCTCGGAAGAAGAAAAATGTCATTCTCAAAACAACCAAAACTATAGCATGAAGCAACCACTTCCAAGAATGAATACATTCGATATAAAAAGATAGGATGAAAGCTAAAGCAGAAAAGACGATCAGACTCACTTCATTTTCACCAATATCAACAGCTCGGGCCATAGCATCATCCGTATCTGTCATCTGCAGTAATTACAAGTTATCAACAACAAGTTCAAATTGCTTCTAGTGATGACTCATTTACTTCAATAGTTTTATTCAGCATCATTAATCCAGTCAAAAATTGAAATATAAATCCACACATGCGATCAAAAAACCACAAAGACATTGCATGATATACGTTGAAAGTAAATAATTAGTACAACGTATATCCTGTATACTTCTACCACACGCCAATTTATTCCCCTTTATTGCAACATTCTAACATACTTTTATATGAAAATTTTAGTTTTATTCAGCAACATTAATTCAGTCAAAATTTGAATCATAAAGCAACAGAAGCGAACAAAAAAACCAAAAAGTCATTGCATGATATATATCAAAACTAAATAAGCAGTAATTACAAGTTATCAACAACAAGTTCAAATTGCTTCTAGTGATGACTCATTTACTTCAATAGTTTTATTCAGCATCATTAATCCAGTCAAAAATTGAAATATAAATCCACACATGCGATCAAAAAACCACAAAGACATTGCATGATATACGTTGAAAGTAAATAATTAGTACAACGTATATCCTGTATACTTCTACCACACGCCAATTTATTCCCCTTTATTGCAACATTCTAACATACTTTTATATGAAAATTTTAGTTTTATTCAGCAACATTAATTCAGTCAAAATTTGAATCATAAAGCAACAGAAGCGAACAAAAAAACCAAAAAGTCATTGCATGATATATATCAAAACTAAATAAGTAGTAAAATGTATATACTTCGACAGCATGCCAATTTATTCCCTTTTAATCACATTGTCGTCTACTTTCATTTATATGAAATTTAGTTTTCAACTTCAATAGGCAATCAATTTTCTTAAGCTCAATAAAAATAGTTGAACCCAAGGCTTAGCATAATTGGTTCATGAGCCAATCTTAGTAGGTAGCATCTAAAAGGTCTAGGGTTTAAACCCAGTACCTGCAACCCCTTCCTTAGTCCCCAGGTTGTGGCCTCCCATGTATCAATAAATAAAAAAGTAATGTGACATAGCTAATTGAAATGGCACAATTGGATTTTTGTTGTTCAATCCATTTAGAAAAGGAAATAGTGCATGAACTTTATACTCATTATTTAATTACCTCGAGTTCTTCAGTCTTCTCCTTTGCCAAAATTTTCTCAAGCTCCTCCCTCGATATGATTTTGCCACGCTAATCAAAGTAAGGAAAAGTAAGCACTTGATGGAGGCAACAATAAATGGGGAACAAATATTAAGCATAGGACTTAAAAATTGACCAAGAATTCTAACTCAAAAACGAAAAGTAATTTCAGAGTAAAGACAAAATTACACACCTCAGATAAAAGAGCCAAGGACACAGGCTTTAGGCAAATTAGAAATAAAAAAAACACAATTTCATATAGGAAATGCAATTTAATTAGCTTCAATCTCAAACCAACTTGGTCTTGTGCTTAAATAGGAAAATAATACTACAATTTGCTGGTCAACCTAGTGCAACAACCATAAATTGCTCCCACATCTAATAGCTTTTCTAGTTGCAAAAGTACTTTGGAGATGCCATGCATGTCAGACATCAAAAGTCAAGGTTACAAACCACACCAGAAACATGAGAAATATACTATAATTATCATTTAATCTGATGCATTCTTCAGGAGAGAAATGGAACATCATCTAGAGAAATAAGATGTCAAAAAGTTTGTCCCCTGCCAAGAAGAACATGGAGGGAGATGGGACATGAAGGGTTCTTCAGCAGAAAGCTTATAATACTGGTGAAATACTATTAATGGCAACGAGCCACCTACTATCTGCAGCACTTACTTTTACGGCCCCGCACAGCCCCAGTCAGAACCACGGGTTAAATGGCAACAAGAGCATATTTAATTATTTAAAACAATTTCCACTTGATTTTCTAAAATGAAGAAATCATTTCACATTTTAAAATAAATAAAAAACTTTAAGTAACTGAACTAAAATCTGCTTATTCAATCTGAAGGAAAGAGTAAAAAAACAGATTTAAACTTAGAATATCAACCTCCATCAGATAGGCCAGCATATTTGGTGTTGGTTCATGAAAATCTGGTCCCCTATAATCAATCACTTCATCTGGATCTTGAATGTAGTTCACAGTTGGGTAAACTGGATCTCCACCCCAGACTGCAAAGACCAACAGAGTTGTTAATTGCAAGAATTAAATATAAAACAAGAGGATGCAAACTGGATTTAGCTCTGATTGTGTCTTAATAGTACAGTCAGAAGCAGAACGGAAGGCAAATCACTAGATCAGTATCACTACAAATGCCTAAAAAGTGACAACAGCATGTCTGGTTAACTTTATATCTCGCACTCCAAAATATCACGCTTGCATGTACAGGCGAAGAAGCATGAAATTCCAATTTTGACCTCAGTTACAAATGTAATCCAAGATTGGGAGAGCAAGAGGACTACATAAAGGAAAAATTCATCTTTTATTCTAGACCATAAGAGAGAATACAAATTGGTCAAATACTAACTTGTATATTAATATCCATCAATATGCATCATAAATCCAACCAGGAAAGTAAAAATTTACAAGCTATATAGACTATAGAGCTGCTAGTGTTTCAGAAAGCATAATAAGTATAATCTGCCCGACAATAAAAGAAAAACATAGGCATTAAGAAAAACTTAGCAGTATGAAGTCTATACTTTGCTTTATTTGATCTTCTCGCATTCGCATTGCTAGAGGGTCCCTTCGAATACGGACATCAGTCCCCATCATAATCCTATATTCTCGATCTGTTTGATGACAAAACATTTCAATCAGTTGAGCATTTTCATCTTCACCAGTCTCGTCAAAATGTTTCTGAATAGCTTCGCGTGAAGTGTCTCTCTTCCATGCTTTCACCCATTCAGAGTAGTATGCTATTGGACCAATTTTTTCTAGTCTTTCTTGTTCAGCTTTCAGCCTGCAAAAGTCAGCAACCAGCTGAGCATAAAAAGGTTTTTTTTTTCATTTTTTTTTGGGGACATTTATTCCAAAGCAAGTTTTTGGCGATAATTAGTCAGGAGGCAAGTTTGAAGAAATGCAAAAAGAAGAGGGAGAAAAAAGCAGGACAAGCACAAATGAAAATCAGATATTTATCACTAGTTTATTAGACCATTTCAAGCTTTCATTGTCAATAATCATTTCGATATTGAACCTCCTTTTTGCATCACTTTTACCAATTTAACTTCCGCACATTTAATCATTATTTACTTTCACTTGATTAACATTCCATATCTCCTAATCCTGTTTCAGCATTTAAATTTGAATAAGGGAGGGAACAGAAGAGCAAAAATGTAAAATTCTAAAGCATCATATATGGTGACACCTTTCTTCCTTGAAAATATGGCGCCTAGCTCTATAAAGGGAAGTTTCAGTTAATGTTGGATGTTCACCATAAAGCTTCACTTGCCCAGTCTCAGCCATTGCTTTCAGAAAAACCTACAAAAATAAGAGACAATTTCAGTTGTCAGCATCAAATATAGAAAATCACTGCCTCTCTTTGAGAAAAAACTGAAATGTGTAGGAGTGCAGTATGCATATATTTAATCCTGAAATTAGACTACTAGGGGTTTCGACACAAAGCAAAGAAATACAACACGGCTCACCTGCACAGGCATCAAAAAGTAACTTGACCTGTGAGAATACAAAGAGATGCAAAACTACCGATGAATGGACTCAAACAAAAACAAAACCGGGTTTGAAAGTCAATCGATTTCTTTTGATCCCATTTCAAGGACATTCACCTCAGAGAACACAGTTGAATTACATAAATGAAAACCCCATCTGGGAATGGGATCTTTGCCTCAGATATCACTGAGGTGGGACCAATTGATTAAAATTAATACCTTCGATAGCACCTGTTTGACTGCAGGAAAACACATGCAACCAATTCTCTCTCTCTCTCTCTCTCTATACACACACACACACAAACATATATATATATATCTCCTCCTCTAGACACAAGCCCATAAAAAGGTTAAAATAATTTTGAAAAAAATTTTTTGGGCTGCTTGGATGGTGATGAATGCAATTATTATCAAAGAGAAACTTAAAAGAAATATTTGCACTAACTGTTTCAACATCGGGTCGTCTCCTTTGCCACCTAGACCATTGTTCCTTTTCTGGCTTTCTCCAATTCCACCATAGTTCTTCACTAGTAAGTGGTTCCTCCATTGGTTTCTTCACTTTTGGATCAATAAAAGGATGAGGGCGTCCAAATTTCTTGTCTAATTCATATCCATCGTCTTCATCTTCTTCACGTTTTCCCTGGTAAATGACATACTCTGATGAGGAATCTTTAGGATCTTCCGTTATGTCCTCATCAATTTCAGGTACCACAGGCTCACTTGGTTCAATGCTCACTTGAGAAGATTGAGCAGCAGCTGATGTTTTATACTTCTTCCTCCTACTTCCCGGACTTTTTCCATAAGATGGGGATCCTGTCGAAGTTCCAGTTGGTTCAGGAGCCCTGGCAGCCCTAACTCGACCAGCAGTGCCTTCAGGCCAGTACTCCTCTCCTGGAATACTTGCACGTGCACCAGATGCTGGTTCAAGCTGCCCAGACGTTGAGTCCACATAGCTATAATATGGAGGACGCTCGACAGACACATACTCAATTGGCTCCTCCTTCTTCTCACACTTAATAGAAGGAAATAAATTAGCTCTCTTCGACAGTTTATTCAGGCGAACTCTCAATTGCAATATCCCAGCTGGGAAAGAACCTGCGCACCATGTCTGGATAATTCACAAAAAAGGAGGGCCATAGTAAATGAAGCTAAACAGAAAGAAATGAAGCAATCTTCAATGAACAAAAATGAAAATTTTTAACATTTTACTTCCTAACATAGGCAAAATGTGCAGACAAAATACTAGAAAACATAAAGTTAAACAAATAGTCCAGTTTGAGTGCTGTTTTACACTAAGGTATAGAGCTTCATACTATTTTCAAATCATAAACAAAAAAATGAAATAAAGTGAACAGAAAAGTTCAAAGTTATCAAGCTTTTGATTTCTGACTTCAACAACCAAATACATGATTAAAGCAGATTAGCGACCACATTTGTTCGTCATTTGAAAGAATAAATAACCTTTTCGACGGAAAAGAAAACTATTTCCGTTATGATTACTTGCTTAAAAGTTAAGCAAGCAAAATAAATATGATAAAATTCCCAAACCCCAAAAAAAAAAAATTGAAGAAAAACAAACCTGTAATTGATTGTAGCCTGGTTTCCCAGCAGGTGCGCATCTATCTGCCAAAATCCACCCCAAAAAAATAATTTAATTAAATATAAACAAAATATTCCTATAATTTTACCCAAAAAAACGCACCTTGATACAGAAATTTTACGGATAAAGATGACATTTTCAGTTTAGCTTAATGTTCGGCATATAATTTTGAAAAGAGGGAGACAAAACTAATCTGTTTAGGCACTGAGAAAATGAAGGAAGCATCAGCGGAGCCCGATACAGTGGGGCTTTGGTTTGGTTATTTTGTTTGGGGGTTTAGCTTTAAGGACAGCGCGAGGACGTGTTTGGAATTTTGATGTGAGCGGATAAGGTAGGAATAGGATCATCCAAAAGAAGCAGCCGCTGCGTTCAAAGTTACGTTGCTCTTAATCAACACTTAATGGTTAAATGATAAGAAAATTAGTACCTTCAAGGTAAGGATTTGATTGTAAGTTTTGAATGAAATAATAAGCATTAGAAAAGTTTTTGCCTCGTTTAGGTTTGATTCAATTTTAAAATAATTAAAGTTTAATATAATTATCAAATATTAAAAATGTTAAATAAATTTTTTTTAATTATCACTTGTATTCATAATTTAACTAGAAATAAAAAATCAGATTTGGGTTGAGTTTATATTTAATATTAATATTATTTATATTTATTTAAGGTTATTTTAATTTTAAATGTATATATTTAAAAGATATGTTATTAATTTGTAATAACTTTAAATTTTTTATTAATTTTTTAAATATAAATATTATTTATATTATAATATCATGTATATTTAAATTTTATACATTATAGACTACATAATATACAAATAATAATAATATTTTATTTAATTGAGAAACAAGTAAGTTGGACAAAAAAATAATAAAAGCAACTAGGTTCGATTTTAGACTTTAAATGTTGGAGTAGAGTAAGGCATGATAACTTTTTAAATAGTTCTCACTTTTTTTTAATTTAATTTTATTTTTCAAGTTTAATAATTTTATTTAAATATATTTTAGATATAAGATGAATTTTTAGACTTTTAGGATATAACCTGGTCTTAAAAAGGTTTTTTCTGCTTAATTATTTTTTTAATAAAATAAAAGTTTATTACTTTAATTATGAATAAATAATTTACAGAGATTGGATTTTTTTTATTCATGGGTAAACATATGTATAAAAAAACTGAAATTGAAATGTTTCTTCCCAAATAAAAT
>JBBYHK010000015.1:2769963-2793195 GCA_038382065.1 Adansonia grandidieri | reverse complement strand
TTACCCAGACTGAGTGAACTCCTGCATAACAGCTGCAGTTTCCCTTACAAGTTGTGTTACTGGAATTGGTTCCTGCAAACACAATTCAAACGTTAGAAAGCCATGCAAGATACAACAGCACATAAACTTTTATGTTGGAACGAAGAAGTAAAGTTATTGAACAAAATGTATAAAGATAAATGCACAGATAATATTATCTTTGACCAACAGATCGTGGCTGTAATTTTACAGCCATGATGTGATTTGAGATTAAGTTTTCCCAGATGCATTGTGAAGAAGTACATTAACTAAATTAATTATCATTAAGGCCACCGATACCTTATACAACCTATGATATTGTTCTGCCTGCTTCCTGCTTTTCCGAACCAAAACTCTAAAATCAGGACCCATACCACTGCAGAACAGAATAAGAATTTATGGATGAAAAAGAAGTATTAAGTGTCACAAATAGAAAAGTCATATTAGCAGTAAAGAACTGGATTAAAAGTTTAAAACACATAAAATTATAAGTTTATGCAGAAACCTAATAGTCCAACCCAGTTACTTTGGTATAACGAAATGCATGATAACTTTCTACATACCCAACCCTCTTTTTCAAAAGCAAAAGCACAGTCTCCTCCCCTTTGTTGGAAATAGTATCATGTAATCCAACAAAAATGAATTGTAACAAAAAGCTCTTGTAAATAATGATGTAGCAAGGTTAATAAACCATGTAACCATACTATGTGGTAAACCACTTAAAATGTTTTTTTTTTTTCTTTAAACTCTTTGGGATATCAAAGTAGCATGATTCTTAATATCTCAATCAACTAAAGCTATAGCGGATGATCTCCTTCTGATTTCAGCATACCAAAAAAAAAAAAAAAAGTAAAAACTTTTCAAAGGAGAATTACTTCCATGAAACAAAAGGCAGGCAGTTAACAGGATATCCAAAAATTAACAGTACTCCACAATGGAGCATCTTATGAATCATGAAGTTAAATCTTTTACAGTGCTTCTTCGGGAATACTCTAGTTTGATATGTCAACCAAGTCAAAGATTCACATAAGCCTATACTTACTCAAGTCATTGACAAAACACAAGGAGAACCATGGATTTAAAATGTTGATGTATGATCAAGCCAATATTTGATGCAATACAAACGCGTATATCAGATTCTATATAAAAGAACAAAATAAATTAGCTTTCTATAGACAAGAAAAACAAACCTGTAAACAACTCCAATATTTGGTGTCAGACACTGTATTTTGTGAACCTGAAATCAGATAGTAAACAACCAGATTTCGCAGTGATTAATAACCATTCATCTGCTTGGAAGCAGAAACACAATAGTCCTGATTTTAATCAAGTCAAGCATCATAAAAAGAAATACTTAAAAAGACCACCTTCCTATATCAGGAAGAGTAACACAAAGCATCATTAAATTATCAGTTCACTTTTATATGATAATATAGATTAACTGGGTTTCCTAAAACAACTATAGAAAAATGATTACAAGTTTTATGTTGCTCAGACTCAGGTGCATTCAACTATTTCCTTATCTTTGGAAGGTCATAACTCTTAAATGCTACCTGCTCGCACTGACACAATGGTTGACAAAATGGTTTGAGGCAATATAATTGCAAGTCATTTTCATTCTTCAATTAGCATATAAATTTACTCTTTTTCCCCCCTTAAAAAGTAAAAGATTATAACTGCAAAAATAAAGTTGTCCTAAAATCCAAAACTATCAAATAGAGATGCAAAGGCCAAGTGTCTTGTAATAAATAAAAATACTCACAGAGGTTTCATCAACCAAGATTGAAGGCAACTTCTTCTCAGTTGCAATTACCACCCCATTAGCAGCTGTAGCTCAAAAACCATCATCAAATTAAACCCCAATGTATTTATTTATAAGCATAAAAATTTAAGTCATCAGCAATTATTTCACTAGTTCTAAAAGCCCTAAACAGATCATTTAAAAAATAAATAAAATATAAACCTTTGATTCCAAGAGATGTTTGACCCGACCCGACCGCCGTCAAGGCGTGCTCGATTTGAACTAGCTTTCCTGAAGGACTGTCCAAAAACACACACACGAAAAAAAATATTCTTCAATTCAACATTTTGCTAGTTAGGTCATTAACGAAGTTATTAAAGGATGAAGGGATTACCTGAAAGTTGTGAGAGAAAAGGAATATTGACTGTCACCCATGGTTTTGATTTACGGAGAAACAAGAACACGAAAATTTCAAAATCCTGAAAAAATGAAAAATAATAATTAAAAAAATAGCAAACAGATAGCGAAATGAAGATTGTAATGAAAGAAAAGGAAAAGTGATTTACTTTGAGGTGTTTCTAAATGGGAAGTAAGGAAGCAAAAGACAAGACCTGTACTCTTGTAGTCGCTTGGTCGAAAGTTTCTTGTTGGGGAAGAAGTTGGTTTTTACAGAGGTGGGCTGGGCTTAAATAAGAAAATAACGGTTTGAGCCATGGAAGGCCCATGGATCAATCCATTCAATATATATACATATATATATATATATTATTCATATAATTTAAAAAAAATCATATATATTTAAAGCATTTAACTCTCACAATAAATATATATTTATAATTTTAATAAATATTTTTGTTAAAGATTAAGGGAGAGTTTTCAAAGTAAACTATTGTTATATTTTATAAAAAAAAAAAATAGAGATTTAGCGTTTGAATTTCTATTTTTCTTTAAATCTTTTAAATATATAAAATATACACTCAATATGAAAATTTTATTTCAATATTTTCATTTCATTTGAAGGTGAATAAATTGGTATATATTTAATGGAGCCTATTTAATTTCTTTAATTTGTTTTAATTATATAACATTATCATTAGAAAAATCAAATTATATTAACATAAACAATTAATTTTACATCTTTTTATAACTTTATGAATGGCTAATATTTTAATACATCATTGAATTTAATAATATAATATTATTTATCATGCATAAGAAATTTTTAAATTAATTCGATAACTTATTATATCAATTAAAAATATTATATTTTTAATTTATAATTAATAATTAAATTAAACAAATATAATTCATATACAAATTATAAAAAGTATAAGTGAATTATTTTTCTATTAATTATCTTATTTTTAAATATTACTAGTAACATTTTTATTTGCCAGTAATTAATTATTGTAATTAGTGTTATTGTCATAGTAACAATCGTTTTTCTAACAAAAAATGTTAATGTGATTTTAGAAGTGATTATAAATGTTAATATTTAAAATTTAAAATTATTAAATTTCATCTTTAAAGATAAAAATGCATCAATTAATTTAATTAAATTTATTTAAATTTTTAATATTAATTAAAAAATAAAATCATTGCAAATGGAATCTTCAAACTTACAATCAACTACACATCGTCTGGCCAAAAAACAGAAATGTATCTAAATAATGTGTTAATTCTATAAAAATAAATCCGATAATTTTGAAGATAATTATATAAATATAATATATATAATATATAATATATAATATTAACTATATATTTTAAAATTTATATTATATAAATTATTAATATAATAAAATCTACACGAAGTTAAAATGCTTGAAAGAATATACAAATTAACTTATGTACGAAGAAAGCCTCAAAGCGTCGCTATGGCAGGCACATAAAAATACCAGCCCTCCCAGACAGAAGCTTTGTATTCTTCTCTCTCTATCCGCAGCGTAGCGACGTGTTTGTTTTTCGAAACTTTCCGTTTAAACTTCGAAAGAACGTCATTTTTCGGCTCTTGTCTACTTATACCAATCTCCAATTTTCTCGTTTCGGTAACTTCCTTTCTTTTTCTCTGCAAATCTTTTTTTTTTAAAAAAAATTTATAATGAAAATTTTATTTTTTTAAGGGTTAATATCGATTAAAAACGATGGCGGAAACGTGGCGTGGTTTTGCTCTTTCGGTTTTTTGAGATTGTGGGAAACGCCAAAAACAAGACTCTTCAGTCTTCGCTTTCCAGGTTTTGATCTCTTTTTTTTTTATTATTATTATGATTTTTATTTAGTTTTTTTTTTCGATGATCATTTTCTCCTTGTTGAGTTTATTTTTGTTGATCGATTTTTCTCTGGAAAATAATATTAAAAATTGATAGCTTTGTTGATTCATGTATTATTATGGTGCCTTTCGCTGTGTCCCGTTTATTTTTACTTAAATAATTAGTCTTTAAATTGTTATTATATAGCTTAAAATAACATAAAGATAAGTAGGTATGGAAGATTGAAGTAATGATAACTTTGATTGTTTGGTTTTTATTGTTCTGTTAATTCTCGTTGGATTACTGTTTTTGGCTTTGGTAATCAGTAGTATTTATTTAGAATTCTAATTATTCATCCCTTAGAGTGCTTGAATAATCGGAGATATTCGACTATATTTGCTTTTAAATTCCCAATTCGGTGAATAAGATAATTATTGATTGCTGGTGATTGGATAAATATGTATAATACTTGGTTGCTGCTACCTGTTCTCTTTGCTTAATATCGTAGTTTATAGTTTAGTTGACGTACTTCTATTATGACTTATTGTTGTATTAAAAAGTTTCTTTCTTGCTGTGGGAAAAGAGGTGGGGGGCAGAGGGTAGTAAGGGGAAGGGGACAAGAAGTTCATTTGTGTTGTTGGCTAAAGATGTTTACCTTTAAAGAACTTGGCTACAATATATAGGTTTATCTTCGTCAAAGCAATGACTTAATTTTTAACTTAAATTACTTTGACCAATTAAGGTGGACGTATACACCTTCTTTTAATTGCTGTTATTGTCATTTTTATTATTGAATGACAGCGCGTCCTTGTGAGCAAAATGGATGGTAAGGAGCAGAATAGTGTTCCTGGAAGTTGTCCTGAGTTTGGTGCAATCTTCATGTCAAACAATGCGACAAAAAAGGAATATTTAAGAAGAGAAGTTTTTGCCCTCGCTTCTTCGCAGTTTCACTTTGTGAAGCAGGTTAAAGCTGGGATGATTCTATTCCTGTTTGAATTTGAGAGGAGAGAACTGCATGGTGTGTTTCAAGCGTGCTCTGATGGTGCAATGAATATTCTGCCTCATGTATTCAGTTCATCAGGGAAGCAATTACCTGCACAAGTATGGATACATTTTTTTTAATTTTGTGTTTTATGTGCCTCTTCCCTCTCTCAAAGAAGGACGGGGGATCTTCATTTTTGGAGTTGGTGTTAATCTTCACATAATTTCTTCCAGGTAAAATTCACCCTCATGTGGTACTGTCATCCAGTTTCTGAAAATGAATTTCGTGATGCTATCAGAGAAAACTATTTTTCCAGAAACAAGTTTAACTTTGGACTCTCCGAAGATCAGATCTGCCCTTTTGCTATCAAAATTCAACGTGATAAATTGAAATGCCACCTTTTTAAAATGTTATAGTATTTTTTTTCTTTTTTAAAAATGTTTAGGTCCGAAGGCTTCTATTATTGTTCAGTTTAAAGAGGTTGAAAAATCAGGCACCTCAGAGACAGTTGACCAGAAGTAAAGTTGCAAGGCCAAGTGGGTACTCTACAAGTAAAAATAGAAGACTAGTTGATAGGCCTCAAACGAGTAACCAGGCACCAGGTAAATGCGGTATGGACAACCATCACAGAGCAGATATTTCTACAATGCACCAAGTCGACTCTTTCTATAATGATGACAGAGCATGTGAGCATAAAGCAAGTGCCTTCTTAAATGAGTGTTTGCGGGATCTTCAGGGTAAAGTTGGAGGGAACATAGTTTCTGGTGAATATGCCACAAGTGGTATGGTGGACACTGAATGGAACACTGGTATTGAGCTTAAACCAGCAGTTTCAGTTGGGTGTACTTCAGGTAATTTCAGAAGCATTTCCAATGATGTTAAGTTTGCAAAGAGTGATAGGATTGAAACAAAATGTTACAAGGATGATGGTTTTGCGCCAACCATCTCAGCAGCATATCCTAATTCTTTTCAATCTAGAGTTAATCCACAGGTGTATTCTAGCAAACATGTTCTAGAAACAGATTCATTTACTGATGATCCACCTAGGCCATCCTCAATGTTCGTTCCCTCAATGGAGATGCAAAATTCCAATGTTGGTTATCCTATGACTTTTGATGATTCAATTGTTACAAATACTCTTCCTTATGATCCTGATGTCCCTACTATCAATTATTGGGGCTCCTCATCTTTGGGGTTCAATCAGGGTCATGCTTCATTGCAAGAATATGCTAGTCATGATAGTTTTGTTGGTAATGTCATTGGTACTTTCACAAATCAATCATTTCCTTCATTGTTAGAGCCAAGAAGGACAGCCATAACCTCTGATGTCAACTCTGGTTCTAGGGAATTCATTCGAATGCCATATTGTAATCAGTATGAACGCCCCGGCAGGACTAGCCTGCCAAGGCATGACTGTTTAGATGACCTAGAAGCTGAATACTCTAAAAAAGAATGCTGTGGAGATCTTTCCCTTCAGCCCTCTTTAGCACCTTTTCCTTCGTCTGAAATTAGAAATAATGTCAATATCATTGAGCATTCATCATCTTATAGAACCAGTCCTAGCAAGTCTCCTTCACTTACCTTTCCTGACAGGTATCATACCTTACTACAAGACAGACATGATTGTCAAGTGCCTGAGCATGAAAATGATGCAGAATTTGGTAATGATGGTTTTATGTTTAAAGAGTGCCAGCTCCATGGTGAATCCTTTTATAATGATAACAGAGCAATCGAGGATGGCAGATTTTCAATATACAAGAAGGTGGAATATGAGAATAAAGAGAGCCAGCAGCTGCATGTTCGTGAACCTATAAATGTGGACTACCATGAAGTTACTTCATTGAGTCCTGCTTCGTATCAGAATTCTGATCGCTGGAAGAAAAGGAATAGTGTGTTTTCTCGCTTGGCTTTGCCTCCTGCAGCATGTGGAAAAGAAAGGAACACTCCTCCTGGCATTGCTGACATTGATAGGCATACTTCAGTTAATGAAGTCATGGACATGCTGCATGGAAGCCGTAAGCATTGGGTGAAGATAAGACTTAAACATTTAGTTAAGCACAATGACGATGCTGCAAACTTTGGGGATAAAAAAGGGGCCACTGGGAAGGAGGGCTCATCTACAATCTCGAAGGAGATGAATGTGAAGTCTACCTCATTCTGCAAGACGAATAGTAGCCAAAAAACTGCAGAGGCAACTTTTGTCGATTTCAAACGTCGTAGTGCAGTGAGAAAGAACCTCGAAGATGGTAAGGTTGGAAACTTTTGTGAAGCTCTGAATAAAAAGAGTGCATCAGCTGCACAATGTAAAAGGAGAAAATTGATTCGGCCAGACTTCCGTAAGGAGGAGTCATCTGACACGGGCATATCAGGCGATGCTCCTGAAATTGTCCTAGTGCCCTCAACAGATTGTTCTGTCATAAAAAATGCTGAAAGTATTAGGGTTTCTGTTGTACATGTAAATGAAAATGATATGTCGCAAAATGTTAAACTGCTGAATGCAATGTGCCAGACAGCTGTTGAAGGCAACTACAATGACAAGGGAAGTGGTTCAAACTCAGAACAATTTACCATGGAAAGCTTTATTGAATTGAGACGTGCTGATGAAGGTGGAAAAGAATCATCAAAAAATCATTGCATCGCAAGTATGACTTCAATTTCTTGCAGGGACATGCATGTTGAAATTGAGCAAGATTTGACTACTAGAGATATAGAGATGGATGGATTATCTCAAGATCATAACGATTTGAGCCATTCTACTCATGAGTCTTCTCCAAAAATTTGTGAAGACAACGATGGTGATGGAGTTGCCAAGAGCGAGCTTTTTAACAATATCGAACAGATCAATGATCTCTCTCCTGTTGATAGTGAGATATCCATCAGCAATGTGAACTAAGGTGATCAGAACTCTAGATGAGAGGCCCTCCTAGAGGACTTGCACTATTGTACATATTTTTGCAGAAACGGGACTCTCCTGAAATCAAGCAACAACCATCTTTTGGATTTTTGGTAATGAGAGAACGTGTCAACTTTTGGAAGCCACCAAACTGCTTCAATATGCAAGAGTCATTGCATTAAATGCATGATGAAATGTTAAATGTGGAAGTACTGTCCACAATTAGTGAAAGGTGAAAGCTCTGGAATTGGTAGCAAGCAAGAAGGTTTTCTGGAGCAGCAGCTGTTAACATGATCATCAGGCAATGAAAGACCGTTTCATGCAAACGTAACTTAAAAGTCATGCCATGTGCTTGCTTACATCTGTGGGAATCATGAAAACAAACAACAGTTACATGCAATTTAGCTACGCTTGGGATGTTGCAAATGTGCTAACAAAGATGTGAATTTCGTTTAAAGGCAATGCTGACTACGGCTTAGAAAAGTTTTCTCCTATTGGTTGTTGGAAGCTCTTTGTTTCGTAATATTCTTTTTTTTTTCTCTAGTTTGTAAAGGAGAGCATTGGTAGCAAGCAGGACGAGTTCTCATTGCGTTTCTTTATAGGAATTATACGTCTATTACATGGGATCAACTCGTAGTACCGTGTTTACTTGCATTAAAAAACCTTGGCAAAATTTATCTATCGTGTATGGGTTTCTTTATTGACTGTAGTTATAAGTTTCATCAATGATGTGTATGCTATCACATTGACATTGTGCTAATGTCCATGTCAGCTTCCTGTGTATCATAGTTAGGACTAATTCCATAAAAAAATCTTACTGAACTGTGAAAGCCAAATCAAAAGTAATGGAAGTTGGTCGGTAAGGTCTTGTGAAGATCAGGATTCAGGATAATATCGGCCCTTGGAAAGTTTTTTTTTTTTTTGGATGATTTCGTTTCAATCGGTCATTGAATTTTGCAAAGTTTCCGTTTATTAAAACACTGCTGCAAATGTGAGTACAGTGCCTAACAAGGTGGACACTTTTTTTTCTTACATCCTTTTAGCGTACACGAATACTATACGAGTTAAAGAAGCAAAGGATCATCATTGATCTCGGTCGTTCTTAAAATACGCAATATTTATCAGAGCAGATCACTCTTTTCTACTACCGTGCCAAGCCGACCAACCCTATTATGGTTCGTAGGGCCTTTAGATTTGCAAGAAACAGTGTTGAAAATTATGTACACAGTAAACTTCTAATCCATGGCATTTGGCCCAAAGCATCTTCTTTTCACCGGATTCCACACCCACTGAACCAAAAATCTTCTTCCCTTAACTCCATTAACATTGTAGCCGTTCCCCCATGAATCCTTGTAAACTTTACCCACATACCCACCGCCACCACCGGAACCATACAAACCTAGACACAAGTCTGCAATTTCGGTCGGTGCGGTTGGATCATCCCCAGCATACCATGCATTAACCAGTGGGTTGCTCGAGACTTCCGCTAGCTCATGAGCGATGACACTGATCATTCCATCCACTCCCGCATCCCCATTTGGTGCACGCATTATGTTGTTGCCTCCATTCGTGCTCGGTGGTGGCTTCCCTGAGTAGTTAGGCCAGGCAAATGGATAGGCACACATGCCTGGGCATTGAGTTCCACTATAACCAATCCAAGCATAGGGAACTGTTACACCAACAATGATTGGGAAAGTGAAGTAGTGAAAGCCGCAGACTGCCCTGCAAAAATCCTCCACCTGGACATCAGATGAAGTCAGCACCAAATAGAGGCCATCCCGAGGGTTGAGAGGCAGTGGCCTTGAATAGGAAGTGACAGCAGTTTTGATGACGGACTGCATTGATAAACGACTAAGATAAACACCATGAGAATATCTGGAGTCATAGAACTCCCCTGACAGGGAAATGCTAGCCGTGATGTTTGATCCTGTCTGGTCAGTGTAGAGCCTGACAGTTTTCCACCAATCAGCAACAGAAGGGTAAGGAGCTGAAGAAGAAGACAAAGAAGAGATGAAGTCCCTTATAGTGGCTTGGTGGGTTGGATTCCATTGACCATACCAGATTATGTACAGATTTGTAGCTGATGCAAGGACCGGACCCATGTGGTACTCAAGGTTAATGAGGTCTGAAGAACCCTCATAGTTCTCAGCTTGGTTAAATCCAGTGTTTTGACTCCATGAAAGAGCCAGAAGACAATAAAAGAATGACAATAGCAAGACAACAAAACAAGAGAACTTCTGCATTTTTTTTTTCTTTTCGGTTGCTGTTTCTTTGAAATGTTGCAAGGTTATGACAGTCAAGAAAAGAGAGATTATCTTATAGAAGGAAAGATGATATAAAATAAAATTGAAGGCTGGTTGAGCTTCTTCCTTTACTATTTTTCTTCCGGTGGTGGACACTGTTTTGCTTGTTTACATAATTTAATTGCCCATCATTGTCAACCTTTTATTGATAAAATACTGTTCCCCCCTTATTTTTTGTTCTTTAATCTTATAAACACACACATATATATATATATATATTACATAAAGTAACAGTGCTAACGAATGATATATAATTTAACTTCCCTAAATCAAGTAATTATAGAATATTGGGATCAACAAAAAAAAAAAAAACTATTTTTTAATGCTTTAAGTCAGTAATGGCAGAATATTGGATCAACAAAAAAAACTATTTTAGTATTTTGATTCCTCTCTCTTAATCTCTTAATCTTTATGACTTCATTCATCCATCAGATTTCCATCTCTAAATGATTCTGGCAAAAATTAGAAAAGATTATAGCCTTGACTCCTTGGATGATATATTTTTTTTTCATATTGTTTGCTTAGTAATGAATGCATTATAACGTATTAAAAGTTTTCATACATAAATACTATTTATCTTAGAATAAACCTTTGATATTATATCCTTACTGACCTTTCATAGGCTGGGATACTAACATTATATATATACACACATATTTGAAAAGATATTAACATTATATATATATATATATAGTTTAAAAAAGATACACTTGATCGATTTGTGATTAGCATAAAGGTGGGTAAATATTAGATAACAGAAAAATGGTAGGGAGTCAAAACTCAAAACCAGAGAGTAAAACTAAATGATGGATGTACCCTTCAGTAAAAGCAAGCATGTGATGCCATTGAGAAAAACAGATAGCTTACTCCACAGGTGGATTTGTCTTGTATAGCAATGACATTTATACAAAAATGAGTGGTAAGTTGCCTTCGGATTTAATTAATTCCATTAATATGTGGGGTTAGAATTAGATGACCTGAGAAGAACCATGTGACGCTTGATTATGGTAGCTTTTCCTTAATAGTTATTTTGAAAAAAAAAATTATAAAAAAATTAAAAAAAAAAAAAACCTGTTGCAGTCATGCAAAGGCAAGATAAAGCATGTGATGGAGCACAAGCATCTTCAACTTCCCTTGCCCTTAATTATAGGGGATGATTGATTTCTTACCAAGGGAACCCTTTGCTCCCACCTTATCAACAAAGAAAGCCTTTTAAAAGTGGTAGAAAATAATTGTATATTTATACCGAACTCAAGATTTAGCTCTATTAATTTATGTTCTTATCTTAGAAAAATTACATTTAATAAATTTTAAATTTAAATATTGATATTTATAATTTATTCTCTTATTTTTTAACATAAAGTCAAAGTTGCTAATTTCAAACATTTCAAATTCTTACGAAAGAATCCAGAATGTGCATATAGTTTTTGCTTCTGCATTATGCATTTTACTTTGCTCATCTGATTGGCCTTTGAACAGCATTTTTTTTTTCTTGCTTTTGCTTTTGTCTCAGTTCGGCGATCATCAAGGAGCAATCAAATGAAGCAAATGTAAAGCTATTGAAGGGTGGACCGTCAACTTGTACGTCAGTCAGGTTGCTTTTTGTTAGTAAACATCTACCACTTAAACTGAAGAAAAGGTAAATGATTAAAAAAGAAGGAAATTCTACTGAAAAATTTAGACTACGAAATTAATGATGGTGTCGGTTGGTTAGCAAAACGTCAATAATCTTTGCAGAACGTCTCAGTCCATACAAAAAGAAACCATGCTTTGAGTAAGATTCATTTACTGACGGCAAAGTATTTTTTAGGTCAAAAGATTTTTTTCATTTATAATTTATATTATTTTTAAATATTTTAATTTCTTACGATAAAATAACATAAAATATTTAAAAATTTTTAAATCATATTTATATATATGTTTTTTAAATGTAACTTTTTATCTATATCTTAATTTCATAATAAACTATAACAGATATAAATCTTTTGAAGCTTGAAACTGTTAAAAATTAAATAATTGTCATTTGAAATTAGAAATTCAATATTTTATTATGATTATTGGGCATTGCACGTCGAATAATGTTCATCTTTTGACTTAATATACTGAAATAAGTTAGTCCATGTGCATTTATATTATGAATCTAGGAAATTGAGGAATCTTGGAAGTTAGGAAAATCTTTGAGAGATCCTACTTTCTAGATAATTGTTAATCCTATGGTTATTATTAAATGTTGTAGAACGATGTGTTAATGATTGTAATGTAAAATTGTTTTGGGTTGCAAATGAAAGATCCAATGTATCTAACCATTAAAATTTCAAAGTTCATGTACGAAATGAAGAGAGAGTGAAATGTTCGACTTTTGTTTTGGTTAATGAATGTATAGATTGTTCATTTTAATTTTTGTGTTAGAGCTAATAATCATTTTCTTTGTCATAATCATCTTTCCTCGGATTTGCTAATGTTTTCTCAGATCCCATGGAATTAAACCCAGATTATCAGCTAGTCCTCTCTTCGTTTTTAATCAATCTTATCTCCATTTTAACAAAAAAAAAACCCCATTGATCCCAATCTCCACCTTTATCATCTGAACCTTACCTTTTATTCAAACTATCTGTTCTCAAGTCTATGAGTCATATCACCAACAGGTCCGCTTAAGATTTTCATCTCCGAAGCTAAACCAGAACATCAATCCTTATTCTTTGGCCCATAAACAAGCCACTTCCGTTGTTGCTACTCTAGTAAATGAAGCTGGTTCCATGGCTGCTCTGAGTTTCTTTTACTGGTTATTTGAGATCTCCAAGTTTAGACATTTCATGACAGTTTACATTGTAAATGCCACTTCTTTGATTAAAAATGGCAACTTTGACAAAGCCAGTGAAGTAATGCAGTGTCTAGTCAGCAGTTTTGCTGATGTTAGGAGGTTAAAGGAGGCTGTTGGAATGCTTTTGGAGAAGCAAAATCATGGCTTGAAACTAAAGGCTGAAGCATTGAATTGTATTTTGGGAGTTGGTTTCGGAATGGGTTTTGTTTGACTATTTGGAAAAAGTGTTCGATGAAATAAATATCTGGCAGAGGCGTGTGTGGAGGATTTTATTTATTAATTGATAGTAGTTGGGTATTGCAGATTGGGAAAGGTTTCAGAGGTTGATAAGTGTTTGCGTGAAATGCTTGAAAGAGGGTTCATTGTTGATAATGTTACTTGCACCTTGGTTATCAGTTTGTTTTGTGACAAGGGTTTTGCGAACAGAGCATTCTTCTATTTTGATTAATCATTCTTGTTTGATAAATGGGTTGTGTAAGAGGGGTAGCGTAAAGAAAGCCTTTGGAAAATTGGAGGAAATGGTTAGGAAATTATGGAAGCCTAATGTGTATGTACAAGCTTTGACTGATGGGCTTTGCAAGAAAGGATGGACCGAGATGGTTTTTAGGTTGTTCCTAAGCTTGTTAGGAGTGATAACTACAAGCCGTATGTGCATACTTATACTTCTATGATCAGCGGATATTGCAATGAAGAGAAGTTGAATGGGGCGGAGATGTTGTTGAGCAGAATGAAAGAGGAGGGATTGGTTCTTGACACCAAAACATATACCTTTCTTATTGATGGCCATTGTAAAACAGTAAGTTTTGAACGAGCATATAAATTGACGGATGTAATGGATAAAGAAGGTTTTACTCCTAATATATGCACATATAATGCATTATTGGTGGCCTTTATAAAAAGAGAAGGATTCAAGAAGCCCATGAACTGCTTGGGAAGGGATTTCTTCATGGATTGCAAGTTGATAAGAGTACATATACCATTCTCATTACTCAGCACGGCAGGCAGGCTGATACTGAGCGAGCTATTGCATCTTTCAGCAAGATGGTTAAAGCCTTATATGCATTCATATAACACAACGATTGCTGCATTCTGTAAGAAAAAGAAAATGAAAGAAAGTGAGAACCTCTTTGAAGAGGCTTTGAGGCGTGGACTGGTTCCGCTTCCAACCAAGGAAACATGTACATCCATAGTATTTTGGGTACTGCAGAGATGGAAATATAATCTTTGGACTCAAGTTTTTCAACTTGATGAATGATCATGGTTGCTTACCAGATTGCATCACATATGGAACTCTTATCGTGGACTTTGCAAAGAGTCTAAATTCGAGGAGGCATGCCAGTTATATGAGACTATGACGTACAGGGGGCTCTCTCCATGTGAAGTAACTCAGTTGACTTTAGCTTATGAATATTGCAAGAAAGGTGATTCTGCCATTGCCATGGTTATGCTGGAAAGACTAGAGAAAAACTTTGGATGCGGACAGTTAACACAGTGATGACGAAGCTTTGTAGTGAGAAGAAAGTAGGCATAGCAGCGTTATTCTTTCATAGATTCTCGGATAAAGATCACAATTTGACCGTGCAACTTCGGTGGCATTCATAGTCATGAGACTGACAAGTTTGCTCTTGTTTCTGACCTGGATGGAAGGATCTCTAATGGAATTGGTTAGCAGCCTGGGTGCAGAGAAAATGGGCTATATTTGCAATAGAAAGCTTTTTCTGCTAAGGCAGGTTGCATGTGGATATGGGGTTCTCCTTAGGGCTGAATCTTTTGTAAGTTTCTTTAAAGGAAGCTTAACCTTTTGATCCCTTTTTCCTCCGCAGTGCAAGATTCTTCAGTTCGTTCACTTTCTGTGGGCATTTCTGCTGTCAACGGAAAATTCAGAGGACCTAATTACAGGAAAAGCTAGTGCTTTGCGATGTAATGAGCAGTGCACTATTGTAACTTTAAGCTGGAGTATGAAAACAAAAATAAAAGTTTCTGGTTTTAGGCTTAGCTTGTCTGAATCTTTGTTTGCTTTAAGATCTGTTATTAATGTAAATTCTAACAGAGGGAAATATTCGATTGTTTGAGACCCTCATAAGATTTGAGGAGGTATTTTCTTTGCCCATACAACTTCCTAATTTATGGTATAAATAAAAACATCTCAATCTAAGACACTGCTTTCAACAGTAATTATTAACTTTCGATATTTGAAAATTGCGGCAGAGAAATATCAGAAAGAGAAGGAAAAGTTCTCCGTTTTTTCTTTTTGTCAAAATAAAGGAAAACTTTAAGATCTTTGCTATGAAATCGTTCTTTCATTTTGATGATGAGTTTGTTTTGTCGTGCTTGCAGGTCTAAGCAATTCATTTCAAGTGCAACAACAACCTTCTCCGAGCGAACCCAAATTTGTTCAACTATGCCAAAGACATTTACCAAATTCCTGGCATAAGCAGTACAATGTATGTGCAACACATCAAGCGCCGTTGCTATGGAAGCCATCCTTTCTTTAAATTCATTTGGGATAATTCCTCTTGGCCCGAATAGCGACTATTCTTCTCCGCATGACCAAGCAAGGTTTTCTACAAAGACAGTAGGTATCCCAACTGTAAGTCGTCGTTTATTTCGGATGATGCTGCAATGATGCACACTGTTGCTATATGGACAACAACACTCCACACATCTGTGTAGATGAAGTTAATTTTCAAAAAGGCATTATCTACTCTCTTAGATAAAAGGTTTTTCCATCATAACATTTTCTTTATGAGAAGCAGTGGCAGTTTGGTTTTAGGTCTTCAACCTGAACTCTATGCTTTGCTCTGGACCTGGGTGCTCTTTAAAATTAAATCAAAGCCCAGTCGTATCCCTTGCAGTTGCAGGCAAAACAAACATCTCGAGAACCTGGGTCAATTGCTTTGCTCCCCCTCCATTTATGACTTCCAGTTCCATTTCCTCCCAAGTCCCACAGAACAACATTGTACCAAATAAAAGCTCACCAGTTATCACATACAGCTGTCCAAAAATGGTGGTGACATAGATAACATATAATATATATATGTCATAGGTCGATATAATACTTGTGACAGTGAAGTTTTTACGAAACTCACTTTCATATGTTCTCTCCAATGTATATTATTTAAACAAATATCCTCAATAATATTGGGCACAACCCTCAACTTCATGTAGCAGAGAATGCATAAAGATATTGAATGATTAATTGTAGGAATTTCCAATCAGTTACAGCAGGCTGGCCCTAAAAGTTGCTATCGGATTGAAAAATATTAAATACAAACATATATTTTATGTCGTCAAATTTAGCTGGGATTGGTATTGATAAGGATTTTTCCAACAAAGCGCATGAAGAAGAAGCTGAAACAACTACAAAAAGTGGGATTGGACTAATTGAATGATTATGCAATTAATTATATAAACATTAACTGTCAAACAAACAGTAAAAAATTGTTCAAAGGTCTTTTTCTGATGGGTGGACATACACACACACACACACACCCTAGCAAATAGCAACAAAGTCAAAATCACATTATACTAACAAATAAACAACAAAGTCAAGATCACATGGAATCATTTATTCTAAATTAAAACTGTCTCTTCATCTATTTTGCACTTGCAAGGTAGTTGCAGGCTGGCCAGCCTTTGGTAGAAATCAAATAAAGTTAGTGATAAAGAAAAAGGAAAGAAATGATACATAATAATTATTTATATGTAGCAGAAATACATCATATTATTTCGTGCTCACAGTAAAGATGACAGAAAGATGTATGGGTTTCCTTAGCAAACTAATTAAGCAGCGGCTGAGCTAACACCCTATTGCTCTCTTAAGTCTTATAATCATCTGAATATAAAATGACACCAACTACCCATCTTTTTCGAATTAATGAGCAATTAATTCTTCTATTTCCATGAATGTAGAGGCATATAAGGCTACTTAATAGTATATATTTTTCCATCTTTGAACCCAAATTTTCATTAAGTCTCCGTGTTTTTCTGTATGTCTGTGTGTAAAAATGGTGAAAATTATTGAAGTTCTACGTTGCTAACTTATTATATTCCGTCATTTGAAAACTAATTAGCCAATAGAAAACAAACACTAAAAGCCCAGTTATTTTGTATTAGCTCCACAAAGCACTTCCAACATTCCAAATCCAACTAAATGAATAAATCATTTTAAGAATAACCCTGAGAACCATCTTTCTTTTAAAGTGTCTGCAATTTAAAAGTGTATGGTAGCGACCTTCTGTATTTGACTTGAAACTTAAAGAGTGAAGGAACTCTTAATTACTTGTAATCCAAACCTTCAGAAAATAAAACCCTAGAAGTGCAGTTATCAGTAGTTATCATATAATGCATCGATTTTTCAAAGATGTGAAAAATCAAAATTGCAGGCAGATGTTGTTGCATATAGGCAACATCTTCACACTTTGTTACAATTTTTAGTATATATTCTACAATACTAACATATATATATATATATATATTTTTTTTTTTCTCCCTGATCTCCCTATGCAATGAAAAGACAAGAATTAATGAAGCTGACTCCCCAAAAAAGAAATGGTAGAAAAATAGAGAAACTATTACAGTACTCATTAGATATAAGTTGTTTTTTGAGTGATTCAATTTGAATAAATTTTCAGGGAACAAACTAATAACAACAATACCTAAAAACATTAGGGTACATGTAGATCTCCATAAATATTTTTGTCTGATCCAGAAATTAAAATGCCACCAACTTCTGTCCCAAGATCATGTGCTAATGTTCATGTGAAGAATATGGGAAAAAGCATCACAGATATTGATTAGTTGTTCAAAACTTAAATGCTAAAGTAAATATCATTTTTATGCCACAGTAATTCCATTTAATTCCAACCTTCCAAGCTAATTATCTGAAATATATATATATATATGCGTCTGTGTGCGTATATATAAATTTTCTAAATCCCTTCCATCTGATAAGGTACAATATATATAATAACTATAATTGGGTAATTGCTGTTTGATAACTATTTGTTTGATTATATTTTAAAAGGTGAAGAAGCGACTCCAGATATACATTTTGTTGGCAAACAGGCTCGAAGACTATGTATGTCCTAATGAATACAAAGTAACTGCTGAGTAATCACATATATGCATTCAATTGAGGATGCAGTTAACATATTCCCAGATGAAGCTGATGCAAGTTAAACTAGAAGAATTTTTAAGCCTTTAAGGAAGAGGGTAATACATACACCCTAAAAACCAAAAGAAAAAAGACAATGCATCTTATTCATATTATAAATCAATATTTAATTAATGATTTTGGAGTGTCTATAGTATTCTCAATACATGATCATTGACATAAGACAAAACAATGGGCAGAGATGAAGCAAGCTAATCTTTGGACTAGTTTTCATCTTGTAACCTTTTGGTTTATGAATAAAAGTGTCCTTTGGCTGAGCGAATATATATATATATAGAGAGAGAGAGTACTCTCCATTTGTGGTGTGTGTTGAAGCTTTAATTTTTAGTTATGCAGAAAAAGTTCTTGACACTGATCATGCAATTAATGTTTGTGTTAAGGAATTTTTTTTTCTTTTATTTCTAATTTTTGCTAAGCTAAAGAAATAAACTTATTAATGAAACGGAAGTAAAGCAACGGAATGCAATTAATTGTGCCTCTCTGACGGAGTTTCAAAGAATTTTTATTATTCAGATAGAAATATATATATATATATATGTGTGTGTGTGTGTGTGTGTGTACGATGACTAAAGATGATGTTACGAAACTCTAAGTGCAATATACATTTATGTTGCACTTGGACCCATAAAAGAATTAAGCATATCATTGAGCACGACATTTCGAGCACCTCCATTTTTTGCACTAAATTTCTCAAAAAAAAAAAAACTTTTATTTTTAATTCGTAACAATTTTTATTATGTCAAGTCATCAAATCCTAGCGTCCCGCACAAATAAAAACAAATCAAGCTCCACATGAAAGGAAAAAAAAGACACCCAATAATATTGATATGCCATTATTTCTTAGTTGGGCGATATATACAACAAGTTCAATGCATTATTGTACATAGGTAAAATCTATATCTCTGTATGAAATGGTCATTACGATATATTGAAATGAAAGGCGTATTCAGAATTGGTGGGTGATGAAACATTAAAACTGGTCCCCTAACAATATTTTGGTAGAGGCAAAGAGGCAACCAAATCATACCTACTTTTTTCTCATTGAATTCAACTTCCCAAGCAGAATGAAAACAGTGTACTAGTTATAAAGGGCATTAAAATTCAAGAGTCACAAATAAGAGTTCTGAATATATATATATATATATATATATATATATAGTTGCAATTGTTAATTGTGGTGATACACCACTATATAATATTATAATATTGGCATTGTTTTGATTAGCAATCATGTCTTTCTTGCGTAATGGGATTTTGTTTTACTTGTTGGCTCTGGATACCACCATGGAAGTAAAGACAAACTTGCAAATACAGGCATGCAAACAACACAAGCAACTCAGAGAGAGGGAGAGAGAGAGAGAGAGAGAGATACGGAACCAACATTATCTGTAATTCCTGGACAAAAATTTCAACTACTAATAAGATGCCCGAGGATAAAGTTGAAAATTTATCATATTAATTTGATTCTGACTGGCAGATTTATATATGAATGTGGCTTTCATGTGTATGTTATATGTGCACAATTGCAGAAGTATGAATAATGTGTGCAAGCAATAAAGAATGAGAGTTAGAGACTGGGTTGAGAAATTACAGATATGAAATTCAGAGAATGCAATTTCTAAACGAAATCAATAGAGGAGAAAATTCATCAAAGAAATGTGAAAATTTTGAGTCAAGAATAGAAGAATTACCTGGAATGAAGGTCTTACTTGTGTGTGCGCGAGAGATAGAAATCTCAAATGTCCATAACTAGCTAGCTAGGAAGTTCTTTTTGTTGGTGAGTGAGTGATTGAAGCTGCAAGATGACCTGATGCCTGAACCATATCTATGAAGCTAAAGTTCAAGCAGGTTCCCTATTAAGACATCTAAATTAATTCCCTGGCAAACTAAAAACCCCTTAACAAATGGAGAGTACCCTTTTCCTGAAAATGTTTTGAGCAGAGAATAACTCATCTTGGACTCAAGAATTTAGATCCAAAACTGGTCATACAATCTACACAACTATTGGTATCTAACATCAATATACATATGACTTAATTACCTATATAAGGACTAAAGAGGCAGAAGAATACATTAAAAGAAGAAGAAGAAAAAAGTGATAGCTAGGTTAATCACCAGATCATGCTGGCAGCTTCAACCTCTCAAACCAACATACCAGAAAAAACAACAATGGGATGAACCGAAATGTTGAATAAGGGTTTTTTGCCTTTCCTGGAAATTAAGCTTATATAGATGGAGAAAGAGCTAGAAGAAGCTTTTTTTTTTCCTTTTTTTTTCCATATATCTAAAGATTTGACAAAGGAAGAGGATGCACGAGACTTGCATGTTTTTAGATACCAATTCCCTCGTGACTCTCCTCTCCAATTTATAAAAATTCAATGCACCTCTTCTTTTCCTTGAACCGCGTCTTCATAAAGGAGTATTTAATGGAGGTTTTTTTGGTCCTTCCTTTCGAGTATTGACACTGTCTTCTTGTCACTTCCCTCCGAGGGTTAACTTGATGAATTTGGGACCACTTGATCTGTAAATAAATTAGAATAACAGAGTTTAACTCAAACTAAAATGGGGTTTTTTGTACCATATTGAATGATCTGAGTGAAAAGAAAATGGTCAAACCGTTAAAGTCTCTTTGAAAGCAAACAAAACTATTGATCGGCACCCTAATTAACTTGTAATTAGTAGTATTGACTTGTGGTTGGTAAAGTTACAATTAAATTACCGACCTAATTTTCATTAAACCAATCAAAACTTGTGATGACGGAACACACCATGGGTAAAGACTGACTTTTTATTAAAAAAATAATAATAATTAAGATAATACTTGTTTAATCATGATTGGACCTTAAGCATGCATGCTTTGTCGACATGTAAATGTCCTTTTGACCTAGTAAAGGAGCAGTTTCTATGTTGACATCACTAAGATAAGAGAATTTTAAAAAATATATAAAAATTCTCCATTAAAAACTAATATATTTTAAAATAAATAAAATAATTTTTCTTAAAAATTTTTATCTTATTTTTATTAAAATTAAGTGATTTATAAATTTTAAGAACTTGAACAAAATTGATTTAACCCACTTTTAATAGCTAAGTAGAAAAAAGAAAAAACTTAGTAGACACTAAATCAAGGATAAAGTTTTCTCCTGCATGTTTCGTTTTCTAAAGAACATTAAGCAAGCTAGCTGGCTGTAGATAAAGGTGGTTGCCATGTGCTTAGTGACCTTTTGCTCCCTTTCAATAAATATAATACATTTTTTTTTCAATTATTTTGTGTGAAGGTTATGTGTTGGCCAGGATGGTGGAATCAATAGAGGGAGGGGCAACCTTTTGTCTTTAGCTTTGGGTGGTTCTTGAGGGATATCCATGGTTGACAAACAATGATATATAGACAAGAGCTCTCCAATGGAAGGGGAAGGACCACCCATTTTTTTAGTAGTTTTTGATTATTGATAGGTTCACATGGTTTTGCTTTGTAATTTAGCACAAAGAGTTGAATCTAATTTATTTGATTAAGGTAGGTGATGTGGTGGTTGTGAATAAAGTAATTACTTAATTAAATTAGGGTTCTTCTCCACAAGTTTATTAATTAATAATGGTTTTCATGAATTTTTTTTAATTTCATTATTTTTAGTCCCACTTGTGTTGATAATATAGATTATTGTGTCTCTTTGAAGATAGGGTTTCCAGATATGCCTTATGTTTGTTCCACACATGAGTTTGTCAGAATTTCTGTTCAAAATGATGATGCATCACCATTTGAAAGAGTTCCCTTTATCTTCGATCATCATTCATCATTAATATGTAATGTGCAGAGAAAAATAAAATGTTAAGTATTACACAAGAGACAGAAAATGACCCCCTTTACTCCAAATTTTCTTTTTCATTTGAGCAAAGTCATACAAATCCCATTCATGTGTGTTATAATTAACCAGAGAAATCAGTAACATTTTTAATCCTTTTAATCAAGTTAATTTATGTATAAATCCAACTCATGTGGAAACAATTCTATAGGCCACAAGGAATCTCCCCGTACATATATTTATATATGTATGATTTTCTAATTCTAGCAAATTACATTTAAGAATTCTTTAAATTTAATTCAGATAGTTCATACAATCATTTCTAAAAAATAATTTTAATAGATTTAAAATTTAAATTTTAATATTCACAATCCTTTTTATACTCTTAAGTTTCATACTTTTTACTACAAATTATCTCATGTATGTGGAAGAATTGTTTGCTTTTTATTTTTCCTCTTTCTTTAGACAGAATGTGTGCTAGTTGTTATTACCATTAGATTTTAAATATTCAGGTTTCTACTTAAATTTCCAAGTCGATATAGAAAATGCCCATGATGATTGAATTTCGAATTTGGGGAATCAATCAAGGTAGCTAGCTAGCTAGTTGCTTGCTACACATGAAAACAAAGGAGGTGACAACCAGTGCCACCAAGGAGTCTTGGTGGCTTTGTCTGCCCCCTTTGACCTTTTCCTATACATTTTTATTCATTGGAAAATGGATTTGTATGTTGTCCTCTCTGCATCCACCGCATGTCATGTGTCTAATTTTAATCTCAGCCTGTGGAAAAATAGACAACTCTTATCTCTCTCCCTTTGTTCGGGGAATCTTTTAATTTTAAGACTTTACTATCAAGTGTTTTAAAATTATTTCATAAAAATATTATTATTATATATAATAATATTTTAATTCAATTAATATATTAAAAATGATAAATAAATTTATTAACTATATATTACATTTAATATAATATTTTTATTATAAATAATATATTAATTAACTTTAAAAATATCGTAAAAGCACTTGTTAACAAAAAAAAAAAAAACTTTTAATTCTTGCATTAAAATGCAATTAAGAGTAACTAAACACAGATTTGTATGACTTGTCAACTGTTTCACATCTCACAATGGCCTAAATCTCGTAAGGACTTTTATAGAATTTCGTACAATAATCAGAGAGATTTGCACATTTCAATGTTCTCTTCTAGGGTTTAGTGGATCAGAACCCCTAAAAATCCGAGTTTAATTTGTA
>JBBYHK010000015.1:2740303-2768420 GCA_038382065.1 Adansonia grandidieri | reverse complement strand
GATCCTAATCTGCGATAAGGAAGAAATTGCAATAAGTTTCAAGTTCACCCCGCATGAAGAATGTTGGGGTTAAGGGAAGTGGGGGTTAGGTAGGATCAAGAATTGATATTCGCTGGCCTAACTTTTTATTATCTAACAAAGTCTAATTTTTATCTATATATATAGGGCGCTGGCATTCTTTAGAGCCCCAACTAATAAGGTTTTCAAGTTCACCAACATTTATTAGGTATCAGTGATGTGCTAATCCATATTAAAACAACTTTGATTTATGGGTTGATTATATGCCAAAATTGACTTTGAACGTTTGTGCAGCCATATAGTGCAGCAGTAATTAACTTGGACCCCTAATAATAATAATAATAATGTAGGTCATTGCTGGGATTGAAGCAGCTGTGAGATCAATGAAAGTAGGTGGTACTCGTCGAGTTATAATCCCTCCCTCTCAAGGATATCAGAACACTTCGCAGGAGCCTATTCCCCCTAATGTATGTAATTGTAATGTACTCTTGATTCGCCCACTTCTTTACATTTCCACTATTCCATTGTCTTCTATTTATTTTCTACTCATTAAAGTTACAATTCTGATCTCTGTCTTCAACCCATCATGGGGAATATACACAGACATTGGCTAAAAGTTAAAAAGAGAGAAATCTTAAGCTCTGAGGAATATGTATGCTATGTTGCTTCGATTCTTTTTTTTTTTTTTTTCAAATATCTGGTTCTGGCATCCGTGTCTGTTGCATATCAAGACATAGATACGGGGATATGATGCTCCAAAGATTCTCCAAATACACGGAAAAACATAAAAAGAAATGGATATACCTGTATCAAACACTTGCTCGATTCTGAGTAGCATAGTATACATGAGCTATGAATTTTATTGGTCCAAGTTCACTATAGGAGAAAAATACAGTGGAAAGCATTATGTTCTCTCTGAAATAACAGTTGAGTAGCTAGCATTCACGGTTATATCAGGAAAGGGCCAAAAGAGACTGCTGGGTAGATAGGATCTACTGATATAGAACTATAGGTTCATCATCTTGATTCCTTAAAAAAGACACTTGGATTTGAACTCTTTCATGATGACCAATATATGCATACATGTGTTTATACATTTAATGTGAAGATATGCTTAAAACAAAAAAAAAAAAAAAAAAACTTAGAAAAGATATTTAGGTAACTTGTAAATTTCAGTTTGTATGTTTTAGCTGATGCAAATATTAAGTTGCTATAATTTGCTAAAGCATGACTAAAATGAACTTGTTTCCTTTAACATGGTTTTCTTGGCTATATTGTTCATCAAGTTGCTTTACAAATGTTTCACCTGTCTTCTGTTCTGCTCTAGTTCTTTGACAGGCAGAGGCTGTTTACCACCATTTTCAATCCAACCCGTCTTGCAAATGGAGAAGGCTCAACATTGGGTACCCTAATATTTGATATTGAGTTGGTCAGCATAAGGAATTAGAACTCTCAACTTCCATTTCATACCACTGCCAAGATTAATCTCCGAAGGTCTATGGCATCCAGATTTTTGTTGTAATTTTGAAACCAAAAACTTTATCTTATTCTGGATGTGATATTTATACCTTAGTTATCCAAACACAGATTCAGTTCAAGCAGAGCTATTTTTTATTGCAAAACATCCAGCATGGAGATGATTACTGGCAAATGCAGGTCGTTCATTTCCTCTGCTTCTTTAACCAGGAATCTCTATGTTCCATTCAATGTTACTCTGAAATGAGGAGGAATCACTGAATCACTTTACATCAGTACTAGCAAGGCAAGTTATCAAGGGCAAACCCAGTTATATGTTGTTACCTGGACTCGGATGAGTGTCGGTATATGTTCAACATGGGGTGAGAGCTGGTATATGTTTGATACGGTTATATTTAATTTTTTCTATGTTTTGCAATATGTTTGGAAGATAATATTTTTATATCCATGTTCAAATATTTGTGAGACATAAATAGAGGTACTTCAGAGAAAATGAATTAGGCCATTTGGCATAGGTTTTACGTGTTTAAGCAATCACTCTAGATCTATATCTAATCCTGTTTTTGATCACAAGCAAAACAAATCTCCCTTGATCGCATGTTTCAGCTAGTCAGTTTTTAGCTTTGAAAATTTAACAATGTACCTATATGCAAAGATCAAACCAAGAGGACGAAACATTTTGATTTCTTGAAGGATATTTTGCTGTCTATTACTTCATCATCTATTTCAGCAATTGCTGATACATATACACGATGATTTAAAAAGTATGTAATTCATTCAAACTGGAAAGATAGCATCTGCTAATAGATTTTCAATTTTGGATTATATGAAAATTTTCTAGATGATTTGTTAAAACTGCGCCTCCCCTGCAAAAATAGAGTGACCACCCCTATCACTCTATTATCGTTAAATTCAAAGCAGATAAAACTACCAGTCAGCAAATTCTTATCATCACTGTTCACTACTGGAATATTTAACTAAGCCCTTTGGATTATTCCGGCATTTTTTTCTATCTTACCATAGTACTACTGGCGTATTCCCCAATAGCACACAGTTCCAGAAGAGGTAAAATTCAAGGAAGATGGTCCTGTAGTAAGGAAATCATATATTGTTTCTCAGGGACCATAAGAGTGCTATTGCTGTTACCACTTACTAGTATGAGCTAGTGATCTTCGCAGATCGGGTTCTCCATCCAAATTTGAAGGCATATTATATTTGAGAAGATTTTGATAAAATTATTAAATTTAAAAAATAAATTTGAGCAAATAAATGAAACTTGTTTAAAACTTGTTTAAAACAAGTTGGACTTTGACGCCAACATTCAAGGTTGGGCGTGGTCAAACTGTTTTTCAGTTATACAATATATATCATGTTATTTATCATATTAAGAATAAATATATTTAATAATTTATATTTTAAAACTTAATAAAGAAGAATATTAAATTATTAAAAAAAAAATTTTAAAAGATATATTTAAAAAATTTAAAAATAAATATATATATATATAATATGAGTAGACTTAAATGAATTATGACTATTAATTTATAAATATGGGTATAATTAAACTAAATTTGAGATATATATTTTAAGTTAAATTAAATTTAAATAAATATAAATAATTTTAATATCGTATTTAAATCCGACTTTAACGATAACAACAACCATCATGTTTTAGGTTCTTAAAAATTTTGCATGGACTAACATCTGCAATGCGGGACTTTGTTGCTCAAATTATCGTTTAATAAGAATAAAATTCCAAAATCGTAGTTTTCTAGCAATAACTTTTCAATTCAGCTACAGCCCAACAGCTGAACAGTGTCAAATTTAGGTTTGAGCTTCTCCTATCACTGCTCTGAGCAGGCCTAGATTTGTACTCCATATATGGTTTGGGTACTGCTTAACGACTTTCTTGCCACTTTGCCCAAAATGCAAAGGAACACTCGTTAGGCGCAGACCTAAGGGCCCCCAAAAAAACAAAAAAAAAAAAAGCCTATGAACAGACATTCAATTTGCAAAGGCCTATGGACTATCCGTAGAACAACAACTGTATTTGCATGTTTGCAGCTTATACTAATATACAAGCTTTTATTTCGAACTAAAAGAAGGCTGTAGTCTAATACAAAGTTAAGGAATATTATCTTATTGAATATTATTTTTTAAAAAATATTATAAAAATTAACTTAAATTAAATTTTAAGGATTAGTATGCAAGCCTTTGATTGAGTAAAATTTAAGGAAACCATAAAGTGACTCATCACAATTATAACCTATCAAAATGAACATATATTTACATTCATATCAATTGATAATAATTTGGGTAAACAATCATTTATGTCTTTCTTTCTTTTTTTTTTATAATTTTTAACTCTGTTTTTAAACATGGTTATTTCTTATTTGAGTCACTGGAATACTCATTGCTTTAGTAATTAGTATACTCTTATTTCCTTCCCAGGCTCCCAGCTCCTAATTCTAGCTGAAAATCTATTATTTAATGCATCAATAAAACTTCAGCCTATGTCTATAAAGTCTCCGTATTACCTTCAAATAATCTATAAAAAAAAAAAAAAAATCTTTTGAACATCTTCCATGAACATCCAAACCTTCATGGGCACCATTTTGAGCAGATTTATCGTAATTTCCGCAATGTATCAGATTATAGTAATATACTTCTCATCTAGCATCTGCTCTGCAAAGAAAGTTTCAGCCATCTTCGTTTTCGGAGATTCTATGTTCGAGGTAGGGAACAACTTCTACATTAAAACAATGGCAAAGCCAACATTGCCAAATGGTATTGATTTTAACAAGGGAAGAGGAAGACCAAGAGCTTCCGGACGATATACAAATGCTAGAACAGTTCTTGACATTATAGGCAAGTGTTGCTATTGTATTATCATTTTGTAAATTAAGGCCAAGATTGTCACTAATTTGGCCATGATATCATTTGAATAACTTAATGATGTTGACTTCAGAGCTTAGCCATTTATATGTATAATTTTTCTGAAAGATTGTTGTTTCAGCAGAGGAGGAATTGGGTTTTACAAATTATAGTCCTCCTTACTTGAGCCCCGAAACTACAGGAGATGTGATTTTGAAGGGTGTTAACTATGCTTCTTCTGGATCAGGAATTTTTAATTCTACTGGTTCTCAATATGTAAGATTTCTTTCCTACTTGATTTTTCAGTAAAGGGTTTCATTTCCGAACCCACGACTTAATCTAATTAATTCATATAGTTACCTTTTAAAAGATGATATGTCGCAGATTTACGGTTCAAATTCTAGCATTTCATTTTTCATTTTATATGATTAAATTATGAGCAGAAGCATGAACAACTTTAATTTTACCTCAGCGGGCAAGGGTTAATTTTACCATAAAAGTGAGAAATTATAAAGTTTGTAAATTGACGAAGGGAATGGCTGAAGATTTCATATAGAATTGATGAATGGAAATCTATGCTTTTCACTTATTATTTTGGCAGGGTGCTCATATTTGCATGGATGAACAACTCGATGACTTCGCAAAATCTAGGCAACAAATCATCTCAAGAGTGGGACCAGCAGCTGCTCGAAGACTGCTTAGACATGCACTCTACTTTATTGGAATAGGCTCAAATGATATCTTCAAGCAGGCTGCTAATTCCTCGTCTCCTGTTGAGGATATTAATTATTTGGATAATATGATTTCCAGATTCAGATCACAACTCACAGTAAATTTTTCCTACTATTTAGCTAACTCTAATTCCCTATGATATCCATAGTCCAGACGAGTATTGGATATAAATATATTCAATTTTTTTATACATTTAGAGTTTCATACTTCATACTCATATCTAAATATGCATAAAATATTTGATATAAATATTTTAAAAAAAATAAAGGCTCTGAGTGATTTAACTCATGTCTACTTTATTTTTCTACTACTATAACTGAAATCTAATTGCTGCTAAATTCGATTCTATCTTGTAGGCTCTTTATAATTTGGATGCTCGAAAGATTGCAGTAACAGGTGCCCCTCCCCTCGGGTGCACCCCTTACGAGAGGGATAAATTTTCGACTGACGATTGCGTTGCATATGTGAATGAACTAGCCAAGTCTTATAACACTAGGCTGAAGATGTTGCTCTCAAATCTTAGAACAACTCTTGCAGGATCAAAATTTGTTTACATGAATACTTATGCAACATTCGAATATGTCTTACAAAATTATAAATCATACGGTAATGATGATATCACATTAATCTTCCCTCCGATCATATATGAAATTTAGATATTCAAAATGCATATTCCTAAATCTTTCTTTTTTTTCCCTTTTTTTGGTTCAGGATTTAAGATTGCAGATTCTGCTTGTTGTCGAGTGCGTGGGAAGCATGGTGGTAAAATGCCTTGTGTTTTTTTCGCACGAGTTTGTCCAGACAGGACCGAGTATGTGTTTTGGGATGCATACCATCCGACGGAAAATGCTAACTTGCTTTTGGCAAAGCTTTTATTGGATGGTGACGATAAATATGTTTCGCCCGTCAACATCCGACAGCTTGCTAATTTTTAAGCAACAACACATTGAAGTTCATGTACTGAATAAAAATGTGCGGACCAATTTGGTTGGCAGCCACGAATCTGCGTACTATGTATCAGTTTTTCGTTTAAGAAATCCCTTTTTAACGACGTGCATTGCTTCACTATAGGAGGGGTTAACATTTCAATTCATTTGAATCAAGCTGTTCGATCCTTACTATTTGTCAAATTCAAGGTGTCCAGAAAAAGCGAGAGGATGAATTATAAGAGTGAAAATGTGTGAAGAAAATAATTTTTTTTAGTGTTTGGTAGGATAGAAAAGTGAGAGAAAAAGAAAATAGTAAAAATATACATTTCCTTCTCTTATTCATATAAAATTAAATCATTCCAAACTGAAAAGATTAATTGAAAGAAATTCAAAGAGATATGAGGTATATTTACAACATTATTCATACATCATTTCCAAAATTTTATTTTGTATAAACTCAAAAAGAGTGTAATAGTTAAATAATTAATTTCAATTTTGTTTCTTTTCATTTGCCAACTCTATCAAATAAAATCAGAGGAGCATAATATATATATATATATTCCTAATTGGTACATAGGGAAAGTAATTAAACCATTCCATTATAGTTGCCATTTTAGAGTATATAATTAGGGCCGCAAGTTTGGCATCAGCCATCATGTTTAGGTTCTTAATTAACTTTTCTTTTGGCCTACAAAATGCAATGTCAAGTACTTTAGCATCTTCACCTCAAATTGGCTTTCTTTAACCATTGATGAAATGCCCCATGCTTTAGCCTTTAGAACATATGTTAAGTGTGGCCACTGATGATAGCTCGAGGATTTCTAACAGATGATTCTATTTATATCCTGTATTTGATTTTTTTTCTTTATTAATATGTTTTTTTATCATTAAAAAAAAAATCCATAACTGTCCAACTCCCGAATTCATACACTTAGTGTAAATTATAATAGACCGTAATTATTTTGCCCTTAATTGATATTAAGAAGGTTACAATTTGAGGAGAGAAAAAAATTATAATTGAATATTTATTTTTAAAAAATAATTATCTAAATTAATTAAATTTAATTTAAATTTAAAAGGATTTCGTATCTTTATAAGAAACAGATGAATGGAAAATTATGCGATTATTGGGTGGGTGATCATCATATTTACATTCAGTGAATCTTTTTCTTTCTTTTGTTTTCCCACAAGCTTTTTCATATTTAAATCTATGTAAAGCCAACATACATAATAATCACATTCTGCGCATCTTGCTCCACAAAATTCGGACATCCCAAAGTCCATTGGGACCCTTTTCAGACATCGAAGTGTCCCACAAAAGGAATTAATTAAATCATCAAAGTTATTTTAAAAAAATATATCAATTGGATTTTCTGAGTTAAAAAAAAAAAAACCTTGTTATTGGACTATAATCAAATCGCCGTACTTAAATATTAGTATTAATTTGCAATCACAAGTTAACAAGCTAAAGAATCTTCATCATGACGATGACCTATTGATCAGGTTTTTGATTGGATAATTTAATGTCTTTATACATGAGTTTAATTATAAAACGATATTTTCATTATGATGAGATGTTTTGGATTTGAAAATTCAAATGAACCTAATTATGAAATAATTAAGTGAAATGTTGAAATCATTTACTTAAAACTTTGCTTTCATTGACAATTATGTTTCTTTGTCGTTGCTACCAAAATAATAATTCCTTCATTTTAATTCTCTATTTTGATGCCGACGGAATTCTTAGATTTACATTGGAAATTTACAATATATACCAAAATATGTTATTTATCTGTTTATTTGAACCATTAATTGATTCTTTTACCTCAATTAAGTTTCTTCAAATTTTACATGAAAAACCCTAACCCTAAAATATTTTGAAGTCAAAATGTATAATTTGAAAATAAAAACCATTTTTAAATTAAGACATTTGGTTCGAAAGGTACACAGTAGCAATATCATAAAACGAAAATGTTAAATGACTTGCTTATTCTGCAATCCTATCTAATAGAAGAAGAATAATCTTCTTCTGAGATAGCGATTTTTTTATAAAAATTTATTAATTAAAATAATAATTTTTTATAAGATAAGATAAAATTTAAGATGAATCATATAATATTGTTCATTATAAAATTCCTTACTTTAATCGTAACCAAGGTATTCAACAATAGCGCAAAATATACTTTGATTTTAAGATAATTAATGAATAAAAGAAAAAAAAAAAAGAAATAAATCAATATCCCAAAAACCTTTCATTTGTTTCTTGGAGCTTCCTCCTTGCTTACCCCTTAAACCTCATTAAGCTCCATTCACTTTCCTTTTTCTTATTTATATGCCAAAAAAAAAAGGGGGGCCAACAAAAGAGTGATTCTGAAGGGAAACAAAGGGGAAAGCAAGAGAAAGGGAGAGAGCCTCTCAAATCCCAGATCTCCTCTTTGCTTTTTCTCTTTGGAACCCAAAATTCTAAAGAAAAATGGTGCAGAAATCGTTGATCTATGCATTTGTATCTCGTGGGGAAGTTATCTTAGCGGAGTACACTGAATTCAGTGGGAATTTTAATTCCATAGCTTTTCAATGCCTACAAAAGCTTCCTTCTTCCAATAACAAGTTCACTTACAACTGTGATGGCCATACCTTCAATTACCTTGTTGATAATGGCTACAGTTAAGTTCTTTTTTCTTTCTTTTTCATGTAATTTACATTTTGGGTTTCTTCGTATTAAGTTTGGGTCTTTCGAAAATGACTGGAAAAGCAAAATGAAAGAGAAGAAAATTTTGGGGCATTTTCTCCTCTTTTTTTCCCCTTGTAGAGTATAATTTGATGGCTGGAAAAGAAATGGGATTCACAGTCCAGAGGGAAAGTTTGGATTTGGATTTTTTCTATTGGATTATTTATGAGAAAATTGCTTGTTAGGAATAAAAAAAAAAGAATCTTTGTGTTTTATGCTGTTGTTTTTTAGTTTTGTTAAGTTTATCTCTGGTTGTTGTGCATTATAGCATTTGAAACTACTCAAATTGATTTCTCAGTAAATGAGGGTTTATTATGGAGATCTTGAGTTTTGAACATAATTTGCCTTAGCTGTGGTGACCTGGGATCGTGCAAAAAATTTAGGTTGTTGAGGCCCATGTGCAAATGTGTTGTGTGTGTGTGACTTTTGTTGTGAGTTTCTTCTGAAGATGATTGGAATACATCGTGTCTTCATAATGTTATGAACTGATTTCGAATGAAAGTATTTCAATACTGTTATCAACCCTGCAATCCACGTTGCACATCAATGGTGAAATAGAAAACGGGGAGGGGTATTGATATTATTATAAGTCTATTTAAGAACCTTTCACAGTTATATTTTCGTTCTCATTCTCAATGACTGCTCCTTTTCCTATGTTTTTAATAGATTGGCTGACTTTTGGATGTTGCAGCATATTGTGTTGTCGCAGATGAGTCAGCTGGAAGGCAAGTACCTATCGCTTTTTTGGAGCGTGTCAAGGATGATTTTGTGTCAAAATATGGTAGTGGAAAGGCTGCTACAGCTGCTGCCAACAGCCTGAGCAAGGAATTTGGGTATCTTTCTTGGACTAAAAGTCATAAAAATAATCAACAGGTGGGCTGGATCTTTTGTTATTATTGTAGCATATATAACATGCTATTAACTGCAGGCCAAAACTAAAAGAACATATGCAGTACTGTGTTGAGCATCCTGAAGAAATAAGCAAGCTTGCTAAGGTCAAAGCTCAGGTTTCAGAAGTCAAAGGTGTCATGATGGAGAATATTGAAAAGGTAGATATGCTTTGTTAGCTGCACTGTTGTTATGCTTCTATAGTTATGTCAGCTTTTTGTAAATGCATGGAATAACAGCAGAGCCGATGGTATGGCCTAGTGCTCTGTCTTTATATAGGTTTACCATTTGCTATTTAAGCTGATTATCTAGTCATATTGAAACATGGCTTTAATCACGTTAATAATTCTATGATAATCCTTTATTTCCTATAGAACTTCCGTTTTTAAATCTTAAGGGTCTATATGAAATTTGTCTGGGGTCAGAATGTCAAGTACGTTCAATTATTTGCTGGTTTCACCAAATGCCAAGAAGTGTCCTATGTCCCTGTGGAACTATCTAGTTCTGTTTTCAAAATTTTCATTTTCTGGTAGGCTCTTTGTAGCTACTGCCATCTTGCAATACTTCAGGCAAAACTGCAGTTTTCCCGTATTAATTTATGATAACAATTTTGGTAATCTACCAACTTATCAAAAACATGCTTTTGGCAATTTTTAGGTGTTAGATAGAGGGGAAAAGATAGAGCTGCTAGTGGATAAGACTGAGAACCTTCATCAACAGGTCAGTGACTCTCTCTACCTCTTTGTCTCTCTTTCATGTATCAATCGGATATCCACACAAATTTAAGCATGTAATAACTTCAACTAAGGTTGTTGTTTCTACTGATGGCACGTGAGACTTGAGGATAGGCTTGGAGTACTCTGTAACATAATGAATTGTCAGCAAGGGGAGTTTTACCTCCTCAATTTGCTATTTTGCCAAAGACAAGCATAAGGAGGACTGATGGAAATACAAGAAAAGAGACCTTGTTTTAGTAGCTTTAGATGTTAGTTGAGTATGCTGGAGAGCTGCAGAACCTGACTGATAAGTGATAGACAAGTTTTGCATGAGCTCCTGCTTTGCTTTCTGAGGCCTGTAAAGGCTCTATTCCGTCTCGCTGTTGATATGGAATTGAAGCTGATGAAAGCACTTTGAAGAAGGTTTCACAGCTGCCCTTAGGTCTCTTCGGGCCATTTCTCTCATATCTGTTTTCTTTGATGCCTAGTGGCCTTGGAACAAGAGGGATTTTCGTTGCTCAGGGATCATCCCTTGCATCATGCCGGGAGACATGCTTTTAACCTGTATTGACTGTAGCTACACAATTTTGATGTTCATGACTTCCTGAAATGATTTATTTACAGGCTCAAGACTTCCGAAATTCTGGGACAAAAATCCGAAGAAAAATGTGGCTCCAAAACATGAAGATCAAGCTGATTGTTCTAGGAATACTGGTTGCCTTGATCCTCATCATTGTCCTCTCTGTGTGCCATGGTTTCAACTGTGGAAAATGAGTGCCGTATTTCAATAGGCTTATTAGTTTTCACCGGACCTTTCTTGACAATATGGTGAAGGAAAAAAAAAATCAAATTATATATAATGATTTCGTATGTATTAAAGATCAGCAATCATCAGATGTTTGGTGAAAGATATTTTTGAATTTGAACAAACCCTATAAGATTTGATTGCACTACATGAATTTGCTTTTTTCAACAATCATATTGTTGTCTTGTTATCCATCGAGGTTTTCATAGTCAGTAGGCAAAATATTGTTCAGGACGGGAACTTGTTTGATGTTCTATTTCTAGCTCAATCCTTTTCTTTTTTTTTTCCTGGTGGAAATCCTGATTTCTAAAAGCTCACTAGATCTCGACTAATTCAGTTTTAACTGGGAAGGCTCACAAGAGAGGTAAAACTCTCTCAGCGTTATTCTCTATTTACAAGGCTTGAATTCAAAACTTTGCTTAACTTTGCTTGAGGGGAACAAATGTCTTACCCACTTGAACAAACCACTTTGCTTACGAAGATCTTGTTCTCTACTTTGCCAATTTACCACCATTGCTAGCATTTCTATACTCTTCAAAACCATCAATTTAACATGCAAAAACCGAACCAGAATTCTACCAGAAATCTTCCCCGTCAGTTATTTTATTGCATTTCCCATTACAAAACAACATTAGGGAACCCTGGCAACCACTCAGGGATACGGGCACCTCTCTGCAAATTCCCTGATGCTTTACTTCTCTTTCCCTTTCTTTTGCTCTCTTAATGGGGTTGGTTGGCGAAAGGTATTTCTTCCGTGTAGCTGACAAAACCCGACTGATCTTCCAACACACTGGACTTCAGCAAGCAATTGTTGCTGTCGTAGAAAGTGGATGCACCCGTGACAGCTTCCTGGAGGGACATGTCGTGGAAGGCATTGGTCAGGTCTAGGAGGTAGATTGGGTACGGCTGGCGGCATTGGTGAATGATGCAGCTGACTTGGCCAGTGCTTCCAGGCACTTGGTGTCTGCCAGGGTCAGGGTTTCCAGCGCTGTGACCTGGCTACGCCTAAATCCGACTGATTTACAGATCTGAGACTTAAGGAAGGGAAAGGGTGGAAGATTTGCTTTGAAAAAAAAAAAAAAACAAAGGAGCAAAGAAATTGTTGGTTCATAATACGCCGATACCCAAGAATTTTCATACGATTTCAGATTTTCGGAGTGAAAAATTAAAATTAAAAGTTATGTCTTAAATAAAGAAATATAAATTATAGTAAAGAATTTCAGTCTCTCTGTTATAATAGATTTAATCCAATCAAAGTCTAATAGAAACGCTTGCAGAGTAGCAGTCAATGGTGAAAAACCTGTTCAGTAACTTCAATGCGCAAAACAAACAAACAAAGAAACCATCCAGAAGCATCAGCCCTAAGGCCCAAAATCTCTCCTAGCAAATCATATCATCTGAATTCTAAACTCAGCAAATCACTAAGTTTATCCTAAATTGCTGTAGGTTCTAGCTAGCTTCTCACAATTAAGTCCGTGACTTCAACTCTTCAAGCATTCATTCCTACGGAAGGAGTACGATATTATATAGTCAAACGTGGGACACGTCTGCGAGGGCATGTAACTTATTCATATTATATATTTGCATTTGATATATTTAAAAATAGATACGAGGATATAATTTTTTAAATATATAAAAAAATATGCAACTATATTAGAGAGATTGATTTGTTATTTCATTCAACTCTGGGTTTTCCCGAGTATTTTTCATGCTGGGAAATATGGTGGACGGTGTTTTTCCAATTAATTGAAATGATTAGTTCACAGACGATTGTTCATGTATCACAAACAATGGAGGTTCAAACTTACTAACTGATGTGAACTACCTAATGATAAAGCCAACCAAGATGAACAAAACACCTACCTCATTTTTTTTATTCCCTTTTGAAGCATTTGGCATTGCATGCAGTCCAAGCATTTGTGATTATAATTACACTAACATTGCACCAGAAAGCTTGCTTCAATCATTAATCAAACTAATATTCAGAGCCCTGCTAGCTGCTAATGCGCTGGTTTAAAAGTCTTGAGATAACTTATTAACCATGAGATCAACGTCCCCCCTAAATACTGAAGTCCAAGCACATTCAAAGACTGATCCAAGTTACTGAGCTGAACAAGTAGGTTTCCTTGAAATACAAGTGACTCGCCTGTAGTCATTCCTTTTCTGATGCAATTTCTTTAGTATATCCATCACCATTAATGTTTTCTAGCTAAGCTTTCTTCAACCAACAAAATGTCTTGCTATCTAGCCAGGATTTGGTAATGAAATATGCACGACTTTTGTTTTTGGTAATGAAACAAAACTGTTGAAGATTTGGAAGGCTAGTTATCATGAACCTGAGCTGGGCTGTACTTTATCCTTGAAGTTGGACTTGCTTGTCAAATACTCTGGGTTTAGGCTTTTAATCAGCCCTATTATAATATTTTAATAATATAATAAATACTAGAAATGACTTTTGGATAAATCTGATTGGATCATAAATAAAAAATTTTACAACTTCCAAGTCACGGACCGGCCCGATCATGGACTAATCTAAGCCCCATGATACGTCTTGATATTTGTCATTTTGAGTATAACAACGATCACCATTTTTCGCTCTTTCTCAATGCTTCTGACAATTAATTTGGTCTAAGTTCTGATTTTATAAAACTATGTAATTCAAATCAGTGGACAAATTTCGTTTACTTTTCGTTTCTTAGATAATTATAAAGGTGAAAAAAGAGTGTAAAACAGACAGCAATTTTGTACTCAGTCCTACTACTTTCAAAATTCAGCATTTATCTTCAATTTGATTAGAGGGAGAAGATTTGGAAATTGACATGATCCCTTTGTTAAAGCTTAAGTCTAATCTCTACATCTGAAAGGGAAAAGAAGCAAACTTTGTCAATGTATTATAGGCTGGTATATATAAATTATTAAGCTGCAATCATAGCTGATTCATTATCAACTCGTAGTCAATAAGCATTGAAATCCCACAAAGAAAATGTGAATTTCAATAGTCATTTGAAAGTGTCAGCTCTGCTGAATGCTGATCAAAAGGAAAAAAAAATGGTTCCCCAAAATTAAATCTTTAAAAAATCCATTTTAGGCTAGCATTAAAAACAAGATAAGCAGAAAAAAATAGTCTGCAACCACCCACAATGAAGAGGGTTTTACAATGAGAATAAAGAAAATTGCATTATCAGGATACGTATCATCCACCAATGTCTTCTGTATTAGGTCCAGGAAAACGATTGTTGGCTTTGATCAGGATTTTGTTCCTCTAGGATCCACTTTTAGCAGAGTGGCAATTCGATGGATTCGAGTTCTGAGCTTTTTTGCAATCAAATCTTTTTGAGGTCTGACGTTTTTTTTTTTTGGGGGGGTGGGGGGGGGAGCGGGGGTGGGATTTAAGGTTAGGAGTAGTATTAGTCTGGCAGCCTGAAATGACCTGAAGTTCTTAATTAGTACAACTATAATTAGAATGTAAGGGAGGCAAGGCCAATTGCCAACCCAGATCAAAGACTCAAGGACTTATAACTCAAATATTAATTGCCTAGCCATTGTGCCTATGATTTCTTTCTACATCAGTCTCTGCTCAACATCCATGAACCTCATTCATTTAGATACCTGTCTCTCAGGCTAGGTCTTTAAAATTGTCATTATCAGTGCAATTGCTGATCCACTTCTTTATTTATTTTCAGTTCCAAGCAAAAGCCAGCTACCTTCAAATTTCTCCCACAAAATTCTTTCCTATCAAGGGACCCCATCTTATATAAACCGGAAAATATGCCCATTAAAAAAAAAAAAAAAAGCCAAATCAATCCATACTAGGCTTCCGCCCTACTGCCATATTTAACATAATTACAAAATTTTGGGGTTAACATCATCTCAGGAATCAGGTCCCATAGCTCTTAATTATTTTGTTCTCCCTTTTTCTTATAAAAAAAACCCATTCATAAAACAGACTAATTCAAAAAACCAGATGATATTGCATGTGCTTTGCCCCCTTGTCAATTTTTCATAAATTCTAGCGGCCAAAGCTCAGATATGGGTCATAACAATAATCATACACTCCAAAGTGACCTAGACATATGATCAAAATTCAAAATCTTTTTGAGTTAATCTGAATCAAATCAAATTATAAAATTTTATTTAAATTCAATTCAGTTTGAGCTAAATCTATCTAACGAAACATCTAACTAGGTTTTCATTAATTTTCTCCAAGACTTGATAGGGTGATCTAATCATAAATGAAGACAAAATTTTAGTTATCTGTCCAACTAATACCATCTGTGCTATAAATAATTTTTTTGAGCTTAATGATCTTCCCACCCACAAAAAGAAACAAACCACTTTTTTTATTCAACTTCTAATAATTATTTCTGTATATTATATGTATCATTGTATCAGCAAACACTTGTGGACAGCACGTTTCATCGTTTCCCTCACTGATTTGATTATATATATATATTAATTATCGATTAGATATTTTAGTAAGAGACTTTTTCAAAAGAGCGTCGCCCTTGGGGGACCTTTGGACGGTTCTTTTCACATGTTGCACACGCAAGACTACGTGAAATGAAAGTCTGCTATGGGTAAAACTTTGCCCACCTGATTCTTATAAATTATTGAGGGAGAACCCTATAGTGAAAAAACCCCATAAAGTTTACATTATAATTAATACATAAAAATTAAGATATAATATACAGTCGTATTCCTATTCCTAGTCCTACATGATTCTTTGACAAAATAAGAGATCCTTTCTTATTATTGTTATTATTATTATTTTTTGGCCAGATCAAACAAACTAGGGTTAGTTTAGTTTATTCACATTTTACACTTTTCCACTTTTCTCTCTCCATTTATAATAATTTTTATGCTGATGATTGTGGTGATTTGAGCACTAAAGCGTTAAAAATTAAGCTGGTTTGTGCACTTCATCTTTAATGCTACAAATTAAAAACTCATTAAAATTATAATATTTTTATGCAAATATCAAAATCATGGATAAGGTTGAAGAAAAAGATATGATAGAATTTTTATTTTTAATTTTTGACAAATTTGTTGGCCAGAAAACGATATTGATATATAGGGCGGCAAGTGGTGCAGTACGTAAGAAGCCACTTGTGAGATGCCAATGGTGCATGAGAGAGGTGTTGATTCTTTGTCTCACGTGGACACACACACACACACACACACACACACATATATATATATATATATTTGTATATATTCCTTGACATGGTTCTCCAATGTCACCTTTGTGCACAAATACAGACGGCCAAAAAGTACCCATTCATTGGTAAATCTTTAAAAATCGAATTCTAGTTTTTTGTATTCGATCATTTGTGGTCCTCCACCCAAAAGAAAGGAAAAAAAATTGGTTTGGGAATAAAAAAACAATGGACATCAAAGATAGAGATAAACGTTTGGTTGGTTTAACTGGTTTTATTTTAAAATTTTAAAAATTAAATAAATTTAGAGTATCAATTGAATTGGTCAAAATAAAAGTAAGAAATCAAATTAACAACTAAAATTGATCGGTTTGATTCAGTCTGGTTATTTTGGTTTCTCACTATATTTGCTTAGATTGGATAATGTTAATTAAGTTTGATTAATGTTTAAATAAAAATAATATTATTTATTTATTTTTAATTAAGTTTTAATTTGTTTGGTCAATTTAGTTTAGAAATATATATAAAAAAAACTACAAACCAACAAATAAACATATAAAAACTTAAATATCCAATCAAATCTGAAAAAAAAATCAAACAAATCAAATCAAACAAATTAAATTTAATAAATTTTTATTAATTTATTCGATAAATCGATATTTTGCACACTTTGGTTTTGATTAGTTTGGCATATCTTTTCAACCTCTCTATACTTCTAAAAACCAACAAAATTGAGGTGCATTCGCCTAAGATATATATTGGGCTTGATGGGCATATGTAAAAGAAAATTAGTATTCGGTAGTATCACTTTCATTGTAAAAATAAATAAATGTTCATGAAGTTATATTTATTACTTTAGTATACCAGTATTGACAATTCAGACTAGGCAATTGTCAGATAAAATGACATTTTTATCTAAATGATAAATTAAAGAAGGTTTTAATCATAGGAATTGGTGTATACCGAATTTTTCTTTTAAAAAACAAGCCACTATTGGACTTTCACAAGCTTGTACAATATTAAAGTTTGAACCGGCCTAAATCCAAAAGAGTTTATCTATTATTATTTTATTATTCGTGTTTATGCAAGAGAGATTAGGAAGACTGTTTATTTATTTATTTGCACCAGTCATGGCCTTACCAATGATATTTTATTAATCAATGAATTACTCTAATTGAGTGGTTGTAAACTTGCAAACGTTAACTAATTAAGTACAAAAATTAAAAAAATTAAATAGTTAATTTGTCTTTCCCATGTTATTAAAAACCATATATTCTATGTAATACATGTACTTCACTTAATTGATTAAAAAAAAGGTTCCTAGGTTGCTGTATGCAGGTAGTACGAATTAAAAAAGGGTTTATTTTATTCATTGATGGTGAAAGATTTAAATATTTATTTTGTTTTATATAATATATGTTTTGTTTTTAAAATTTTTTTTTGAAATTTTTTAATGAAAGTTTATTAATGCTATTTGTAAAATTTAAAAACTTTAATAACAATGGATAGAATAATTTATTTTCAAAAATATTTTAATTCTTAATTTCGAAAACTTGAATTCATTAACAAGTCAAATTAATTGAGTCAACTTTCCTTTTCTCTTCAATCTTCATGGCTTAATAAATCTTTAATTGTTGTGCAATTTGATTGAATTCGAGTTAATATAATTCAAATTTAGGAGGTCAACTTTCCATATTATTATTTTTTCTCAATTATGGGTTTAATTTAGTTTATTGATAGCTAGGCTACACCAAAGTATGCATGAGACACACATGTATCCACAGCAATATGAGGATCATACTCAACAAAAATATTTTTATTTTATTTGGGCAAAGACCAAGCTATAATTATATTATTCTTCAAAAAATTGTACCAATTATTAAAAAACCAATGATTAATCAGAAATTGCATTTCAAATATTGAGAAAACTTAGCACCTATATTTATTAATGAAGGGAAACATGCGCCTTCAATGGAGATTAATATCCAATTTTTTGGTTAAGATTTGTATTTCTAATATTTAATGCCATACTTAATATATTATATTTAATATAATAATAGCAGATTCAGTCTGATATTTAATCTAATATTGATAGAATATAATAATTAAGAATATAATAATTCTATTTAAAATTTAAGAAATTATTTTAATTATTTAATTCTATTTGATTTTATTTTAATCATATTAAAAATTAGATTTGTCAATGAAATTAAAGCAAAATCAATATTCTCTGACACAAAAAACTGAAAGCCCCCCTCCCCCCCCAGTTTCAAATATTTTAAACAGTCAATGGCTGGTAAATTGAATTTTAAGGGACAAAACACCTGAATTATTTTAATTAGCTAGGTTTAATTATTTTGCTTCTGAAAGATCAGAAAAAAACACACACACACACATCATATTCATATTTAAATGCTGCTTTCATCTAGAAATCTTGGTTTTTTAACATTTTTACCTACTAAACTTTGGCTAGTTGTTTAACAATTAATTAATTTAGCAATGATCATAAAGAGACAAGCAAAAATAAGTTAAAATTATATAAATAAAACAATCACACAAAGAAAGGTGTCCTGCGATTAACTCCATATGGAACAAGGAGAATTATGTTTGAAATTACAAGACAAAATAATTATATATATATAAAAATAAAAAAGGGAAATGGATGAGCATTAATTCGACTTTGAAAAGGCAGAATTTTCAAGGTTAATTTTTAGGATAAAAGACAAAAATAATTATTCTTGTTACAGGATTAATTATATCAGATTTTTTATTTTTTGGATAAGTTGTTAATTATATCAGAATTTTACCAGTCACTAAAGCCCCCCCCAAAAAAAAGGAAAAACACTTTACAATCTAAAGAAACATAAGAATGTTGAAACGTCCAATCTGTCAGAAAAAACCAATTGCAGAGAATTGGCGACCAACTGATTTGGTCACTGAAAGAACACAAGAAACAAGTGCTGCCAGTGCATTCGATCCCATGGATGGCCTGATTTTTATGACCAAAGGGAAGAAAATTTAAAAAAAAAAAAATCAAATAAAAATAAGACTGCATATATCAATATATAGTATTTAAAATAATGGGAAAAGAACAAATAATTAATTAACAAACATGTGCAAATGCAATGATTGTAAGGTTTTTCTTTCTTTTTTTTTTTTTTTGACAGATAACAAATGCATATAATTAGGTTTTTTTCATTATTCTTCACTAACTTTGTCCTGGACTTTGAAAGAAACTTCCCAAATACGAGAGGATTACATGCATTATTAAGACTTGGGAGAGATTATTGAGTACCTTGAATTTTGATTACATAAACTTTAATTAGATTATGATAAAAAGTAGACTTTAATTTTTATTTTGTTAGGATTGTACTTAAATAAGTCATAATCATATTAGAATAAGAAATAGAATTTATCCCTATTGAAAAAGTTAGAAAGCAAGTATCAAGAGAAATCCCTAACCAACAAATTATATTAGGATAAGTAGACTTTAATCCTTATTTTGTTTTGGAACAAGTTGGAAAGCAAGTATCAAAAGAAATCTCTAACCAACAAATTATATCAAAAGCAGTGTTTATATACCTTTCAGATGACACAGAATATGCAGGTAAAAGATCATCTTAAAAATTTTAATCGAATTATGTTAGACCTATAAGGTGTGGGGTTAAAATAGATGATAAGGATCAAGCTATCATTCTTTTATGTTCCTTGCCGAGTTCATATGAGAATTTTATTGACACTATGCTCTATGGTAGAGATATTATTTCTGTTAGCGATGTGAAGGATTCTATGCGGTCTAAAGAATTGAAGAGAAAAGTCACTGGTTCTAAAGAACACGGTGTAGAGCCGGTTTGGTTGTTAGCAGAGGCAGGAACAAAGAAAGGGATAGTGGCAGCAAAGGTAAGTCACATTCAAAATTAAGGTCTAGCAGACTTCGATGTTATCACTGTAAAGAAAAAAGGCACCTTAGGAATGACTATCCATAGTGAAAAAAGGAAACAAAAAGAAAAAATCAACTAGCAATGGTAGAGCTACTGTAGTTCAAGATAGCTCAACTGTGATTGAGGATAGTTCTAATGGAGGAGAAGGTAATGATGTTTTGACTGTTAGTACTTCAAGTTCTACAAATACCTACGTCTTGGACACTGGTGCATCTTATCACATGACTTTCTTAAAAAAAATGTTTACTTCTTTTAAGGAGTGAAATGGCAGTGTTAAATGGGGTGATGAGGAGGAGCTTAGCGTCAAGGGCAATAGTTTTGTGCAGATTAAAATGTATGATGGGATAGTCAAAACATTTGATACTTGGTATGTTCCTAATATTTGCAAGAATTTACCTTAGCTAAACACAGGTACAATTTTTCTAGTAAAGATGAGCGAATAAGAGTCTTAAAGGGTGCTTTGATCATAATAAAGGGTAAATTGCAACGTGGAATGTACATCTTGATGGGTAGTTTAGTAATAAAAATAGTGGCAGTATCTCGTTCCTTAGAGTAACATGATGATTGTATAGAGTTATAGCATCATAAATTTCACATAAGTGAGAAAGAGCTTCCAATATTGAGTAACGAGGATTGTTAGGTGGAGCTAAAACAGAAAAAATTAAAATTTTATGAGTCTTGTATTATGGGCAAGCAGTGCAAGGTAAAATTCAATTTTACCAAGCATACTTTTACCGGTATCCTTGAGTATATTCATTCAGATTTGTAGGGTCCTTCTCCGATTGAATCGTATAATGGATGCAAGTACTTTGTTGCTTTCATTGATGATTACTCTAGAAAAGTTTGGGTATATTTTCTAAAATCAAAAGATGAGGCGTTTGGATGGTTCAAAGAATGGAATACTATGATTGAAAAATAAATTGAAAAATAAGTCAAGACACTCAAAACAGATAATGGTTTGGAATTTTGTAATGCACCATTTGATGAGTTTTGCAAGAATAAAGTGAGGCACCACACTGTTAGACACATACCACAACAGAATAAAATTGCAAAACCTATAAACTAAAAACTGTTGTAGCGTGTTTGATGCATGTGATTAAATGTTGGCCTCTCAAAGCAATTTTGGGTTAAAGCAGTGAATATTGCTTGTTATTTGGTGAATAGATCTCCATCAACAGCAATTGATTTAAAGACTCCTTAAAAGGTATGGTCCCGTAAACCTTCTAATTATTCTGGCCTGTGCATATTTGGTTATCCTGCTTATGCTCATGTTGATTATGGTAAACTGAAGCCTAAGCCAATGAAATGCATATTTTTAGGGTATGCAACTGGAGTTAAAGGGTATAGATTATGGTGTATTAAGAAGCATAAAACTCTAAAATTTATTATTAGCAGAGATGTTACTTTTAATGAGCCTACTAATTTAGCTGAAGAAAGGAGTTTGGTAATCTTACAGGTAACAAAGATCATGGTACTAACCAGAAGATGGAGTTTTAGATTGAAGCTGCAAAGCAAATGACAACAACTCCTGAAGAATAACTTAGAGAAGTAGAAGATTCACAAAGTATAGCAGCAAGGAGACCAATAAGGGAAATCAGAAAACTTCTAAAGTATGCAGACCTTGTTGAGGTTGTTGACACTAATCCTATTGCTTATGCCTTGGCAGCTGAAGAGAACATTGTTTCTAATGAACCAAGGTCATTTAAAGAGGCAGTTTAGAGTAAAGAATCATCAGAATGGTTGATTGTTATGAATAAGGAGATGCAGTCTCTTGCATAGAATAATTCATGAGACTTAATACTATTACCAAAGGGTGTGAAACCGATAGGATACAAATGGGTATTCAAGAAGAAATGAGGTATCCCTAGAGTTGAACCAACCAAGTTCAAGGCAAGGCTTATGGCAAAAGGTTTTTCACAGAAGAAAGGAATTGATTATCATGAAGTATTCTCACTAGTTGTGAAGCATAAGATAATTTGAGTTCTTCTAGCCATGGTAAGTGCATTAGATCTAGAGTTGGAACAACTTAATGTGAAAACTGCATTCTTGCATGGGAATCTAGAAAAGCAGATTCATATGTCACAGTTAGAAGGGTTTTTTAATTCTGGAAAAAAAGACCATGTATGTTTACTGAAGAAATCCTTGTATGGGCTAAAACAGTCTCTAAGGCAATGGTACAAGAGGTTTGATGCATTTTATGGTTTCTCATTATTTTGTGCATAATCAATTTAATAATTGTGTTTACTCTAGAAAGATGCCAGATGGTTCCTTCATATATTTGTTGCTATATGTGGATAACATGTTGATTGTAGCTAAGAACAAGGCTGAAAGACAGTTTGAAAATTTTGTTGAACAGTGAGTTTGAAATGAAGGATTTAGGTGCAGCCAAGAAAATTTTGGGCATGAAGATTTAGAGGGATAGAAAAGTAGGACTATTTTATGTATCTTAAAATAAGTACATTGAAAAGGTACTGTAGTCTTTTCAAATGGATCATTCTAAGCTGGTTAGTACCTCTTTGGCAGTACATTTTGAACTTGATGCTAATACATTACCTAGTACAGATGAAGAGAGAGATTACATGAGTAGAATTCCTTATTCAAACGCAGTTGGGAGCTTAATGTATGCCATGGTTTGCACTAGGCCAGATTTAGCTTATGCAGTTAGTGTGGTGAGCAGGTTTATAAGTAATCTTAGGAAAACCCACTGGGAGGTAGTTAAATGGATTATGCGATACTTGAAAGGTACGACTGATATTTGCTTGGTTTATGATACTAATGGTTCTACTAGTGGTCTTGTTGGCTGTATAGATTCTGGCTATAATGGAGATCTTATAAAAAGGAGATCCCTGATATGTTATATCTTCATTTTGTATGGATATGCCATCAGTTGGAAAGCAACACTTTGTCTACAGTTGCTTTGTCTATCACTGAAGCAGAATATATGTCATTAACAGAAGGAGTCAAGAAATGTATATGGTTGCGTGGTCTTGTTAATAGTTTGGGTTTGAATGTTCAAAGGTCTGTCATTTGTTGTGATTGTTAGAGTGCATTGAACTTGGCTAAAAATCTAGTTTATCATGAAAGATCAAAACATATTGATGTCAGGTTGAATTTCATTCAGGATGTAATTGAAGAAAAGTTATACTCGATAGAGAAGATAGCCACAGCAGATAATCTAGCAGATATGTTGACAAAGTCATTACCTGCACAGAAGTTCAAGCATAGCTTGGACTTGGGAAATGTTCACATAGCATAAAGCCCTTTAGGGCATGATAGCAGCGAGATATTCTTAGTTCTGAAGGCTTGGAAATTCAAGTCAAGGTGGAGAATTGTTGAGTGCCTTGAATTTTGATTAGATAATTCCTAGTCATATTATGATAATGAGTAGACTTTAATTTTTATTTTGTTAGGATTGTATTTAGATAAGTCCTAATCAGATTAAGATAAGAAATAGAATTTATCCCTATTGATTAGGATTATCCTTATTTAGTTAGGATTTGAAATTGGTGATTATATATATGAGGCACCAAAGTCTTTTCTTTGTATTAGTTTTTCTTAAAGAAATAAAAAATCTCTCTCCCTGCCCGTTGATGTAAGTCACATTGACCAAACCACGTAAATCTTGTGTGTTGTTGTTTTTCTTGCTTTAATCTCTCTGTTCTATTGCTTTCTTTGCATAACAGAGATGCCCTATAAGTTTACAACAGACAAACTTTCTAATATCACATTTGTTTCATATACTTTATTGCCATTCTAAATTCCACTCTAATTTTATAACGCATAAAAGGCTTTGTCGAATAATTAAAGATTTAGCCTTTTTGTATCAATGTAATCCAGATTCAAGATGATGATCGGATACGGATATATTTAATTTTTAAATTTTTTTTTTATATTTGAAAGATTAAAATTCAAACCTTATATTCATATTTAAATGTGTGTCAAATGAAAATATCAAATATAAATATTTTTTAAAAATAAATTATTCGGATAACAAAAAAAAAAGAGTGAGCACTGCTTTCTACTAATTTGTTGTGACCTTATTTCCTGATCCAAGGAATAGGCTGCTGAAATTTGTATGTACTAAGCCTTTACCAATATATTTATACTTATCAAATAAATTTTCCTGAAATTCAAGTTAAACATAGCACAGATGGTTGATGTGGTTTACAATGAAAATTTAATGTTTGACAATGGGGCCTTTGTCGAAAGTGATATTGTAAATTATAAACAATGTCTCCTACCTTATCTCTCCAGGAACCATTAAAATTTGTTCGACTTTCTTTCACCAAGATGTCACATAGAAAATGACTCAAAGGGTGACCTTAACTTGAGGAATCTTATAAAATCTTTTTTTGGGCATCAACAAAAAAAAAAAAAAACTTTTCTTATAATATAGTCAAAAGAAGACTAATTCAATATCCACAATAATATATATATACACATACAGGCACACTTTATGAAACATTTAGGTGACATTCTAGAGTTTCAATGATAAAGACGGATGCTAATAATGTTATCTCGTGATCCAGATAAGCTACCTAACATCCATTTTCATATTTATTTTTGACTTGTATGATTCGTTTGATTGTTGTTCCAACTACTAAGAAATGTAAAAAACGAAAAAAAAAAAAAAAGAAAAAGAAATACTGGAAAACTTTAGAAAGGAAAGGCATATGTAATAGATGATTAAACCCATAAATTGCATGTTAGAATTAGGCTTTAAAACGGATGAATAATGACAGCATTTGCCAGCAAAATGTAACCATCATGTTAGTCTAGCTAGCAGCCTCAAGAAGATAAACTATATTTTAACGTGAGGATATGATGGGTTGGCTGCGATCACAATCTGCATGTTTAATTGGTTGTCTTTCTAAGTGATGCATAGCATTGATTTCATTCGAATTTTTTGTTTATTATATATTATATTTCTTTGAATTATTTTTGTGCACGACAATGTGGAAAGCGCTACATGATAGAAATTTGAGACCAACTTGTTTCATGGTTAGACATTGCTATTTGTAATTACTATATACCTCAAAAGTCAAAAATTAATTTCATTGTTATTTTTTGCGCTCGAATAACATTAAACGATTCTTTAATACTTTTGTCAATTTGACTTATTCATGAATAGAGTTACCTGCTTGATTCATATAAGTTGAACTTTGAACAAGGTTCTCATAAATTTGAGTTAATTTAGTCTAGCCCAAATTACTATTTTAATAATAAAAATATTTTTATTTAAATTTAATTATAAAAATATAAAAATAAAATTTCAATACTATTATGAACTATAAAATAGATTTTTAGACTAACCCAGTATAAGTAAATTTCAAAACTATTGATCTCGTCTCAACTTGGCCTATTTATAATTTCAATTTCGGAGTAAAGAAAAAGTGCAAATTGAACGTAAGATGTAATTTAATTAGTCCACAAAACCTTTTTTAATTAGTAATATTTAATAAGATTTTAAATTCGAATTTCAATACCTACATCTTTTTTCTCTATTCTCGATCAATACAATAGCTTCCTTTGTAAATAAAAATTGCAAGAAATTGATACATCTACCGGGTTCTGATTGAATTGATGCTTGCTTGAAAGTTAAGTTTCGTGATGATATTGCGCTCAATGAAGTTCCTTTTCTTTTTTTATTTTATTTTGTCCTTTAATATAACAGCTCCTAGTATGATTCAAAATTGTACAAAATTTAATCTTGTTCGCTTATTGATCTGATTCAACAAAGTGTCCCAACAAAGGCGGCTAACCAGCAAGCTAGCTAAGGGTATACCGATCATGATGCCAAAAAGAAAAAGAAAAAACAATGGAATTAGCTGCCTATAAGATTCCTTTGGTGATCACCTTGAAGAAATAATATTCACATACCTATCATCAATAATGACATTTTTGCATCATTAAGCTCCAAGAAAAATACAAATTTTAGGGTTTTCTGATTAGTATAATAGATTTTAGCTTCATTTAATCACTAATTTGAGGTTATTAACAATTGTCCTCCTACTTAATTTGGTGACTCAGACCACAGTGCATTTATATGTAAAGTTAGAAATAGATTTGTAGTGTGGAATTTGAGTTTGGTCCTTTTTTATATTTCTAGAGTTCATTTTTTATACACATATAACAGAATTTTTTAATTTTACGAAGTTAAAAAAGAAAACGACTTGTTCTATTTAATTTTTTAAAGCATATCCTAAAGGGTATGTATTTTCTTGCTAAGATTGTAAAGTTAAAAAGTTTCACTAACTAATGACATAATTTCTTCTTATTGTTATTAATTGCAAGATATGGATTACGTGTACATCAAGTCACGTTTAGGATTGCATAATAAGAACAATAATAAATAGAAATGTTAGGTAGATTGTGTGTACAAAAGCAGCTCTACGTTTTTATAATCTTACATCTTATAATTAGTCAAAGAAAATGACTTCTCAAAATTTAGGGAAAAATTAAGAGGGAAAAAAAAAAAAGAAAAACCGACTAAATACATATATTATTTACATCTAGCTCGAATTTCATTTTCTCTAGGTTTTTCGTCATCGTCTAGAAAAGACATACCTATTACATATATATATATATGTATTGATTATGAGTAAAGCCAAAGAGGTACCCACCTTTAATCTAAAAATCGTTTTGAATTTAAAACAATGACATAGACCGCTATCTATCAACATCATTTTAAGATCGAATGGTTGGAAAATTGGTCCACAATGAAAGGGGTAACATTAATTTTGATAAAGTACGTGAATAACAACAATAGTAAAAAGGTATTTAAGGAGATTTAAATTATAATTATGAATATATTTTTTTATATTATGTTTATTATGATTATGAATATAATAATATTATTATTGTCAATTGCGATAGATAATGATATAAATATCGACAATAAAAAAAATAAAATTATAAAATTATTATGTAATGTCGCGTTGCAATTACTTTTTAAATCTCTGGACTATAGTGCAAACACATGCAGATTGAGAACAAAATTTTTAGCAGCCTCCAAAGGGGAAATCCTGATAAGGAAAACGATTTGAGATCTATCGATCGACATTTTTAGGGTTTAGGGGAAGGTTTCTTCTAAGTTCTTTGTCCCTTCGCTTTTCATGGTCGAAAATTATTGATTCTTACTCGGAATCTCCTTTTGGTTTGTCCGTTTGCACGAAAATTATGTGTGAATGGAATTTTTGTTAAAAAGTTGATAGAATAGGTATGAATGTTTTTAAATCGATTCAAAGCCAACATCGGGGGCTCCGTCTTAACGTGCTTGCACGGCGGTCGCTACCAAAGGTCGATTCGAGAGAAATTTCTTGTCCTTCATATGAAAGAAATAGAGAAAATTTGAAGGTTTTAAGTCATCCCATCTTTTTCTTGCCAATGAAAGTTAGCTCGATTGCTTTCTTCTGACAAGTTTGCAACCCGGAGTGTTTCAAGGCAACTTCACAAAGGGAAATAAATAAATAATGCCCCCACCCCTCCAAACTTAACTTTCAACTAAGAAATGCCAAGAAATTTCAATATCAACATTACGTACCCCGATTGTTGTAGTCTATTTTACCTCTATATTTCACTTTGTTTCCTAATGGTGCAATTAAAGAAGATTTTATTCATCCAAACAAAGCTAGAATCACCCGCAACAGGAGAATAAATCATTATCTACTTTAAGGTTATTATAGATTTCTTCAGAGTCGAGCCAAGCCAATCCCGAGGAGTATGAAAAATTCAAATTACTATTTAAAAAATTAAAATATAAAAAATTATATTAATGTTTATATATTTTATAATTAAATTTAAATAAAAATATTTTTATATATTAAACAATAATTCAAATCAAGCTCAACAAGA
>JBBYHK010000015.1:2728329-2740203 GCA_038382065.1 Adansonia grandidieri | reverse complement strand
AGAATCAAAATAGGTTATTATGTAACTGTGTTGACTAATGAATTACCTTAAATTTTGGCTGTTGATAAATCCAAAAAGGACTGAAATAAATTAATGAAAATTAAATATTCACCTGTTATGAGTTATAGGACCGCTTGCAAATTTAATTGAATTTATTTATTTGTTTCTTAAAAGTAGATTTTTTTTTTTAGGTTTTTAGCGAGCATGAGAGTTACATATAAAACAGATCCCTAATTCAATTCCAACAAAATCCTATCTTTTGCCCCACAAATAGAAAGAGAAATAAATTACTTCAAAGAAATGCAACGATGGGCATTAATTGTTTTTTTTTTTCACCTTTAATTATTATTTACTTAAAATAAAAAGTTTTTGCTAACATTGTCGTCATAAACATTCTTTAAGATTATTACATATAATAATATTTTTACTTAATACATTGGAAATCATGAATAATGTTGTTAATTGTAGTTTAGGACCAAAATTGTCATAAATAATATATAAATTAATTTTTTAAAAAATACATAAAGACACTATTTAACAAAATTGTTAAACTATAACTGTTTTAGAAATTCGTTTTCACAAAATGAAAATTATTTATTTTTTGAAAACCAAAACTTTAATATATCCATACAGAAATCTTATCAAAAGTGGGTGACAGAAAAGAAAAGAAAACAAAAATTTAATCAATTACATACCTTTAGGTGCATGATTACCTATCTTGGATTCTCGTGTTTGCGTGAAAATTCCAAAAGTTGATTAATTTAGGGTAAGTTCTTGCACTAATCAATAACATTATCTAGTCTAAAAGAGTTGGCCAAGGAAAGTTCATGTGAAACAGACGACCGCTTGAACTTATTTAGGGTAAAATTTGCGTTTGAAAAAGTGATTAATATATTTATATATGAACATGCTAGGGTGGTGTCAAATCATTTAGTCTCGATGACAAACCTAATTTTACTCTAATTGGGTTTTTCTTTTTGTTTCTTTTTTCAATTAGGTCAATAATCACAACTCAGGCACATGTCCTAAAATTAAGGTTTTTGGAGGGACCCAAACATATTTTAGATCCCTTTTCTGCGATACTAGAAAAGCATGAGCACTTTATCAGTGATTTTTCCAATTTACTATCGTTTAGCCACCCACTTTAAAAGGCTCCCACATACCCTTTAATTATTTAGTTCTTTCCATTTCTTGTTTACAAGATTACATTTTCATTAGAAAATTAGGAGCATAAGAAAAATGAAAAAAAAAAAAAAGTCCCCAATATACTTCAAGCAAACGCCAAAAGTCCTTTTTTTTTTTCCCTAATTGGTGGATCCCACATTGGAGAGCTTTTCGAATCATCATGGGGATCTCATCTCCTAGTGGTTGGCATATAAAACCTACCTTTGAAGATATAATAGAAAGAAAAATAAAGAGTGGCTCCTAGGAATCCCGCATTTGAAATCTGGGGTTTTCTAGGAATCCCATTTGAAACTTCTAGGAAATCTTCATTTTTATAATATTTTGTGGCCTTGGCTGAATACACCCAATTTACTTGTAAGAAGGCTATAGTACAAAGTTTCCAAAACCCTTGTTCTATTATTATGTACTTTTGGAATTGAGGTCTAGTAGTTACTTCAGTTCCAGGTCAGCATCCAATACTTCAAAATAATTACTACTTTTATATATATATATATATATATATGTTAATCTTAACTATCATCTATAAACACTCGGATCATATATAAATATAACCTAATTATAATAAGGTTGAATTCTTGACAGCACAATGTGCAATAACTATTTGATAGGACCAATCATGAATTTAGCTGATCATCCCTCCTCATCTACATCAATTGTGCTTTGCTTTGTTTGTGTCTCTGTTTGATGCATTATATATATATATATATGGGTAAAAGTGAAAACCCCAATGGGATATGATGGAAGCAAAGCAATAATGGAGGAGATGAAAAAAGGAAAAAGTACTGAAAGATGAGAAGGGGACGGTGGTGGGATGTGGGAATCCATCGTCTATACATTTATTCGTTATACATCTTTCTTCCTTGGTGGTGACAACTCCTTTTCAATTTTCTTTTCCCTTTATACTGTTGATTTTGGTTTTTTGTTTTCTTTGAGTTCGTTTACTCATGTGTCTACAATCATTTTTTTTATTTTTTTAAAAATTAATTTTATATTTAATACATTATTTTTACTGAATTTAAAAAATATATACATTAATTACACTTTAACCAGTGTATAGTGATATGAATTAACCCTTTTTTATATCTTTCAATCTTTCATTTTCAATGTGCTTGTGTGTGAGGGAATTCAATTAAGGGATGTTAGATAATCTCAGACATTTATGGGGGTGACTCATGACTGTTCTTATCCCATTCAATTTGGTCGATAGCCTCCCATTGTGGCTGCAAGATTTGCCCATCAATTCAACTTTATAGTGGGAAAGGAGGGGACCAAAGTTTGGTCGTTGGGAGGACCAGATTATAAATAAGCATTTTACTATATTTTAAGAATTTTATTTTAATTGTCATATTAATCTTTAGATAATTAGTCGTAATTATGAATGCATGAAATTAAACATTAATTGTTATAATTTTAATTAACCTTTTAGAAAACTTCTATGAATAAATTTGACTTGTCTTTTTTGTTAATATTTATGGTATATTTTTTACACCTTTTTCTTTTCCTTATATATACCAATCATGATATTTCATCTCTTTGAGCTGTCTTTAGTCTTTTTTTTTTAAGTCAAATTAATATACAATTATCGAAAATAATGAAAGATTTGAACAGAGAATTGAGAAATCAAAGGGAGTCATTGATCAAATTTTGCTAGCTAGCTACCATTTCTTCAATGCCAACCAAGAAAAACTCCACCCCAAAAACAGATTGACTTTCAAAAGAGGAAATTTCCGGAAAGAAAAATAGATTTGGGATTTAGTCAAAAGGCAGGAATTTCAATTCTCTAATAGAATACAAAACGAAAAATTATGACTAAAAACGTTGCCAGTCAGCTGAATCAAGTAGTAATTTTGGGCAAACTCATTATCATTTTGCATCGATCCCTATGCAATTAATGTTTTGACCTTTCACAAAAATAGCAATTTGACATTGAAATTCAACATTTTCCTAATTTCCTCTCAACTTTTTGTTTTTTACCTTCATATAAAAAAAAAAAATCTAAGAGAAGCCCTAGTATGGCACCGACAGATTTAAACTGTTTGGAAAGCAAGAAGAAAAAAAACAATATTTGTATATATTTATATGAATTCAGATAATAAAAGGTACCCAAAAAATTTAAAAAAAAAAAAGAAAAAGAAAAGAAATAAACATTAATGTGACAAGCAATGGTCGGAACTCGTAATTAAAGTCTTTATTTGCAATAGTTATATATATATATATATATATAATAAATTTCTTTTCCAAATCCAAAACCTTCAAAACTGATCATTAGTTCTCACAATTAAAGTACATTTAAATTAAATTTAAAGTTTAATTTATCTGATTCATATAATTATTTTTAAAAAAATAAAATAACATTGAATAAATTTGAAATTTAAAATGTTAACATCTGTAATTCATTTTTTTTATTTTTAAAGTACGATCTCTTTCACATAAATTTATTTTTTTGTTCAAAGAACAAAATAAGAATATAAAAGAACATAAAAAGCAATTGGAAGTATGGTACATATATAAATATATCATCATCCACACCCTTTTTTTTGGTTCAATTAGTCATTATATTAGAAATTACAACCAAAAAACAAAACACTAACCACATCTTTAAAGTAATAGGAGACAACCCACCCCATTGCAACAGGCAACCAGGAAACCTTGACAAATATTTATGGGAGTTCATTGCCTTAATTATATTCCACACAAATTTAGCTGAAGTAAAATGCATCAAAATTAGGTGTTCTTACATGATTTTAGTGGCAGAGAGCTCAGACTTAGGTATTCAACTCATTAATTGTTGACTTATGATACCAAATTTTTCATGATTTCATCCCTGAATTTCTATATGAATACATGCCAACTATTTCTTTTTCATGAATTTGATTTTAAGCTGAAAGATTAATATATATATATATATATATGGATATTAATGCGGTGTCTAGTATCACTGATTAAAGTGATATCTATAAAAAAAACATAATTAATACAATTTTTTAAATTTTGTAAAAATAATGTATTAAAAGGAAAAACTTTCTTATGGTCACCCATTATGCGAACCTAAATAAATAAAGGTTTCGTTAACTAATGTTTTTTTAGATCATTTTTAAAATTAGTTAATATATATTACATTAAATGCAATAATTTACCTCATTTGCGTTTGAATATAAGTCAAGATTAAAAAAAAAAAAACCTTTAAAAGTTCTTTATTCTTTTGTAATAATGATGTCAAAACTCCCTTATTAAAGCCATCATTACTTTTTGATGTTTCTTAAATTATGAGTTTGAGATTTTAATGCAATTAAAGTAATGGTGGTTTTTTCTTTAATTATCTATCTCGTACATCGATGATAAAATAAAAAAATTCATAAATAAAATTTATAAAATAATATGTATTTTATTTATTTATTTATATATTTATTAAATATATTATACTAGACACGTATAACTTAATTGACTTAACTTATTAAATTTTTTCTTCACTATTAATGTATAAAATAATTATCTTTAAAATTAATATCAATCTAAAAAAAAGAATAAAAACGTGTGAGCAATTAGAATATCACATTAAATCTCTTACTTCTCTAACCGTATCATGCCAAACCAATTGAACTCCTAATTACTTGTCACACAAAGTTGTCTAGTTGTCTTGAAATAAACCCCTTTACTTATTTTTTAAAGATGACAATGCAATTACCATCTGAGATTTTAATTTTAATTACTTAGCCATATTTAAGTCTCAAGTTAATTAGCCCATAAGTAAACGGAAACAATGAGAGCGACGACAATTATTGCACTTATTGCCTATTAGCCAATGCCTCTGCGCGTTAATGGTTGACCGAACTAAGTGAGTCTTTGTAATTATCATCCAAATCGTGATTCCATTAACAGATTTAATCTAATTTGCACAATAACATTAGATTGCACTGAGTATAAATAATTAAATAAAGGATTTTACCAATACATTTCTTAAAGCACTCTTTAAAATTATTTTTTATATAATAAGAAAAGATTAATGGTGTCATTGTGTTGTTGGTTGAGATTATATATACCAAAAAAGTATAATTAAAAATGTAAAAAAATTAAATAAAAAATAAAAAATCTTTAATCGGTACTACAATATTATAATTTAATGCATGAAAAATGATGGAATAAAATTAAACCAGACATAGAAGTCAGAACCATTTTTATTTTAGAAAGTAACGATAATAATTATCGACCATGGAAAGATTAATTGAATTGATAACGGCGTGTCTTGAAATTCAAGTCTTACTGATAAATACAAGGCAATTCATAACCATTTACGTTTTAATAGTTAAATAAACCAAATCCATTTAATTCTCTATAAAACGACAAAAGTAAATATTTGCATTATATTTAATTTTTTTTTTGCAGGAAATAACATTATATAATTAATAAACAAAACATTTAAAAAATTCTAAATAAGAGAAAACCCATAAAATACGTAAATGTTAGACAGGGGGTCCCACGAGAGATTTATTCAATCACTGCCACTCCCCACATCCCATGCCTAGTTGTCCGTACAGAGACAACTGCTAAATAAAGGGGACGAAAACAAAAGGTAGCAAAACGGGGAAACCGTAACTGGGCCCAACAATGATTCCCCACTTTTTTTTTCTCTTTTTTTTGGATGAAATATAATTTATTTTAAATTTGTTATTACTACCATTAAAAAGAAGAAAGATCCCACACTTCGCACGTGCTGTAAGGTTAGTGGGGTCCATTATTGAGGTCAGGTTCACAACGGGCCTTCGCCAGTTTTTATATTTTTGTTTTTAAATTGTTTGATGATGATGGGGAGGGGGGTTTGGACCGTAGGGATGGGCTTACGTGGCAGAAACTGCATATAGTTGATACGTGGCAGATATGTTGCATGTCAGTTACTCAGATAAAAATCACAGCCACATCGCTTTTGGTTAAAAAAACACTAAATCCCACGTTTGACAGACCGGCAAAAGGGCATATCGAAATTCCGTTATTACCCCTACATTTCCACTTTTTACCGAGGCAAACGCGGGGGTAAAAAAAACCGAGTGAAAAAAGTTAATGTAAAAAAAATAAAAATAAAAATCCCCTTGAGAAGGGAAAGAATTTAATATAGTAACAAAATCTAAGGACAAAACCTGCCACCCCATGTTTTTCTAATTTGTAAGAAAATAATTTTGTGTGCAATAAATGACAATTTGATTCCCTTGGCCTCTTTAGCTTCTCTTTCTTTTATAAACAAACAGAGTCTTTCTTGACTTTCTCTCAAATCAAAACCAAAGCCTTTAAAAAAAAAAAAAAAAAACCAATTCATTGATGTTTTCAAGGGAGAGCCTTCCTAGTCGCCACCTCTAATCTGTTTTCTCTTTATTTTTATTGCTTGTTCATCTCTTTCTCCCTGATTCTCTCCCTCTTCAAAGCTAAAGACTCTCTCTTTTGCTCTCCCCACCTTATATTAATTCCAAAGAAAAGCAAAAGGAAATCACTTTGAAGCAAAGAATAAAAAGCCCAGAGGTTTGTCCAATGGCAGTTGAAGCTCGGCATGTGAATCTTTTCCCTTCTCAGTTACTCATCAACAGGTTCTTCTTCAACACATAAAACTTTTTTTTTCCTCTATTCGAAATGGATTTAATTTGTTTTTAAATTTCTTTGATATGGAGTTTTGTTTTTTTGTGTTACAGAGGTTTTGTGAAAACAAATCAAGAGAGTGGCAATATATACAATACCCAGATGGATCCTTGTGTTCCTTTGGTTGATACAATGCAACAAGATTCACAGCTTTTTCCATTATATCAATCCCTTGTCTGTGATCCAATTTCGGCCAAAACTTCGATCAATAAAGCTGATAGTGGCCTTACCTATAATATGAATATCCCAGTCTCATCAACTCCAAGAAAAAGGCCCAGAGATTCACTCATCAATGGCTTTGATACATACACAGTCTCTCAAAAGAACAAGTTTTCTGGTATTTCCTCTGTTTTTGATGATGATGCCTTCTCCCAGATCCAACAACAAAACCAAGAAATTGATCGCTTCATTGCCGAACATGTAAGTTTATCTAAAAAACCCAACTTTTTGTTAATACAGCTGTTTCAATAAAGACAGAAAAAAAAAAAAAAAACTTTTCTCCTTTCTTTAATGCTCAGTTAACATCGCAATTTATTGATATGAACTTTTTTTTCTAATTTATGCATTAATTACAGACAGAAAGAGTGAGGTTTGAACTCGAAGAAAGAAGAAAAAAGCAATCAAGAATGTTGATTACAGCAATCCAAGAAGGGGTTATGAAGAAGCTGATGGAAAAAGATGAAGAGATGCAAAGGATGGGGAAACTGAACTGGATTCTTCAAGAAAGGGTTAAAAGCCTGTACGTGGAGAACCAACTATGGAGGGACTTGGCGCAAACAAATGAAGCGACGGCCAATTCCCTGCGCACCAATTTAGAACAAGTCCTGGCCCATGTTAGCGAGGAACAACACCACGCAAGCGGCGGAGGCACTGCAGCCGCGTTGGCCGATGATGCAGAGTCAAGCTGTGGCAGCAGTGATGAAGGGTGGCGCAAGGTGGTGCCACCGCAACCACAAGGAAATATTGGTGGTGGTTGTGCGCAGGATAGGGCGGTGGTGGTTGGGAATGATAATAATAGTAATAATAACGTTAATAGGAAGTGTAGAAAGTGCGGGGAAAGGGAGTCAAGTGTGCTGTTGCTGCCATGCAGGCATCTTTGTCTCTGTACAATTTGTGGGTCCACCCTGGCAGGCACTTGCCCTGTTTGCGATTCTGTTACCAATGCCAGTGTTCATGTTAACATGTCATGAAACAGGTTTTTTTTTTTTTTTTTGTAAGTTCTTTGTGAAAACAAAAAACAGAGGAAAACAAAAGGAAAATGCAAATATGTTTTTAGAAATGGATCATTTATTAGTATTTATTTCTTCTCATTCTTTGTTTTTTTCTTCTTCTTTTTTTTTTGTTGTGAAATGTGAATTTTTATGTTTTTCTTTTTTGTTGTCTTAGTATTTGCTTTTACCATTGAGAATAATGATTTTTAGTTTCTCCCTAAGAAATTTTCTTTCTAAGTTTTTGGGTATGGGATTTGGTTGTTTAATTTATTTGATAGCAAAAATCCCGAAAAGTTAATAGAAGAGAAATGAAGTTTTGGTGAATTGGAAGCTATGTTACTCTTATAAATAAGTATAAGATATGAGTCTAAAATAAATATATTTATTTTTTATTTTTTTATATTTAAAGGATAAAAGTATTTATACCTAAATATATATTCAGATATATGAATAATTTTATTTTAAGTTCAATGCAACATATAAGATAGATAGGAATAAGATGGGTTTTAGCCAACTGATTGTGGCCTGACCTGAGAGGGGAATCTTGAGTGAAGGTATGTTGAAGACCAAACTGTGAAGTAAAATTGTCAAAAGTGAAGCATTATTGTTCATTTACTAAGTGGGAACAATTATTCATTTTCTGTCCTCTGCATCACAAACTCTTTTTTCCTTTTCTCTTTATTTAGAGAATGGGTTAAGAGTCTTGAAGGCCGTAGATATTATTTGATTTTGAGGGGGGTTAGCTTTTTTTTTTTTTTTTTTGGTTCTTAGCTTCATTCATTCATTGATTCATTCCTTATACCTTTTTTCTGTCTATTGTTTTTAAGCTTAAAGGATTTCCTATGGAGGTGGTCACGAGCTACTTCCCCCTTTATTCTCTCTGTTTTAAATTCCCAACCCCTTTTTGCCCCCATAGAAAGGGCAATGGTTGGGTGGCTAGTTCTTAGTCCTCCAACACACGCCCATCAACTTATACCACGTCTCTCCAATCCAAAGATCAATCGAATTCAGATATTAATTCTATTTATTCAATCACATTAAAAGATAATATTTAATAATTTAATATTTTAGCATATTTAATTTTTTTATTCTTATACTATGATATCTTTTATATTAATTTTTGTATAATCCAACCGCAATAAAAATTTAAATAACTTAAAATTTAATTTAGTTAATTATCGTCGTTTAATATGAATACAAAAGCTCTTGAATAGTTATATCACGATGGATTTCTTCTAAATGTATTTGCTTTTAACCACGCATTGAGCTGTAGCATGACATACAAGGCGATGGCCAAAAGGTGAATTGAGAAATGGAATTTTGAAGGCCTAACATCTATGACTAGTTCTATTAGTGGTAAAAGCCAATTACCCTAAGTTCTCCAAACAAGATGATTAAGGTGGCTAATCTAGTAAATGATAACCAAGATCTAAAGCCATCTTATAGGAATTCCCTTCTCTACTTCTTTTTTTTATAAAGAACTTCAATAAATTTTCAATTCTAATAAGTGGTTTCTTTTCTATCAAAAAGAAGAGTCTATGATTTTAGTTTGTACTTAATTAATCTTCAATTAAAAATTAGATGAAAAGAAATGATAGATATATGACCCAATTTTCTCCCCGTTCTTTTTTTCCTACTCTTTTTCTTTTTCACCTTTTCAATGTCTTTTGTTTTTTAGTCCAAATTTCTTTTTCACACATCTAAGAGTGAGAGATGGCAAAAATATACATGTTTTCCATTCACTTGTCAATTATCACGTCATTAATTACTATTTTCAGCTTCCACCAAAAGTAAAGATCATTATGATCATGTAATCATATCTTTAAGAAATATTTGACAAAATTATCAACAAAGCAATTTCTTTCGTAAGGGGGGATGCTCTTAAGTTTTTTCTTTTGCTTTGAATAATAATTTTCAAAGGTAAGGCAAAGTCAAATAATTATTATGGGACTCAACTTGATACCCCAACAACCAAGGAATTAGACCTCAATTTAATATTTAGATAAAATTTGTAGGCACCCAAGTATTAGTTGCCTTTCCTTTCCCATCGATTAAATTTGCTCTAGATAAATATCTGTTATTCACCCCTTTCTTTTGTGTGAGTAGTATTGAACACTACCTTAGTAGTTAGCTAAGGGTGCCTTAACTTGGGAAGGTACTTGACATAATGTAGGTTATCTACCCTACTATCTAAGGGAGGTTTGGTTCCTTGGGTTAAATATTGTTGTCATAATTTGATGAAGAAATTACAATCTTCATCCTCAACCAAAAAGAAAAGGAAATTATAATATTTATATGTTGTTAAAATTCTAAATCTTGTACGATCATTTACTCCAATTTAATTAATGAATGATTAATTGAAAAAAATGAAAGATTTTTAAAGAAGAATTTGATGCTTCAATTCCAATACAACGTTGTTGAAATAGATGAGTGAATCAAATACCATCAAACTTAATTTAACAAGAAATGGAATCAAATATCCATTTGTCTTTTTTTATTATTATTTTAATTACAATTTGGCACGCATCATTAACACTTTGATATATAAAGCTTAAATGATGTCTAATTAAATATTATAAAAATATTGAGAATAAAAAAAAGAACTTATACTAGTGATTAATATTTAATTAAAGATACGAAAAATATTAGAGGGGTAGTGCATTAAAGTGAGAGAACGTGGCAAATGTGAAAGAGCAGCTCACACGTCATACATTACACACTGATAATTTTATGAAGTAGGTCCACCACCCATGGTGTAAACTGGTAGGTCGTAGTTGATCTTTATACATTTTAAACAAAATTACAACAGCACTGCTGCAGGATTATATATGAAATATAATATATATAAAAATCTGATAACTTAAAAATTATATAAAAATAATTAAAATACGATGTAAAATAAAAATTATTATAAAAAATATAAAATTATTATATAAACTAAATTATTAATATATAAAATATAATAAATTAAATATAATTTTGACTAAATCATTAATATATATTTATCTATATATATATATGCATGAAGGGATTATGAGGGCTGTATATGTGGGGTATCTGCATGGCAAGTGGCAGTACCATAAATAAGTTCTGCTCTGAAGAAGCCGCGTAAAATACATGGTAAAGACAAATAATAATAATAATAATAAAGAACAGAGAACCTAAATAATAGTAATAATCTTTGAGTAGGACCAATGAAAAAAATAATTTTGTCTGTCTGTTTGTCTGTCAGCATAAACCCCACAAACTTTTATAGGCGTGATCCAGGTGCCAGCACCTTCATTTCCTTTTCCTTTCCGCACTACCTCGAAATTAACATCATTCATTTCGTTTCATGTCTTTTCTCTTTATATATATATATATATATAGTATTTTTAAAATAATTTAAAATTAATTAATTTGAAATAATGTATATTATTGTATATTTTTGTACTAAATGTAATACAAATCACTAAGATCATAGCTAGTAAAAAATAATGATCATCTTTTTCACCTATTTCCATTGATTCAATGGTAACATTTTTTTCCTATTAAATTAACCTGTTAATTATTATCATAATTTGTACTTAAATTAAATTACAATCTTATATATACAAACGCACATATATATAAAGATATATCAGTCCTGCATAAAAAGTTCCAATCAACCATGATGAATTTTATTTTATTTCTGAAAGAATTTCTTACAATTAATCTCTATAATTCCACAATTAATCCTATCAACACATTTCATGGAGCTGATGCATATGTCATGTATTGTATAGTATAGGATAGTATAGTGTGTATAGTATGGTATATATATAAAAAAGGGCACTGTCCAAGGGAGGACCTGCAACAAAGCAAAGGTGAACGATAG
>JBBYHK010000015.1:2681323-2694327 GCA_038382065.1 Adansonia grandidieri | reverse complement strand
TAATAATAATAATAATAATAATATATGAAGCAGGATATACTTACAATAATATAAAACTTTTTAGTTTTACATTAATTTTTGATAATTAATTAATATTTATTTAACGATTGAAAGAAAATTAAAAATAAGTAAACAAAATAATTAACCATTAGATAAATGCTAATCAAGAGCTAGAAAATAATGTAAAACTAAAAAAGTTTACACTAATGTAAATAAATCCCTTCTCGTAATATAATATATATATATATATCCTTTTCTAGCACTTGAAACAAAAAAAATACCAAGTACCATCCATATTAATCTTTCTAAAGATTTGATTAAAAAATATAAGCCACTGTCTGATTTCATCCATACAACATCAAAATAAAGTTTACAATCATCTGTACCATTATTGAAGGGAACATTTTGTATATTAAAACTACCCTCTACCTACTCGACAAGAAAGGAATAATTTACTTCAAGGAAGACAGCAAGACAAGTGATTACTCTATTTCAATACTCATGATAATTGAACAATAATCAACTGACAAACCTGACAGCTTGTGATACATAATGTTGTGTGCTAACAAATTCAGAGCATTCCCATGTTCTTGGATGAAGCTAACAACATTTTAATACCTCTTGTTTCTTGGATAGACTTCTAATGTAAATTGACTATAAAAATGCTGGAACATAAAGTTTAATGCAGAGATACAGGCATGAAAATCTGCAGACTTGCCTTTTATCCAATCGAAAGTGCTGGCAGATCCTTCCTTTTCGTACAACAAGATCATGGCGTTTGATTAATTCTAGTTCAAAGTGAGGAATGGAGCTTTGGAGAGGACACGTAGGTAAGTATGCTTACTAGTGAGGACATGGAATTCAATGCCACCTTTAACACTTCTTGCGAACATCCAGGTTTAACCATCTTCTTCACCTGAGACATGCCAAGCTCCAGGTTAACCCCACGCCAACACCTAAAAGTTTCAAAAGTTTTTTTTTAATATACGCAATCTTTGATTATGTGTTCTCACAAGGAACAAAATCGTATATGCTCATGCTGTAAAAATCAGAACATTGCAGTCAAATCTTGATAAAGATAGACACAGATATAAGAAACTAAGCATTCTCGATGAACAGAAATGAAATGAATCTCACTGAGTTTAAAGAGTGCAAAAACTCATACTTTGGACCCATTAACTAGAAACCCTATATTAAATGTACTTCCAAGGTGAAAACATTCATGCTTATACTAAAGAAATTAGTAATCCTAATTCAATTAGGTACTGCGACATAAATCTTCTTTCTGGGCTTCAGCTCGGTCAAAAACTGTTTTCTGCACATAGTTATTGACAGGCTGTCTTTTCTTACCAACTTTCACATATTCTCAAGTTTTGATCTTACAAGCACTAAGAAAGAAAGGTGCAATTCAAGTTTTTTGAACACACAAAGGACCAATGAGCCACATAGTGAGAATTAACAAAAAATTTACAAAATGAAAGCTTCAAAAGATGAAAAGGAGAACAGGTAAGTGATCAAAGAAATACCTTGTCAAAGTAAGCCTGAAACTCCTTTATCTTTCTAATGTGATCTTCATCCTGTCCATGCAGATCCACGAACACCATACTGGATTCAGCTTCCTCCAACACAGTGGATCCTGCTTCTCGGTAGAGGTTATCCATCATATCATTCGTGTCTTCCACAAATTCTTTGTTCTGCTCCCAGGATAGACGATTGTCATAGGCAGTCCACAATGGTATATTGCACTAATCATAGCAGTTTGGTTTTTATCTTATGGATTTTGTCGTAAGGCAGAGGTACGGCACCAAATTTCATATGCTTGCTATTAATTAGGAAGAGAAGACAAGGCAAACCAAATGGATAAAAAGTGGCAAAATAAAGAAAAACGATACACCTCTATGAAGATTGTGCACGATTTATGCCGATAATAAGACTATACTCCATACTCTCAAGCATAGACTTAGTGAAGGCGATGTTTATGAGTATTTCAGGAAAAAGTTTAGACATTGGTCAAAGTTGAGATACACAGTCTTTACTTGACTCGCTCAATGTATTGCACATGGTATTAGATTAGATGATACTTTACCAAAGTAAACCAAAAAATGAACAACAAAAAGAATTCTCTTCTTTCAGCTTAGCAAGTTGTCTAGACCGAGGATTCATTACCCAACAGTGAAATCTCTCGGTTAGTACAAAGAGTATTATGTAAAAAAACCATCTTATTGCAGAGAAACATGTCCCATGTTACAACAATTATTCCAACGGAAGCATCAAGTGCATCAATAGTGTTAGATGGCTATAAACAATTTAAATTGTGAACTTTACAATCATGAAATCCTCAGCTTCTAGCATAAAACTATACAGTAGTACAACACTATTCAACTTGCAGCAGCACGCTACCTCGTGTTAGAAGCAAAAAACAAATCAGTCAAATACTTTGATGCCAATAAAACAAAGTAACATGCTTTATATCCTTAAAGTAGTTATAGAAATACAAGCATACCCAGATAAAATAAAACCAAATAGAGGAATGTTGAAAAAAAAAAAAAAAAGGTTCATTGAGCCATTTTACCGAACTGATAGAGAGCAAAGTTTTCAGACAAGTACTGCCACTTAAATAGAGAAATTTCAAGCAAAATGAAAAAGTACCAGCTTCGTTGAAGAACCAAGCATTTCGAAGGAATCCATTTAGTTGAACAGGTTTAAATTTCCTTCAAATTTAAGTTTCTAGTATCTACAATTCTCCTCCCCCTCAGCTCAACCTCAAAATGTCAAAAGCTCATATTTTATTTATTTATCTTTGCCTCAGCCAATCACCATGAAACATGTGCAACTTAATTTCCAAATTACAGGTTTATCCATTATTGGGCCCAAAAAAAAATTATGAAAGGCTTCAAATTATTTTGTATACTTTTGAAAGCCTTCTCTGGTGTTTTTTTTTTTTTTTAGTAATACGATAATTGTTTACATTCACTTTGCGAGTGTTTAAGAAATGAATAATAAATGAAAAAATTTGGTAATAAGTTATAGGTGGTTTTTGAATTTTAAAAAGTATAAAAGATTTAAAATGTCAAAATATCTTGATATTATATTTATTTATTGTTATTACATTTTATTATATTTTTTTATGTTTCGGTAAAAAAAGTGATTTAATTGAGTTATGATAGTAAACTCAGTCAGTCATTTTATATTAGTAAAAATTAATAGTTTTTGGCTTTATGTTTTTGTTATCATTGAAAATTAACATGCAAAAATATTTTCAAAATAAATATGCAATGAAGAAATTAATAATAGTCTTCATATTCAAAGCATGCTTTTCATTAAGCATTTTTATTTCATCATTAGATAATAGATGATTCAGAGCTTAGGGATCAAGTAATTTTGAGGATCCAACTTCATTAGTAAGAGGGAGGGATCGCGGTGATTGATCATCTTCTTCATGGTCGCAGTATCCTTCAAGAACGTGGGACTCTTCCGTGGTAAAGCCTAGTGCATCGATCATGGTCGGCCAGCATTGATGGCTTATGGTGGAAATTGCCTGGCAGCAACCGTGTCCTATGTCGGTCTCACCATTCATGAAGAACATAATAAGCTCTCCGGTGCATGATTGAAGCTGAATCAATGAGTCCCAGCAGTTGGTTGACTCCTCACCCAACTTCAACCGAGCCAATAAATTGCTTGTCGTTGGCTCCGGAAGTCCCAATGGCCTTGCCTTGGCCATGAAAAGCAAGCTCAATGCCAACAGCATTGAAAAAAACAAGACCCTGAAATTGAAGAAACTCATTTCTGAAATAAGATGGATGAGACATATGTGAAAAGACTGCGAATTCTTGTGGTTTATATAGGGATGGAACAATTAATGAATGAAAACTCAGGAATCTTGAGAGACCATTTTTTGTATGTATTATTAGGGAGAAGCTGATGAGACTCGTCAGTTTTGCTTCATGAATCATATCCACTACATTGCAATAAAAGATCTTGAAACCTTTTGATTTAACCAAAAGTTACTTAAAACTTTTCATCATGCTAGCTAACCTTGTTGCTGTCTCTTGTCCTTTCAAATCCAATTATTCTCTAGAAATCCTAAATAAACATTCACTTCATGATAGGTTTCTGTTCTTGCTGTTATAAAACTGACTTGCTTTTAGTCAGAACTAGGTTTCTGTAAGCATTTGGAAATTGGCATCAGATGTAACAGATGAAATAACAGTTATAGGGATTATCCAAGTGAATAATAATTATAATCATAAAACTCTTTCTTTTATCACATGAAACATAGAAAAATGGCATTTTAATTCATTCATTATATAATTAAGTAAATTATTACATTACTATTAGAAGAACTATAGCCACATGTTAATATTTAGAAAAATTATACTTAGAACTATAGCTGTCTACTTTCATATTTCCTATTATTAAATACCTTTCTGCCCCTCCTCCAATTGATATTTTCTAGTCAGCTTCTTCAATTTGTCTATATCTTTGCAGGATACTATGGGAAGATATCTAAGAAATTTTCCGCATATATTGCATTGGTTTCAACTTGCATTCTTTTTCTATTTTTGCAGAGGTCAGTCAAATGTCATTGTCTGCCATCCAATCTTTACATCGATGCAATAAAATGGCAACGATAAACTTTATAATTAATACTATAGCTTAATGTAATGTTTTCTTATATCCTAGTTTCAGCCTTCAAAGCTTGCTTCTAGTTGAAAATTTTCTAGAACATGAACAAGGTTGAATTGCTGTTGTTTATGTTTGGCCGCTAAAATTTTTTGAAGCTTGAGCTCACGTGTCAAATGCCAACCCCGTGTGCTTTTTTGATTATCTTTTCCTTATCTGAGACATCCTTGAAAGAAGGTAACTTTACCATTGGGGTGCCAGCCATTGCGGAGGTGGTCTCCAGGTATTAGCCAACCAGCACAGTTCAAGAGTAATAGAAGTTTCAATTAAGATCCACCTACTTGTAATTGGTGATTGAACTTTGAAGTGAAACTATTCATTCAAGTGACTTTTCTTTTCCCTTTGCAAATGGCGTATGGTCCGTTTGAATTGGTGATTGATCATTTTGCTACTACCATTCAACTGTGGTCCATTACTTGAATGCCTTCGAGTTTGGATTCAGACATATTCTGATGTTTAAAAACCAATACAGTAAGACCGTTTAGGAGAGTCAGGCATGTGAGGCTGCTCCAATTTGACTGACAGAGTTTGCTGAAAACATAAGGCTATTCAGAACTAAAATTTGGATGAGACAAGTTTTCTTCTAGTTGCTGCTCCTGCTGCTGTTGCCATTGTATTATTCATTGGAAAAACCTGCCCATTTTTTTTCCCACTAGAAGACAGTGCCACAAGCTCATGTTGTTGGATTTTATGTTGATATCAATTGAATTCAAACATCCACTGCCTTACTAGGTACTGGCCATGTGCCATGACTGAGGAAGAGATTTTGGCAGAATTTGGGATAAAACAGCTGGACGGTGGAATCATAGTCATTTCTAGCTGTTCAGACAAAACCTGTGACATTCCATGGAAGATAGGATAGTGACAACTGATATATATATATATATGAGTGTGAAATTGGGGAAGTAACGAACGACTGTCTGACAAAAAAAAAAAAATGAAAACTAACTTAACGGATGAGTATTTGGCGATGAAAACCAGCCTATTGCAGACTCAAATTTTTATTACCAAGAAGTGTGGTCATACCTGACTGGTCAGCGAATTCTGATAGTTTAAATGAAATAAAGAAAAGGACTAATTCAGATCTTAGTGGAAATGCTTTTTTGCCATTGTTGAATTGAAATCTAACACATACAACGAAAAGACGGACCAAACCAGACATTGAGGTTTGGTTCAATTTTTCCGTTTTCTCCATTTTTTTTTTAATCATGAGAAAAGAGATGTTGCAATGTTCCATTCTTTATTTGGGGAAATTATCTATGTTGAATGGATATTCACATCTCTCTCAATCACTATATGTTTAAATATCAAATGTGCTACATGTTACAACATTTACAAACACTCAAAAGATGAAAACGAATCTAAAAGAACTACCCTATTATCGTCCATCCTTTAGAATCAAGATATCAGAGGAGTTCCCGCATTTCTTTAACTTGCCAGACCTTTTAGGCTTCTAGCTCAGGCTACCGATGCCTCACAGTGCTTGGTGATGGTTGAATAAGCTGATTGCCTATCCATGCTGACAATGACTGCTAAGAGGATTTATCTACGTTGCATCCAGTAATGAAAGGATAGAGGCATATTCTATCAAAGATTAACAGATTGAAATGTTAAGGAGGGAGCAAAGTATAGTAACACTAAAAATTCAATGGATAGGAAATGTATTGGAATCTCATTTTCTGCGAGCATATGAATTGTCAGAAGTTTATCATAGTGTGATCTTCATAGGAATTTATATTACATTAAGCATTTCGTGACTAACTGCCTAGGGGCTAGCTTCAAAAGATGTCTGAAGTTTACGATACCTGAACTTTTTACAAGTCGCTGCAATGAGAAAGAAGTAAGCACCCTTTCCTCAAGTGCTGTGTTGTAATTTGAGGATTCTAGCAAATGCGGGACAAGTAACGAACACGCCATAGACTGGAAATCTTTATCTCTAACTGATTGGAGAAAGCTGCTCATCCAGGCAACAGTTAAGAGGCTAGCTCGTGCTAAACCAGGAATGCCCTTGGCCATAGAATTTGAAAGAGCGGCCAAGAATTTCATTTTGCCACTACTTAGCAAAGCAATTGCTACTTTTCTTTGCCAATTTTCTATTGCTTCCTTCTCTTCATGCTGATGATTATAGTACGAAAAGGGAACAAACATTAGAAAGAATGGATTCAAGAAGAGTATGTGTAGCAGTTCTAAGTATGCATGAAACTTGACATGTAGCAACTGGATTGTAAATAATCACTTAAATCTAAGTGATAAAAGGTTTTCTTTCATCATTATTACGAGAATAAAGAGTTGTTGAATACTAATACGATGAAAGTCCAATGAATTATATATGCCTTACAGTGAAATCGCTATGCATCACCATTCCTAGATCTTGTTCCTAGTCGAAGCGATGTCAAGATTGGAATCAATGTTATCGAAAAGGTTAGCACATGTTAAATTCTTTACTTCATGCAATAAGCTACTAGTCTCCTAGCTTGAGGTATAGGAAACTTGAGACTAACATAACATGTGGCTACTTGTTATTTGACAAGTTTACTGAATTGTATCAGCAATTCAGCAAGACAAGCAATTCATAAATAGAAAATTGTGGAATGCATTATATCATGAAGTTCGTGATGAATCAGTCTGGCTAAAATAAGTGAAGAATCACAGGCTTTTTGTGTGCTTTTTATTTTCAATTTATCAAAATTATTTTCACCACAATTCACAAGCTTACCAAGATATCGTCAACTATTTCGTCTCTGTGAAATGAGCCGCCTAAGTTTTCATTAAAACCTGCTTGTTCCAAAAGCCAATCTTCTATTGTTGCCTCTCCCATGTAAGAAAAACGGCCCCCCAATATCATAAGAGCTCTGGCGGATTGTTCTTGAATCTTGTCGTTACACTTCTCGCAATCTAAAGCGTCTACAATGGCCTCAACTGCTTCTTCTCTGTAGACACTGCAACTCAAAGTATCTCCCTGTAAAATGACTATAATCCATGATTTCCGAATCAAAATATTGCCTAAGATAAAGTTAATGGAAGAAGATCAAATATCTGATGGATACTATTTCTTTCAGTCTTTGATAAGCATGAGGCATTAGCCTTGGACCTCTTGGCATATAATGCTGTGAATGGAAATGAAATTAATTACCAGTAGGTCGAGCTGTAATAAGATGGCTGCAACAAGAGGGCGTTCTTCGGGGAGAGCTTTCTGCAGATATGCTAATAAGATGTGCATGGTATTCAAGCCTCCCCATCCATTCAAAAGATCATTTAGGAATTTTGTTATCTGTGTTCTTCTGTTAAAGACACCTTATGGGTCATCAGGGTATGCATTTGAACCACTGAAACTAGTCGAGAAAATCATGGTAAATCATAAACGATTAGCGTACCTGTTTAGACAGAGTAGCTCTGCTAATAAGGCAATAACAGATCCATTCGAATCCTTATGGTTCCCAACAACAAGTTCGATTAGAGATGCCGTGTTCAGTTTATCAGCTACATAGTTTCGACAACTTCCATCGGCTCGAATGCAGCAGGATATGATCGAGGCAGCATTTGTCCTCTCAATAACACCTCCTAACTCAATATTTCTTATCAGAAGGCTCAATCCCCCAAGAGAAACCACCTGACTTGCATTCTCTAAGTTCCTATCTTCATTAAAACCTGTTAGAAGTTGGTCTAGGAAGTAAAATGCTGCCACTTGAGGGCTACACCTTACTGTAAATAGAGTCTGCAACTGCTCTCCGAACTCTAAAACTCTAAGAACAAGCGGGACCCACTCAGTTGATATCATCTGTTTTGCCTTTGGCTTTAACAAGTAAAGCAGCACAGATGCTTTTAAAAATAGACTGCTATTCCTCAGGAGTCTTAAGAAGATCTCAAGCTGTGGATCTGAGTTAAGTATTATCTGCCTATTCACCTCACCCCTAGCTACAAATTCTGTTAAAATTGATATTGCTAACTCTAGAATTTCATCATCACTGGAGGCAAACAAAACCTCGAGGATTCCCTCGATAACAGGTGACTTTGCTATTGCAGCTTCAATGGCAAGATCACCGTGTGATTCCAACCATGCTTTGGTCATTACCCGGATCGCGATTTCACACTCATTTAGGCTATCCGAGGAGCAAATAGTAGCAATGGATTTACTTAGATCACTCAAAGGAAGATGAACACTTTCCACCCTTCTCATTAAATTATTTCTGACAACATTTTTGCCATTTACCAAGCATTCTGTCGGCCCACTCTTGCAGGTAAACAGCCGAAAATGGTCTGATTTCTGCGTCACTGGCCATAATTCAGTTTTCGGAGTTCTATAAATCTCGCTCGATGACCTTCTATGTGTCTTCGTCTTGTTCTGCGAAGTTCAGAAACATAATTGATACTCTCCAATCTAACAGTAACTTAAATAGTAGAATTGTTGTCAGTTTTCACAAAGAGACAGAATTTACCCACATGAACATAATTGCTACCATTGTAGTCTTCTTCATCTGTGCATTCATTTTCATCTGCCTTTAAGCGACAAATGTCCATTGATGCTCTGATTCGATGATCAGGCTCCATGGATTGCAACTCAGTTGTTGTGCCAAACACAGTTCGATACCTTTTGAACATTTAAGCAGATCAAGAAATTAACAAGTAATAATTATGATCAAATTCTTGAATGCTTAAGAAAAAAAATTTTAAAGTAACTAAACTAATAGCTTACAAGTTTTTGTTGATTGAAGAACACGAAGCATAAGAATCGGACGATCGCCTTCTCGATGATCCATAACTGGGACTTGATGGCAAAGGCACTATAGGAATAGGTGGGGCTTTAGCCCCAATTTTAAGCCACTCTTTATAGTACATAGCGAACTTAGCTGTTCCCATATCCATTTGGTCATTGTAGAGCTTGCATAAAGCTTTCATTCTCTTCTCTTTCTCACCATAACCCAAGTTCGAAATAAGTTCAAGTTCTTGGTGGTACCAAACCTTAAGGTGAAGAAGATGGGGAAGGAACAAATGCTCCCATAGATCAGGAAGAAGGTGAGTTCTCGCTAGAGAAGCCGAATCACAGAAAACTTGAAGCAAATGCCGAGCTGAAATCCTATGATTCTTCTCGAGCTTGTAAACTATAGATAAGTATAGCTGAGCACATGCTGAGAGATGGGAATTGGGAACACCGCAAGTTGAACCATTCCTCGATTTTTTAGAATTTAAGGAAGCAACAACGCTCAAAAGCCGAATCGAATTCCTCAACGATTTCATTCTATGTTCCTTTTTGTTCCCTGATTGATTTTCTACTAAGTTGTCAATGCTCTCAATACCAAGTTTCATGTTCACAAAAATCCCATCTTCCGAACCAGTTTTGCTCATCGCTAAGCAAAAGTTGCACTTCTCTCTGATCATTTCACGAAAACTCTCATCTTTAATATACCTACCAGTGTAGCCACCGAGTATAGATATCACAGCTCTAATGGCGACTTCATCGATTGCAGGCTCATTACTCATCGGAGGACGACCATCGTTTGTCAATGACTTAGATTTTTGTCTATCCGAATTGGACAACCTTCGAGATGAAAACACTGAGGGGTACCCATTTCGGACAACAATGTCCTCCTCAGCCTCGTGCTTCGATTTTTCCAAGCTTTTACGATCACGGCAGACGAATATAGGCAGTGCTACGGACTCATCTTGCCTTGCACTACTTCGGTTCCTAACCCTGATTTCCTTCCCTCTCTCAAATCCTTCTCCGTTAAGCAATTCTTGTAAAGAAGAAGAAGCCATTAATTTCTTGAAGATATTCAAGCTCGGTCTTGAAGAAGCAAAGATTAATGGAGTAGATCAATCTATAAAACTTCACCGTCATTCTTTCAAGAACCCAAAAAAATTAGAAGATAACGAAAGGGCAGCCATAGAAGAAAAAGAAACTGCAAAAATAAAAAAAGGGGGGGGTGAAATTAACAAAAACAAAGGAAATGATGAGGACAAAGATTTTGCGGGTGGTGATTTTGTCTTTCGTCCGTTTTCGACAGTTAAAAAAACTACATTATTAAACAAAAGTCGGACCAGACCGAGTCCGGTTTAATCCTTTTTTTTCCTAAAAAAAAAGGCCGTTAACTTGCCGCCGAAAGGGGTTCAATAAGTGTGACCCGGGTTTAAGAGGGATTGAAAATAAAATTAGTTACAGAAAAGGACAATTTTATCAGATGCCTGAATCTATATTAATTTTTTTTCCAAGGATTAAAATGGTATCAAACAAGAAAACAGCATATTTTGGAAAATGGGTAACATGTGATCTGCTTACATAACACCGAACCCACTTTATAATGATCACCTAATTTGATGTTTTCAAGATTTTCATGCAATTTGCAGACTAACTGGTTGATATTCATAACAAAATGTTTAGGGTTTTTCAGGTGGATAGCATAGCTTAGGAAAAATCGAATCTATACTATTTTAAAGTGCTTCATTTAGTTAGTATCCTGAGAATAACATTAATTTAATTAATAAAATTATCAAAACATCAAATTGAATTTATATTAATAATGAATATAAATTCAATAATATTGTTATCTTTTAATAAATTTTAATAAAGTAAAAGTTCTTACAACATCGTATATTTTAAATTATTAATCATAAATTTAATAATTTTAAACATAACATAAAAAAATAATTAAAATATAATATAAATATATAAATATATCTAAATTTTAAATATAATTATAATAAAAAAATAATACAAACTACAACAAAATTACATGGAATGCATACCTAAGTAAGAACGGTGAATTTCATGCACAAAAAAGTAACAAAAAGATTGCTCGCTTTCTCATGCACAACTTCCATGGAAAGACAAAAGATTGGCGGCTTTAGAATGAAAGGGTAATTAATTCTTGGCCATGTGTATTTGATAGTTCATTTTTTTTTTTATTTCCTTGATTATGACGAACTATGGTGTAAATTACAACCCGTAAATGCCAATATTGCCAGATCATTTGTTGGGGAAACAAAATTTTGGACCGTTGGATAGCGACCTTTCAACTTTATGAATAAGGAAATTGATTCACAAGACAAACGGATATTTTCAAGGATTAGAATTTTGTCTATTAACTCTTGTTTTTACAAGCATTGCATGCTGTCCAAACAAAGCATGCAACTATAATTGGAACTAAATGGGAATCGATGAATTATTGAGCTACATACGTGTAAATGTATAATAAATCAGATAACGTTATTATATTAAAAAATTTTAAAAAAGAGAATAGGATATAAATATGTAACCAACACTAACATATTTAAATTTTTTTAAAATTGTTTATATATTTAGAATCATACCACACTAACGTCTATATATGTGTTTAATGCAAATATCGAATAAAAATATTATTTAAAAAATCGAATCATATAAAAAAGGGTAAGAGTTTTGTGCCACAACTAGCACATTTAGGTTGATAATTTTCAAGAATCTTTTTAACATTTTGTGGTATTTATTTATTGTCAATCTCCTCCTCTCATTTTTCCATGCCATTTTCTTTATTTCTTTGCAACTTGGTTTTTTTTTTTTTTTTTCCCACACTAGGTTTCTCATTTCCACCCAATCAAAACCGGTTTTATCAACTTTTCCCAGCTCATTAACTTAACACCCAAAAAAATATATATATTTCGCAATATGCACGAGAGGGAAAAGCGATGGCTTCGTTGAAGTTATGTTAAAATCTCGATGTTGCTTAATTAAAATCATAAATTTTTAATTTTTTTAAAAAAATTATATTTATTTAATTAAAATATTTAAAATAAAATCTGTTCACTCATTTTGAATTAAAATTTTATAACTATACTTTAAGTCTCATAAAAATTCCATAATAACTTTACGAAACCAAGTGGGTAAAGATCAAAACTTCAGCATATTGCCATGCTTTGTGACCCACATTTGCATGAGCGGTATTATTAAATCTTTTGAGATCATTATTGTCATGTTTTTTTTAATTTTGGAATAATTGAGTGTCATTTGTGAATGTGTCCAAATAACGTTAGCAAAATGAAGAAATCTAGTAGAAAAATCATTGTAGTACAAATTTTTCTGGCTACTTATTCAAGCATCTTAAAAAAGAAATGCCAACTAGAATTTTTAGTCATTTAGCTGCCAAGTGTGCGTGTGTGTGTGTGTATATATATATATATTGTGCACCTTGGTCTTGGCTTTATCATGGGTAATAATCTTTTACCTCGTTCGTTTCGGTACCTTTTTTTTAATATATTATCCTTTATGCATATGATTTTTACAATTAATGAGTGGATCTTGTATGCATAAATGATAACAATAATTAATATATTAAATATTAATAAAAAAA
>JBBYHK010000015.1:2606010-2616675 GCA_038382065.1 Adansonia grandidieri | reverse complement strand
AGCAAAATTCTGATCTCGCAATTCTGAAGACATGCTTGACAGTCATAGGCAAAATAATGAAAAACCAAAATCAATCACTGTAAAATCCCAAAGAATACATGGGAGGGATTAATTTAAATATTTTTAATTGCTAATAATATTTTTTAATATATATTTAATAATAAATAAATAAATATTTTTAATTTATTTAAAATTTAATATACATTATTTACGTGAATAGAATATTATATACGATTGTTAGGATTAAACAAACACAAAAAGATATATAAGAAAAATATAAAACGAAATACAATATTTTTTTGAACACATTGTAATTGTATCAAACTCAGTCATCAATGTTCTTCATGTACTCCTTTGAAAGTTTAGTCTCCGCTATTAGCTGTTGCTCCCTGATGAGAGAATACCCAGATTCAAGTAAAGCCTCCACTGTTTGCTGTTCAATAAAACATCTCCAATCAATCACCATTGAAGACGGAAAAAAAAATCAATTCAGAACTTTTCAAGTATTGCAAGCTTGAAGCCCACCCCTTGGTCCTTTCAACTTACTCAAAAAACCATCTTTAAAAACAGGGTATCAAGATGTGTTGGTACTATAAAGCATCAATCAAAAGCCAATGATAGGCAAAGACTGGACAGTGAATTCTACCAAATTTTAATTACAGAAAACAAATTCAGTAGGCTCTAGTAATTTGTTCATAACCTGAATAGAAATGTAAGTTTTTTGAGTTCTTTTCGCTTCTGTATGTTTTTTCAGTTGTTATTCACCGAAAACTGGTGACGCACTTGTTGGTATAATAAATGTAAAACCAATTTTCCTCGAAAACTTTGTTAACAGCAAATACATTGTCCCTCTAAAAGGTTGATTTGGAAATGAGCTAGATGGTTTGTGATTCATTATACCACCTGCGGAGGAGTAAATACGGGGAGTTCTTCGTTCTTTTTTTGTCTGAGCAGCTTGTGTCCTAGTTTTTCAACTCCACCAATATCGTCAATCCACTGTAATGGCAAAGGAGTAAGATGATGAAAATACATAAATTTACTTTTTTACTTTGAATGGATGAGAAAATTTATGTACGAGTGACGAATATAACATGGTACAAATAATATTCAGCAAGGTGAAAGCAATAATATTGACCTGTCATATGACTAGTTACATACCTTTGAAATTGACCTGTCATATGTTCGAGATCGAAGAGCTCCATAAAAATCTAAGGCTGTCCAAAAACCAAAAGGGAAAAAAATTTCAATATGCACCCTATACCATATTTATAAGCAGGTAAGAACCAGGATTCCATGATACAATCCAATGTCATTGTTGTTCCCTCAACACATTTGCTATAGAAGTGACAGACAATATCTAATCAAGAAGATCATGCAACATCTAAATATACCTTGATTGGGAAATCTATCCACAATATCTATAACCTCATCCTCAGATATGCCATCTTTCTCATACATTCTGTGAACAATGTTCACAATATCTTCGCGAGTAGGCTGCCTGTATCACAAAATGATGTTAGAGAAATAATGGAATAGCTTGATTGTTTTCTTTAAGCCCTTAAACATCTATTTTCGTCTAATTGAACCCTCAAATATCTATTTTCACTCAACTGAGTCCTCAATTGAACGGAAATTGGTTAACAGCCATCAGCAATCCAATAGATGTACGAGGGTTCAATTGGTTGCAATAAAATGATAGAAGCTTAGATGATTATTTAATTTTAGTTCAAGAGCTCTTTATATGTGTGTGTGTGTGCGTGTGTATGTATTTAAGCCTATTTAAAATCAACTAAACAAAGGAAAACCTTTTGATAATAGGGCACTGGCTACGTAGCCTTGGAGGGATTATTCAATAAACAGTTTAAGTCAAACTACTACTACATTCATTGCGAACATTTAACATTTGTTCCAAAAACATTTAGGGATAAATGACCATACACTGCTAGTAGGTCAGAGAAATTCAATTTTAGTCAAAGCAGTCTCTCTATAAAAGGAACGAATACATTTATAATGACAAGCAAGGTAAGGATGCAAAAGAAAAAAGAGCAATGAATGAGAGAACAAAAGTTATCAGAAAAAAAAACATGAGAGCAAAGAAAAGAGTTGAGCTAATTTTATTATCACGTACCAGTAGAACTTTTCCATCCTTCCATCACGAATCAAGGGAGCATAAATGGTTGAAAAATCGTTCCCCGTGACAATGATAGGGATTCTATTTGTTATATCTGATTCTCGCCAATCTTGTCCGATGCTAACTCTGGTTGGATTATCCGACAAATTCATTAAGGTACCAACAACAATCTGATTGTTGACAGTCATTTGAGTATTACCTAGATAATATGAGAAAAATATATAAAGTTGATGATAATGAATCAGTAAATAAGTGAACTTTAAAAAATAAAAATAAAAAACTTAAGAATCAAAGGAATGAATGAAATAAGCATAATTTGGTGCAGTTTAAGGTTTTTGGTGCCAGTAAAACATTAACTCACCAAATCTACCAAGACCAGCATCAATGTCATTGATCATCAAACAACTCATTCTGCCCTGCATTATTTCGGAAAATTCAAACAAACATGCAATCAAGAACTGTTGCAGAAAGTCATCAACAATGATGTGGATTGTGAAACATACATCAGCATACTGAGTATCTATAAATATTTTTATTGAAAGCCCCTCGATATTTATTATCATGCACATAATTGTTCTACTTTCATGCACCATAGTTCTGAATTTCTATGGCAAGGGAACAACTTTAGCCATCCCATCTCTGTCAGGCACTGATGAACTCCTTAAAATCTAAGATTTTTATCTTACTTGTTTGATCATTCACAAAATTTTAAGAAGCTCAAGCATATGTAAAGGCTTCCAGTCAAAGTGGTTAAAGTCAACTCTTTCATCTTATCATCATAAAAGGACCACAGTATAGTTGAAAATATAGTGGAGGAGGAATAATTTGTTCATTGACACATTAAATATCAGTATATCACTCCTGAAAGGCTAATACCACATGCACATTGTACCATAAGTATTAAAAAGCATTATTAAACTTCATAAACCTAGACATACATATATGAAGAATGAGGGTGGTAAAGCTTCTAACTTGGTTCTGGACCACTTGGGAAGCTGTTCTATAGCGTTCACGTATCAATTTTCCTGGTTCTCCTGTTAAGGAAAGAATGATTTGAATACATCATGTCTTTTCACATAAAAAAGGTAAGTAACTCGTTATATTCTTGCAGAAAAATAGCATTTGACACATATATATACACACACACACTTTTTTTCTCAATTTTTTTTTCTTTTCTGTAAAAAGATCATGTTGAAAAAGGCATTGGAATTTCTTTGAAACATTACTTTCCTGAGGAAACAGAAAAATAACATGTTTACAAATTATTTCAATTGAAAGAAAAGGAAGTATCAAGATCATGTTTGACAATGACATTGAAAAAGTATGAAAGTAGATAAGGAAATACAGTAGAAACTTGTCTTACCAGCCCTTTCAGATTCTAGTTCTCCAGCAGACATAATTACAGGTTCAATCCCCATAGCCTGAAAAATAAGTTCAGTTTGGAAAGATTTTCCTTGACCTTTTCCTCCCCAGATACCTGTAAGTCCAGAAATAAAAATTGGAGAATTCAAGTAATTCTATATCGATTTCGTGAGAAATGCATGTCGGAAAAAGAATCTCCAGCCCATAAGATATTTAATACTGTGAAATGTTTTTTTCTATATAATTATTGTTGAAACTATCATCAAGATTGTTGTAACCAGGTCTAAGGTCCAAATCCTCAAGAACAAAGATAACCAAGAGAAGGATGGAATTCATATTGAAGGAACACTTTAATATACGAACCAACAATGACAAAAAATTTAAGTATAAACAAGTATGTCTAAGCTTTTAGACATCCCTCCTCCCTTTCCAACCAAAAAGGAAAAAAAGCTTAAATTTCTGCTTGATATTTCAAATATATACCTAGAATCAAAGGAATTTTCACATTGAGAAGATGAGCAAGGTAGTTCTTCACGATGTGGCATACTGCAGAAAGTAGAACACGAAAACAAGTAATTATGCGAGAAGATAACTATTTCATAAGTTGAAAAAAATCTATACAAGTCATAATAATAGTAAAGAAAGGCTGCAAATCAAAGAAGGTTGGCTAGTGGAAGATTACACATCAGAGATAATAAGATTATGCCATGGTAAACAATGATAGATATTAGTGAAGCATCATCAGTACTCAGTAGCAAATCAGATATATCTTCTGATAGGAAAATATAATGGAAACAAAATAACCTCTAACTCTATAAAAATTCTAAAAAAGGAAAAAAAAAAATCAAAGGTATGCACTGTTCACTAATTTCTGCCAGATTGCCTACTGCTCCCATATCAATCATCGCAATTTTCTCATCTTTGAGCAATTTCTTAGTACTTACCAACTTTATCCTGTAAATGAGAAAAGCAAAAATAATGCAATATTAGCTTCCGACCAACCATAATAAACACAAAAGGGGGGGAAAGGAAATGCAACAACAGCAGCCAAAAGATAGTGAATTTCCACATTTTCGGTAAAGAAAAAAAAGTGTTACTATGCTGATGCAGTTGCCTAAGAAAACCTGGTAAAAGTAAGTACATGTCAATTGCAACCAAATTCAAAGCAAAATTAAGAACTAGACAATGAAAATTCAAAGTTCAAAAGGTTCAAACCAGATGGTAAAATTGAATTGAAGATTATCACATGCCAATCACTGAGGAGGTGAATATTTGACCAAAAATTACCGCTTCAGAATAGGCAATGAGTTACATAACAAGCAGCTTGTGAACATGAGAAAGTAGTATGAATTCATGTATCAATCATCAAAACTTACATATTTTAGAACTCCAGACTGGAACAAATTGTCTCTTTGTTCAAACAAAATTGAAAGAATTTCATAAAATTCGTTAACAATCCTTAAAAAGCACTTCAATTTAAGGTGCCGATTCCATTAGGTATTTAAAAAAAAAAAAAAGGTATTGCAAGATAAAAAAAGACCCTGTAAAGCTAATCACATTCTAGTTCAAACCTATCATCCTGAATCATAAAAAGCCATCTTTCACTCAACTTTTCCAAAATAAATGCAAGGAATTATTGGCCTTAAAAATTTACCATGAATACAGGAGCAATGTAATAATCCCCTTGTAGATACTCAAACGACCTCGTCACCTTCTGCCTGTAATCAAACACGATATCCGCTACAGATAGAACAAAAATAGATCTTCAATTTCATTTCTTTAAACAGTTTGTCAGATATAAAAAATATGTACAGGGAAAGAAAAGGGAGTAAAATTACAGTCTTTCCCAAGAAAATTCCCAGCAAAAAGGTCATCAATGACACCAGCTCTAGCACCAACAGCTATGTTCATGTTATCAGCTTCTTTGCCAAGCCTGTAAAGATAATCTCTCCCTTCTGAGTCTTTGGCTTCCCAGGAAGACTGCTCTGACAATCTCTTGGGTTTATTGGGATTATCGGCATTACTGTTATCATCATTGTTTTTTAGGTGATTGGGAGTAGATTTCGAAGAACAAGAAATGGGAAAGGAAGTAACTGGCAAGAGTATCTTTGAAGAGAATGAAGCGAGAGTGGAAGGGAAAGAAGAAGGAACTCTGAACAGAGCCATTTGGGTTCTGGGTCCTGTAAGTTTTTCGGGCTATGTGTTTTTTTTTTTTAATGGATAGGATGCAAGTTTTCTAACATTTGGCGCCACAAACAGACAACTTACAATTATGTGATTCTCCTGTTCAGCGACCCTTTCGAAACCCGAATGGCTAAAGTTAGTCACTGAACTCAAATGAAACCACTATAAAGGACCAGGTCTAGGACAGCCCTAACCTCAGCTTAATGTGGAAATTGAGAGAAGCATGGACCAATTAAGAATCAGCACTGTTAGCCAAGAGTTAATTTTCAAGTTGAGGTAGACCCTTGAAGTCGTGCAAGGATTGAGTCTAAATGAATTATTAGTCAATACATGAATGAGTTGCTATCAACCTGACACAATTCATGTGGAATTTGGATTGATAATGGTTAAGCTTGGAAAAATCTACCTTATTTTTATTATTATTATTATTATTATTATTATTTTACGATTAGGTGAAGACTAAAATCTAGTTTATGTTATGAGACGTCGCATGAAAGCTTAATCGGATGTAGGTCAATGTCATCCCAAACCAGGGTTCATCCCAAGTTCTATAATGATGCTAAACCTGGAAACCATTTTTGACCCCCTTCTTGTTTCTTCCCTACATAGAAATTTCCATGTCTTTCAGATTTCTTTTTACTTATACTTTAGATTTACGTTGCTTCATAGAAAGTTCACAGAAATTTGATTCAAGACGGGTGGATCATTTGCTGAAAGTAATCTGGCAACTTAAAAAGTGCTCAATTATTTTCAGATAGCAGCAAAACAAAACCAAATGGCATCCAGAAAATGACACAAATGTTGTTCAAATCATTCATTACATACATTGTATGCTTCCTGTTTTCTAGATCACTAAAGCCAAAACCAAATTGCAGGGCAAGTTCTGTTCCTCTCCATCTGGATGATAAGAATTACTTCCAATGACTGAATTCACTAAACTTGTGTTTCACATTTCTTATGTAAATCATTTGTCATTATTTACTGGGGCTTCTTAGTTGGTCTGAGTCTGACAGCCACCATGATCGTGAGTCCATTCTGCTCCACACGCATAACAAAATTCGAACTTACACCTGCAACCACAAACCGTAGACAAGGTCTAATAAGCTTGAAGAGAAAAGGATCTTTGCACACACGAGATTCGATTTCCAAATCTATTAGATGCCACTTCTTAAAAATAGCTGCATGAACCAACAGGACCAAGTCCTAAGTTCATTATTAGCTATTGCTTTGCACCAATATCTAACAAAGAGCTGCAAATTAATCAGGGTCGGATCCTCCCCGATCGAGGTGTTTGTTAATTTAAAATGAAATTATTTTTGAACAAAAATATCACAAATTTCTGAAAGTACTTTCTGAGCAAGCAAGCAAGCATAATACTCATAGACTGACCTGCAAGTCATATGAAGGCAACCTTCGGTCCTTTCAACTATGATATTGCAACTAGGACAACTGCGCCATTTATTCTCTTTGGCAAGGTTCCTGACCATGATGTCTTCCCTCCCTCTTTCGTACTCACTCAGCTTCTGATACTCCTCGCAACTTATCCCTGGATGCCATGAAACTTTACATTGCGCGCAGAATAATCTATGGCAGTTGGGACACTCAGTTTCTGCTATGATTTCATCTCCTTGGTTATCATTCAGCAACAAAGCTGAACAATCCTTGAAAGGACAGTAAAGTCTCCCACCCGTTGCGCAAAGCAGTTCTTCACAAAGCAAATCTTCCCAAAGATTGATCACCTCCTTAGGAAGCAGCGGCCTACATGGTTCATGCTCCAAAATACGTTTGCAATTCTCCCCTGGGCACATGATTACGGTTATGTTTTGCTTCAGCCTTGTTTTAACATATGTGCTAATGCAATCGGAGCAAAATGAGTGAAAGCAGCCCGAGATTGTGAACAGTTGATGCCTTTCTTTTCTATCAAAACATATCCCACAGTCAGTTAGGGAGGATTCACCAGCTTTTGGTGCAGGCTTTCTTGGCTCGTGCTTGGGCCTCGATGAGCTTGCTCGGGTATTAGTTGGCCTTGAGCTTGAGGATGAGATGTTTTCTTTCACTGACAACAATATTGCTTCTTGAAACTGCAACTCTTCAGCAAACTTGGCATCTAATTGTTCTAAATCTTTTCCTTCGTTTCCATCAAGGGCTTCTGACCAGTAAATCTCTTCTTCAAAATCGAAAACAGAAGAACCTTTTGCCATTGCTAAAAGCTACTTAATTACAGTACCAATCTTCTTTACTCTTTGATGTAAATAACCTTGATTACACCATTGGTATATAAATAGCATAGTTTTGAAGCTGAGTTGCTAGGAAAATGTCCTTTTGTGATTTAAATTCAGCGTAACTTGCTAGGAAAATGTCCATTACGATCTAAGCAACTTATCGACAGCAAAGCAATGGGACTTGACTTTGATTTTCTAATTAGCCAAAAGTATTGACTCGTGCTTTAGCTATATCATCCACGCTCTTTATTTTATTACAAAAAATTTATCAATATTTAATATTTATATTTAAAATATATGTGAATATGATATAAAAATATTATCTTTTAAATATATAAAAATATTTAACACTTAAATATGATCGTATTATATATATACTTTATTCAACACCCAAATCGTGTTGCGTGCCTTTTAGTTTCTATTTTAGAATTGGATTCCATTTAACAACTAAGCGAGTCCTATTCTAGCTGGGAAAATATGCAATGTTCACACTTTTTGACTTTTCCCATGCATTAAAAAAACCATTCGTAACTTACCTGCGAAGATGTCCTTGTTCTATATAGGTATTGGTCAAAATTTTAATTTGATTACCGTCACTTACCACCAAAAAGCAAAAAACAAAGGAAAGTACTTGCCACACAATGAACAAATTTTAAAAGGAAAAGGATTGACCCATCGCAAAAGATGAGAAGTGTTTTTTGTTTGTGTGTGTGTGTTAACAAATAAATGTTAAGGATCCGATCATACGTCAGTGCAACGGGGTTGCCATTTCCTGGCGTGGCAAAGGAAGTAAGAATATGATTGAATGATTCTATCAACTATAAATGCTAGCTGTATTTGCTCCTTTGTTTGTGCTGTTTATGTCAAAACAAAACAAGGTAATAATTTAGACATTATCAACCATGCTTGAGGAACAATGACTGGCGGAAGTATTGCTAGCGTGCATAGCACCTGTGATCCTTAGCTATGTTACTCGACTCTAAATAATTGTCAAATATGAGTTTGTGTCTGATTAAATATATTAAATTTTTTCAAAATTATATATATGTATGTGGAGAATTATACCTCATACTCATATTCAAATCTATATTAAACATAGGTGTTTGACACGGATAAATCCATTGGATAGATTTGTAACCATTCAAGCATCTTTTTTTAACTCAAAAGTTCTATATTCAGCAAATCAACAATGTAATTCCACTGAAAAAAAAAAGGAACTTACAAACTTGAACGGTTGTTTATGATTCCGACAAGCATCAGATAATCTCAAAAAGTTATTACATGAGATAAAGATACGGAAAAAGGTAATCTTTTACTTGGACTGACTATCCTTGAAGCTGCCATGAAGCAAAGTTTCTAACTTATTTTACCCTTAATATGGCGCAGAGTTATTGTTGTTTTACAACCAACACATTGCCCCTAAGGAAATAGAAAATATACACATCTACAAGAAAGTGATAGCACTGAATTTGAAACGAAATATGCGATCCATAAATTGCTCGAAGGCGATTAAGCATGCGTGGGTCGAACCCTGACGCACATACGTGCGATGATGTATCTGTTGCAAATTGATATTGGACCACAAATTTTTAGCCAAGCACTACTATATATATTGAAAGAAGACTCGCTTGGACAGTCCTTCATGAGAGTGGGAGATCATCTGTTCTGTTTGCTTGCCTGTACTTTGACAATAAACATCAAATTTTATTTCTAGCACAAATATTGGTTCTTAAAAACTTTCCCAATACAATGACTAGTGAGAAAGTGCCTAAAATTATCATCCAACGGACCAAAGACCTAAATGTCAGACTGGCACAATATTATTAACACAGAAAGGAACTTTTGCAGCAAACGGCAGCTATATTTGCCTGCTTTAATAAACTAAGTAGCAAACTGCACAACATACAGAATGCAGGGGAACAGCATGGACGTGCCTAGGCTTTGTAGCATGAAAGTTCAATGACTCATACATGGGCATGTCACATTAAGGGGAATGCTTGTACTTTACATTTCCCAACAGATTAATATGTGATCTCAGCGGTCATGTTCTTTATTGTTAATTTTACCTTTATTCTCCTCTTTTAGTCCCACCAAAATAAAAGTTCTTCAAGGTTAGCTCAATTTCGTCTTTAACAAAGCAATGCCGTTTAAGATCCCTTCCGATCAAGCATTGTTAGGTTACTTTCGCAGTTTGTTCTTTCAGCAAACAAATTTAAAAAAATGACTATCACAAAATAAGCCAATAACTTGATCGATCAAGAACAAGATTCCAATGGACAAACACCATTCACATATACTTTTAAAATAGTACCAAACCATTGATAGTGTGCTATAAGTTGAACAAATAGTTCACAAGCTAGTAACATTAGACCAAATTAAACTTACTCCACATTTGATGCAAACAATTTCTTTAGAAGACTAAAAGCAACTTAAAAGATATAACATTTACGGTTGTTTTCTTGAGCTGTTGTGCTCTTAATTCCTCAGGCAGCCGCCATGTGTGGCAGTCCACTCTTCACCGCAACCATAACAAAAATGGAAATTACACCTGCAACCACAATCATAGGACGACTCCCCTGATCAACCTGCAATACATTTTTCAACTAGTTTTTCTTGCACAAGATATTTTGGATAGGATCATTCTCAGTTCCATAATTCTAAAGAGTCCAGTATAAACTAATCTATATGAATTCAAGGGAATTTATCCCGTTCCAGTAGACGAAGGACAAAATCTACGTCCTATATTACCCAGATTCGGATGTGAGT
>JBBYHK010000015.1:2569577-2590541 GCA_038382065.1 Adansonia grandidieri | reverse complement strand
AACATATACCATTTATTGTTGAAATTTTGAGTAGTCCATGGTTGGAAGAAAAGGCAAATTTCATTGGCCTGTCCATGTTATTACTTCAAAAGTAAATGTTAAATTACTATGAATTGGACAATATTTGACCCTTACCACATCGCACATCTACCTTTCGTTTTCATTTTGCCATTTAAGAAACAAACCATTTTTGGAATGGGTATATATTTTTTTCCTTTAGAGTTTTTTTTTTCCTTCATTTGTTTCATAGAATTTTATTTTTGGAAAATATTTTTTGTCATTTTATATGTGTTTTATTAAAAATTAATTAGCCAACGAAGGATTATTTATGGATCAACTAAAAAAATAAGATTTTATTTTAGAAATTATATTCTCCTTTTGAAAGGAGAGGAGGAAGCTTGTAAAATAAGTTGTCCATTGGTAAAGCCACTCATTAAACTCATGAGTTCGACTTAACTTACTCTGGCTTAAAATAATATTATATTAATAATTAAATATTCTATTTAATTTTAACTCAATAAAACGTTATAAAAAAAGTAATATAAAAATATTTTAATATTAAATATCTAAATTTTGAAATATTATTAAACATTAATTTTTTAATAATAAATAATATTTAATTAGTTTAATAATTATTGTAATAATAAATTTTATAAATCTGAATATTTGAATCGTATATTAATATTTTCAAATTAAAAAAATTGATAAAATAATCAAATAAAAAATTCTTTTTCATAATTGTCCAAACAATAAAATAGCTATAATTTTCAAAAAAAATTGTCAATATTATTAAAAATTAATTTTAGCTAAACAAATGAAACCTAATTTTCTATTGATAGGTCCAAATAGCACCAATAATATTAAAATTCAAGATCATACATACCTAACAGATTAAGTCCTTAATTTAAAGCGTCGGTCTTCCTTTGTTATATAATAATAATTTTGGTCTGACACATTTTTATATTATTAAAAACAAAACAAAACAAAACAAAACCAAATCACGTTTGTTTTTGTATGTAAAACAAAAATCGACAAAACAATTTAAAGGTCTAACAAATAAAGTGTTGGAGCTGATTAAAAATAATCTTTTTTTTAAGTTTTATTTAAAAAATTAAATTTTAAATATTGGAGTTTTTCTTTTACAATTAATTAAAAAATAAAAAAATTCGATTAATAATATTTTTATCATATTTTTTAAATAAAAAAGAATTCCAATATGATCTATTTCTACCCATATAAATCTAACTTGTTGTTTTAAAGTTAAAAAGATTACTGGAATGCCTTGGTTATTGTACAAAAAAGTTTCAAATCATTGTGGAAGAAGATATTGAAATTGTAAAAGTCTATTTCCCACAATATAATGCAAACACGTGCCAACAACAAACGCATCACCTACCTTTAATAATCCCAAAAATAAAAAATCTTTACATAGACTTCCTACTTTTTCTCTTCTTTTTTTTAATATTTTTATTTGATATTTTTATTTGATAAAATATTAAAATTATGCATGTAATATAAATATAATTTTTTAAAAAATATTTAAAATTATAAATATGTCTTTATTAAATATGACTTATATTTAATACTTAGCTCGAATCTATACGAGTGACATTGATATAAATCCCAACAATCTCGGAAAGATAGCAGACACCTACCTACTCAAACACTTAGCAAATCGCCCTCTACTCAATTTGTTAGATGGAGATTTTCCTCCTAAACCTTATTAATTAGCGTTACGAGAAAAATTATCTTCTTATACTATTAGTCTGACATTTTTTAAGTTTCAAAAATAAGCTAATAAGATGTCTTATGCTTTCAGAATTTATTAAAAATAAAAAATTAACCAAAAAAATGAAATATGAAATAATCTCGTACTTACAGTTATAAAATTAAAAAATTTCACGGAAGCATTAAAAATAAAAGAAACTCTCGCTATATCATCAAAAGCATGTGTTAATTTTGGGCTTCAGAGTTTAGATTTGGGTATCTTAGTGACCGTTAGGTTCAGGAGAGCAAGTTTTGAAAGGTAGTTGAAAAAAACGGTCTTTTCCTGTTTTCAAGTTTTTCCCAGATTTCTTGTTCTAACTAAGAATTACGAAACGCTTTGCCAATTTGTATTACAAAACGAAAGAGACCTGAGGGCGGGTGGCGCCATATTTAGGCGATCAGGTGTTTGATTGGGAGATGCCAACCACCGGTCAGCAGCGAATCCAAGAAAAATATGGGTTCTTCTTATTATTACTCTCTCTTTTTAAGCAATCTCACTTCAATTGTCTACCTTAGGTACTCTTCTATATTCCTCAGTACCCTGCAGGCAAAAGGGGAGGAAGCTCTCAGTACTTGGCAGGCTTTTTTACTGCATTCAACCCCCTTCCCTATTGGTTTTCGATAGAAGTAAGTTATTAAACACAAACGCCAGGCGACACATTTTCAAAGTTTCCGAAGTGTTCAACTGTTATTTTCTTTAGTTAGGTTCTAATCCATATAGTTCAACTGTTATTATCTTTAGTGGGACGCGATCTGTTATTGGATTCAAGTCATAATCAAATAATGATTGTGACCGCGAATAGTTTGGAATAGGGCATTGAAAGATTCTTACAGCATATATGGTAGTTTTTTTTTAGTATTTCTAGAGTTCGAATGCACTGAACTTTTATGATTACGTTGCATCTGTACTAGAAACTTGATTTAGCTTGATATTCTTCGTATGTTTAATGTTAACTTGTTCCCGGACACGAATTTTGCCGGTTAATTTAAGGACATGGATGTAGTCTGACTCTTCGGCAATGATATGATTCATGATTTGTGGTCTTTTTCATCTATGAAACTTAACTATATGCAGCATTGTTAGATTTAAGTTCGAAAGTGCATAATGCTGATGAATAACATCTTGGTCAATCTTGGCTCTATGTTTTACAGCTTGAATCATGAGTGAAGAGCTTGACAAACCTTTGCTGGATCCTGAGAATTTCAACCGGGAGGGGATTGATTTGGTCAGTTGTAATACAGAAAATAGTTGAAATTTTCGATATTTTGGAATTCAGAATTGTATGATACTAACACATTTTTTCAAATACTCTGTTTCTAAAAGGAACGGTTACCACTGGAGGAAGTCTTTGAGCAACTAAGAACATCCCGAGGTGGACTTACATCTGAAGATGCAGAAGCTAGATTGCATATTTTTGGTCCAAATAAGCTTGAGGAGAAGCCGGTAAGGATCAGTATTTCGAAATCTATAGTTCCAAAATTCCAATTAATTAATCATTATTCACCTGTAGTTTAACAAGTAGGGGAGTCCCTAAAGGCTAAAGCAGCTGCGGAAAAAGATCTTGTTCCATATTAAAGCTCCCAAAACTAGCAGTAGACTAAATCTAAGACCTTGTCGCATACTAGCACGCCGAAATTGTAACTAGATTTAGATCCTGTTACACGAGAAGTGTCACCATTCATGACAAGAAACCGGAAAGCACTTTAGTTTGATGGAGCTGGGATGTATGGTGGTGGTTTTATTTAATTTGTGTTGAAGCACTGTGACAATGCACAGACTAAAGTTAAGGACCAAAATGCGAAATATGACTATCCTGGCCAAATGAAGTTTTAATAGGGTCTAAAGTTCTTGCTCCAAATGTTATAAGCGTTGATAAGCACAAATGGACTAGAATTTACTACTGAAACCTCATAGGTCATAAACTGTTTCATTTGCCAATCCGGAAAGTGGAAAGGGAGCATAGTGAAAATACCACTATTTTGGCATTTTTATTTTGGGTCACATTAGTTTAATAGCCATTTTTGGAATCAAAAGCAGCTTGTTTACATAGGTATCCTGTTGGTGAGTAATTTTTGGTTTTTATTCTAATCCAGGAAAATAAGTTTTTGAAGTTTCTAAGCTTCATGTGGAACCCTTTGTCATGGGTTATGGAAGCAGCAGCCGTGATGGCAATTGCCCTTGCTAATGGGGGAGTAAGTTATTTTCCTTCGCCACAGACTTTTCAGAGCTTGAATTTCTATTTCAAAATTCTTGTTTTCCTTCTTACTTTTGTTATAAAAACGGTTATCATCATAGTTTTCTCCTTGTCTTTATTTCAGGGCGAAGGTCCTGACTGGCAGGACTTTGTAGGGATTATGTGCCTTTTGATTATCAATTCAACAATTAGTTTTATAGAGGAAAACAATGCTGGAAATGCTGCAGCAGCACTTATGGCTCGTTTGGCTCCAAAAACAAAGGTATGCCCCTTCTTTTCGGTGCCTGTTTTATCATAAACTGTCTGCATTAACTTTTATTTGCAAAATCTTTTTATGCAGGTACTCAGAGATGGGCAGTGGCAAGAGAGAGATGCAGCTATTTTAGTACCCGGAGATATAATTAGCATAAAACTCGGGGACATCATCCCTGCAGATGCTCGCCTTCTCGAAGGGGATCCACTTCAAATTGATCAGGCAAGTGCTTTTTTACTGACTAAAGAACATGCAAATCTGCTAGGCATTATGTCTATCACTGTTGGTTGTTCGGATTTATTCCTATCAATTAAATAACCGAAGACTTCATTTGATATTTTCTTTTTTGCATTGCAGTCAGTCCTTACCGGCGAATCCCTTCCAGTCATCAAGAGGACAGGAGATGAAGTATTTTCTGGTTCAACTTGTAAGCATGGTGAGATTGAGGCTGTGGTTATAGCTACTGGAGTTCACTCTTTCTTTGGAAAAGCGGCACACTTAGTCGACTCCACTGAAGTTATTGGACACTTTCAGCAGGTGATCCTATGGCATCTATAATTTCCAGATTAAACAGTTCCTAATTGTTACCAAAAATTTCCTCCATAAGAGATCCATCGGCACTCCAGATGATGTTTTTTCAGCCTTTCGTTAATGAATTTTAATTTGATTTGATGAACTTCACAGTTCTAGTGAGGAAGAGATTTTGCTTGGTATTTCTATAAGCAGCAGGCCTGGCTAAAGTTATATGCAAACTACATTAAATTATAATCTGATATAATATGTTAGCATGATTCTTTCAGGTCCTCACCGCCATTGGGAATTTCTGCATCTGCTCTATCGCTGTGGGGATGGTTCTTGAAATCATCGTCATGTTCCCTATACAGCATCGTTCATACAGAGATGGAATCAATAACCTTCTTGTTCTCTTGATTGGAGGAATTCCTATAGCTATGCCAACTGTTCTATCTGTTACCCTGGCAATTGGTTCCCATCGACTCTCTCAACAGGTTCATCTCTTTGTAGCCGTGAAGCCTGCAATGTTTCATCAAAATTGCACATCAACAAACTCAAATAATTAGTCTGACATTGTTTGCAAATCTCTTGTTTGCTTCTCATTTTTAAGGGTGCCATTACAAAAAGGATGACTGCAATTGAAGAAATGGCAGGTATGGATGTCCTGTGCAGTGACAAAACCGGAACTCTGACCTTGAATCGCCTCACTGTTGATCAAAACCTTATTGAGGTACAATACCTGACTTCATATCCGTGGATTATAAGCTATTCTCACGTATAATGGAGGAAATAATAAATGATTTGAGCGTATACATATAACATCTTCGACCATAGCAATGCCTAAAATTTTGGATGAAGGCTGATAGACAAATTCACATTTCAAGCAGGTTTTAAACAAAGATATGGACAAAGACACCATTGTTCTGCTTGCAGCAAGAGCTTCAAGAATGGAAAACCAGGATGCCATTGATGCAGCCATAATTAACATGCTTGCAGACCCAAAGGAGGTAGATATAGAAATTGTTCAATTTCAAGGTTCTGTTTTTCTCTTTTTCCTTTTAGATGTTTATGCTCGGAAAATTAAAGAAACCTTGCATTCCAGGCTCGTGCAAACATCAAAGAGGTTCACTTTCTGCCATTCAATCCGGTGGACAAACGTACTGCAATAACATACATTGACTCAGATGGCAACTGGTACCGTGCCAGCAAAGGAGCTCCTGAGCAGGTACCCATCTTTTTTTAACAGAGTTGATTCACAATTCCATGATGACCTAATTTGAGTTTTTGTCTGAAATCTGAACCAAGTTAAACCTCTTGTATAAACAAACCAGAACCAAAGACAAAATAATAAGATGAAACTCAACCAGAATTTATGAGATGGCTCATGTCTGTTTCATAATCACCTTTAATACCTTGCAATAAAAATATCCTTCTTTCTAAAATATGTATGCTGATCAATCATGTAAATGTTTGGCCTTGTATTTGCTACATAAATACCTTTTTTTAGCTCTGCCTTAACAAAATATTTTGGTTCTTCTTCTAGATACTAAATCTTTGCAAAGAGAAAGATGAGATTGCTGGCAAAGTGCATGCTATCATCGACAAATTTGCCGAAAGGGGCTTGTGGTCTCTTGGAATTGCTTTTCAGGTATTATATCTTTCTGGATGAAGTTATGGCCATCAATGATGCCAGTACTGAAATGGAAAAAACATGACAGTTATTTGAGTTTCCACTAATCATTAAAATTCCTTTCTGATGTGTTCATTAACTTGCAAATTCATCCTCTCAGGAAGTTCCAGAAAGAACAAAGGAGAGCCCTGGAGGCCCCTGGACATTCTGTGGGTTGCTACCTTTATTTGATCCTCCAAGACATGATAGCGCTGATACAATTAGAAGGGCCTTAAACCTTGGAGTTTGTGTTAAGATGATTACAGGTACATATGAATTACTTGATTTGTCCAAAATTTCCAGCATCACTAGATTATTAGTCACTTGCTATGTCTTTCTCGCAGTATTTCCTCCGTTTCTTTTAGTTGTTGTTTTCGTAACTTTCATCTATAAGCTACCCTATGCTGATTAATTCATTCTTATTTTGGCATGAAACTTGACATACATTATTTAAAGTAGAAATATTTTGGGGATTGAAAATCAAAAAGTCCTATGAATCTTATCGTCTAATGAAAACTGATGTGCATATGTTGACCTTAAGTGCAGTTCCAGCATGCAACCCTCATGTTAACTCACTCACTTGATAAAATGAGGATAGGGCTGAACTCATAGACTAACTCAAGATGCTTTTAACCCCCAAAAGCAGCATTGTTGCAGAAAAATACTAATCTACCATATACATTTAATATAGGTGATCAGTTGGCAATTGCCAAGGAGACAGGAAGAAGACTTGGCATGGGGACAAACATGTATCCTTCTTCATCATTGTTGGGTCGTGAAAAGGACGAGAATGAAGCTCTTCCGGTGGACGAACTCATTGAAAAGGCAGATGGTTTTGCTGGAGTATTCCCTGGTATTTATCAAGAAAAATATGAGTCTTTATTCGATCACAATTAGCACACCACTTTCAAGGATATAGATTCTAAAGACTAAGTTTATTTTTTAAGAAAAGAACATTACATTTCATTGAGTTCTCTCCACTTTCCAGTACTTGCTGGTGAAATTATTAACTAGATCAGTAGTTTAAAAATGGATGAGATACACTTTTATTTTTAGGTGCACTGTCATTCCTATTTTTATGACTTCATCCCGCTGACTCCGCCTACATTCTATACAACTTTCAGAACACAAGTATGAAATCGTAAAGATTTTGCAAGAAAAGAAGCATGTAGTGGGAATGACCGGAGACGGTGTCAATGATGCACCTGCTTTGAAGAAAGCAGACATTGGAATAGCAGTAGCAGACGCTACAGATGCTGCAAGGAGTGCTGCAGACATAGTCTTGACTGAGCCTGGCTTAAGTGTGATAATCAGTGCTGTCTTGACTAGCAGAGCTATATTCCAAAGGATGAAAAACTATACAGTAAAGTATCATCGATCTTTTGTTTTGAACAAAAATAGTAGCCCATATCTGTAGCAATAAAAAACTGGCCGCTGAAAATGTACTCACTTAGATCACAAGTAATATTCAATGATCAAGCATAGCTTTTATCACTAACTTTAAGATAAGATGTATTATAGCTAAAAATACTTGTATTTTAACACTTCAATATGCTACAATCTGATTGATAATTACCGAACAGAACCTAGCCTAGTTGGTTTTCTCTAACTTGTTAAAACCTACCTTTGGAGTAAAAGCCAGAAGTTATAATTTTGTATCCTATTCGTGCCGAGATTTTCATGATTGATAAAACTGACTATATTGCTTGGATTTGCAGATATATGCTGTCTCCATAACTATTCGTATCGTGGTAGGTTAAATTTCTCTCACACTTTTCATGGACTTATTACTCAAGTTTTTATGTACTGATATGTTTTAGCATAAGTAACTGTACTATTGCAGCTTGGTTTTGTGCTTCTAGCTCTGATATGGGAATATGACTTCCCACCTTTCATGGTTTTGATAATTGCGATCCTTAATGATGGTAATTTTTCAATCTATGACAGCCATTTCTTTGTATTTTTTAATCAGGAACATAACCGGCTTCATAAATATTTGCACTGAGAAGTTTGACCTTGGATTTTTAATCAGGAACTATCATGACTATTTCCAAAGATCGAGTAAAGCCATCTCCAACACCTGACAGTTGGAAGCTTAATGAGATATTTGCAACCGGCATTGTCATTGGAACCTATCTTGCTTTGGTTACTGTTCTATTTTACTGGATCGTAGTTGACACTGACTTCTTTGAGGTATTAGAACTTATAATCTTGTCACCTCTTTCTCGCCGTATTGTCATTTTGGGAAAATAATTACGTTTCGTAAAATCCCTTTTTTCCTGCAGACTCGGTTCAATGTAAAGTCTATATCCGACAATTCGGAGCAAATTTCATCTGCAGTATATTTGCAAGTCAGCATCATTAGCCAGGCTCTCATTTTTGTTACTCGTAGTCGAAGTTGGTCATTCGTTGAGAGGCCTGGGGTTCTCTTGATGTGCGCATTTGTGGTGGCTCAACTGGTAACTGAAGTTCTATGAAAAAAAAAATTCTGTCAGTTAAGAACCAAAGGCAAATCAGGCTCAAGTTTTTCAACCTCTAATTCTACTAATTCTGCGTATCCCTTCTCATTGTGCAGGTGGCTACCTTAATTGCTGTGTATGCACATATCAGCTTTGCTTATATTAAAGGCATTGGATGGGGATGGGCTGGTGTTATATGGTTGTACAGTTTGATTTTCTACATACCCCTAGATATCATCAAGTTCACAGTTCGCTACGCGTTGAGCGGAGAAGCCTGGAACCTCCTATTCGACAGAAAGGTTCGGTCATCAGTGCACTGTTCCTTGCTTATTCATACTTATCTTAGGCTATAAATCTTTGGTTTTGAAGAGATTTTTCATGCTCTCCATGTTTGCAACAGACTGCATTTACTTCCAAGAAAGACTACGGAAAAGAAGATCGGGCAGCTCAATGGGTTCTTTCTCAGAGGAGTCTTCAGGGCTTGATGGCAGCAGACTTGGATTTTAACGGTAGAAGATCAAGGTCTTCATTGATCGCTGAGCAGACCAAGCGGCGTGCTGAAATAGCCAGGTACTTGCAACTTCTTTACGTCAAATGCATTGCCTTCAGTATGATTGCCATATGAATTGAGTATCATCTATGTATTAGCTGGAGAGAAAAAGAGAAAAAAAAAACCCGTGTAATGAACCTCTTTTTGGGGCTGAAATGATCCTTTTTTAACTATTGCAGATTGGGGCAGATACACACTTTAAGAGGTCATGTAGAATCAGTTGTGAGGCTTAAGAATTTGGATTTAAATGCGATCAAATCAGCTCATACAGTCTAAAACAACAAACTGTGAAGATTGTATTTTCTCAGTTTTTTTTCCATTGAATGAAGGGTAAATCTAGCAGCAGCAGTAGCTCCACATATTTTTTGGGTATAATCTCAAAAGAAAAGAATGGAATCAGAGATCTTTGGAATTTGCCGATTTCATTCTTTTCTGCTTCCAAGGTCAGCAATGCATGTCAGCAGGCTTCTTTGGGTGTGAACAACTTCTGCCCATCTCTTTCTTAATATGTACTGCAATTTTTTTATATATAGAACAGGGTTTCAAATTTTCAACATTCTTCTTCTTTCTTTTTCCTTTCTTTTTTTTAAAAATTATTTGCAGAAATATTTGTAATATTTAGTCGAATCTCAAAATAATAAGTTACCTGACTGACAAAGTGGAATTTCTTTGATAAAGTTTATTGAATTCTTCATTGTCCAGAGCTGGAAAAACGCGCCTTACATTCTGGCATTGACTCATAATCCGCAAATGCTGCTCTTATATGGTTTCTAGACCTAAAAACTTTTTGAACACTGACGTGATTATAAAATAAAAACATGATTTAAAAATTAAATTTAAAACTTTTTTAATATATAATATTAAACAGAATTTTAATTTATAAAAATAATATAAACTAGAAAAAAAAAATCTTTCTAAATTTATAATTATTGAAAAAACAAAAAAAATGCGGAATCGGATCTTATTCTCTTTGAATTTAAAGATGTCTTTTACAAATCGATTTTTTTAACAAAACATTACGAACCAGGATTAAAAAAATAGTATAAAATATTTATATACATAAATAAAAACCAAGGGAAATGGCAACGATCACCGACAGAAGCTGGCGCCGTAATGCAATTGCAAACGTTGTCTGTCAATAAATGCCACGTAGCGCTGGCGTCTTTTTCTTTGACAACTCCATGTCTCCTACTAACATTTTATGTCTATAAATCCTTTTTATTATTTTTTTATTACTACACACTTATATCAAATTAATTATATTTTTTAAATTTATTTTTTATATTTAATTTTAAAATATTGTACAACATTAGTTAAATACTATTTGAAAAATAATTTTAATGTTCTATTTTTATTAAATTTAATAAAAATTTTGAAGTACTTTTGTCCTAAAAAAGACAAATTAACTGTCCAGAAATATGCCCCACCATCGATCTCTTTCGAAAGAAAAATTTGTCTTATTTCCAATTTTTCTTCTATGTTTCCTCCAAATTTAACATGGGTGATTTACGAAAATATGTTTAATTGTTAAAATTTTTATTTTATCAAAAAAAATAATTATATTATTTAATTAATTTAAAATTTTTATATGAATTATATTTATGTATTAATAAAAGAGAAAATTCAATGATTAAATTATATAAAAGGGTGAAAAACTTAATCTCTGTAAATTCACGCTGTTCATTTATGGTTGGCATTCGAACAAACTGACCTTCTACCTTCAATACAATAATTTAATTATAACTTTATTGATTTGAACTTCAAAACTAGTTCATTTAATTTTGTTATTTTAACGCTTAAGGAATCATTTTCATTTTTTTTCCAACAAATTTTTGAAAACGACATCTTATAAAATATAATTAAAGCAGTCCCCGTTAGATTTTTCAATTAGGGTAATTTGGTTATTAAGATAAAATTGAGGGTTTGTTATTTTCCAACCTTCGTTTAATCTAAATTGTTTTTTTTTTAATTTTTATTTAGTGTATTCGAGTTGTATGTATATTATTTTTAATTATATATTCATATAAATTTTAATATTTTCGTATATTTATATTGTATTTTCTTTTATTCTATCGTTTTTAATTTTTTTTCATATTATATTTGTATTAAATACTCATATTCTGTTTAAAATTATAAAATCTAATTAAAACTATTCAAATAACTCTCAATTTTATGTCACTCATCGTCATATTCGTGATACATTATTAATTTTTTATATATTTTAACACATTATTTGTTTATTTCTATCATATTTATATTCTGTTTTATATAATGTCATGTTTTAATTATTTTTCTTATATTTTATATTTTATATCTATATTTTACTTTAAAATTGTACTTAAAGTGAATAGTAAAATCGAAGCAGCGTGAGAATTTTAAAACTCCATGTTCATTGAGTCAACATGAATACTATTGAAGAGTTATTTAATCATTAATTTAAAAAATATTTTATATTTAATGTATAAATTGTATTGCTTCAATGTAACTTTAATCAGTGCTTTGTAATTTTAACTAACATTTTCCGAAAAGGTTGAACAAATATTTAAAAAAAAAAAAAAAAAACTCATCATTTAATCAAAACGTTCAAATTCGTCTTCCTATCTTGAACTTAAAATTTCACATATATCCTTAATTGTTATTAATAAAAACTTGGATTAATTAAATTATAAATAGATTTTTATTTTTATTTTTGGGGTAGAAAGGAAAAAGGGAGTATGTTTGACTTTTAATGATCTATAAAACCCCTTATTCCCCACCATTAATTACCATAATGCAAGCTTTCAAAGTCTCTTACCAAATTATACTGTAGGGTTGATCAAATAATATTTTCATTAAGCATTTGTGTAAATTAGACAAGTGAAATGCAACTAGAAAAATGGTTGAGACTAATGACAAATTAGCAACCCAAAACTTTTATCTAGTGTTGTTACTTGATAATTCCATATCAACCTTATATATATATATATATATTAATATATATATATATATATTTTAGCATAAAAGCAAAGTAAAGTGAGAGTAGGAAAGTGTTTTATTTTTGTATTTTGGCAGTGGGCTAGAATAGGAATGACAAAATCTGATTTATTCGATAGATTTTAAGTCGATTCGTTTCGAATGAAAAATTTGTTAGTAGAGAAAAGTAGAGAAAATGATTTTAGTAAATGCTTACTTTGTATTACACCACCCGTTCATCTTTTAAAATTATTATTTTATCTTTTAAAATATTTTATATATTTTTAATATTTAGTGTATATATTAAATATAAATACAAAAAAATATAAATTAAAATTATATTCATAAACAAAGTTTAATACATTTTACTAATATTTGTACCTAAAGAAATAATACTAATAATTATTGAATAGCTTTCTTTTAATCCTATTTAGTTCAACTACCATGATAAACAGAAATAAATTAAATACAACTTGATATATATATTTTTTTTGGTTCTATTTAGATTTACAGCTCTAATACCACCAATAAATTGGAAAAAAAAATTGGAATGAATTTGCAAATGCTAACAGTCTTGATTATATTCTGCCAATCATGCCTCATCTGAATTGATAAAAAAAAAAAAATCACACCTCATCTGACAGTGACTGTCACACAATCGAAAATTGTCAACCAGTTTTTGCCATCATTCTGAAAACTAGTTTTAATCATTCAGGAATCTCTGCTCCAAATTTAAAGCACTTTGAAAAATCTATTACAACAAACCAAAACAGTGAGAATTTTGCGAAACTGAAATACTTTGGTTCAAAATGGGATGGTAATGGCACATAGACATATTTATGCAGTTTAATATCCAATTGATCTGTGATAATTTAATGTTTATTAAAAGCAAATTTTGTTTATTTTAATCATTTTTATCAATCCTTCAATCTTTACAAGCAATGTTTATTATAATGTCTCAAAATTTTTTTTCATTTTCTGGTTCTTATTAAAATGTAGTATTGGACATATCTTTGATGCCAATTACTTTGTAATCCCTTAAAAATATATAATTATGATTACATAAATAAATTAAAACCCCAAAGCCAAAAGCGTGTAAGCCTTGTCAAAGCAGCAGATGTTATTTTATTAGTAGATAATGAAAAGAACGAGTATTTAGCTAAAGCCGGAAACACCTACAAAGGCGTAAGCATCTCTCTACTTTTTCGTTTTTTTTAACAGTGTCGGTTCACATTAAAGAACAAAAACAAAAACCCAAATTACAAAAAATGGAAATTTCTGTTGTGCATATTTATATAAATAAAATATTAATTAATGTGAATGATAAATCGATAATGTCATAGACATTAGGCACTGTGTAAGCTTTTTCTGTGGCTTGGGATTCTTCTGGTAAATCGTGCCTGACAGCTTTTAATTGGTTATGGCTAAATCAGTATAAAATCTGTACCATAAAAAAAATTTGACAATTTTTTTAAAGCAGGAAGAATAAGGAAAGTCTTAGACCAAAACCATTTCTGGTTTCTGGGAAGTGACCAGTTTGGGGGAAAGATGGTGAAGAATTGGAGAAAAGGTTTAGTTTTGGTGCTATTTACAGTCTGCATTTTGGGGTTTAAGCCCAGATGTGCCAATGGTGCAACAGATCAAGGAGATGGTTAGTGTTACTTCGCTTTGCTTTCCTGCCTTATTCTGCATAGATTTGTAGATTTTGCATATGCTTGAAGTTTCGTGCCAAATCTGTGATTTTTTTATGTTGTTTTTCTTGATTGGCTTTCTGTTATGGTACCTCTTTTGAGCTGCTTGTGGCTTCAAATGGACTTCCTTGATTGCATTGCCTTTTTTTAACGTTGTCAGCGTTGTTTATAAAGTTTTGATCTTACTTTCCGAAGGTCGGTTCTGGTAGATCATGGAGATAAGTTAAGAGATGAGGGAAGTTTGATTTTTCATTGGTCATTTCAATTCATAACTCTCTAGGATAATGGATTTCTGGACAAGTTTATATTCTTTTTGGTTTTTCTCTTAATTGCTGCTAATTGGACTAAGTGCAATCTTTCTCCCCGCTGCTCTTCCTGGGTATCAATACAATTTGTTTTCCATGCTTCTGGAGTCATGGCTCATAACATTCCGGACCTTGCCGGTATCAGATGGGAGGGTATTCGGCAGTAACCCAAGTATAAGACTGGATATAGCATCAGCACAATTGCCTCAGTGTTAGGGCCGGACTGTGAAGACCAAGAACAGCGCTTGTATGTCAGAAGCGACAACTGCTCGCATTCTCTAGGACTACCTGAATAGAGTCTATAACTTGCCAAACCTGTATCAGCAATTGAAATGAATCCCTTGGACATTAACTCCAAAAATCCTGGCATTTTATGTCTGCCTGTAGAATCACACAACTAACCAGGTTTCGTCTCGTAGATTTTATTTGGAGTTAGTTAAATTAGACCCAAAACTTAGTATTTCAAATTATTTATTGAGGGCAAGGCTTTTTCTGATAGATACCAGTAAAATCGCTTTCTTTTAATGGTCTTGGTGATGTTGTTTTATCCTTGCAGCTATCAAAATCGATGTCCTAAAATGTAGGAAGGGAAACATGTAGGATTGGGTTTGATTCACATATTTACCTTTTTTCCCCCTCGTCTGCTTAGGACAAGAATTTATTTAAATTGCAAAATGTTCTTCCACTCTGGTATATTCTGCAAAGAAATATCCAATTACAAGGTTGATGATTGAAACTGAGATCATTTAGTTTCAAATTTGTCTGTTTTCTTTTGGTTCCATTATTTCTGGCAAAATGTTGTTTTTGACTAATAATTATTCTTCGTGGAACAGCTATCTATTACTTACTTGGTGGATGGATAAATTTGTTAAAACACACATATGGGCATGGAAGCTAACATCAACATATGAGTGATCATTGTATTTGTTTTCCATGAGCTTTTGCAACAGAGCAGTGGAAGAATTTAAGATTTGTAATCAGAAATTCTTAACTTGGGTTACTCATCCTGCTTGTGCGATGTTTGATGTGCAGCTTCTGCCCTAGGGGTTATGTTCAGCAGCTTAAATTCACCGCAGCCGCTAACTGGGTGGACTGCTAACAATGGTGATCCATGTGGGCAGTCCTGGAAAGGTGTTACTTGCTCAGACCAACGTGTCACTGAAATGTGATCTTCTGTATTCGCTGTTTTTCTTTTGAGATATTTTGTCCTACATCTTGCTCATGCTAACTATAATATGTTCTTCTATTGTCCTGTTTATCAGTAAACTATCAAATCTTGGACTTTCTGGGTCAATGGGTTACAGCCTTCAAAGTTTGACATCATTGAAGGAACTGTAAGAAATCTAATCTTTAATAGTGGGTTGTTTTATAAGTAATATATATTATTATTATTATGTTGATATTTGACAAAATCTGCAGGGACTTGAGCCATAACAATCTTGTAGGCGATATACCATATAATATTCCTCAGAACTTGCAGCGATTGTAGGTTTCATATGTGCATTTATTTCCTTTCCAATTGCCACTGATTCATTTCTGATTTTTTTAGTGATTTATAATAATATATTCTTTTGTATGCAGAAATCTTGCATATAATCAATTTACTGGAGGTGTCCCTTATTCCATCAATCTGATGCATTCTCTTCAATACCTGTAAGTAACGTTCCAATTATTCATTTCTTCACAGAAGGTCCATAGACATTTAAACTCTTACACTTAGTCTTTTTTCTTTTCAATTTCTGTAAATGCAGAAATCTTAGTCATAACCAGTTACAGTACCAATTAAGTGACATGTTTGGACCACTGTCTTCTCTCTCCACATTGTAAGATGTTCTTCCTACGGCCAATCAGAGTATATAGTTTTTCATAGATGCCTGTCTTTAAGCTAATTTAACTGAAGTACTAAGTTAACGGTTATCTTTATTGTTTGCTTCAGGGATCTGTCTTTCAATTCTCTAACTGATGCTCTCCCTGAGAGTTTTCAGAATCTTACTAGTATGACATCTATGTAAGTATTAGAAGATATATCTTATAAGGAACAAGTATATACAGTCGAGTTTCCTGAATATGTATTATTTACCCTTTTGCAGGTACTTGCAAAACAACCAGTTTACAGGCACTATCGATGTCCTTGCCAATCTTCCCCTTGATAATCTGTGGGTATCCAATATATCAGTTTAAAAATACTAGCATGTTGTGTTGTTTTCTTCTAATGTAATTGACCCTGTAATACAGCCCTTTATGATAGTTGTTTTTATGTCTCACAGGGATGTTTCCAATAACCGTTTTACTGGCTGGATACCTGATCAATTGAAAAGTATCAATTTGCAGTAAGCATTTGGCTTCATTATCAAGTGCTGTATTTCTATTTTGTCTCAAATAAAGTTGTTTGCAATTTAAATCTGAATAATCTTCATGACAGGACGGGTGGTAATTCATGGAGCTCAGGGCCTGCACCTCCACCTCCACCTGGTACCCCTCCTGCCACTAGAAACAACAGAAATCACAAATCTGGTAGCAATAGTTCCCCAACAGATAGTGGTTCTAGTGGTGGGAGCAGCAAATCCGGGATTGGAGGTGGAGGCATAGCAGGAATAGTGATATCTATCCTGATCGTTGGCGCTATAGTGGCGTTTTTCCTAGTGAAGAGAAGATCCAGGAGGTCATCCTCGGATATTGAAAAGCCTGATAATCAGCCATTTGCTCCTCTAGCTTCTAATGAAGTGCAAGGTAACGCTCATATCTATCTGCCTGATAATCAACCATTTGCTCCTCTGGCTAGTTGAGGGTCACCATAAATCTATCTTTATTGTTTTCTCCTTGTTGCTTGTAATGCTATTGCATTGGATTTCATAATAAAGAGATTCTGTATTTTTCATTTTTAGCTGCAAACAGCAATAACCTTGTCCTTTTAGTTGTTAAACATCTTAACAATATTTAAGGATTTCATTTCAGAGCTTATCTCCTTGGTGTTATAACTTTAGACTCCATTTGAAGCATGAAATATGCAGAGTGTGTGCTCAAGAGATAACACAAATACAGGGAACTGATAATGTAAAAAAATTCAGTAGGTTAGAAGAATGTATTCTTCAACACAAAGTGCCTTCTTGACTCAATGATTTGATGGGATTCTATGATGTTGGCAATATGTGCGGATTTTATCACATTGAAAAAGCTGCTGCATGCAGCTAGACATATATTACAAACTTTGTGATTTTAAAAAATTCAAGGCTGCTGTCACCTGTACATATTGTATAGAATTACTTGCTTTTTCTTAGTCTATGTTAACTTCTTTTATCAAAATCTTTTTTGTCTTGAACACTTCTTTAGTTCTTTTGATCTGTTTCTTATGCTTGAAATTGTATCACAGAAATGAAATCCGTTCAGTCTTCCTCTTCACTTGAGACCAAGACGTTTGACATATCTGCTTCAATAAACCTTCGACCCCCACCTGTTGACCGTCACAAATCATTTGATGAAGAAGACTTTTCTAAAAAGCCCATTGTTGTTAAGAAAGCTGTCTCAGCTCCTACAAATGTTACATCATATTCAATAGCAGACCTTCAGATGGCTACAGGCAGTTTCAGCATTGAAAATCTTCTTGGTGAAGGGTCTTTTGGACGTGTTTATCGAGCTCAATTTGATGATGGGAAGGTAGACTCTTCGTGCCAAGAAAATCCATCGTTATGTCAACATAAATGGAGCATAATCCGTGCTTAAATTTTTATAGCTACTTCTGTTTTACTTCATGCTCTGACCTGAGAAATACTCTCTCCATCGGTATATATAAATCTTGTTTGTGTCACTCGTTTTTCTAGCTGTGACCTTTAAGTGTTCTAATGATTGATTATCTTCAGTAAGATATCTACCTTTATCGCAATTAATGCCACAGATGCCAATGTTGTTCATCTCCATAATTTTTTTCTCATAGTTCAACATGTTACTTTCCTTAAGTGCTTTAAAATGCCCTACTCGATACTCACCTATACATCAACTTGTGTTTTTACTGCCGTAGGTTCTTGCTGTGAAGAAAATAGATTCATCGGCTCTTCCCAGTGAAATGTCTGATGAGTTTATAGAGATAGTTTCAAATACCTCCGAGTTGCATCACACAAATGTAACGGAGCTGGTTGGCTATTGTTCAGAGCATGGACAGCACCTGCTTGTCTATGAGTTCCACAAAAATGGCTCACTTCATGACTTTCTGCATCTATCAGATGAGTACAGCAAGCCATTGATTTGGAACTCCCGTGTTAAAATTGCTCTGGGGACTGCACGTGCGTTAGAGTAAGTTGATAATTCAAGAATGGGGAATAATAACTATTATTCATCTCAATTTAGATCTTCACGGCAAAGGGAAGGATTTGCAATTAATCTCCTTTTCTTCTTCCTTCGGAACAGCTAACTCCGAGCATTGTACCCTGCAAAATTTTTTACTCTCCTCTAGTCTTATTTTGCAATTCAGGGTAATTTGGCATTTGCATCATTTACTTGAAAAAGTTTACTAATTTGTTTTAGAGTGTTCCTGTATCTTTTTCATCTTTTGCCAACTCATGTTATGGGATGGCTTTGAACGTTTTGATGTCTGGTAGTTCCATGATGAGGTTAAAAATATTGTAATACCTGATAAATAGTGATTCTGTGATTGAGAACTAATTATAAGATGCTAGTAGAGTATCTGTTGACTATTAGTGATCTCCAATTTTTTTGTTAAGATCGGATATGTAGTGTAGGGTATTCAGTTTTCTATTTTATACGCAAGGGGGTAAACGTCAAGAGGGAAGCTAGACTTTCGTACCTGCAGTGGTTATTATTTGTTGTCCAATGGTTACTTTGAATTCATGAAAGTATTTTTTTTCCCAGGTACCTTCATGAAGTTTGCTCACCGTCTGTTGTTCATAAAAATATCAAGTCTGCCAACATCTTACTTGATGCTGAGCTCAACCCTCACCTCTCGGACTCGGGTTTGGCAGCCTTTATTCCCAATGCAGATCAGGTGAATTTTGTGCGTCCATGAATTTACTGTTATTGCTTGCACTGATAATTTCCTTTGATTATAGTTATTGAGTTTCCCGCTTAACGGAATGGTGTAAGTGACTGATTAATTAGGGAAATAGGAACAAAATAACACTTCCCTGACCTACTGACATTGTTTGTGTGTACCTCAGTGCCTCACTAGTTGCTTATGTAACTACTGAAACTGTCTGCTTGTGGTATGCAGTTACTGAATCGCGATGATCTGGGGTCTGGATACAGTGCACCCGAGGTTACTATGTCTGGTCAGTACTCTCTTAAGAGTGATGTTTACAGTTTTGGAGTGGTTATGTTAGAACTTCTCACGGGACGTAAGCCATTTGATAGGTGAGGAATTATCTACGAAGCTCTGGGTATTGCATCTTTGAATGTATTCACGTATCCTGTCAATTCGCCATGATTCTAACTAGCATGTGGTTGTTTTTAACAGCACAAGGCCAAGATTAGAGCAATCTTTGGTTCGTTGGGCAACACCTCAGCTCCATGATATTGATGCTCTGTCTAAGATGGTTGACCCAGCACTTAAAGGGCTTTACCCTGTTAAATCTCTCTCTCGTTTTGCGGATGTGATCGCTCTTTGTGTCCAGGTAATATTTCGTTCAAAAAATGCAATACAACTTTTGCCCTTTTTTCTTGTTTCGTCAGGTTAAATCTTCAATGAATTGTTCATAAGCTTGGTGTTCATGCGGCAGTCAAAATTTTCATATGGAAAGAGAATGGATAAATTGCCGAATATGAACTCCTATTTAACCGTCTGGATTCTAAACCGTATGGAAAGTGAAAGAACTTGTAAAACGACTTACTGCTCTAGTACTGAACTGATCCTTTTAATGATTTCTTTGGGTGCAGCCGGAGCCTGAGTTTCGACCACCTATGTCAGAAGTGGTTCAAGCATTGGTTCGACTAGTGCAGCGAGCCAACATGAGTAAGAGAACGATAGGGACGGACCAAGATGCATCTCCACGAACCAAAAACCCTGATGATACACATGATTACATGTCTTAAATTGCTGCCCTATATAGCCTTTGCTTGACTGGTTTTGGTGATTGAGGACTTTGAGATTATAATCATGTTGAATGCTTTGTTTGATTGTAATATTATTATTACCATCTACAACCCCCTAACTTTTAGCTCCAGTTTCAAGTCAGCCCTGCGCTCTGTAATATGCTGCAATATAATATGTCCAAACAGTGGCACCCATGAATTGAAATTCTTTCACCCTTGTGTACATGTTTTTAAGTCTCTTTTTTTCTCTTTACAATAATAAGACCCATTATTCTCTCAGGTCTCAGTTTCTTACTGGATTTTTTTTTTTTTTTAAATTAAAGAGGCCCTAATATGAAAGTGGAGAAGGGTTGAAAGTGCAGGAATTCAAACTTTTGAATGTGTTGAATCTTTTAAAGGTGAATGTATGAACATGTTGGTTAAATCTTGGGTTCAAATTATATATGTTCCTTATTATTTGAATTTTCATTGATGATCTTTTATATATATATGTATATATATATATGGTCGATGTTGTTTGGTTATAAATCTTGATTACCAAAATTAAAAACCCAGCAATCTACCAATAGAT
>JBBYHK010000015.1:2532019-2557763 GCA_038382065.1 Adansonia grandidieri | reverse complement strand
TTAAGTTTGTCGTTTGGCTCAAACTTCCGAGTTGCAATAAAAAGACTTACCTTAACAGAATTTCATTCCTAAAAATAAAAAATAAAAAGGTTTGTTATATCCATTGATGACATACATACAAGTCTTTCAGGATTTTTTTTTTTAATTTTATTTTCCCTTCGTAATTGTAATTCAAAAAATAGAATTCAAAGATGCTATGCTCGTGTTCATTAATTTCCATTTTTCTAGATAAATTCTAAGAACAATAAATAAAAGAAGATGACCTAGTCTTATTAGTGATTGGCCTCCCATTACAAAAAAAAAATTCTCGTAGGAAGGTGATTCACGAAGTTAAAAAAATTATAAATATTAAAATTTAAATTAAATATATATAGGTCAGATAATTTTTTTATTGCAATAAGTTTGACTTGTAATGGGCTAGGTTTGAATATGATTTTTTTTTTTTAATTCAAATCGACTTAACTCGAATAAATAATAATTAATATTTTTATTTAGATTTAGATTTAATTATAAATATTAATATAAAAATATTTTTATTTTTAATATTATTTTGAACATTGAAATCGACTTTTAAGCAGAATCGTATCTAAGTAAAAAAATAAAAAAAAAAATAATCTGTAATTCAAACTGACCTATGAACACTTTTAATTTGAACCATAAATTAGTTAAATACTATATTTTAAAAATAATAATACGAATTAATAAAATTAAATCTTATATTTTGATAGACTTGCATTTGGAATTCATATACATGGATACGTGCACATGTATCTAAATTCACAATCAAATAGTTGGTCCATTGTAATTAATTTCATTATTTGAGTCAGTCATGGGCTGCTGCTACCATATTATGCACGTTTCACTAGAAGTTTTTTTATAATTTGGTCATATGTTTAGAATTCTCCGCGTGAACATTTAGCCGACTGTTGTGGTCATAATTTTCCAGCTTAGCTTTCCTTCCGGCCAATTTCCTAAACGAATTTGACCAATCACGGTAGCGGCCCTCTTTGCTTACCAGTCCAAGAGATATGGAGTCCTAACTTTGACTCAAGCCAGAACATAAATTCCATCAAACTCTCTTTTTTATTTCAATTGCTAACCAACCCATTGAAAACTTCGAATTTTAGGCTGTGCCGAGATAAGAGAAGCCAAGATGCTCCCAATAATCCTGGTTTTCATGGCTTTCCTCGTCGTCAGCTGCTGCCTCCTCCATGTTTATAAAATACGGTTAAGGCAATGGTTTGGGGAAATTGGAAGCAGCCGTGAAGTTGATTGCGTGGTCTGCCTTGGCAAGGTCAGCAAGGGGGAAAAGGTCCGGTCGCTGCCGATATGCCACCACAGTTTTCATGTTCACTGCATTGATAGGTGGCTCAAAGTTCGTCCCACTTGCCCTCTTTGCAGGATCAACGTAGCGCCTCACAGGAATTTCCTCTTTTCTTCCTTGCTTTCGTTGGGTAAAAGACTCGGAAAACTGATTGAAAACCCACTTTCTTTGGAGCTGGCATCGGCAGTTTGTGAGAGTTTTGGCTATATTTGATGAAGTTAGCTTAGCTTACCCTAGCCTAAACTGCAAACTATGATTCATTCTTTGATAGGTTCTTCTTCTTATATATGAGGCAATACCCTGTATATATTCATTTATTGATGCTAGACTGACATATGATTCAATTCTTTTTGTCTCGATCACATATAAAGGGAAAGAAGTTATTGAATTTGCATTTATATATATATATATATATATATAACTTTGTTTTGTTTCATTCAAGGGAATTTTTTATGCTTGGAACATGGGGCAAAGGAGGGTTTTATTTGGCAGATCCTAAACTTAGCTTGAATCTAAGCTTGTAAATAGATACAATAATAAAAAAGAAATGAAAAAAAGAGATTTTCATTCTTCAATATGATAAGTCAATATTCCACCTTGTTATTCAAAAAATAAATAGTTTATTTATGACACTTTATTATCTTAACTTAATACTTTTACTTAAGTCAAAAGATAAAAAAGAAAGTAGGTATATATAATTGCGAATTAAAGCCAAATAAGAAGATTAGTCTTTAAACTACCACTACTATTATACCAAGTTTGAAGTTGCTTTACTTGCAGCAATATTGCTTAATGTAGTTTGTTTTTATAACACGATAAATAAAGTGAAATTCAGTAAATTTTGCCCAAACTCCCAAAAGGTTAAGATGGGGGACTTAGTATAATTTTTTTTTTTTGGGGAAGGGACTCTGTCCTTGCCGTCAGGCCCTGGCCCATCAATCCAGTAGCCAACGGAATTGATGTCTCCGGAGCACGCTTATCCACTTGGTCGTAATTACAAGGCCGAAGGTTATGACTTGGCTTACGACCAATTAATAAATTAATAATATAAATATTTATATTATATTTACATATTTTAATATGGTATAATATTTTTATAATATTTTATATTTATAAAAAATTTAATAAATTAATAATTTATGTCATATAAATTTTTAATACATTTTTATATTAATTATTTTTATATTATATTTATATCATATAATTTTATAGAAAAAAAAAAAAAAGACAGCAGTGAGAAAAAGAAAAACCCAATTTTGAAATGCAGAGCATAACCAGTCCAAAGCACTCAAATCTCCAGTCCAATGGGCCACATTGTTTTTCTCTTCTCTCTCCTGTTTTATGTCTGGGATGTTGGGCGCATAGTTCAAATTTCAAACGTAAAAACACCTTAATTTTCTAACATGGGACAAATCTAAAAATTTTACCTTTTTATATTTCGACAGTAAAATATTTTAATTTTATAGGTGCTATTAAAATTTTATCATATAATTTGTTTTTTAATTAATTTTGAATGTATCTTAAAAGATGTGAATAATCTTTTTTTTTTTAATGCATCTTACGAAGTCTAAACATTTCATCAATAATTAAAGGGATATTTTTTAAAAAAAGAAATTTAAAAGACACTTTTCAATTGAGAATGCTTAATCATGTATTCATCACTCGCTCAAAACGTGAGTTCAAAATTTCAAATCCCTTTCCCATGATAGAGATAAAAGCCAGTTGTCACCCTTAACTTTGTCAGATACTTATTGAGATTCTAAATTTATTAAAATTAACTTTTATTTTAATAAAGTATTAAATTTTGTGAGTTTGAATTGTACTAATTATTTTATCTTTTTTTAATATTTTTATTCAGTTTTTGTTATCTATTGGATTGTGTATCAATTTTATAATCTTTCTTAAACTTAACACTTTTTTTAATATTTAAATTTATGTATAAATTCATTAATTATTTATTTGGTTTGTTACGTAATTAAATATATTAAAATTTAAATTAAAATATTTTCTACCAATTTAAACTTTAAAATAATTAATAACTTAGCTTTAACCATCGTTTATATTATTTACAGGAAAAAGTGTTAATATAATTAAAATTTAACTTTATATTTAAGATCTCCATCTAATCACAATCATCTTGTTTAAATTAAAATTAAATACACATATTCTTAATCAACGGATCATAACAAGACTATAGCAAGAAGTTCAAACCTATTATTTTCTTTGGTAACAATCTTGTTTTATATATTAAAAAAAATTAGGAGAATTGAGGGATTAAGCTCCTCACTATTTCGTCTTTTTTTTTTTTTCAATATTTTTAAATATATTTTAATTACTGTTCACATGTATAAAATTCACCAATACATTATAAAAATCATTTTTATAAATATCAATTAAAAGTGTATTATAAAATAATGAATAAAAAAAATAAAAAAAAGTTAGTTCCGAAAGACTTTTGAATTTGTCTTTTGTGCCGCTTTGGTATTGAACTTCAGTAATTTCCTTTTTCTTTTTCTTTTGCTCTCTCTTTTCCATATTACCTCCTTAATTGAACGAAGCTAGTAACCTAAAGATTACACATACAAAATAGGATTTCTTTTTCATGATGTAAAATGGTCGGTTTGAGACCTTAAAAACATGGAAGCTAAATAGGCAAAGTAAAGCAAAGCGGCTTACTTTTCTTTCTCAAAGGAGTACGATACATTATAATAGGATTTTTTTCTAAAAAATTAATAAATAATATTAAATTATTATATATTTTATTTTAAAAAATATTTTTTAAGATATAAATATCATTTCATTAATTTTATTTATAAAATTTAAAATTTTTTGTTAATAATAAATGAGATAATTTATTTTTAAATCCCTAAAAGGTAACCCATGCTCACAATCCATCCACGTCTAAGTTCGTGCTTCTTTTTTAGTTTTATTCATGTCATCGATTGGCGATTATGAGGACGATAAAAATCATTCCCTGTTCATCATTTTGTCTAACCTTAATTCCTTTTTTTTTTTTGTGGGTATTCTAAAATGTGTAACCTAAAAGCCCAAAATTGTGGCAAAATCATGCCAATTACTAGATTGTTTCAATGTGGCAACAGTGATTAACTGCATGCAAAAGCTTATATGTATAACATTAAAGTTTGGTCATGTAATAAAAAAAATTAATTAATGAATTTTCAAAAGCTGGAATGATTTTGAAACTTGATTGTTTTCTGGCCCCATTTGTGAAAAAATGTTTTATTTCATTTGCATTTAATCAAACCCCAAGACAACAACATCATTGCCTTAGCTATTATTACACGATTTCGGTGATGGGTTAATTTTTTTAATCATTTTAGATTTATATATATAAAAGACGGTAAGATTAAATAGAATAATTTTGAATTTAAATTATTTAAATTTAAGTTAATTTATATTTGGATTGCTTCGAATTTGAATTGGATTTGAGTTTTAGTCTGATAGATTAGATGAACTTTCTTTACATATTTGCACTTAAAAATATTTGTAAGTCGAATTAAGTTACGGTTTAATTTTATTCAAATCCTTTTCCTAAGTTTGATTTTGGGCAGGTTTGTAAACTCATTTTACTATTTAAAAAAATTAAAATATTTTTATAATTATATTTAAATAAAAAAATTTTACTAAGTAAAAGATTCGATTCAAGTTAAAGTGAATTGAAAAAATTCATACCTATCTCCAGACAAATTTGAAGTAGACGGATTTCTCGTTTCCAGAGATTTACTTGCAGCCATTATAATGTAAGATTTAACAAATGGGAAGTTTATTAGCCTTTAAACTTAAAAGTATTTGAGTTATTTAACATGTAAACAAGTTTATATAGTAAATTCCTGAAGCATATATGCATACCGGCTAGAACTTTAAACTGTTTCAACTACTTTCATGATATTTACTCTCTTAATGGCCAAAATAAATTGTGCTTCTAAGGTATATTATATCCACTCGGTCTATTTCAGTTCCACATTCTTCAATTAGAAAAGTCTAATTGAAACCAAATATTCTGTGGCAAAGTTGAAGTTCAAATATGCCAAATTAGGTTGGCTAAACATCTTTGATTTTTATTTTCAGTTCTGGTTTGAAAACGCCCCACCATTTACATCCTTTTGTGTGGGAGAAAATGAATTCAAATTCTTTTATACATATATACAGATAATAGTTGCTTAATTTTCATAACCCATGTGAAAAACATTGCCTACGAGCCATGCTTATACATGATATTACAAGTTTCAATCTGATTATTCTTTAGGATATGTTTGACAACGCAATTAAAATTTTCAATGATTTATTTTTTATGTTTGATAAATCATATTAAATGATATTTAATTGATAATTTTCAATAAAAATATATTAAATGTAATAAGTACATAGAAAGCTACTTTATCACTACTTCAATAAAAATGTGGAAATTATTGTTATATTTTTATTTTATTAATTTTTTAACATAAAGTAACAAAATTGAAGAAAATTTGAAATTCACATTACGTGACGTCACTACTTACTCTTTGTCTGTGCCCCATGCATATATTCACTGGAGTTGAATTCTGTTAATTTGGAGCTAAATTTTTGGGGTTTGCAATCTTTTATGTAAATATATGCCTTTTGATCTTATGTTATCACCCTAATTGATCCAAAAATTATTCTGTTAATTTGGAGCTAAATTTTGGGGTTTGCAATCTTTTATGTAAATATATGCCTTTTGATCTTATGTTATCACCCTAATTGATCCAAAAATTAAGGTTCAAAATGCAATAAATTTGGAGTTAATATTAGCTTTGACAGCTGACCAAAACCAAGCTACTATTGCCCCCTATTTTGACTGATTCAAATGCTGAAGCTACACGACGAGTTGAGCATCTGTGAGGCCCGCGGGGGTGTCGTCCTAGTCATCGTCATGAGTCAAGACTTGAACTTCAAGTTGGGGTTTAAGGTTTTTAGTTATGGGCACCAAACCAATGTTCCATTATCCTTTTGCAAGAAAAAATAAAAATAAAAGTAGCAATGTCACCCCTTTCTTTGTATTTCCTCGAGGTAAAAAAGGGTTTTGTTTATTAAAAAAAATCATAATCTAACGATAAAAAAAATTAAAAATTAAAAATTTATTAAATATTATTTTTAAAAAAATAATTATATAAATAATTGAATTCAATTTTAACTTTTAAAGAGAGTTTATTTGAATAGTCATTTGCTTGCCACAATCAAAGTCAAAATTTCTTTGTTCGTAGACAAAAATGCTTGCCGCTTTACCTATAAAATTTGTGGACCTTCTTTAAAATCACTAAAGCAAATTCCCTCTGGTTTTTGGCCCCCCCATTGTGAAATTAAACGTTTGGTGCACATAAAACTGGGTTTGGGTCTTCCCCACTTTTTTATGTCCTCCATTTGCCTCATAAAATGGAATTTGATTCTATATACTTCCTACATTTTAATCATTAAAAGAAAATTTTGTTAATCAATTGGCATTTTACAATCAATTTTTCATATCGAATGAATAATTTTTAGACATATATATATATATATATAGGAAAATATGATGAGATCATGGTTTAATTTTTGTGAGAAGTTAAAAAATAATAATTTATACTCTTTTAAGTAAGCATTAATTAGATTTGAGTAAAAAAAAAATGAGAAACGTGAGGTAAGATGGTGAAGAAATGATGAAAGCTAAGGTAGTTATTTCGTTACCTAAAAAAGAAATAAGAAAAGAGAGAGAGAGAGAGAGAGAGAGAGAGAGAGAGAGAACATGTCATGATGTAGAGGTGGTTTCCCAGAAACTGGCTTGGGGTTGGGGAGGGGACTTTATTCTACATGTTGAATTGACATGTCTATACCAAAGTTGAAAGGTATGACAGTAAGTTGATCAAGTAACTTGAGAGTGGAAATTTTATAGGTGGGAAGGGTCCATTGTAAAAAGAAAAAGAAAAACCAGTAATTGTGGTGAAATTTCATCCTGTCTTGGATTATTCCATGTATCTGAGTAATTAATCACCTTCTAAATAGTAAAAACTAGAAAATAAGTTAAGATTTTGCAAAAATAATACCTAAAAACATTATTTAATATTAAATAATATATTGTTTATAATAATAATATATTAAATGCTATAGCAAACAAATTTATTCATCGTACAATATAGACTGCTGTTGGGCAGTTGTTAATAAAATCTGATAAATAATGTTTTAGTTTAGCAGTGCCACAACAGGAACAAGGATTCGGAAACTTTGAAACTTCGGTTGTCATGTAATGGCGAGAAATTTCTTTACAATGGGATCAGAGTTTTCATATACAGAGGGTTAAACTAATTTAAGGAATACTTTATTATTGTACAAAGAAAAGAAAAGAAATGGTCGAATGCAAGTGTCGCATACGCAACCAATCAAGTTTAAAGGCCATAACAAGAGTCATAAAGTTAGACCCAAGAATCGTCATCATCTTCTTCACTTATTGTAGCTCAACCCCCCTATCACTCTCTGCCGAACCTCTTTGAAAGTCCAAAACAAAATTCTCTTTTTCTTTGATTCTTTCAGCCTCGAAAAAAAGTCCTCAAAGTGAACATTTTCTTTCGGGGATCCTTTCTTTGAATTCTCTTCCAACTTGTATCTACATTTTCCTTCAACCCCCTTTAAAACCCACTTGTCCAAATTTCTCCCCATTGCCTCTTTTTTGGTTTTTTTTTTCCCCTCTTTTTCAAGATTTTGGTTTCAGAATTTAAGCCCGTTTCTGATGCGGGGTTTTCCTTATTTCCTTCCATTTCTCTCTGTTTATTTGTTACTTTCTTTTCATGTTAAATCCCAGTTGGATTAAGAAACTTTAAACCCTTTTCTATCTGGGTTTCCCTCATTTTCTCAGGAAACAAAATTCCAGTTGAGTTCTGCAACTTGGACTCTTATCGTTGAGTTAGCTCTTTGAACATAAAATATTGAGATCTAGTCTTCCTTTTTGCGAAATTTTACTTCACAATTCTCGTCTGGGTATCTCTCATTTCCCCTGGAGACAATCTCGCTTTGATTCTGCATTTCTTTACTGTTTCTTATATAGTTGTCTCTTGTTGTTTGCTCATTTATACGTGTAAAAAATCAAATCTTTTTGCTGAATTTCACTCAAATTCTCATCAAGCTACTCTCATTTCCTGGAAAGTTAAAAAAGCTTTGTCCTTTTTCTCAAGTCATGGATAAACCCGGGTTTGATGAATCAACAGCAGTGGCAATAACAGGGAAGATCATGGTCATAGCCATAATAATTCTCTTCTTAGTGGTGGTTTTTGTGCTTTTTCTTCATCTTTATGCTAAATGGTTTTGGTGGCGCATTGAAGAACCAACTCCCCCTTCTACTTCACGCCGCAACCGACGTCGTTTTGTGTTTGCTCCAGGACAAGATACTGCTCATCCTCTTCGTGCAACTAAAGGTCTTGATCCCGCAATTCTTGCTTCCCTTCCTGTTTTAATGTTTCGACAAGAAGAGTTCAAAGAAGGACTTGAATGTGCTGTTTGCTTGTGCGAGGTTGTAGAAGGAGAGAAAGCCAGGTTGCTTCCTAAATGCAACCATGGTTTCCATGTTGAGTGTATTGATATGTGGTTCAAATCGCACTCTACTTGCCCTCTTTGTAGAAACTCTGTTGTTGCTGTCGAGGTTGAGAATTCAAGCTCTGTCATGTCGGGAGATGAAGTTAATAGCAATCTTCAGTCTCCAAATGATGGTTTGGCTTCTGGGTATTCGACAGATTCTCCTAGTTTTCCTACAAATGTGTTGTTTTGGGGCAATCAAGTTCAGGTTAGTAGCGGTGGTGCTGCCGGCTTAGAAGAAGGTGCATCCGCTTCTGCTTCAGCGTCTGCCGCTTCTTTTGCTTCGTCTTCCGTGGCGGCATCTGGCAGTGGTAGGCAAGAAGGCATGTTGGTGATTGATGTTCCCACGAATGTCAATGAGAATTTCCCGGAGGAGGAATCAAAGTCACCGATGCCTACAAGATTGAGGTCTTTGAAAAGACTTTTAAGCAGGGAAAAAAGGATGGTTCCTAGTAGTTCAGGAAGCAGTTCCACTGATGTTTAAAAAGTTACAAAGTATAGATAGTTGAATATCAGAAGCCGAACAGAAATGGCTGGAGATGATTGAATTAGAACCTTACCACCTTTGAGAATTGTGGGCATTTTGAAGCATTTGAATCTATTGTACAAGATGTTGATAATTTCGTTTACTAAATTATGTTTTTTTCGCGAATGCTTGAAATAGGTGATGTTTCTGAAGAGGGTGGGCTTCCCCTGCATATAAAAGTGAAAGAATTTTTCTTCCCCCATAAATTATGGATCAAAAAACAATTTCTTCTTTTGGATGAAGATTTTGTTGTAGTTTGGATTCTTCGACTGCAAAGCTATTAATCCAATTCCTCAACATTTTTGTTGCTTCTTGTTTATTTATTGAATTTTGTAAGATTTTCCAAATGTGCATAGAATTGGATCACAGCCAATGAATAATAAAAGATAAGATCTTAAAATCGGAGAGCCGGCTCTAACCCTGTTCAACCAAGTGTTTGACCGGTTTGTTATTTTCTCGATTTTATGTTATCAGATGGAACATGCTGCTAGGTCTCTAGAATTCAATTCAATCGATCCTATCAACCAAGCATGTTCGGTTTTTTATTTAATGATTGCAACAATTTAAAAAAAAAAATGCTTTAAATATATCATTCAAGAAGTTTTGTTTAAAGGCTTCATTTGAGTTGATTCATTCATTTTATTTTGAGATCTTCAAAACGTAGCTTACAACCCAATTTATATAATGCTTTTGGTCATCCCACGTTTGAGCTAATAAAACCAAAGATTTCAGGCCTATAAAAAACATTGACAATTCTTTAGGCACTGATAGATTTAAGCTAATGACCTTCCTTATGGAAGAATCTCTCTTATATTAAATTGACCAAAATCCCTTTGCCAAAATGCTTTGCAAATCAAGTTGTTGCATGCAGTTGTGGTATATTAGGATTGGCTATGTACTGCAATTGGCTTAGGTCATTTGACAATGTCTTTTAACTAATGCCTGGTTTCATGGGATAAGGTTCCAAAACCAGACTAAGCTACTCATGAAGTTAAGGGTTTAATGTCGGACTGTGGTAGACATGTTGCAAACGTCTCTTAAAGGTTGTTTTTAAGTTACTGCAACACAAAGTTTTCCCTTTTTTAATTTGTGCAACAAATCATATGCATATTGACTCAATGGAGTTGAAACAATGTAAATTAGAGTGGGTTAGCCTAACAACTAACTGCTCCTTGTGCAAACCAAAGCTAATGGGACCCTTTGACCTGACTTTGTAGATACAGTCTGGATTTCAGAAAATAAAATTGGTTCGAGAGATGGGTTCCCAATTATGCTCTTTCGAAGCAGCTGAAACAGGTGAAGAGCTTCCGTTGAAAAACCGAGCCCAGTTTCCTACTAAAAATTGCTTTAAGAAATCATGCTACAAGGCAAAACCGGAGTTTAGCTCGGTTCATGTAGCAACTCACTCGGAAATCCTTAAACAGAGGCTTATTTTTTTAACCACTTCTCTCTTTTCGTGAATAGTGGCATGTGGTGGCAGAATCAGGATTTGGCCTCTGGGTTAAGAACCCCTTTCGGAGAACTGTTTTTTGAGTATTGCCTTCCTTGGTTTTTGATGAACAGATAGATTCAAGGCTTAGTAAAATTAAATTTCAGGCAGACATCAGAACTCTAGCATAGACTTGAGAAATCATTTCAATCCCTTGCTCGTGCCGTGCATTTACCTTCCAGGATGTTGTAAGTTTTCTGCAAGTTCTTTAATTATCAAACACAGAAACGTACGTATATAAACATCATTCAGTCTTTAGAAAAACCTAGGGAAGCCATTAATGAAACATTGAAGTTCAATGACTACATTGATCACTTTTACAATTTGGATCCCCTGTCACTCAAATTAACTATTAAAGCTGCTTCAAGTACAAAACCCCTATGTCAAATGTCCCACCATGTATCCATCAGAACTAAGAATCAGATTGCCAATATCTAGGATAAGAGAAGGGATTACAGGTTTTGGGATTTGGATCTCAGACCCTTTGAATGCAACCGCTCAAAATGGACTGTATAAACCACCTGAAGTAAAACTCGGGTTGAGAGTCAAATTATTGACACACTACCTAGTTACTAATTACTCAACTCACTAAATATAAATAATTTATAGTTTATGTAACAAAGTTCCCCAGTTTTGCCAGGTGGGGCAACATTTTGATGGCTAAACTAATGCAGAAGCCCCATGTCGAATCTTCTGTCATTGATACACTACGTCACCAAATAGACAGGTCCATAGGTGTTGATTTGTTAAGGATCGTTAGGTTGTTCAAGGCACATGTAAGGTACCTCCCTTTCCTTGTGGGGTTGAAAAAGGATGGAGACTGGCCCTGATGATGGACGCCGGGTTGTTGTGTCGATTCTCCTGGCAGTTCTGCGCAATGGACCAGAACCATAACCTCTGGTTGGCTTGGAAATATTAGGACCATTGACTGGTTTCGATCTAGTTTTGCTTGTTCAGTTAATTTTCCAACATGACAACAGAGAATTTTTCCATGACTGCAGATTTATTGTTCTTTTTCGCTCCTCCTAATCTTTTCTTTCCAAAATCATCTGAACATTAAGATGACCGCTGGAAGTTTATGTCTCTTGCACGTTGTCTTGCCTCTTCTAGAAACTGATCAAAGGGGTCAAACTTTAAAGCTAAAACCAGATCTATTAACATATCCGACAACACATATGCAAACTTCTATAGGAATTCTGATTGTGAAGCATCAAAATCAGAACAAATTTATTTATGTTCTTTAGCAAGAATTGATTTCCATCAAAATCAGAGTAGTTGGCAAAAGAATGAAAACATCAAATACATTGCATTATTTTAGGTCCTTGAAAGATAAAGTCACAAAGTGAAAATGCAAGAGAACCAAAAAGAATTAAGGTTTTGTGTTTATTTTTACATGTGAAAAGTTCAGCTGAGGATTGAATTCATAGCAACCAGAATCACTTGTCTCATGTTTCGGATTTATCGGAGATTTGCTCATGGTTTCCTAGAAGTTACAAAATCTAGTTAAGTATAAGCCAAGATCCAATTACCAGAAATAATAAAGAGAAGAAAAAAAGAACACCTTAGAAGATAAGGGCATTGATTCATTTAGATCATTCTCAAACCTGCTATTTAGTTTAATACTATAAAGCACAAATGAATGTTCCACAATGTAAGAAGTAGTAGCTGGTTTAGAAAACAAGGCAACTAAAACACTAAATACAATTTGGTAATATGAAGAGTCAGAAGGTGAAATGAAATTTATTGTGAACCCTCTCAGATGTTTTAAATTCCATCATCTCGAATGATTTCATCTTTGTCAAGCATCTGAATACAAAATTAAAGGAAACCCAAAACTTGTACCCATGGAATAATATGACTTTAATAGCTACCACTAAATGTAAGCGAAGATAAAAAAAATTTATCATACGTGACAAATTCGAACAGGTTTCAGTAACATGTAAAAATAATGTAACAGAATCTAAGCTCGGAGTAATAACAGATAAGGGGAACACCCCACAAAGTGAAAACTGCCCAACGAACCTCTAAATTGGAGATTCATGGAAATTGAAAAATCATTTTATGGTAGTTGAGATGGGAAGAAGCTTTTACATACGTTTGGCATGTTAAGTACAGTAAGTGGGGTAGATAAACATGGTGGATTCAATTCACCCCCCTATTAAATTTTGTAATCCGTTAAGGAATACCCAAAATCCAAAAGTGATGCTGCAAAATCAGCAGATATATCTAAATCTAGGTAGGCCACCTAACCCCAACTTCCTTAACCGAAGAAGTAAAAGATACAATTGAAAGGAATAAAATCATAGCGTTTTTGCTTCAAATTAAACGTAGTCATCAAGGCTGAGGTAAAAAGCGTTTTTATGGTAAATTTGAACGCAGATATTAACCTCTTTTCTGTAAACTCAGGAGGAAATTTCTGATGCCTTTGATTTTCTACGGAAAGTAATAAGTGTAGCTTAGTTGTAGCCAATTGTGGTAAAAAGAAGACAGTATAATGATAATATGAAAACAAAGAATTACTGCAATTATTATAATGGGAAGATTAACAGGAGCAAAAAAAGATACTTTTTTTTGTGACGTGGATTTTTGCAAGAATTTCGGAGAATTTTTGGTGGAAACTCCAAAGGTTATTTTATTTACAATGTTTTGGGAGGGAATGGGAAATGCCCCAACCAAAAAAAATTATATAATGAGTTTTTTTCATCACGTTATTTATGATTTTATCTAATTAAATTTATTTATGTCAGTTATTTTTTTATATTAGTATTTTTTAAGTATTTTTCACTACGTCATCTATGATCTCATCCAATTAAATTTATCTATTTCAGTTTTTTTTTCACATCAGCTATTTATTAAATAATTTTGAATACTTTTATATGATATTAAAAAATACTGATATAAAAAAGATAACTGATATAGATAAATTTAATTGGACAGAACTATGAATGACTTGATAAGAAAAGCTCATGATATAATTTTTTTTCAACCAGACAAGTGAACATACAGACATGAAATTTATCAAAATTAAAATTTAATTTATATATTTTTATTATATTTATATATTTTATTATGTTATTGTAATAAAAAAATAAATAAAGATTGCGATTAGAGACAGCATAATTATTATCGAGACTACGGATTAATTTGGTAAAATATTGTGTGCTGCTGGCTTCAGAAAATGAAAGAGGATAAAAGCCAAAGTTCATTAGTATTACTGCAGCAGTTAGAACTTCAGAGAAGAAAAAGACAAAAAAAAGTAGGGACTGACCCTACCATTATATAATGCAAGCTCAAAATCTCAAATAAGCGTTCAGAAAAGCTTACGGTTCTTTGGCTCATCGTCTGGGGCCGCGAAAAAAAATCAAGGGAATTGAATACAAATTGTAATGTTCGATTAAATTTAAGTTTGATTTTTATCGAATTTATTTGATTTTAGTTTAAGTTATAATTAAATATATTTGATTTAATTTATTTTTAATTTAGATATTAAAAAATCACGAGCACTTAAATTGAATCGAATTTTATTTTTTATAATAAAAATAATAAATATTTCATTTGTAAACCTAAAAAAAAATTAAAAATATTATTAAAAAGATTTTTTAAATTAAAAAAATTGATAAAAACAAATCAATATAAAACCAATGAAATTTAATTAAAATTGATTTGGTTATAAATACTATTTAATTTAATTTTTTTAAAAATCAAAATATTATTATATTAATTATAATTTTTTTAAAACCGGTTCGTTATTAGTCCTAATATCCTATCTCGCAAAGTTGGTTTATTGGTTGGTCTGCTGCTGGACAAATTACACAAATTTCACAGCACAGGTAAGCCAAAATCTTTTTCTGTCGTTTTCAGTGCATGAATTGAAATTTTATGCAGTACGCAAACAAGTGTAAAACCCAAGCGACCGACAGACCCCTTTCTAAGGTACGATCAGCATGACTAGCAAGTAATGTTTCAACGTCAATCGGCGAATTACCAAACATGAAACACAATTAAGATAGGAGAAATACCAGTCAAGATCCCAACTGACCTCACGTTACCCTCCTTGGAATCTAACCTCCGTCACATTCGTTCTAGTACAAGACAAACCTAAGGAGCAATGAAATGGATTCCCTCAATTAAAGACCGTAAAATCACTTCCTCCGGCTTTTCATTTTATTTTAAAAATATTATATTCAATATCTGTATTTGATACATATTTAAATAAAAAATTTAAAAATATAATAATTTTAAAAATACTCCAAATACATGAAAAATTTCTAAATTAAATATCAAGATCTCTAAATCATTTAAAAAAAATTTATTTAAAAAAATTCTTGTTACATTGTCTGGTGATGCAGGGCAATAGCTTACGAGAACATGTATTGATCACAAAATGCAATCTAACAGTTTTGCTACCATAATCTGTCAATTTCTATTGCCAAACTGCAATATGTTGGTATAATATATTTGGATACAAAGAGAAGTTCCTAATTTTCCAGGAAAGTTTATGTTTTTCTAGCCTAACCAAAAATGCTTGGCACACCCAAAATTATCTCAACTTGGAGAATCAAATGGTGCAAACACAAGCTAAACAAGTTTCTCCTGTTGTAGGCTGTAAAATGATGCAGCTCAAGTCGGGTATCAGAAACTGTCAGCAAAAATGCAGTGCCGCCTGAAGTTCAAATTTTCAGTCTATGTTTTGAAGCTCCATGTCGTTTCTTATCTGGTTTACCGGAAGAGAGAAAATTTTTTACAGCCTTTTCCATCACCTTGTTAGAACCAACTGCATCTTCAGAGGCCGCATCTCTTTTTCTCTTATTCCTTTTCTTTTTCTTCTCTGCCAAGGCATCATCAAGCTTGGAAATGGAAGTGAGAGTACCGTCTATCTCTTTCCTTGCATTCGATTCTTCGAGCTCTGATGTATCCATAGAAGCATCAGAAAGGAATTTATTATTCTTCGTTGATTTGGATTCACCGGAGCCAAACGCAACAAAGAATTCATTGTAAGCTGATTGTTTTGATGCCTGTTTTGACCTCCACTGATCAGGTTTGGTAGCATATCTGTCATGATGAAGGAAAGTTGCAGAAATATATGATAAAAAAAAAAACACAAACTGCAACATTTTACTATGTAAGCAACTAATTGGTGACACAGATGAATCAAACCTCTAATCCAATAATTGTTAAATAAATAAATCAAAACATGAAACAAGCAATTGAATTTGAGTTTGTTTTTCTATCAAACTTGAGTCCAAACTCGACTGAAGTTTGACATGCGTTGCATTTAGCCTGTGACCTAACACAAGAATTCATCTCAGCTTGCCAAAACAGCACACCGCAATTTACTTACCTATCAATATCAAATTTCCTAAGGAGATGCGGGCCTTGTTTTGTCTTGGAGAGTTCAGTTCGTACGGCTAACAGTTCAGATGCTATGGCTTCCCTTAGTGACAGGCTACCAGCATTGAAGCACCTTTCAACAGTAAATGAACCAGATGGGTGCATCACAAGCTCCCCAAAATGTCCGCGTAACCTTTGTAGTTAACAGTACACAAACGATATAGAGTAAATATAGCAGCAATGGAATCGATAAATATTTAACCATGCAACAAAATAACAGGTTGATATGGAATTTTAGGAAAGCAGAGTAGAATATATTATTCGATATAGAAAAAAAGGCCATTTCTTTTGTGCAGACAAGTTATATTGGTATCACATTTTACCAGTGGTCAAAATGAAACAAGCACAGATAAGAAATTCCTGAGAAAAAATAAAACTGCCAAAGCAGCAGCTGGACATACTTCACAACTAATCTGCGCTTCTGTTTTGTTGAAGCATGTGAAGCAAGAAATGCTTCAATGACACGCGCTCCTCGAGCATCTTTAGCTGCCTCAAGGACATGCTCAGCTTCCATGGATGTAATACTCAAAATATAAGGCTGTATCCATTCCTGTAACCAAGGAGCAAAAGATTGAATGTAATATTCAAAATATACGGCTGTATCCATTCACTCTTTTGTTTGAAGTAGTCAAGCAACCATCATGGAGAGTTGTCGAGTTCCAAAACAATCAAGATGCAGATGAACTGAACATCAATAAGCATCATATCTCTGGTCTGTAATGCCAGATCATATTTCTCAGTAGGCTATCCATTTCTCGTTAATGATCAAACTGAAAACACTAGCATATGGGACATAGGTTTAAACATTCAGAGTTTCAGTGAGTAATATCCATTAAATTCAAGAATTCAAACTAAAATCTCTAATAGTTAAACACCTGCTATTTCACCTTTCGAGAGACTTCCTTTAAATATGATCAAATCTGCTTGAGTATCAGGTTATCAGCTATAAAATAATTTTTTGCACTTATAATCAGGGATTTCAACCTCAACCACAACCGCAATAAACGTGAAGTGACTGAAAACACTCCGCAACGGCAATTTTAAATCCCAGCTTATAATAGCGCCGCTGCTTAAATACTTGCTGCACTAACTAAAAACTTGAAGCTTACATATTTGCTACACTAACCAGAAACTTGAAGCTTAAATATTGTACTGCTATTACTATATACAAATCTTAATCCGAAGCTTGAAGCTCACAACTTTTCTGATGATGAGAAGCTTTCGAGTGCACATGCACGCGGAGACGTTCACTTTAGTTAATGCAAGCAAAGTGGCTGAAAACTTACTGATAATGCATTATATATCTGAGGCCAATAATCTAATTGGATAGAATCAGAATGATATAAGATATTCAAGAAAAGGAACATACACTTTGGAATTTAAAAATAGCCTGCAGAATCAAAGAACCTATGACATGCATCTTAACTCCAACTGGCCAGTTCCAACCAGACTTGTCTTCATAGCTAAAGTAACTGTCAAGAAACAATATTCGAGGAACAATAAACTTGGAAGTCTCATTTTTTGAACTAACTGCGGTAGCAAGAGCCTCGCAACACTGAAAGAAAAAAAAAAAATGAAAATTCACAGATGGTTAGGACAAGATATCTACATCAGAGCGAAGTTTCAGTATGCTGTAATTTCCATTTAATGTTATTACCATGCTTTTGCAGACTCACATGTACGGACTAACTAAATGACAAGCATTAAAGTAATGACATCTAACTACCAAACCTTATATTCATGAGTTTGAAGTCTTTGACATGCAGCAATAAGGGAAGCAATAACTCCTGATCTCCCCATTACGAGAAGATCCTCAAATTTCGACCCAAGCTCTTCCCAGATCAACTCCATCTAATAGACAAAATGAAGGTGGTTTTTTCACATCTCAGAACAGTAGAACTTAGCAGGACATCCAGCACGAGAAATAGTTTTCATAAACTGAAGATTTTAACAGCAGCCAAAGAGTAAAACAATAAGGAGTAAATAAATTTCAATAACAAAATTTCACAGATGGAACACTAGTATCCATTGCAGCACATCAAATCATTCAAGAGATAAGCATAAACTTAGAATCTTGTAAAGCATATAAAGTCTCTGGAATATCAAAATTGTTACATGCTTCTATCCATAGTAGAATGTTAGAATACATACTTGATCTTTTGTTCTTGCATGAGAAATTAAAGCTTGAACAACAAAGTTTCCACAATGGTCGGATGCAAGCTCAAACAATGAATTTTTCAAAAGCTTTGTGAACATATCATTATACAGGCTTTCAGGTGCAATCTCCAGAATTACCTGCATTTTGCAGAAAATGTAGCTAAACTTTAGAATACACAAAAGAGAAAGCTGAAAATGGATGATTTCACTGCAGGATATAAAGGAAACGATGAGGTGGACAAATCAACCACTCTTTCATTGCATTTTTTTATCCAGTTGTGCTTCCAAAAGTAGAATAATGTTTAGAGAAAAGCAATCACATTGGCAGCAGCTTTTGGAACTTATGATGAAATTATTATAGCGGGAATGAGTAAAGATTTCATTTCACTGCCAACCCACTCTTATCCCTTACTAAGGAAATTCAACTAGAGGAAAAGGAAGAGCTCACTCTTCCAGAACAGTGTCCAGATGGTAGTAACTAGTAGAGATGACCCTGTAGTCTGTCAATTATCAATAGAAGACATCTTTTGGGGAGTAATTGATGACAAGAAAGAGAACAAGAACTATGTTGCTCCGACTCTTCATTTTTCTTGAAGTACCTGTGTCTGACAACCATGTCCAACACTTATCAAGACACGGGTATGGAGATATGATCCTTCAAGGACCCTCCAAATGCATTGAAATCCTAGAAAAAATTGACCATACCCGTGTTGGACACATACTTGTGTCTAACACTCACACCCAAGTCCGAGTAACATAGGACAAGAATGACATTCAAAGATTCATGAAAAATATAACTACAAGGCTATGAAGGAAATTAGGTGCAAAATTTTAAGTTCATTTCTTAAAGGCAAAGTAAGCAATATAATTAAGATAGCATTGTTATTTGGGTTCATATCCACGAGAAGCTAATCAAATGGCCCTTTTTCAAATTAAATTTTACGACATTGGTTCAATTCCAAATGACACCTCAAGCATACAGAGAAATGAACAAGACATATGATATAGAAAAAGAATAACATATTATAATGCAAAAAATATAAATTACATAAATGAACTATAATCCTATTATAAGTTGCTTACTTCCATTAAATGGCTAAATGCAGTTTCTTTCATTGATTCTAGAGTTTCACCAGCAATGCTTATGTCAACGAACTGTCCTTCCACTATATCTTGCTTGTTGCAGCCAAGAAGAACTGGAATTATTTGCAGTAATTCTTGATCATCCCCAGCCAATAACTTCAAAGCTGTCTGCCAAGTGAGAAGTGCTAAATTTCAGTGATGCATTAATTCATTACATTAACACCTAATTTCAAAGCCGCGAGGACAAGGATAAACCTCATGAAAAGCCTATAAATACCCATCAATGCATCCCCTGAATTACCACACTCCAATTCCCATAAAAAAAAATAAAAAACATAAATTGAAGTCATATGCGATAAGAGTGATTGTTAGAGTTTACAAGTACAATAATAAGAAGCTGATATGTTAAGATAGAAACTACTTCAAAAAAGAGAAATGTGTATGATGTAGGGTACAAATAATTAAGTTTCAGTAAACTGACTAATCTGGGATTAGTATCATCTTTGACAGCTCAACACACTGTTGTATGGTCCTATGATGGATGGAATATCTAAATACTTATCTGACTATGCTAGTCAAGAATGTCGAAAGCCCTAAAGCAACAGAACCCACAGATACAGATTGCTTTTACTTACCTGAGTAACCTGACACTAAATAATGTTGACAAAATGAGAATAAGATAAAATAACAGTGCAAACGAAGACATGCCTGCAGAACCAAGCTGCTATACTGATCAACTTGTAGGGCCTTAATGTCTTCTGTTGTACAGTTTACCATCCCTGACACAAGGAATTTCAATAAATTTGGAAATCCTTGCTGAAGGTGCTTGGAATGATTCCCATCCGATGGAGATACTTTGAAATTTAACCGCTCTGCTAGAACTTTTGATCCCTTTGCTCCATGAAACTCTGAGGAGTCCAGTGGTACTCCTTTACAAAGACAAAGAAGGCTTCGAAGAACATGAGATCCGTAGCAATTACACATTAAATCAACTGGACTGGCTACAATCACCTGAAAAGGATCAAGGAAAGATTCAGGGGAAAATAGCAAAACTTAGCAAATGATCTTAGTTTGCCTCAAAATATTTAGATGTATCTGCTAATACACTAAATACTTGATACCTTGCATATCATTTTCAGAGTCTCTTCAATTATGTTGTAGGCCTCTGTGTCCTGAACATGCCTGGCTAATGACTTAAGAGCTGTCTCAGCTACATGAGAACCAGATCTGTCCATTGCAATTGCAGGAAAGGCATCTGCACAGCCTCGAAGGAAACTGCAAAGATTGTCCACATTGCAGCCCTCAAGCAGAGTCTGAAGAGTATGGCTTATGATATAATCTGTTGCTAGTTCTAATTCCTTCCCCCTAGCCTCTTCAAGGGCATTACCACATATAACCGATCGTTCCTCCACATCCACTCCTTGGCTTTCAAAAAGGTTTGCAATCTCCGAAAAGTATTTTGCTGTTTCAGGCTCAACCTGTTTCCTGAAAGGATTATCAAATCTGTTAACACATTCATAACATAAACTTTAAAAATTTTCCAACTTAGATCAACAAAATAATGATACCTGATAACCGATGCTTGTGAATCCGAATTCTTGGGATGCTTGAAAGATTTCTTAAATTTCCCAGTCCCATCAGTAACTTGCCTCGACTCATTCTTTTCATAACCATCCCTATGAAAACCACCAGTCCCTTTCTTTGCTTTTTTCCCCATTTTCCTTTGCTTCAAAAACCTCTTATATAGTTGTATCCTCTTAAAAAGAAACTTCCCTTTTACGTCCTTTCGATAGTAAAGCTATTCAAAACAATAGAAACTATAACCAAAAGTTTTAACAACTAGATTCATAGTTAATTCTCTTCTCATTAAAATGAAAAAAAAAAAATTAAGAACAAAAAAGAAACAAACATTGTTCAACTCGGGTTCAAATTTTTCCACGCTACCTATGATTTTAAGTGAAATATAATAATAACGGATTATGAAAAAAAGATAATCAAAACATTGAAAACTTGAAAAAACTAAAAAGAGACAAAAGTTGCTTTGCTTACATCGACTTACAGTGAGGCGGAGGAGATATTTTCCACCAGTGCTAAGACCTAACCGCAATACAGCCGCGCTTTGCAAGAGAGATAGCCGTTCTCCAATTTGGGCTTTGTAATTTATATAGCCACCTGCAAAGGGCAACGAACCGAAAACTCTTGAATTGTGAAACAATTTTTTTTTTCCCGAGAACGGCATTAGTGATTAGTTCTTTTATATTGCCAAACAAATGGAGAGTAATTTTAGGTTATTTTATATTACATCTATAATATTAAATATGATTAAATAAATATAATATAAATAAATATTTAAAATATTATGTAATATAAATATATATCTTAAAATTTATTTAATATAAATTATCAATTTATTAAAATTAATATAAATATAAAATAATTTAAATATTATTATAAATAATATAAATTAATGAATATGATATGAGTACAGTGAATAATTATTTTTTAAATTAAAGTATTTAAATGACACTTAATTTTAGTTTTTATTTTGAATTTTATGTAACGTTAGTAACTTTGTAATTAGTATAAATATAAAAATTCAACACATTTAATAAATATAAAAATAATATAATATATATAATACGATGCATTTAAATATAATTAATACGATTATCATATTTAATATGTATATTCATTTTAAAATTTTAACATATTTTATATTTTATATTATTATATTTACACGTATATTAATTAAATCAATATTATTTTATTTTTCTCAGATCTTTGGGTTTTTAAAGATATTAATTAAACCGGCAAACATATGTTAATTAAATCGACATTAAATTTTTGACGTATTTAATATTTTATATTATTTTTGAATTTTCAAGCACAAAAAGTTGGTCTGGTTTTCAATATGTTGTTAGGCCCGTCAATGACTATGGGTTAGCCTGGGCCAGAACTTTAAGCCCGTGATAGCCTTGGTGCAGCATTCTCATTTCTTCATTCATGCTAGCAATTAATTATTTAGTGACTAAATAGCTATAAGGTGACTCAGTTTAATACATTTTAGAATGAAATTTCAATTTCTTTTATTATTTTGTTCAATTACTTTTTTTTCAATTAACAAGTGCTCTCAATACAAATTTTCGATTAAGTAGTATTATTTTCACAAATAGAGATGAAATTTATAAAATTCATTAAAAATATAACTGCACATTTTTTTTATTTTAATTGATTAATTATTTTAAATTTGTTTACATGTCAAATTGATCTGGACTTGGCCCCAATCATAGAAGATTTTAGAATAGCTAAACCTACGTTAGGAAGCAATAATATCAAAAATTATTATTGAAAAAAAATATATTAAAGATTATTGGATTGTGCAAGTTTTATTTATCTAAAAATCGATCTGTTAAATTTGAAAATTTTAAATTATTATTCAAAATATATTAAAAATTTTAAAAATTTATTTTGTATTAATATAAAAATATTTTTATTTATTAAAGCATAACTCGAATTCGATTAAACTAACTCGAATTTGAAATAATGATCTCTCAAGCCAATCCGATTCGGACCATGCTACTTCTGTAACAATTCCCTAATTCACCTAAATTACACAAACGATATATTATAAATAATTTTCTATTCAAATAATAATAAATATATGAACATGTATTATCGGTTTATATATATATATATATAAATGAAACTATAGACCAACTTTCTCTATCGTTGAAAAAAAAATTAAAAAGAAAAATTGAAATTTCAAGTAATGATCAAATAGTGCAACAGCAACCCCAAGTCAAAGGGTGATTAACATATGAATCCAAATTAATAATAATTAGGCGCTAAAAGAAACTTCTAACTCAATTATCAAATGATTGTTGGATGTCAATATACAACTATACTTTATAATATCCTTTTACGTTGTAAATTACAAGTGTAACCTGTATAAAATTTCCATCATTATAAATTTTTTTATTAATTGTACGAAATAAATCAAGTGAAATTAATTTAATTAAAAATATAAAAAATTAAATAAATAATAATGTAAAACTATTTAATAAAAATACTTATATCCCTTTAACTTTTTTTGAAAAAAAAATTATCTAATTATTTTTTAAATAATTAAAAGCTTCTCATAAATAATTTATTTTATTTTAAAACATTTATTTCACCATTATTTTTATTTCACACGTAATATGAGTACATAAAATTCTAATAAATAATAATAAATTTACGAGTAGACGACAAAAAAATATTGAAATAGTTAAAAAAAAAAGATAAATTTTGGTAATGGATATATATATATATATATCTTTTTGACTAGCAAAAGCCAATAAGCAATTAGTTTTTATTATTATTATTTTCTCCTTGCATTCTCTCAATCATTGTTATTGTTTTACTATTATTAAATAATAAAGCAAAGAAAAAGGGAACATCGTAATGATGACGATTAGCCAACTCGTTTAAGGGAAAAGAAAAAAAAAAAAAAAAAGGAGATCCTTTTATTTGAAGAGAAAGAGAGAGAGAAATAGTGTTTAAATTTACCTACATAAATGCTAGTCATATTTAATTTTATTACAATAATAGTAGAATAAAGTTTAAAACCTCATGTTTCGCGTCACTTGCCGATGGACCAAGGATGACAGAGACAATGAGACACACAGACGCACCCAAAAAAAAAAAAAAAAGGCGTGATTTGCGGTGAGAGCATTAATTATATCAATTTGATTAACATTCATCTTAGAATATATGTAAAATTAATTGCTTTATTGGACGTGATAAAATAATTATTTGTTTAAAATGAAAGGAGGAGAAGCAAGCAAGCGAGTGACGCTCGGCTGTATTTAAAATATATATCTTTTAATACCAAAAAAAATTATTTATTTAAAGTCTGATTTAATTATGTTTAATAAGTTAAAAAATTTATATTATTATTTAAAAAATTTATATTAATATAATGTCAATATATAAATTTATACATTGATAATGAATATTAAAATAATATCTTATCAATAAATCAATAAAAAATTTAAAAAATTTAAAAAATAATTACAGATAATTATAAAATTTAACGAATAACATTATACAATTAACTGATTGATAATATATGAAATATAAATCTTAAGTAAAAAATATTTTTATATTAATATTGATGAAACTTTATAATTAAATTTAAATAAAATATTTTTATTATTAAATAATAATTTTAATTAAATCAATTAAAATTTAAAATAATTTATCTTACATTTGACTAAATTTAAATCAAAATTTTCTAATTAAATGAATAGCCAACCTTTTTTGTAGAGGCTTGTCTGCCAGAGTGATGAGTTTGATAAATTTCGTCGTACCAATAAATTCAAATCTTTTTTATAAACAAAATAACAAAAAATCAAATAATTTTACGTATATTAAGCCGAAGAAAATAATTTTACATATACAAGCCTATATATATGGCATGACCCCATGAGGTGGCGGAAGGCTTATTTTATATGGAACTTATGAAAATATTCCAAGTTTAGAGTTATTTAAAAATAATTAATGTTTATTCATTTTCAAAAATCCATTGAATTTTGTTTGTATTTTTTTTTTAAGTAAAACTTTCTAATTAAAACACTCTAATTATAAACTTCAAATATTAGCCTCCAAAACTGTTTTTTTTTTTTCTTTTATAAAAAAAATTGAAAATTTATTTTGTCATTGAAACAGAGCTAAATAGCTAAACATTAATTTTTTTTTTAAAAAAAACAACTTATAAATGAATGCAATGCAAATATATTTTAAGATTATTATTTATTGTACTGTTAGTGAAGTATAAAAACTTTATAAATAAAATTAGTATGATAACACATATAATACTTATTTTATTTTATTTTTTTTTTTAAATATATCTTAAAAGGTATTATCTTATATTTTAATATCATAAAATGGAAAATCCCTTCTTACCTTTTTATAATACTACAACTTATTTAATACATCGACCCAAACTTTTCAATAAAAAATTAGATAAGTTTCACTATTATGCCTTTGGTGACGACAAGCTGTGTTAAGCATAGCTTTAATAGTTCATGAAGGTGTGCAATGTTTCGTATTTTTTTATACTAATCATATAAATATAAACATAATATAAATTATTAAATATATTAAAATATTATAAATAAATATAATATATGTTATATTTATGATATTATTTTTA
>JBBYHK010000015.1:2515219-2531919 GCA_038382065.1 Adansonia grandidieri | reverse complement strand
CCAATTATAGCTCTTAATTGATCATCTCTTTTCTCTAAATAGAGAAAGGGCGTATATTAATGAAACTATGCTTACATAAAAACTGAAAAGCAAGATTCTTATGTTTTTCCCCTTTTTTTTTCTTTTTAAAAAAAGGCTTGACAAGTCTTTTTCCCAATTCTCTTTTGATTATACAAAGCAAAGAAAAAAAATTATATACATATATATATATATGTATGAATTCATTTTTTACATACTAACGATAAATTTTTTTTAATTTTATAAATAAAATTAGTTACAATATTATCATATGTTATTTTTTTAATTAATTTTTTAATTTTTAAATATTCTTAAGTCTTGTATCATTTCATCAATTTGGCGTAAAGTTTAAATCTCTAGTTACAGTAGATAAAGTTTTATTAATATATAAATATATTTCCAAGCAAAGGAAGCATCCAATTCACGGAGGGGATCCTATGTCTTTTATATTTTGTCGCATTCTCTGGCATAAACCAACGCGGGGTTTTCTTTTTTTAAAAAAAAAAAAAATTTTTGGCATTAAGGTCTTCATTACAATAAAGTTTTGGATATAATTTGTACTTCATAAAGAAGAAATTAAACACAATTATTATAAGCATATCTAGTTGCCCTATTTTCGTTGTTTTTCTGATCCATGATGGGCAAACAGATAATGATGTATAGCCCAAAAAAAAAAAAGATTAATTAACTTAAAAGTAACATGGGTTTGATTTATTTAATTGAAAGTTTGAATTGGCACTAGAACAAGATTATCTGTCAATGTGCAAAATACTAAACTAATTAGTGTACCTACTACTTTTGGCCTAAAACAAATACTATAAAGAAAACAAGAAGGAACTTCACCCAAAAAAGAAAAGAAATAATAATAATAATAATAATAATAAAAGAATTGATTACTTAAAACTATTGTTTTAATTTAATCAATTGAGCGTAAAACAATAATGCAAAATCCAACGAATATCATATCTATTATTTCAAGCTTTAATTTTCACATTTATAATTTTATTTTATTTTCACGTTACAATCTCTTTTATTAAAAAGAAATTACAACGTGCTGATGTTTCCCTTTGTTTCCGTTGCCCTTATCCATTAGGGCAAGTTGGAGACTTGGAGTTGTAGTTCTCTTTCTGGGCGAATCTATGGCTGCGCTGCTGTTGTTTGACTCATCATTGGAAAATTAAGGTTGTTTATCAAAGCAATCAAAGTGTTTTGATTCATTGATTAAAAATAAAAGTTAGTTCAATCGATAAATTCACATAAGTATTTTGGACTTGAATTCTTTCCATAATTTTTTTTATATTAACTTCGAATGAATAATCCTTATAGAATAACGAGAAATTATTTGAATAATCATCATTAAAATTTTAGATTTTACAAGCAAAATTAAAAAGGGAACATTTATTTTAATGGTATATTAAAATATTTTAAAAATTAATTAAAAAATTAAATATATAATAAATTTTTAATTTACTTATAAAATTAAAACAAATCTTATCATCAATATATTAAATATTTATATTTTTAATCGAAGAGTTGAGCTACTTATTCAGTTCCAAGCTTCTCAAATAAGAAAAACAAAGTGTTTTATTCAAGTTGATTCAAAAGAGTTACCATGCCATTTTTTTAAAAAAAAAAAAGAAGAAGAGAAAAGGAAAGGAGAAAAGGAAAGGAAAAAAATATCATAAATGAATTAAAAGATAAGAATTGTACGAACAAATATAGGCATCGACACTCTGGAACGAAATTTGGTGGCATAAGTTTATTTCCAAGAGAACTCAAATGTTCAATTAATTCAAGGGTAACTGTCTCAATCTTATGAAAAAAAAGAGGGAAAAAAATAGGGTTTTAAATTTGAACATTGACCCATGAGTTAAATGAGTGAAGGAATGTGGAAGACAAGTCTCTACATTTGTAAGAAAACCTCAGAAAAAAAAAAGGGAGAATTACTCTGATAAAAGATTCAGGAAAAAGAACATGTGAATGTAATGCTCGAAAAAAAAAGAAGAAGAAATCACTAGTAATTAATAAGGAAACAAGTGCCAAGGAATATATTATGCATATATATTACAACTTTCAAAGACATCCCTCGTTTTTGTTAAAATTTTTTCAAGTTGGCAATATATAAAAAATTTCAAGTTGTAACGTTTGTGTCTGAAAATTAGAAAAGAAAAAGAAAACATTTTAGCAGTTTAAGGGAAAAAAAAAGGTGAAAAAAAAAAAAAAAACATTGTTAGACTAACGATATTTCATGTGCGCTTTAAATTCATGAAATTAATAATAATTGAAATACCAAAAAGAGTGTGCACAGATTACTATGAACTTAGGATTTATCCCATTCAATTTATACATCTAACAATGGATAAATTTAAAATTCAAATATCAATAAATGTAAACCTTGTTTTTATATTGAAATTGTAATTATTTTTAAAATTAAAAATTGTTATGAATTTGGTTTCGGAATAAGAGAAGAAGAAAGGAGTAGAAGAGAAAGAGACTCATAAAGTAATTAAAAGATGGGAATCGTACAAAGAAATATGAACACTAAGACTGCGGAGAAGGCAATGTTAACCTAACGTGGTAGCATTACTAGCATACATTTTTCCACGAGAACTTAGTTGTCAATCAATAATGCAATTCAAGGGTAAGTGTCTCATCAATTTTCAAAAAAAAAAAAACAAGGGAAAAGAAAACAGGGTTTTAAGTTGGAACATTGACTCTTGAGGGAAATGAGCAAAGGAAGGTGGAAGAAAAATCATATTTCCCTCGGAATGGGAAATGAAATATGTGCAATGTATCATACTATTCTAGTCAGAGTTTCAAAGAAGAATGAGAAGTTTTCTAATTCCTTGGCAGCTAATCAAAAATAAAATCAGAAAAAAAAAAACCATTTGAATGTAATGCAAGAAAAAAAATCACTGGTAATTAATAAGAGAAATTATATTAGTTAAGATTTTAAATTTTACAAACTAAATTGATAAGATAAAACATTTCTTAAAATATATTTAAAATATAAATGAAATGAAATTACAAAATTTCATCATCAATATTTAAAATTGAACTCTTAATAAGAAACAAAAATACTAAAAATATATATGATGAACATTTATCTTTTTTTTCGTTTCCCTTAATTGTTTCATCAATCACATTTTATTACGTAATATATAAAATAAAAAAAAATAACAAAAATAAACAGTGATTGATGAGAAACGGGAAAAAAAAACGAAAGATATTTGTTCATGTATATAATATATGTATATATATATTATCATTGTTATATTTTAAAGACATGCCTTCCAAGTATTTTGTAAAAATTTTGCAAGTTGCAATATCAAAACTTCAAGTTGTTACATGTGCGTCTGAAACTTTAGGATTGGCAATTAAAAAAGGAAAAAAAAAATTAGTATTTTTTAAAAAAAGTGAAAAAGAAAAAAAGAAAAAGAATAGACTAAAGAAATTCACGTGGACTGTAATTTCACGAAATTAATAATTGAAATGCCAAAAAGAATATGCGAATTACCTCTTGCTGAGCTTGAACTCAAAATCTCTATAAATCCTCCAACCGACCTGCCACATTACTTCACTGCTCTCTTCAAATCTTGCTTCATAGTCCCATAAACTTTTGTTTTTCTTGTAGGCAGGAAAAAATGAGCCGAATTAAAGAAATTCTAGGCAAATTTTCTGGTTCGGCCAAACACATTTCTTCCACCAAGAAACCCAAGAAAGTTATCTTGGCAGTTTTTGCATCTTTGGTGACTGTTGCTGCTATAATCGGCATTGTTGCCGGGATGAGTTCACGAAAGAACTCTGATGGAACCGATACTTCCCATCATGCCATAGTGAGATCTGCTTGCAGCGGCACATTTTACCCTGATTTATGCTTCTCAGCCGCTGCGACAGCTCCTGCAGCAACTTCCAAAAGGGTTAGAAGCAAAAAAGATGTCATCGAATTGTCTCTCAACATCACGACCACTGCTGTTGAGCACAACTACTTCAAGATCAAGAAGCAGTTGGCTCGAAAGGACTTGACGGAGCGTGAAAAGACGGCTCTCCATGATTGTTTGGAGACTATTGATGAGACCCTTGACGAGCTTCGCGAGGCTGTTGAGGATCTGCATGAGTATCCCAAGGGGAAATCTTTGGCTCAGCATGCGGATGACCTCAAGACCCTGATGAGTGCTGCTATGACCAACCAAGAGACTTGTTTGGATGGTTTCTTTTATGAAGATGCCGATAAGAAAATCCGTAAAGTCCTGATTGACGGTGAGAGGTACGTTGAAAAGATGTGCAGTAATGCACTCGCCATGATCAAGAACATGACGGATACCGATATTGCAAACGAGATGCTCAAGACATCAAATAGGAAGCTCAAGGAGGAAGAAAACGGCTTTGCCTGGCCAGAGTGGTTGTCCACTGGCGACAGGCGCCTGCTTCAGTCGTCTTCGGTGACCCCCGACGTGGTTGTGGCCGCAGATGGTAGCGGTAACTACAAAACAGTGTCGGAAGCGGTGGCCAAAGCACCGGAGAAAAGCAGCAAAAGGTATATCATTAGAATCAAAGCAGGTGTCTACAGAGAAAACGTGGAAGTTCCCAAGAAGAAGACTAACATAATGTTCGTGGGAGATGGAAGAACTAGAACGATCATCACTGGAAGCAGGAATGTGGTCGACGGAAGCACCACTTTCCACTCTGCTACAGTCGGTAAGTCCATTTTCACTGCCTATATTTTACATTAATATGCCTTTTTTTCCCAGTTACATTTTACTTATATTTTCTTTTAAAAAAATCTCCTGAAGTTTGAATATCCATTGATTTATAATGTCTGGGATATCATTTACATAATGATAAAAGATAATCCAAAACCATTAATGGTTCTTAAATTGAAGTATTACTTGACACTTATATATATATATATGTATATATGACCATATAGATTCATTCACGAGAATCCGTTTCCTTCAAAATGAAAATGAAGAACTTGGTAAAGCACTATGTCTCTGAACTTTACCAGTTCGAGTCGTGTGTCGTCCAAAATACTACCCCACCAGCCCCAATATTCTGAGGGTTGTGGGGTCCATGACCATGACACTGGAGATGAACCTTGGTGCGCCTCTGAACTTACCCTCTAGAATGATTGATTTTGTCAAATCATATTGTATAAACTTTCGTAGATTATCTATTTAGAATTAGGAAGCACATGGCCTGTTTACTAAAGTTCAATTCTTCAAATAAGATACTATATTTTATATAGAGCATAATATAATGATATAATAAAAGATATTATATGCAAATAGGCCAAATAATCCACCGAACTTCTTGTTACAAGCTGTGCTGTGTCGTTTATCCCATTATTATTGTAACACTGGATCAGAATCAACCCCATCACCATGACATTTTCCGAATAAATCCCTTCTCAGTTTTGTAGATATTGTTTAGTGAGTGAACTGAACAAGACTGATCGAAACTTCCTCTTCTTTCACCCCAAAAGAAAAAAAAAAAGAAAACAACAACAATGGTGAAATACTAATCATGCTAGTAACTGGTTTGGTAAGTAGCAAAACCTTGTTGAAACATTCTGAGGGTGAAGGACAGGAGGTTTACAGCTGAGCATTGATTTTTCTAATTAAGCTTTTTCTTCTTTTATTTTAGTGGATGAAATACGATTGTCAGGACTTGAGACTTCAACTCGCTTCCCTCTTGCCTCGTCTATTTGTCTCATTCAATCATATAACGTTTCTTTTTTTCAATTTTCCTTTTGTGGACTTTAGCTATTCCTTTAATATTTGATTATTTGATACCATGTGACGAGTTCAAGCTGTCACACCCGGCTCGCCAAGCCAACGTGCAAATTCTTCTTTTTTTTTTTTTTTAAATTCGAGCCATCCCAATAACATTTACAGCTTGGAGATGAGCTCCATGGCTTACCCTGGAAGGGCCGAAGTGCACGCTTGCACGTTGGAAATCGTCAAATCCATTTCGACGACGACACAGTACAATTATTGTGAAGTTGAGGCAGCTCCGTTGCAGTACTTTTTGCTGTTGCTTGGTCCCGGCCTAAAGATGGTCTCGCCCTTTGCTGAGGCGTGAGGTCGGCTTGTCGTAAAGCAGTTTTCTCTGCGTAGAGAAAACAATATCATAGAAAAATTATTTTGAAACCCAAAAATTGGTCATTTCGTTGAAATAATTCACTCATGCCGGGTGGAAGTTTTACCGTACATAGGAGTTAATGGACTTGGCCCACTCGTTGCCTTGTTTCGGCTGAAATCATACAATAGAAAGAACTATTGGTTAGCTTTTCTTAATCAGACAGCTAGCATCATTAAATTGCTGCTACAAGTGCAGTTCAGCCAATTTTTAGTGGTTTTTAAACAGCGCAGAATCACATGGGTGCTAATTGGGTACTATATGACAAATATAACTTTTTTTTTTTATCTAGCGGTTTAATCTTCTTGTTGTTTAAAGTTTATAAAATCTCTGATTGATTACGGGATTTAGGCTGATGATCTGAATATATGTTCCCATGTGGTTGCAGCTGTGGTTGGTGAAAAATTCCTTGCCCGAGACATAACCTTCCAAAACACAGCAGGTCCCTCCAAGCACCAAGCCGTTGCCCTCCGTGTTGGTTCTGATCTCTCAGCGTTCTACCAGTGTGACATGCTAGCTTACCAAGACACTCTCTACGTTCACTCGAACCGACAATTTTACGTGAACTGCCTCATAGCAGGAACCGTTGATTTCATCTTTGGCAATGCTGCAGCCGTGTTCCAAAACTGCGACATCCATGCTCGAAAACCCAATTCGGGGCAGAAAAACATGGTGACAGCCCAAGGCAGGACCGACCCTAACCAAAACACGGGCATCGTGATTCAGAAATGTAGGATAGGTGCCACTTCTGATTTGCAGCCTGTTAGAAGCAACTTCCCTACATATCTTGGCAGGCCCTGGAAGGAATATTCAAGGACAATTGTAATGCAGTCAGTTATTAGTGATGTGATTCACCCTGCTGGGTGGCACGAGTGGGCTGGGAGCTTTGCCCTAAAAACATTGACTTATCGTGAGTACCAGAATACCGGGGCAGGCGCTGGAACTTCCGGGAGAGTGAAATGGGGAGGGTACAATGTGATCAATAGTGCAACCGAAGCACAGGGTTATACTCCTGGCAGGTTCATTGCCGGTGGAAGCTGGCTAGGCTCTACGGGCTTTCCTTTTTCTCTTGGGTTATAAAATAAGTTGAGAGTCCCCTTCATTGTTGCTTTGAGATTTAGATTTAAGACTTTGCGGCCATGTTTCTGTTAAATTATTACAATAATAAGCGTATGCCAAGGTTTTCTTCAAATTTATCTGATGACAGAATTACAGTTCACGACAAATTTCACGTCGAAAGTGGAAACTTCCAAATCAATAAATCATAATCGGCCGAAATAGAATACAATAAATCATCAGCCCTAGGGTATATGTGGCTTATGACTTATGAGTTAAGGGGCCTTTACATTAAGTTACTGAATGGGTTGGCTACCAATCAGGCCATCATTCACGTTGTCAGCCTGGAATTTTTATTTTTATTTTTTTGTGTTCATTATAAAAAAAAAAAAGGTGTCAGCCTGGCAAGAATGAATCAATGGTTAGAAAGTGAGATTTCCAATGGCTGGTGCGATGGTTTATACATTATACTTGCTATATTTTGAGACTTGACAATAGTCGTGGTCAAATACTGGCAGCTGGTTTTAATGGGGTTTTCCAAATAAAAGTCATGGAAATCAAATCTCGTTTTAAGTGGAAGGGACACACCTGCCCACCAATCTGAATGCAAAAAATCCCTCGAAACGTTATTCTAATTGATGTCAATGGTCTGCACCTTTCAAAACCCCTTTCGTCCTTTTCACTGTTGTAGGCTAACTCTTTGTTTTTGGACTTTTGTTGCACCTTCATTGGTCGGCTTCTCGTCCCACGTATGAATAATTAAAATCGAAAATCCCCATCTACAATATATATCCAGCTGTGGGGTTCTGAATAACTCAAAAAATTTATTGAGAACACAATTTTGATAAATGGAACATTCAGACAGTGCCCATACTTAAACATTCCGCAAATCATGGCAGAAGACGCTTGTCAATTTTTTAATATTCGCTTGGATGAGTCATGCTCATGTTCATACATAACATATATAACTTTAAAAGATATCATTTTGTATCACAAAAATTATGTGTTAAAATATCTATCACGAAAATAAAAGCAAAATAAAAAAGACTGAAAATGAAAAATATATATATATATATATATATATATATTGGCGCAATCGTTGGCTACGCGTACTGATGTTTCACATGGTAAAGAGTCTATCAGTCTGAGAATCACATTCAAATGCGTCCCAGTGAGAAGGACCCTTCGGATGAGTAATAAAATTATAGTTTTGATGAAGGAAATTGTCAATCTTCAGAAATTAGTGCCATCCAACTACTAATAAAAATCATTTTTATAGTTTGATGAAGAAAGTTTTTGTTTAGTTTGATTGAACAAAATAATGAGAGTTTCACATGCTCCAAGTGGTCATAATAATAGGGCTGGCCAATTAGTGGTTACATAAGAAAATAATAAAATAATAATAAAAAAAGGGAAATAGGTTGACATTTTCGTGCATTTTTATTTTTTTGCTATATATATATATATATATATGCTGCTGAAGCTCCTTGACAGATCAATTCCTTGTCTCTTTTCAATGGCATTTTATTTAGGCTATTCAAAACTTGTAAGAAATCTTTGGAGGATGGAAAAATGGATGTAAATTAAAAAAAAAAAGTTTATTTGATGAACTTAGTCTAACAATAGTATACAAGGAGTACATATGCTCAAAAGCTGAATTTTCTTTTGATTTAACAGATTTGGATTATTCATGCTGTTCAAAAAAATTGAGCTCGAGGTAAATTTTTTTAAAATTTATTTTGATTCGATTTAAATCATTTTATTATTAATAAATAAATTATTTTATTTAAATTTATTTTTAAATTTCTTTTTGAATAATCATTCCTCGTTTGAAGCCTACCGAACTAAGATCTTGGACAGATAAATTTTTACCAGCCGAATTTAATCCAACCCACGGATTTTTAATGATATGGTGCCTTTATATATATATATATATATATATATATATGTATAATATTACTATACATAATTATTGCCAATTAGCTTAATAGTATTGAATTTTGTAAAACTTTGGGGCCATAGGCCCACAAAAATAACGCCATTTTTTTTCTATTAGTCCACTGAATTTCCATAACCAGGGAAGCTAAGGTAGTCGGCTGTGAGCTTACATTACCTCCGTCTTCTAATCCTTTAAACCATCAGCAATTTTCAGCATTACACTTCTTAACCAAGTCTTTAAGTCTAATTTTTTGATTCTAATAGATTTCTCACAGCATTTCTCAATCAAAATGATGAAACCGTGTAAGGATCCAGATATTATATTCCTACACAATACGAATTCATTACAAAAAGATCACCACTGGCAACAATGGTGTGATTTATCAGTAAAATATTTGACTTGTAGTTTTAATAATTAGATATTAAAAACTTTTAATATAAATAATAAAAAAAAAAAAAATCACAGCTTGGATTTATTACTAGTCTTCTACCCACATTGTGTATCTTGTGCATAATTTCTGTGCTTAAAGTTTGGCAAGTTACATCAAAATTCTTAGCAAACAAGTTACATTTTTATAGTGGGAATTGTTAAGTGAAGCTTTAAAAAAATTGTTAATTAATGTCTATAGACACCGATTAAATCGGATTCTAATATAATATTCAATTGTTAAAAGTTTTTTTAAATTTGATCAAATGGTTATCGAAATCATACAATTATAATAATAATTATTATTATTTTTTATAGTTTATCACGTTTTTAATCTTATTAAAATGCGAATGAAAGATGTAATTGTGGGAGAGGCATAATTATGTATGTTTGGTAATGAATGAAAATAATAACGTTGATTTATTGATAAATAAAGCAATTTCTTTTTTCTTTTTTTAAAAAAAGGAAAAACCAGTGATTTCTTCCATTTCCATAGTAGATTTGATTATATTATCTTAAAAAAGAAGCTTCAAAGAGATATCCTATTTTTGCTTCTCTTTATATAAGAGTGACGGCCCGCAGGCAAATCCCATTCCCATTTGAGAAATAAAAGATCAGCAAAGGAAATTGAAGTAGAGCTATGGATTCAATCAACTCATTCAAGGGCTATGGTAAGGTAGATCCACTCGAAGAACAAGCTTTCAAGCGTAAGACACGAAGGCGTCTCATCATCCTCATCGTCTCCATTGTCGTGCTTATAGCAGTTATCATTGGCGCAGTTGCAGGGACTCTGATACACAAGAGAAGCAACTCGTCTCCCAATGCTGTGCCCCCGACTGAGTTGACCCCAGCAGCTTCACTCAAAGCGGTTTGCGGTGTCACTCAGTACCCAGCTTCCTGCTTCTCCAGCATATCTTCCATCGCATCCTCAAACGCGACTGACCCAGAAATCATCTTCAAGCTGTCTTTGAGAGTAGCCATCGACGAGCTCTCTAGGCTGTCTCAATATCCCAAGAAGCTACAAGCCGAAACCAGTAATGCCCAAGTGAAATCTGCTTTAGATGTATGTGGAAATCTGTTTGATGACGCGTTGGATCGACTGAATGATTCGGCAACTTCCCTGGAAGTTGGAGAAGGCGAGACGTTGTTGTCAGAATCCAAGATCGATGACTTGAAAACTTGGCTAAGTGCAACCATAACTGATCAAGAAACATGTTTAGACGCCCTGGGGGAATTGAACACTACAAAGGACTTCAACGCCACACTTCTCCAAGAAGTCAAAGCCGCCATGCAGAACTCAAGTGAATATGCCAGCAACAGCTTAGCCATCGTTGCTAAAATCTTGGGTTTGTTGACTGATTTCAAGATTCCGATCCACAGGAGGTTGCTTGGGTTTCAGGAAGCTGTAGGTTCTGAGTTTCCGGCTTGGGTTAGTCCCACTGAAAGGAGGCTGTTGCAGGAGTCCAAGCCTACCCCAAATGTTATTGTGGCTCAAGATGGTTCCGGGAATTTAAAGACGATTAACGAGGCGGTGAAATTGGTAGGAAAGAAGAACGAATCGAGATTCGTGATATATGTGAAGGAAGGCAAGTATGTTGAGAATGTGATTCTGGATAAAAACAAGTGGAATGTCATGATTTACGGTGATGGCAAAACTAAGACTATAATTTCCGGTGGCCTGAATTTTGTTGATGGAACTCCCACATTTGCTACAGCTACTTTCGGTAAGTAATTTTCAATCTTCAATGACTATTCTACTATCTGGTATTTACTAATACCTTATTTTATAAGTTTTAGATCTTTCAATTAGATTTGTTAATTTTTAAATAAGACATAGTTATGATGAAACATGGTATAAACTTTAAAGGTTTTCCTACTATGAAGTCCTTCCAGGATTTGATGATCAGTAGGAACAAAGTAATTTCAAACTGTGATATTCCAAAAAAACCCTCAAATTGTTGATGTTATCTTCTCCCTTAGATTTGTGGAACTTCATAAACCATGATGAAGATGAAACAATGACCTAGAGTTCCTCAGACAGCAGAATGTGTTATCTCTCTTATGAATAAGATAAAGAAAAACCACATCGTGCTTTGCATGTTATCATGTGAATTTGATGTGTTTGCTCTCTCAAAAAATTCTGCTTGTTTCCACTTTAATGTTAGTTGCCTCTGCTTACTTTCAAATCAACAAATAAGTAAGGGCTGGATTTTGGTTGCTTGCCCCACCATGTGCCTGTCTGGTTTGTGATTTACAAAGTATCTGTCTTTGTGGTCCCAGTCGTCTCAATAATTTAAAAGGCCTGCAACTGATACACTACGCTACCATTAGAATTATAAATTTAGTAGGTCTTGGTGTATCCAATGAAAGTTGTTCTTCAATGCTCCCTTCAAGTTCCATCCATTAGATGGTGATCTAAACTGGTTAGTTTGTCTTAAGTTGTTGGGCATTGCTCAATTAAATGCTTCTGTTACTGTAAGTTTCCTATAAAATTTTTAGTAAAACTGATATTGAAGCCTGAAAAAGGGCATTTCCAGATGTTGTGAAAACTTATGTCGTTTTAAGTGCGTTTGATCATTGAGGCCAATATGGAAAACAGGTTTTTAAGAGCTTGATTTCAGTTTCCTAGGGGATTCCCAGAATACAAATCTTGGAGAGGGTAGTTTTGATGAAATATTCTTGGAAAACCAATTTTAAACCAAGCTTTTCCTTTCACTTTTCCGGCTTGAAAAGTTTGAATTTGGAATAGAGTTATCAAAATGCACAGAGCTTGAAGGAGTAGTTGAATAAAATAGGCCGCTCTGCATGTGTCATGGTCTGAGAGTCGGGTTCAAGTGCTACGCAAGCTAAGAGCTTGAGTCTCAGCCTGTGACACACATGACATGTCTACTGGCTTTGTGCACTGTTGCTTTGTTTTGCCCACAACACTCCCCCCAATTTCTGTCAGATGGCTCTTTCTGGAGAAAATATTACACAATGAATCATGTGCTTGAATTTGCCTACTCGCTGGAAAGTGTCTTAAAACAGAACTAAGTTGAAGACTTTCTATCTAATTCAATTGGAATTCTATTTTGAAAAATCACCTCATAATTTCATGCATTCATGTTTTGTCAATTACTGATGTGATAAAGAATCTGATGTAGTTCTTGTGTGAATCATCAGCTGTGGCAGGAAAGGGATTCATTGCGAAGGACATAGGGTTCGAAAACACAGCCGGTGCAGTGAAGCACCAAGCAGTGGCTATGCGGTCTGGTTCCGATCGCTCAGTATTCTACCGTTGTGCATTCGATGCCTACCAGGACACTCTCTACGCTCATTCCAATCGTCAGTTTTACAAGGATTGTGACATTTTGGGCACAATTGACTTCATTTTCGGGAATGCGGCGGTTGTCTTCCAAAGCTGCAACATCCAGCCAAGGCAACCTTTGCCTAACCAGTTCAATACCATCACAGCTCAAGGCAAAAAAGATCCCAACCAAAACACTGGCATTTCAATTCAGAAATGTTCAATAACTGGATATGACAACCTTACGGCTGATACCTACCTTGGCAGGCCCTGGAAAGAATACTCCACCACTGTTATTATGCAGTCTAACATTGGGGCTTTCTTGAACCCATTGGGCTGGAAAGAATGGGTTGCTAATGTTGACCCACCTAGCACAATTTTCTATGCGGAATATCAGAACACTGGACCTGGATCAACCGTGGATCGAAGGGTGAAATGGGCAGGTTATAGGTCCACTCTCTCGGACGTGGACGCTGGGAAGTTCACAGTGGCTACGTTCATACAAGGCGAAGAGTGGCTGCCTGATGCCACTGTCTCGTATGAACCAGCTTTATGATCTGATCACAGATTCAAACTTAGTAGGTTGTGATAAGGTCAAAGATCAAAACGTTGAGATAATTGTTTTTTTCTTTTCTTTTCTTTTTTTTTTTGACGTTGAAATTGCTTTTTAGAACTCCATATATATATATATATATATAACACAAATGATTACACTCCATGTTTACGCTCTCTATATTCTTTAACAATAACCCAAAAGAAGGAAGTTTACACATATCCGAATTGGAGCATTAAGTTTCAATATGAAGAATTAAACAGAAAGATTAAACAAAGCATTTTGGGATAAGGATACATGAATGGATGAGTTAGCAGCCTTTATTCATCTCCTATACTAACAACTTCCATATTTAACTATGAAAATGAATGCGGAAAATTTTGGGCCCCAAAACTGCAAACTCCATTGAGTTCTAACGTATCAAATTGAACAATCCATTGACGTTTTGTTAAATATTTAATTGGCAAATAGGATAAAACTAGTTAAAACCAAATGCCCAACTTTCCAAACTTATCGTGTAAAAAAAGTAGCAAAGCCAAATGAGGGTTGCAGTTTCATGGCTGAGGTGAGAGCCTGAGAGGTGGAGGATACATCAAATAAAAGCTACATGATAGAGTGGAATTCCTCTCTTAGATGCATCTTGGCATGTGCATACGTATGTAGAAGAGTGGAATGCTTTTGTCAAACCAGTGTATATTGCATCAGTCTACAATTAACAGAAATTTTAGAGAAAGTGGTTAATTTTTTAATGTGTTTTTGTCTAATTTTAAAAGGTGTTTTTTTTCTAAAATAAGTCAAGACTTATCCTCTTATGCATCGGGCAAAACAATAAATCCTAATCCATATAGAAAGAAGAAACATTTCACCTTGGCAGTAGCATCGATGCTGGCTGATATTTCATTTATTCGATATCCAGACTGCAATATCAAAATTTAAAATTTAACTTAATCGATTAATTTAATTACTCTTAAAAAAAAATATTTAATATATTTGGAGATCAAATCCTGATATATGAGATTGAGATGTCTTTTTTCTTTGTAGTTTGTATCAAAGAGCTGCCATATCAGATTATAAAGGTGAGTAGATAACATTTGGACATCATATTAGAAATTCTAAAGAATGAATCAGGCAAAAGATAACTGTCCAACGTAGTTGTTTATTCACTTTATTCTTATCTCATTTCGTAGTTTTTTATTTTCAGTTAAGACTTTATCCTCCTCTGAGGATCTGGCAAACTAGTACATCCTACTCCATTTCCAATAACTTCTTTTTGACAGAAAAATGAATCACGTCTAATATAATAATTCCATTTATCTTATATCAAAGCTGCAATATCAGGGAAGGTTGCCAAAGCATTGATGTTAGGCACATGTCATGAGCGACGAACTTTACGACTTGGGTGAAAACGACCCTTAATTCTTGGTTCATCATGCTACAATGCCTGTCTCTGGCTATTTGTAATATTGGACTTCTGTCACATAGCTTGGCAGTTGGCAGGCTGCCAGTCAAATTGATTCGGCTCTGACCATTCTATTTTCTACCAAAGAAAAGCTTATTCAGATTTTCACAAAGCTTGATCGTCTGATTTCATTGAATTTTCTGCAATATTCCGCACGATTAATTTAAGGGATTATTTCCTCTGATTCATAAGGCCAAGTTATGATTATGAATTATGCCAAATCAAAGAAAATGGATTTAACGACGTAGTTTCATGCCTTTGTATGCTTATTCTAACTCAATAAAACAGATCAAGCATACCCCAAACCCAAAAAACGAAAAGTCTAAATTCATGAATCATGAATGACGTAAAATGAGTCAAAGCCAGCCTTTATTTATTTTTTAAAGTAATGATAGGAGAAGGGGAAATTAAAAGGGAAGTTTCTTTAATATGACTACTTCTATACAACAGCTAATCGTTAATGTTCAAGTAATTTACCTTGCATTATTGTCATATAAATTCTCATTAAATTTGGTCAAGTGGATGAAGGCAATGATAATTTGCAAACTCAAGCAAGAAATAAAAATTTGAATACAAATTAACCCACAAAGGCCCAAACTTTCTTACCATAGCCCTAAAGCAACCACATAATGTAATAAAAGCATAAAAGCAAAGCCAATAAGGGTTGGTGGTGAAATCATGAATTGATGGAAATAAACAAAAAAATAAAAAATAAAAAGAAATAAAAAAATTTACATGGCAGATTAGATCTCTGACACCGTAGGCTAAGTCCACGAAGCACTTGGTAATTATTAAAAAATAAAAATAAAAGTCTTTGAAATTATTTTATTTTTTAAAATAATTTTTATATTTTTATTATATATAAATAAAATTTTATTTTAATTTATATTTAAAGAAGTTATTATTTTAAATAAAATATTAAATTTATATTAAAAATTTATTTAAGTATAAATTAAAAATTAAAAATTTATTAAATATAAATTAAAAATTAAAAATTACTTAAATATAAATTAAATATTAAAAATTTATTTAAAGATAATAAAAATAAATTTATATATGAGTTAATTTTGACTCAAAATTTTTTTTAATTTTTATTTAAATTCAGATCGATTTCTTACTTTATTTTTTTATTTAAAAAAATTATAATATAATTTTATAATTTTATAATTAAATTTAAATATAAAAATAATTGATTTTTGAGTTGATCGCAACCAAAAGCCGAGATGAGGGTTTAGGCCACGGGCAGTTAAAAATATAATTTTATATTTATTAGGGCGACAGGGGGATGCAAAAATCTCAAACCGTGGGCGGACCGGAAATACAACTTCGAGTCAGTTTCGCTCCCTTCGAGAAAACTAAAAAGGGCGTGAAAAAAATTGAAAAAGTCTTTAATTGCTCTTCGACGGACAGATCGAATCTCCCTCACTACTTCCTCTCTACCCCCCACCCCCCCAAAAAAAAAAAAAAAAAAAGAAACAAAAGCCAACCATTTTTATCTTTTGCCGCTGTTTATTTACGCGTGTGGTGTGCCTCTATTTATAAGCAGAGATGCGGAGATTTGTGATTGGCAGAGCTAGAAATTTCATCGAACGTTCGCGTCAAAACCATCTATTCTCCTCTTCCCAATCCCCTTATTGTTTCTTGTCCTCTACTCCAGCTGCTGATTCCCCTTCTTCTTCTTCTTCTTCCTCTTCTTCAACAATGGCTCCTCCTGTTACTGTTAATACTATTAATCCCAAGGTACTCTCGTTTTAACCTTTTTTTTTTTTTTCATTTGGAATGTTTCTGAATTTGGGTTTCTTTTGTTTTCTCTCTCTCTCTT
>JBBYHK010000015.1:2391331-2487098 GCA_038382065.1 Adansonia grandidieri | reverse complement strand
TTCACTGTAAAGTATTATTCGTTTTATAAATATAAAAATTATAATTAATGTTATTCTTTATAAAAAGCACTTCGATAAAAAAATTACCCTCATTTTATAAAATTATAATCTAATCATTAACTACTAAATATAAAATTATTTTTTTTTTAAAAAAATTAATTAATTATCTTCAACTTTAACATCTATAATTTTTTTTATTCTCAAATCAAAATCTTTTTTATTAAAAAAACAATCAGCTATATCCGTCCGTTTAAGAAATCAAATTAAAGATATAACAATTAAGATGGTTAACAAGTCTGTTGTATAGTCTCATCAAATCAAATTATATAATTCTAATTAACCTTTATTAAAAGACTAAAACTTATTGTCAACACGTGGAAATGCCACCTTAGTGTTGTTTTTTTTTCCCTTCCCCTGCACTTTAAAAGCCTTCTCCCACCCCCCCCCCCCAACAACCTTTAAACTAAAAATATATGAGAACTCCATTTTCATTGTGGGTATCGTTAGACTTAGTGGAGAAAGAGAGAAGGAACTATATAAATAAATGAAAATGTCTATATGTATAATATATGTTTCAAATTCAAAAAGCATAAATTTTGAGATGGCTAAAGTTTTTGTCTTCAGCAGCAGAGAGCATAGAATCACAGTCCCCACCCATTGTTGCGCGGCAGCTGCTTTGTTATTGCGATTTGCTTTTTGCATATATATATATATATATATATATATATAAATAATGTGCACCTCAAAAGACCCAACATTTTACCACAAACTCAATCCATCGCCTTAATTCAAACCAAACCAAAACAAAATTAAAATTATGATTGCATTGTATCAAACCACAAACTCAATCCCCACATTAATTCAAAACAAAACAAAAAAAATTATGATTGCATTATTTATGTTATAAGGGTTTACTTAATTGATATTTATAGGTATAAGTCAAAAATTATAGTTAATGCATTATTTTCATTAAATAAAAAAATCAATAATTATATTTTTTTATAAGGACTTACTTAATCGGTATTTATAAATATTAGTTAAAAATTTTTATTAATTTAAGAAAATTTTTACATTTAATAAATATAATATATATTAATATATATTAACTAATGACATTTGATTAACATTTTTTATTTATTTATAAAAATCACCATACGTGAACTCACGTTTGCTTACAGGTAAATATATTTGAATTAAAGTAAAGTAGAAAAAAAGCAAAGACATCCAAGAAAAATATAAAAAAAAAAAAAGAAAAAGAAAAAGCAAACAAAATTAGAAGGATTTGGGAAAAGTCAGAAGACTCTCCATTTGAAATGCCCCACGTGTCTCCTGTCTGCCACGACTTCCTACGTTTTTTTTTAATAATTATTTTTTAATTTATTTTTTAACTCAAAAAAAAAATGTAACTGTACTACTACCACTACTTCATCTCTAATTATAATTAATCAAAACTATATTCTATTACTGAAGTAGAAAAAATGTTAATCCATAAATATTATTTATTTATGTATTCGTATAAAGGATTTTTATATATTATTTGGTGAATCAGCCAGCAACGTGAACAAGGCGTAACCTAATCTCCACACGTATGCGTATCAGCCTTCAAAGAAAAAGAGACAACAACTTTACACTCACTCTATATAAAAACACATTAAATTATTATATTACCTACCTCATCTTCACGGACCAAAATTCCATTTTATTTACTATTACGAACTCAATTTTTTTTTTTTTTTATAATTTTCTTTGGCTACCTTGTAATATATAATGTATGAATAATATTTATTTGGACCTTTTGTACTTATATTAGATTATAAGTATATATATATATATAGTATTTTATTAATTATTTTATACCAGTCAACAAGTCAACAGAGGTGAAATAGACAAGGTAAGAGATTTGGGTTGATATCCAACGTAATTTTGATAATTTATAAATAAATTTTATAAATATAAATAATATTAATAAATATATAAAAATAATAGATAAAAATAATGAATGCGAGCTTAATCTAAAGATTTAATAATTTTATATATGATATATGAATATAATATCAAAATATAATTAAAATTAATACAATATAAAAATAATATGATCATAATATAAATATATTAAATTTATATATTATAAATTTATTAAAATATCAAAATTTATAAAAATATATTTATAATACATAAATGTACGTCACATCATAAATATTCTCTCTGGCTACTGGTAAGTCACGTAAAAATAGTGCATGATTTGATAATTACATGTAAAATGGGGCCAATCTTGATGCAACACACCAGTTACATCATCGTAATATTATTCCATTGCATTGTGACTTCTTCTATTTAATCATATAATTTATGTAGCATTTTTATTATTTATTATTTTATAATTATATTTAAAAATTATAATATTATAATTATATTATATTTTAATTACTTTTATTTATTTATTTATTAATTATTATATTATATTTTAATTTTTTTTGGACATTTTTAAAATGAAAAGATTTGCATTTTCTACGTTCGTTTATTTATTCAATGTGGAGTTGAAGAATACTAAGAAATGAAGAATTCAAATCACTCTGCAATGGAAATTATAAATTAATTATTAAATTTAAATGTTTGTATGCATAAATCAAGAAAATTTTATTGATGGAGTCATCTTAAAATGTTTATGGCATTATAAAGGTTTGTCATCGTCTTTACAGTGATTGTAAATGGTGGTTGAGGGAGTAAGTACTTTGGAATGTCAAAGTTTACCGACAAAACAACAATATCAGCACAGCAAAGCAAACCCCGGCCCACCGCCATTACCTTACTCTTCTCTTTCTATTCACTGCTAGCTTGCTTTGCTTGGCCTAGTGACCTCTATATATAGGACATTACATCCCACTCCAAGGCAGGCTGCTTAGGCCCGAGCTGCCACACACTTCAAATCTCTCTCCTTTTTATGTAAGTTTTTCTGATCCAACCTTACTTGCCCGTTTATCCATTAACACATTCTGTCGAAGCTACGACCTTTTGCCCACCAATGGGGTTCTTTCTTTTCTTCTTTCTCTCGTTTCTCTCTCTGGCTTCTTCAGCTTCCAGCGGGGCTCTGAAAACCTTCATCGTTAGAGTTCAAAACGAGGCCAAGCCGTCTGTATTCACCACTCACAAGCACTGGTATGAATCTTCACTTTCCTCTGTTGTCTCCCCTTCAACTCCTGCCCAAGTTCTTCACGTCTACGACAGCGTTTTCCACGGGTTCTCAGCTAAGCTTTCGCCGGCTGAAGCCCTCAAGCTTCAAACACTTCCCCATGTCATCGCTGTCATCCCTGAACAGGTCCGGCACTTGCAGACTACGCGCTCTCCTCTCTTCTTAGGACTCAAAACCACCGATAGTGCTGGCCTTTTGAAAGAATCCGACTTTGGGTCCGATCTCGTTATCGGAGTCATCGACACGGGTGTTTGGCCCGAGCGTCAGAGCTTCAACGACCGTGACTTGGGTCCGATTCCTTCTAAATGGAAAGGCCGATGTGTTACCACAAAAGATTTCGGCTCCAGTTCTTGCAATAAAAAGCTTATTGGAGCAAGGTATTTTTGCAATGGTTACGAAGCATCTAACGGTAAAATGAATGAAACCTCGGAGTTTCGCTCCCCGCGAGACTCGGATGGTCACGGCACCCACACTGCTTCTATCGCTGCCGGAAGATATGTGTTTCCGGCTTCTACATTAGGTTATGCAAAAGGAGTGGCTGCCGGGATGGCACCTAAGGCGAGGCTTGCTGCTTATAAAGTTTGCTGGAATGCCGGTTGTTATGACTCTGATATTCTCGCCGCCTTCGATTCAGCCGTGGCTGATGGGGTTGATGTGATTTCATTGAGTGTTGGTGGTGCTGTGGTGCCTTATTACCTTGATGCCATCGCGATCGGCGCTTTCGGTGCGGCTGATAGAGGGATCTTTGTGTCGGCCTCGGCTGGGAATGGGGGTCCCGGTGGATTGACTGTTACTAACGTGGCTCCTTGGGTGGCTACGGTTGGTGCTGGCACGATTGATAGGGATTTCCCGGCTGATGTTAAGCTTGGAAACGGGAAAGTTGTGCCTGGAGTCGGTGTGTATAATGGGCCGGGTTTGTCTCCGGGTAGGATGTACCCCTTGGTTTATGCTGGGACTGGCGTTGGTGATGGGTATTCTTCTTCTTTGTGTTTGGATGGTTCTTTGGATGCTGACTTTGTGAAAGGCAAAATTGTTTTGTGTGATAGAGGGATCAATTCCAGGGCTGCTAAAGGGGAAGTTGTGAAAAAAGCTGGAGGAATTGGAATGATTTTGGCTAATGGGGTTTTTGATGGGGAAGGCTTAGTTGCTGATTGCCATTTGTTGCCAGCCACTGCTGTTGGTGCATCAAATGGGGATGAGATTAGGAGGTACATTGATTCTGCATCAAAATCCAAGTTACCAGCCACTGCCACTATTGTCTTTAAAGGGACTCGTTTAGGGGTCCGGCCAGCTCCTGTTGTGGCCTCATTTTCGGCTCGAGGGCCTAATCCGGAGACCCCGGAAATTCTGAAGCCTGATGTGATTGCACCTGGATTGAACATTCTCGCTGCCTGGCCTGATAAAGTTGGGCCATCTGGGGTTCCATCAGATAAGCGAAGGACAGACTTTAATATCCTTTCAGGCACGTCAATGGCTTGCCCTCATGTTTCTGGATTGGCTGCTTTGCTGAAGGCCGCTCATCCTGAATGGAGCCCTGCAGCCATTAAGTCTGCCCTGATGACTACGGCTTATACCGTCGATAATCGCGGGGAAACTATGCTTGATGAATCCAGTGGGAATACTTCTACCGTTTTGGATTTTGGATCTGGTCATGTTCATCCCACAAAGGCTATGGATCCTGGGCTGGTTTATGACATAACTTCCATGGATTATGTGGATTTCTTGTGCAATTCCAACTATACAATCAACAATATTCAAGTGATTACCAGGAGGAATGCAGATTGCAGTGGTGCAAAACGGGCTGGCCATATCGGGAATCTGAATTACCCATCATTTTCTGCTGTTTTTCAACAGTATGGCAAGCATAAGATGTCAACACATTTCATCAGGCAAGTGACTAATGTTGGGGACCCAAATTCAGTTTATAAAGTCAAAATCAGGCCACCTAGTGGCACACTGGTGACGGTAGAACCAGAGCAGCTTGCGTTTAGGAGGGCAGGGCAGAAATTGAATTTCCTTCTAAGAGTTCAGGCCAAGGCAGTCAAGCTCGCTCCTGGCAGCACTAGCATTAGAAGTGGCTCAATAGTGTGGTCTGATGGGAAGCACAATGTCACTAGTCCCATAGTTGTGACAATGCAGCAGCCTCTGTAGCTTTGTTGTATGTTAGAGGGTTTTGGGTTTTAGGAATTTTGGTCTCCTTATTATATAGTGCTTTATAAGAATTATCTCTTTATATATATATATATATATATGTAATGATATTTTGCTGGCGTTTTCCATATCAGAATGCAAGGTGAAGATATAATCTGCGCAGATTACCGGGAAGTGCAGGTCTGGTATATCTTTACTGTAAGATTAAGAAGCAAGAATGTTTTGTAGGAATTGTGTGTTGATAAGATGCCAAGGATAATGAAAAAAGTTTCCCTCTTTTTTCATATTTAATATCCAAATCTTTTACTATTTTTTTTATGGAAGAGTGAGCTTCAAACTTTATATTTATTATATGTCACTTGTTAAAAGTGAATTAAGATTATTTTTCACTTTGATCATTTAAATTATTAATTGATTTGAATTTTTCTTGCATTGGTGAACACATGTGGGAAGTGGGGGAAGGTCTATTTGTCAATGTAATCTTCTAGTCAAAAGTATTAGCATGCATGTAATTTTAACTGCTCAAACAGCGAAGGCTGAAAGGCATCACAATAATGACAATGATTAAGACAAAAATCATGTGGGGTTGCCTGATCTAAAGTTAAAAAATGACAACTTCTTTGTTTGCTTTCCGAATTTAGATTTTGTATGCCGGAATTGGTGGGATTTAATTGTTTCCCAAGAACAGAAACTGGGAAGACCTTGAGCAATAATAAAGCCATCCTCTTTTTAAACTGACGACAGTACCTTAGGTGGCCATATTTCCAGTCAGTATCTAAGGAAATTAAAAACATCTTCACATATCTTTACACTTCAACTGTAAGGGAAAATCTTCAGTCACCAGGAAAATTCATCCTTCTCTTGGGAAAATGTTTTACTGCACGATAATAGAACGTTTTAGAAGTTGAGCATCGGTGACAAATATAACTGCACTAGAACTTTCAAAATATATATATATATATATATTTTGGTCCAGACTCAGTTGGGCCAGCCCAAAAATTAATTTTTACTGTTAATATATCATTAAAATATTATTATTTTTTATATATTTACAATTAATTAAAATAAAAAATATAATTTTTATTATTAAATCGATTTAACTGAACTAATTTAAATTCATAAAAATCTTATACAAAATTCAACTTGTACATATCAAATCATTCGAATAAGACGGATAATCCAACCATAAATAAGTCTAATAGCGTACATGAAGTACACAATATTGTCGAACCAAGCAAGTGTACTTGCAGTTGCCTTTATATGAAGATGAATGAGGCCTAATTCCTTTTACATATATTGAAAGATGGAGATTTGAACTCAGTTATATTTAAATAGTATTATATCAATCACTGAATCAAATATTCTGAATGGAACGCCAAATCCTAGTCATTGCTTCTTCAATCATGCGGATGAATCGGCCAATTTGCGTCTTAAAATGGAACAAATTCGACAGTTAACCATTAATGAAGGTAACCTCACCCGTGCAACAAAAGCAAGTTAGCTGGAAAAATGTCAACTATACAAAAATTGGGTTATTATAACGCGGTTTTTAGCTGCTTTTGTTTTTTTACCTTTTTGTTTAAAAGTTGGAAAAGTTAGATTCATTTTTCCTTTTTGGTTGTTCGAACATCTATTCATTTCCTTAACTGTAAATTATGAACTTGGAGAAAAAGCAACCTCGTCGTGTAGTTTAGCCAATATTGAAGCTAAAAGCAGTAATTTGAGGGCAAATAAATAAATAAGTAAATACAAGCTTGATCTTGATCAACAATTCTTGTACATAATTGGGAATATAACAACAAAGAGCTTTGCCAAACTTTCATGTTGAAGTCAATTCATGGTCTCAACTTGGGTTTCACTTCACCATGTTTTGTTTTGGGTCTGGCTCTTAGCCCACTCCCCAATGCCCGCGTAGTTAAAGAGAAACAAAGTCTAAAACTAAATTAATTTTATATATTTTTATAAATTTTTATATAATTTATATTTATTTAATTTAATAATCATATTTAATATTTTATTTACATACATTATATATATATAATTTTAAATAAATTAAAAATATTTAATTATTTATTTAATTTAAAAAGATTTTAATCATTAAATATATATTGAAAGAGACGATTTTCTCAATCAATGCGATAAAAATATCGAATTGATTAAAGACTTTACCTGTATAACAAGTATAATTATATTTGTAAATTAATAATTAATTTTTTAAAATATTAATCTTATGTAATATTATAAAAGCATATAAAATTAATTAATTTTACATAATCTATCTGCTAACACCAATTATTAATATTTAAAATATTATATAAATATATAATACTTTAAATATAATTATAATATAAAATAATATAAATACAATAAAAATACATAAATTATCATATTTAATTAAAAAAAAATAAACCTCAGTTTAGCAGGATGTGGACCTATGGAATGGGAAACCCCCACCTTTAAAGATGGGGACGTGACCATTTGGTAAAAGCTCAAAGCGTGTTAGGCAGGGTAATGCAATAATTTGTGGTGTCTATGGCTGGGCTAGTAAATTCAACACGTTCAAAATTGCCCCACACTAAACCTGCACCAATGGACCCGGTCTGTATTTGCCTTTCAATTTTTGAATTTTCTTAATTCAAATAATTTTGATTAAAATTATTATTTAAATAAAAATATTTTATTTAAATTTAATTATAAATATATAAAAATATTTTTTATAATTTTTAACATTATTTTAAATAATAAAATAAATTTTCAAATCAATTCAAACCCAATTTAATTCGAGCTTAGAAAAAAATCATGAACACTTCTATGCTCACAGATCTTAATTTTATCTTTTCTTCATCAAATGTCAGGCGATGAAAGGAAACCAAAAACGTCAAATCTTTAATCTGAAATGTTCATAGCAACGCTAAGAAACTAAAATAAGCAATGTGAAGTCTGATTTTGATAGTCCAATTTTACGTTCACAATAATGTCCATGGAAGGTTTTGATTGAGACGCAAACATACCTTAAAAATGTCTTCAGGGCCAATGCGGTTAAGCATCTTGGTTGGTGATTGATTCACATCTCCGTTCTCCAATTTTTTTTCTTTTTTAAAGAAGGGAAAAACCTTGGGCCTATTTTGGGCTTCTTATAGTTATAAACTCGGCTTGCTTCTGTTAATAATGTAAAAAGTCAAAGCCCATCACTGATTGCTTGCATTGGCTCCTATTTTCCCAATATTGAACAATAAGACAACTGAAAACATCTTGAAATATTGAAAGCAATATATTTTTTAATTTAGTAGCTAAGAAGTGAATTAATTCCATATACCCTTTTTCTGTTGTCTACATTATTATTTATTAGGTGTTTAGCTGGAATAATGGGCAAATCGCTGTCAATTTAACCTATCAAAACAATTGTCCAAATGATCCTCTCAAGCCCCCTCCCCCCTTCCCCCCACCAAATAAATGCTCAGATATTTTGCTCTTTGATTTTGACACTTTTTGATTTAATTAAACCCATCTTCTCTGGGGTGCTATCTTTTCACCGTCCACATTTGTCTTTTTGACAAAAAATAATTTTGGATCGGTTGAAAAATCATTTTTAAATTGTATAATTTACCATCTCTTTTTTTATCTCTAGATCTTGATCTCATGTACGTATATATACATATATATATATATATATATATTTTAATAAGTGATTCATTTATATTAATAAAAATTAAATTAATTTTACATATTTTTTATTTTTATATAATTATTATATTTTATATTTTATTTAATGTAAAAAATTTTTAACCATTAAATATATAATAAAAAATAATATTTTTAATAGACATGATAGATATATCAAATTAATTTAAAACTTTATATGTATAATAAATATAATTCAATAATCTATTTGTTAAAATATTAATGATATAAAAATTATAAAATTATATAAAATTAAATTAATCTTATATCAATGTAAATAAATCTGTATTATGTATACGAATAAGACTCATTTGAAAAGACGTAAAATGGTTTAGTTTCCTCTGATTATTAGTTCTAGCTTCGAGAAATCACTTTAAAAATAGCAATGATAGTTGCATTATATCCAGGAATAACCAATTTTTTCCGTTTGGGTATTGCATAGCTGTTACTTCTTCATATCAAATTTGTGCTCCTAGCCGCCCTTAAAGCAGTGCGGACTGCCGACTCTTATTGTCCAATTAAAAGGACTTTGAAGAAAACAAGTTATATGCAAATTCTAAGCTTGGATTAATCATTTCAAAGTTGCTATTATTTCCGATTGCAAGAAGTAAACTGATTACAGTAGAGTTTGATGAAGATTGAAATAAAATGCCTGAATTTACTCATCTGCCAAAATATGGTCCAAATAGCATCCGAAGTTATCCCCTTTTTTTGGGTTAAGATAGATCAGCAGCTGCCAACTTGGCTAAACACTTTGGCCTTTTGTTCGATTAACGGGTGTCTAATTTGTCCAAATGAAGGTTTTTTTTATGAAAAATTTAACCTATCTTCGAAACTTTATTGCCTAGAATTTATAAAATTTTTGTTTAAAGCTTAATCCATGCATGTTGGATGAGTCATCCAATTCTTAAACTAGTAGGAAAAAGCCATATTGCACTTTGACTAAATATTTTGGAAGTTTATACAGTTATCGAATGTTTAACTTGTTAATATTAGGGTTTCTTTTTTATGAAATTCTTAATATAAGCTTGAATCTTTGTTACCCCATATCTAACGTACTTCGCTTATCAAAATTCATAGCAACTCCTCTTTGCATCTATATAACCCTTGATTATGTAGAAGTAACTTCAATATAACTCCAACATAGCCTTTGTTCACAATTGCCTTAACACAAATCTTTCAAATGCATCTCCTAAAAAACTTTATTGTATGTTTTCTTAGAATTCATTGAATTAAGCTTTACCTTCAACTCACCAACTAACTTGCATATCGCACAATTTTCTTAACTTTAAAACTATAGGTAAAATATATTAAATTTTATTAATGAGTGTTGTAAGAGAATTTTATAAAACAATTAAATATAAATATATCTTTATTTTATACATTAAAAATGATAAATAAATTTTTTAATCACTACATTTAACATAATTTTATTGTTATAAATAATATATTAATTAATTTTTAAAAAATAATTTAAATACACTTGTTGACAAAATTATATATATTAATACAGAAGCTACAATGTGAGCAGAAATTCGAATAGTAAATTTCAATCTTTCAAAAGAATTTGGCAACCATAAAGTCACGTTTGAATTGTTAACATGATAATAATGTAATATTAATCTTTACTAGATATCATGCACCCAGATGTGGATAAGATTAAAGAGGATGACAATGTTTCCAAAGTATCTTTCAAGGGTTCATGTAGAGAGTTTTGAGACAGCTGATGTACGAGAACGCATCTCCTTTTCGATTTTATTAGATTTAATAATTTAATAATTTATATTTTATTTATATATTTTTATGTTATAAACATATTTAAAATTTTTATATTTATATCAATTTTAATATATTTATAATTTATATTATATAAATTTTAAAAATATAATTATATTATATCATTTCTTTTAAATTTTATACGTATTATAAGATATTATAAGATACTGTCTTATCCAAAAGACAATCAAATCAAGAGCTTTCCTACCATGGCAGTCTCTGGGTCCTATGCACAGCCAAGTCATTTTTAGCCGTCCGATTAATCAAACACTTAATCTTATAGGTCAAATCCTTGCAAACAAAAAACTTCGCTTTAATGCTTGCTCGCCTGAAAGGTGGTATTTTCATGCGCTCGGCTTCGCTTTCAGTTCAGTGTATTGAATCTCGATAACTCCAAGATTATAAATAAAGGGTTTTGTTAATGATTGCGTTAATGAATATATATTATTTATACTAATAATAATATTTTATTAAATGTAAAAAAAATATTTTTATTTTTAATGAATTGAAAAAAAATGTTATCATGTTTAATAATTTTAAAAAAATTACTCTTAAGATATTTGTTAATAAAATTTATAAATAAAATATGTATTTTGTTAATTAGTCACCAAAGAATATTTTTAAAATTATCATTACTTAAATTTATTGGTAATAATGAACAAAATTATTAATTATTGGTTTTAATAAAATATTATTATAAAATATTATAATAAAATATTAATATTATAAATATTGGATTTAATAAAATAATTATTATTATAAATATTCTAATTAAAAAAAGTTCATATCAAAAACCCATAAAATATTTGTAATCTTTTAAAGTGAAGCGTGTAGGCCATGAGTTTTGCTTTAGGGTTATTAATTAAATTAAATTACTTAAAAGAATCGCATGTTGTCATGTTGATAATCTTTTACTATTAAAGCAATTAATCTAATAAAGAAAGATAAACAAAGACAAATACTTCTTTGGCTATTGAACACTTTGAACAGGTAATTCTAATTATTGTTAGTCTTAATTATAAAGAATTGGCCAACTTGTGTTTAGTGGGTTAACCCTTTCTTTCAAATATAAAGAAGAAAATGATGGGCTTACACCAAAAAAGTATTACTAAACAACTAGGATAAGAATAATAATGATGCTGTTGATCATAAAAACTATATAATTAAAAAAAATGCAGTATGTAGAAATATCAAACATTTAACTGTCTCAACTTGCTGCAACACAAGTTGTGGCCTTTTATTACTTAAAAGAAAAAAAAATTCATATATTAATCTAGTTATTTTATTTAATTAATTATTTTTAAAAAGTGATATCTAACAGATTTATCTTTAAATCCAAATATTTATAATATCTTCTTAGATTTTCAGATTACGATTTTATCTATTCAAAAAAAAAAGTAAAGAAAATAGATGAAGATTTTTAAAGAGTTATTTTTTGTCTTTAAAAATAAAAAAAATTAGATATAGAATTAGAATTAAGTGCATCCTTGATGGGGTAAAATATAAATTGGCTAAATTTAATATATATATATATATATATATATATATATATCCTTGAGAAGGTGTTTTAAATATTGTATATGAGAAAATTTTTCGTTTACAAAATTATTGCAGCATTCTTAGATTAATTTGTTAGTAGGATCCCATTTCTATCTTATTTCCGGTAGCAAATATGCGCACAAGCAAAAGCAGATAAAACTTCTAATAAAATGTGGGCAATAAATTCATCATCATAGTATATCTAATTAAATAAATTAACGCTCTAACCGAGCTGATGGGTTTATTCTTTGCCTTGAATTCGAGTTTTTCTTTTTTAAAAGAACAAAAAGATAAACGTTTTAATCTTCAAAAATCGAAAGGAATATCAATAAACGATATACCCACATATATATATATATTAAATATTATAAAATATGTTTAAAGTTTAAATATAATTAAAATAATATATTAAATACATATATTATATTTTTATTTAAAATTTCATATTTTATATTTACGCAACTTGAAAAAAGAATCAAACATAACTTATATATATATATATATGAACGTAACTGTCAAGCTCTTGTCTTTAGCCCTATATTTTCTGGTTGCGGGTCCCCTTTCCTTTTATCTTTTTAATTTTTGTCTTATCGTTTTCTTTCCATTTGTCTAATGTTTCCTCTATTATGGCAGAGTCTCGTCTCTCGTGCATGAACCTCCTTTCACCTTCTTTCACCTTTCACAATTTTCTTTTGATTCTCGTCTACTCAATTCGTGTTGGCCGCCCGCGGTAAATTGTGTCCCACATATCTGGTTTTTCATTTTTTTTCTTTTTCTTCGCATTATTTTTATGTCAAAGTCTGTATATATAAATATAATCATAATTAGTAAATTTGTATTAAAATTTTAAATAATAATTTTTTTAAAATTTATTATATAATTTATTTGATTTAATTATCTCTAAAATGTATAGTTTGACTATAGTTATAATTTTTATTTGTACTTATAATTTCATAAACTATTTACTGTTTGCTAACGGTACACATGTAATTAATTATTGAACTGAGTAGGATATATAAATAAAAATACTCAGGTTTTGCGTCTCTAGTTTTGTTTTGTTTTGTTTTTTTATGTATTAAAATTATTAGAAATATAATCAAATTAAATATAAATGAAAACAAGTTGAATAAAACAAAATCAATATGAAATTAAACGAAATTTGCACAAATCATATTTGAATTCATGGCTTGGACTTTGTTTAAATAGTAGATGGAAGCTATTTCACCAACTATCCGAATAAAATATTGAAATTTAAAAGTAAAAAAAGAATTATAACTATTGAAAATTCTATTTCATATAGGTTGAATGTCAGTTTTTTAAAAAATAATTGATATAAATAGACTGAATTGAATTCTGACTCATAGGCTAATTTGCGGTTCTATCTAACAATAGATCGCTAATTCCTAAATTAATATAGCGTGTGGTTAAAAACATATCAGAAGTTATATAATTGAAGATTTTTTGTTTTCTCAATGCCTAATTGAAGCCACTAATCGGAGAATCTAGGGTTGGTAGATCAGTCAAGAATATCACGAGTTTTACTAGAGGACGCTTAAAGAAAATATGTCACAGACACATGATGCAACGTTTGCTTGGAGTCAAGACTTTCTTATTGACAAAGCGACTTAATGTTAAAGGTGATTTGAAAACACAAATAGTATGTGTGTGTATATATATATATATATATATATATAGTATATGGCTCCGCATAATTTTTCTAAATCAAGTTTCTTCTTCAAAAGGAAGCAAATGTTAAATCATTGAATTTCTTTTCTCCCTTGCTATCATCACGAAATTCTATCATCTTAATTTAGAATTATTCTTTTGTAGAAAAAAAGTCATAAAAAAATCATATTCATAATATTTTAAAAAATTTAATTTACCATGCGTATCTATATAGAAGTGAGGAATTTATATAAACTTTGTAAGTATAAAATTTTACATAGATCTTAATATTTTGAATATTGATCATATTGAACAATTGTAAGGAACAATTAATTTATATTAGTGTAAAAATTAATTAGTTTTATATTTTTTTTCTTAACTTTGTATATAATATTTTAATGAATTAATCTTTAAAATTTAGAATCAATTCAATATTTATGTCCTATAAGTTAAAAATATCATCTTTTTATGTTCATATTTTAAGATTAAAATTTTCACATCAAATTAATTATTAAATCTTTTCAATTTATTAAAAAAATTGATATATAATTTATTTAAATAAGATATAAAATATAATAATTAATTTATATAAATATAAAATACATAAAAAAAATTATATGCAAAATAAATTGATTTTACACATGGATGATCGAACTTCTTTAAAATTATAGTTAAAAATATAAATTTAATCATATAATAAGGTGACGAATTTTGAAGAAGGTATGGTTGCAGTGATCTTTGGTGATTTAACGCACTGCCTGAGAAAGGACAAAGGCTGAGGTCGGCCAGCTAGCTGGCGGTATTCCGGCTGCCATGGCTATGCTTTAATCTTTGAATTGAAACCCTAAGCAAGAAAGATCGTGCCACGTGCATTTATCATATCACATCTTATCAACACGTATTTGCATTAGTGGCATATCCTCTTTTGCATTAAAATATATATTTTTATACATATAATCGCAGTTAGAAAAACAGTTGGATAATAACACCTGGCATGTTTGACGAAAAAAAATGTGACGCTGTGTAATTTCATTTTAAAATTAGGGATTATAAATATGCTTGTTTCTTATGCTTCTCGAATGCTTATTTTTCATATGACGTTGACATTTTGAGATCAAATTTGATATTAAAAGAAAATACAGTGCAATAGGCGCAAAGTATTTGGATACATAAAATCATCGTATTATGATAATTTTTAATATTTTAATCGTCAAACACATGAAAAGTATTCTTTGGTTATGTAAATTAATTAATTTATGTATACGATATTTATATTTTTTATTAATTATATAAATATAAAATAAATTTTAAAAATATGTATGTTTTAATATATTATATTATGTTTATTATAATATTTTTATATTATTTATTAAACGTGTTGATTTTATATGATATAAAATTATTAAATTTATATCATACATTCAACTGAAGTAGTAATATGGTCAAATCTGGTGAAACTAACTCATTCCTCAAATATTAGGTAAACAAGAGTCTGAGAAATTGGGTGACTCGGAAAACAATTAAATATTTAAGGATCAGATGTGAACTTCGTGGAAACCCAGCTTTTTTTTCCTTCAAGTAGTTTCCAGCAGTGGTCGTATTAGTATTTCTTTTTTCTTTTCTTTTTTCTCTCTGACTTGCAGGACATTGTGAAGTTTTTACTTTTGAAAAATACCTACCCTTATGGACCAGAGGAAGGGGAGAATCGAAACAGGGGAAAGGCAGAGTTTTGCAATTTGCAACCCTCTTAGACTAGCAGATCTCAGCATTTTCCTTCATCTCCTCCTATGCATTATAATTGTTGATTTGCTCTTTTTTAACTCCATTGACAATAATAAATTAAATACTAAAAAATACTTTTAATTAATTTATATAATCATTTTTTTTAAATTAATATTTAATAATTTTGATATTTAAGTTTTAACATTTATAATTTTTTTATTTATATTTACGGCTTTTTTTAGGAAATTAATAACAACAAAAAATAGAGTTAATGACATTAAACCCAAAAAAAAAGTACAATAAAGATATTTTAAAGTTTAATAAATGTATACTCATAATCATGAAGAAAAATGCCGCCTCTCATATTGGGTTACCAAGTATTTAAAGGATTGGTACCAAAATAAATAATAATAATAACAATTGAAATATAAATCAATTGGAAACTTAAATAACAGTGGAACAACTAAATTTCTCTTTCTCTGTTCTCTTCTTTGAAATTTGATTTTTTTTTTTTTTAAGTTGATAGGGGATTGATTACTATCAAATGTTGATTAAGTACTTGAAAATTTAATTAAATAATGAAACAAGTATAAATCGTTGTTTCTTGCATTTTGTTTGTTCTTCATGGGTCGGAAGTGGATGGCTGGATCTCAAAATTGTATTAAATTCAATGAAGTTTTTCTTTTTTTCTTCCTTTAAAGAATCCTCGATTTGTCGATTTAATTTGTTTATTATCCTACCCAATCTGTGGGCTGTTTTGGTTATCGACTATATTATAATTAGTGCTGCCCAAACACTTGTCAAGCAATACTTTCGTAATAAAGTTAAAAGAAGAAGGAAACAAAAACGAAGAATGCGGTTTATATTTCTATTATAACTCCGACTAGAATGTTCTAACTAAATTAAATGGGAGATTTTGAGATTTTAATTGACTTTTTTGAAAGTTTGGATAGAAAATATCTCTCAACGGATGGCAGAAAGTTAGAGGAGAAAATCTTCTAATCTTCGAATATAATTGTTCTTAGTTTGTCAACTAGGCATTCAATATTTATTCTAAAAACAACTAGAAACTTTTGTATTATACATTTTATAAGTGAGATTGTAATTCAGAGATAAAAGAAATATTGTAAGTATTGAGATTCAAAACATATGTTAAGATTTAAATTTTAAATTTATTAAATGTAAATTACATGAATCAATTGAGTTAAATTTATTAATAAAATTATATTATATAATTTATTAATAATATATAATATTTATACGTAGAGAGATAAAGACCGAGATTGCTTTACCCATTTTTGTTTTGCTCAAGTATGAATGTTGAAATATTATTACCATCTTTGCCTTTATGTATTAATTTTATTAAATTTTTTAAAAAATAATTAATTAATAACATTTTTTTAAAATATCATTTTAATTTATATAAATAAATATCGATTAATATTTTTATTTTAATTTAATATTATAAAATATTATAATCTATTTATGAATGTATAAATTTAGAAACATCATCTTTTAGTATATATATAATATACATATATGATTGTAGTGTATGCATATAACATAAAGAAAAATGTAAAATATTTTAATAAATAAATTAATAATTTCAAGACGAAACGGGCAAATTTTTACTAAAATAGTCTTACTATCTTTTTTTTTTTTTCCCCTAAAAATCTTCACTCAAACCAAAACAGATTGATTCGAAATTTAGGAATTGAATTTGGTTATCTTTGTTTAGCATAGCATTAAATATAAGACTCCAGGATATATCTTGTCAAAATAGGATACTCCCTCTTTATTATCAAGTGTGTGGAATCATCCTATCCGAATATCCGATTACAAGAGATTATGCAACTTATTCACCCTGCCATCTCTTCTACCAAAGAAGCATAGCGTCCACCGTGAAGGATTATTTTTGTACACGTTTATATATATATATATATGTATTTATTTATATTTTATATGTTACCAGAAAATATTTTTTATAAATAGAATAAAAAATTATCATATATATTTTAATATTTTTAATGTTTTATTTTTGTATTATTTATATTTAAATTTAATTTAATATCATGAATTAATTAAATATCAAATTTAATTAATAAAAAAACTTAAAAACTTAATTAAAATAATAAAAAAAAATATTTATATATTTTTATTTTTTAAAAAAATTAAAATTTAAAATTTAACTCAAATATAAATCTAATTTTTTTTTAGTTCATTTGGAGTAAAAATCTCACTGATAGTGGAAAAAAAATCATTATGTCGATATTTAAATAAGGAAGGGCATAAAAGTAAAATTCTAACTCTTAATACCTCCGGATGAACTATAAGACTTGCAACAAGCAATTCATTTCACTACCCAACAACCAAAGCCCCAGAAAAAAAAAAGAGAAAAAGGAATAGCTCTGTACTTTTACGTAATTAACACTTGACCTACAAGTATTTGTAAAGTTTTTCACTTTAGTCCCTTCGTCTGATCAAACCACCATGTGTGGAGGTGCGATTATCTCCGATTTTATACCGCCGGCGCGGTCGCGACCGGTGACAGCTGATTACTTGTGGCCCGATCTGAAAAAATCCGGGTCTAAAAATGGGTCGGCTAAAAGATATTCGAAGCCGGTGATCGATTTCGTCGATGACTTCGAGGCTGACTTTCAGGACTTCAAGGATGAGGAATCCGACGTCGATGACTATGACGTTGATGAAGTTTTGCCTGATGTAAAGCCCTTTGCCTTCTCTGCCACAAAGAAAGCATCTTCTAATGCCTCTCATGGTAAATAATAATAATAACTTCCTTTTTTTTTTTTTTTCCATTTTTTATCTTTTGAAGTTTGTTTCTTTACCCTTTTGCAAAAATAGGTTCTTTTGGTCAAACTTAGTCCGTTGCTTTATTGTAAATTTTCCTTTGTTTTTTTTTTTTTTTTTTTTTTTGATTTCTACTCCTTATTGTAAGAAATTTTGAAGGTCTAATTGGTTAAGATCATTGGCTAATTTCGGGTGATATGAATTTTATTTTATTTTTAATATGGCTAAAGATTTCTTGTTATCGAATCTTCGTTGCTTATCTGGTTATTTGATTGAACTAGGCCTTATGAATACATTGGTTAATATTTTTAGTCAAAATTTTATAAATTTTACCAAAAAGCTCAATTTGTTTTTTTTTTTTTTTTTACAGAAATTTTATTCTTTATTCTTTTTTTTTTTCCAGTTGTTGGTAGATTTTGTCTCTGGCTATGTATATAAGATTTTCCTTTTTATTTCCCTTTCTTCCCTGCTTTATTTCTATGCTTTATCTATTTCAGAAAATTATTGTCTTTTTGCTGCTTGAGATTTGCTTGTAAGTTGAAGGATATGAGGAAAAAAATTACTAGTGGTTAGATCATAAAATCTTAGCAATTTAAAGCTTCTTTGACTTGAATAAATAAATATCTGTAAGAATAGTGGCTTTTTCTACAAGCACAAATCAGTGATTTTGTAGTTTATCTTCTGAAATTAATATTCCCTTCATGATAATTCTGGATTTATTGGTTCTTTGGAATCTTGTTCATTTTTTATGTACATTATTGTTTGTATTAGGTCATTATTTTCATCCTTCCTTGAGGAGTTAAAGAGGGAACCGCAATTTATGTTTTTCAACCATTAGTCAGTTTTTGGACCTCTTCTGTTCTTTGTTAAAATTAACTTTTAATTTATGTTAAATAAGGGAATTTAAAGTATCTCTTATTGTCTCTATCTGACCAAGCTATATGGTTCTTAGATTTCTACTTCCAATTTTGTCTATCGGTGTTTATAATCTTAATATGTAGGAAGGTCATGTTTCTTGTGTCCAAAAGGGGAAATCAAAGATTTTTCCTTTAATTAATTTGTAGGAAATAGAGTTTGAGAATTAATACCTCAAATAATAATTTTTTGGATAATATTTAGTAATATGTTCTTCTCATGATTTTCTTGCACTTGGAGGTCCTTAAATTCTTTGTCTGATGAAAATTATTTAATGATTTACTGTTTTTCATCGATTATAACAGTTATTTATAAGGTTCATGTTTGTGTATAATATTACTAAGATTTTCTTTTTCAATTATGAAGGTTTGAAATCTGTAAAGTCTGTGGAATTCAATGGTCAAGCTGAGAAGTGTGCAAAAAGAAAGAGGAAGAACCAGTATCGTGGAATTCGACAGCGACCATGGGGTAAATGGGCTGCTGAGATCCGAGACCCGAGGAAAGGTGTTAGGGTCTGGCTAGGAACTTTCAATACTGCCGAAGAAGCTGCAAGAGCTTATGATGCTGAGGCACGGAGGATTCGGGGTAAGAAAGCAAAGGTGAACTTCCCTGATGAGGCTCCACGTACCTCTCCAAAGCGTGTGGTTAAAAAACCCCTTCCCGGGTCAAATTTGAGCCCTGTTCAATCAAATATCAATCAGAAGTTCAATTGCCTGAACAAACTAGAGCAGGACTACTATGATGCAATTGGTTTCGTGGAAGAGAAGGCACCAATGGATCAGTTTGCATTTGTGGACCCTTTTCCTGCTGATGTAGATGTTGGATCCAAACCCTTTGCTCAATCTAACAATAGCCCCTTGTATTTTAATTCTGACCAGGGAAGCAACTCCTTTGATTGTTCCGACTTTGGCTGGGGAGAACATGGTGCAAAGACTCCCGAAATATCATCCATTCTCGAAGCTTCTATAGAGGGCGATGATTTTCTGGAGGATGCAAACCCTAAAAAGAAGCTGAAATCAAGTGCTGACAGTTTTATGCCTACTGGAGACGATTCTGCGAAGAGTTTGTCTGATGAGCTATTGGCTTTGGACAATCAGATGAAATATTTTAAAATGCCATTTATTGAGGGGAACTGGGATGCCTCAATTGATGCCTTCCTTAATGGAGATGCAACTCAGGATGGTGGAAACCCAATGGATCTTTGGAGCTTTGATGACTTCCCTTCCGTGGCTGCTGCTGGTCTTTTCTGAGCCAGACTTTCCCTACTTGCTAGTTTTTGTAAATAAAGCAACATGTTAGCGAGTTTCACTGCTCTGACAGCTGCATTATTATCTCAATTGTGTTATCTTTAACATTATAATGTTGAGTTATTTATATCTTGCTTTTTTGTTTTTGATGTGTCTTGTTTATTGCTCTCAGGAATTTGGTCAGTCTGTTGTGAAGTTGGTGTAAAACAGCTATGCATGCTTTAAGCATTGTCTGCAGTGTTTTCAGAGGATTTTAGTACCTTTTTTTTTTGTTCTTTCTGACATTGAACATCGAACCTTAAATATTAGTGACTTTATCGATGACCATGTATGAACTATGATGAAATACTGAAAGCAGGTGACTGTTTAACCTTGCTATTTATCTCTCCTATACTCCCTTCTTCTATTTAACGAGAGGCCACAATTTTGATTTGATGATAAATAATATGCCATTTATTTTTCTTTCAAGGACTATGCTTGTCTTATGGTTTTTGCAGCATATCGCTTCTAGTTATATTATGTTAAATCTTATTCTTCAATTTTTTTTAATAATTATATTAGATATTTATGTTTAATACATATTTAAATAGTGAAGATAAAAAAAAAAACTAAAAAATTTAGATCAAATATATATATTTGTGCATGATATTCGACTTTGAATAACTTAGGCTTTCGGTCTTTAACAATTAAGTGGCCATGCCTTATGCCTAGACATCTTAGCCCAGCTTCTTCCTCAATGCTGCAGTTTCATGGCGTATATCTCGTACGAAACATTATAAATAAAAATGTTATGGCATATAGAAATTTGTAACCTCCTAAAATATATCGAAATTTCAGTAGTAAGAGACAACATTCATGTGCGATAGCCACGTGAAGACACGTACGTCGCAGTGAAATGTGAAGCATGGCATGGAGATTGGGGAAAAAATGAAAACAAATCCATCTTTCAGCTCCCTGGCATGTGGGGGGCATCACGACTTTATTCATTTATCATCGACATGGAACGTGTTGATAGGGTCAATATCTAATCTGCCATGGGATCTTGTTTGTTAGTTGAGAGGTCAAGGGATTTAACCAATCACTTTAGGCTACCGTCGGGTCATGTTTGCTGGTGAGCTGGGCCCCAGTATCTGGGTTTATCGGGTTGGCAACCCTAGGAAGATGACGCCTCCTGCCTGCCTGCATAGCAGGAATCCTTTGGTGAAAGAAATGACGAAAATATAAGAAAATAAATTTTGAGTTAATTTGATGCGAATTATTTTTTAACAATAAAATATTTGTTTAAATTTAAATAATAATACAGCCTATTAGGCTGATTCAAAGTTAGTCCAGACTGTATTTAGATAAAAATTTAAAAAAATTTAGATTTTGGACTGATCGGAAGTAACTCATGAATACTTCTTCGATTGTCCACAACGTTGGCCGCGAAAGCAAACCCGGAGCAACGTCATCACTAGGGCCCTTTTGCCTATTACTAATCAGTGCCCACTAAACAAAAACCAATAGTCACATATATTTCAGGGCCAAGTCCAGGTGCCCATGGAGCCATCTGCTTAATTTCTGCTCCCAAGAATTACCTCAGCCTTTGAAAATTTAGTGTGCACGGAATCAACATGTTGACTGAATTTACTATGACGACTCTGGCAATTTGTTTGCATTTGAAATCTATTATTAAATTTAATGAAGGAAACTTTGATAAAAGGATATACCTAAGATTGATCTATAGTTTTTGAGTCATTTCTTTCCATTCAATCTACCTCTTGAAAATCTATTCGAGGCTTTGGAACCCCCTTAAAGAAAGGAATGATAGAATGCTATAGTTAAAAGGAAAACATCAAATTCCTTCTTAATCTTCAAGTAGCAGCAATAAACTAACGATTAAATGACCACTTAAACTGTTTTGATTAGTTTAACTTAGTCCCAAAAAATGAAGGCTTATCATGCATGCACCAATGCGCGATTCAGGTTATTTATGTTTCAGGCAGCCATTGAAGCAAGAGCGTTTCCTCAGGAGATGCTGTTTCTTTCTGTCTGTTTATCTTCTAATCGTAGTTGCCGCGTTAGGGTTGGGTGGATTGATTGTCGTGTTCGTTTTGAAGCCTCAAAAGCCAGTGTTTTCGTTCCAAACCATAAGATTAGATGCATACCAGTTGAGTGTTTATTCCAATTCAACACTGTTTGCTTCGTCTGTTGCATCTTTGGTTCTAAATGCTAGCAATCCTAACAAAATTGGCCTGAGATACAGCCCTTCGAGGCTTCAACTTTACTTGGAAGGACTTCCAATGGCAGTCATTCGAGTTCCCGGTTTCTTTCAACCTGCTCATAGTAATAATGTCAGTTTGACAGCAAGGGTTTTGATTCCATGTCTGAATGTCAGCCAAGTTTTGGGTGGGAGCTGGTTTCAAGATCAGCAGGGGCAGTACATTGTTCCAATGAAACTATCAGGCGACATTAGAGTGAACCTCCATTTTTTACACATTACCCTGCCAAAGATCAAGGTTTGCATTGTACTCACTTCACCTAGATGATCAAGTTTCAAAGCATCAAAATGAGATAAAACTTTCTTTGTGAACCCGAACCCTTCTTTTTCGTTTAATTGATATCATAATTAATTCCCAGTTGTGCCAATTTTGATGATATGTACTTAAGTGTAAAGATTCTTATATTTTCAGGTTGCCCTGGATTGTGACATAAATTTCGAGTATAGGGAATTAGCATTCTTAAATGAAGCTTACATCAACAAAGCAGCAGCCAAAAATTTCCCTGTAAGTGTCATTTCACATCCCATAGTTCTTCTATATCTCAATTTCGGATTTTGCCAATTAATCATCAAGTGTGTTTGAAAACTTTACATCCACGTTTTTCTTTGATGCATATTGTAAAAAAAAGTTACTTTGATTTTGCAGGCATCTTTTTCACATGATTCCAAATCCTTCGTCAAGAAATGTGCTTTGGCTATCTACATATAAGAAGAAATGGGAAACTTTTCTTGATAAGAAAGTTTGGTTTTTCTGATGATATTAAAGATTATTGTCGATTTCTGTTCTTCCTATGTGAAGATTGGGATCCTTTTTAAATTAAACGGTGGCATTTGATTGTCACGCATGTAAAAACAGATGGTGTATTTGACAATTATGTGAATATATATATATATATATATATATCTGGAAATTAAAACAACGAAAGATATAATAGCAATATACAATAGAAATAGCCCATCTTTCTTAATTTCTCTCTCTCTCATCTGCTTAATTATTTTTAAATAGCACGTCTTTAGCCTTGCATGCCGATTGCCAAAGATGTCAAGTTCAAAAACTCAAGGTTTTGGGATTGTTTTGGAAAGTTCATAATGGAAAACTCGTGTGAAACGCGAAATGTTGTTGTTTATATTTATGTTACTATATCTAAATCAAGCACCAATTTCATACTTTTCCCTCTTTATAGGCTGTAGATTTCAACAGTTGGAAAAACATGGAATATATGTTTGACTCTCCAAAACTGTTCACATGGCAGATGTGACCGATCATTATCGACTAGGATGATTTCTGGTGAACTTTTTAATGTGTAATGAACAAGTACCTTATAAATTTTCCATAGCAAAATCAAAATATCACCTTTTCCTTAGTCTTCATTGCCATTAGTTATAATATAGAAAAACTCCAATCTAGGCATTGATCCCGGAAGCTTAAGTATGGGCAAAGTTAGTTGAAGCCATGGACTTTCGGGGATAAACTAGAAATTCATCTCCTTTCACCAATGGACCATAAAATTTTTTATACAATGATATATATATATATATATATATATATATATATGAATTTTGGGGAACAATAATGAGAATAAAGGGCTAGCAAGTGTGAGAGTTTGAATTTTTTTTTCACTAGTAGTTCAATATTCATACAAAATTCAAGACCCATGTTTGAAATATTTTCTTGTTTAACATGTTCCTGGAGGCCTTCATCTTTTTGCTTTGACTAATTGCAAAGTGAGTTGCTACAAGTGAAAATTTAGGATATTGTTAAGCCAGCCAAAGAAAGGAACAGATTTGTGAGAATCAAAAGTTGTAATTATGAAAAGTAATTAAAGATTCTGGCATTAATTTTTAAGAAGCTTTGATTAAGATTGCATGTAAGGGTTCGATTTTTCCAGAGAATTAATAATTAAATTAGTGAAATTCAATTTATAATCCAATACATTTGGAGGATGATCCGAGAAAAGCTCTACTCAAAGCAAGGTTGACTTTCTTATTAAATTTGAATACAAATATTAATTAAATTCTAAAATAATAATAATAATAATAATAAAAGAACACACCACTCCTAAATTCCAAGACCTAAAACAGGGAAACTCTTGAAACTTTATTATTATTATTATTATTATTATTATTATTTAAAGTTCATTTGACAAAAAATGGCCTGTTATTAATTACCTATAGCTTATAAAAAGAGAGAATAAAGAATTGCCTTTTTGCAACTTTTGTACACGTTCTTCGCATACAGGGCTGGATGCGTGCTTTGTCAATCACGGATTCATATTAGATTAAAAAAATATTAAATACGATTATATAATATAAATATAATTAAAATATAATATAAAATAAGAGATGATATAAAAAAAATATAAATATGATATAAATATACGAATATTTTAAAATTTATGAAATATAAATTATTAACGTATTAAAATAAAATATAAAATATTTTAAACTGATTATAATATGATAAAATATTATACAAAATTGCGAAGCTTAATTTGTTTGACATTTCGACAAAAGTATCTTTGTTTTCGTATTTCGTCCATAACATGGCTGCAACTGCCACAAAATATATAATAATAACAAAGAACCGAAAGACTGTCTAATTAAAACAACCCAAATCCACATATAAACATGACCAGCTTGAATATATTTACTTTAATCAAAATGCTAAATACTTCTATTATACATACTTATATAACATTAGCTTAGTCAAATATTGACGCTGGCATGTTGTTTTTTTTTTTTAAAAAAATCCCTATCTTTTTCTTCACCTAAGAGTAGGTCATAGTTCATAAAGGAGCAAAATGCATGATTGTTCACACAGCCGGCTTAATGTGAAAAATGAAAATTTGTTCAGTACAAATGAATTTTAGTTTTTTTTTTTTTTTTAATTTTTGGCTAATTAATTTATTAGAATCCATCTGAAAATTTAGCTAATTAATTCAATTTTAACTTTAAAACTAAAAAGAAAAAAAAGAAAAGCCAAACTAATTCACCAAAAAGTATGCTGCAGAATTTTTTTTTTTTCTTTTGGTCAAACTTAACAAAAGACATTATCCAAATTATTAATTAAATGCAAAGAGAAATCTTAGTTTATATTTCATGTGAACACTATGGTCTATTCTATGTATATATGTATGTATAGTTTAGTCATTATCACTTATCAAATAGAGACAAAGTCAATAATATTTTGAGAGGGAAACTGTATGATTAATGAAGCCGTAGGGAAGAAACTCAATCATGGCGAGACAAAGCTCTCTCTTTTTCTTCATCATCTTCTTCCTTCTTCAAAAAGAGCTCATTGCGCCAAGTTGCAGAGCGAAATCACAGCAGCTTCCAAAGAAGCACGTCCCTTTCTTCATCTTCGGTGATTCATTCTTGGATGTTGGAAACAACAACTACATCAACACCTCAACTCTTGACCAAGCAAATTTCTGGCCTTATGGGGAAACTTATTTCAAGTTCCCAACCGGAAGGTTTTCTGATGGCCGATTGTTATCAGATTTTATTGGTAAAGAATTTGCTAAAATCTTCTTCTTCTTTTGTGTGTTTTGTTGTTTGTTTGTATATAGAAAGTTCGGTTTGGTTAACCAACAAATATTCTCTCTGCCTAACATGATCTTCTTTCTTTGTCTCATCTTAATTTTTATACATTTTCATTTTTTTTTTTTTGTTTTCTTATTAAGCTAAACATGCAAACTTGCCATTGATTCCACCCTTTCTGCAACCGGGTTTTCGACAATATTACCTTGGGGTCAATTTTGCTTCTTCTGGAGCAGGTGTTCTAGCTGAGACATTTCAAGGATTTGTATGTATTAACTTCTCCCTATTAAATTTCCTATTTCTTTAGTTCTTTATACATTATTGGAATGAAATTGCATATAACAATCTTACATTTAGGTATGCTTTCTTCTGTTAAACATCTTTTTTTTTTTTCTTTTTTGCTTCCTACATGGTCATTTGCCAGTTTGTATATGTATTGATTAAATGCTTAACTCAAAATGCTATTAAGCTACTAGAATAAATATCCTTTTCATTATCTTCTACCATCGCAATTAGAACAGAAAAAGAAAGGGAAGGATATTAGGAGAAAGGACTTTTATAGTCTGGGTAATGAATCCAATACCACATTGAGAAATTCTGAGATCTTGCTTTAATATAAGTAGAAACTTAAATGATGTTCTAATATAAATAAAAACTTATATTTATATTTACGAGATGCTTTTTATGAGATAAAATCATTAAAGTTTTGGTTGATAAAATCATTAAAATATTTAACCAAAACGAATAATACCTCGAGCGTGTGTGAATGCGTAGAAATTGGAGATAGTCCTGACCAAAAACCTTGCGGCCGTAGTGAAATTTCGGGACAATTTTTACTTTAATTGGCTGGATGCACCAACTGGTTATGGGCCCACTAGTGTATCCTTCGATTTGTCAAAAATCAAAGTGAGGCCCAAAGAAACTTATTGGTATCACGTCCCATCTGCACACAAACATCGAACAAGAAATTTGTTGTCACATATAATTCCAAGGTCAACATAGATATTAGATATGTATGCGGACCAGAGAGGCTCAATGATGTGTCAAATGTATAGCCATGAACTTTGTGAAGATTTTTTTGATTGCGGGGTTGAATAATAGCTCGACCCAACTCTTTTTTTTTTAAGTAAATGGTTACTCAAAATTTGATTGTTCAGGTTATCGATCTTAAAACACAGCTAAGCTACTATTACAAGGTAATGAGTTGGTTGAGACAGAAACTAGGAAATGATGAAGCGAAGGTGACTATCTCAAGAGCTGTTCACTTGTTTAGCATTGGAAGCAATGATTACATGAGCCCTTTCTTGACCAATTCCACTATCTTAAACAATTACTCTGACTCCACATATGTTGAGATTGTAATCGGCAACCTTACAACAGTCATTAAAGTAAGTAAATTCTTCTTGTCTCAATTGGATGCTAAATTGTCTAAAATCGAAGCTTCTTCGTTTAGGAAAAGGAAAAAAAAAAAAACCAACATGGTTAAACAAAGCTCTTTAGCTTTTAATGATATGAAAATCTATCTGTTTTGTCTTGGTGACCGGATAAAAGAGATTAAAAATTAAAGTAAAAAGAACGTTAAAATTCAAATTTTAAATAAATTTTTTATATTAAGCTCGGGTTCAAAAAGTGCAATAAAGTTGTAACTTAAATTTTATGTTTTGATGTTGAATTGACAGGAAATATATAAAAGTGGAGGTCGAAAATTCGCGTTCATCAACTTACCGGATTTAGGTTGTCTTCCGGGGATGAGGATAATCAAGCCTCAAAACAATGGAAGCTGCTTGGAAGAAGCAACAGAGCTCGCTACATTACACAACAAAGCTCTTGCCAAGCTCCTTTTTGAGTTAGAAAAAAGGTTGAAAGGGTTCAAGTATTCACTTTTTGACTTCAACAGCAATCTCAAACAAAGGATGCATCATCCCTTTAAATATGGTACGTACGGTACATATAATTCACATGCAAATTAAAAAGCATTGCTCAAAACTAAAGGCTTTGCCGACTCGACGTTCATAATTATATAATTTTAAGTTTGAAAGTTTTTATAATGAATTGAACATTATGTCAAACAAATAAAAAAGGTGTTGAATATTGATTATTGATGCCTAGAAAAAGATATCATGATTGGTCAAAAAGAAAATTTGTAAAGAGAAAAGGCATAATCCATCAGTTTATTTGAAACCTCGAGATTGTGCAAAGCTTGAGAGTTTATAGCCAAAAAGCCTAAGGGAGGTAAATCATAACCTTGTCAAGAAAGTTCCTCACGAAAAGCCCAGTAATAAGTTAGGATATCAATAAATTAATTTATAACTTATTTTACATGATAAATTTGGACTGATATTACCCTGTATATGAATACATGACTAAATTATCTTATGTGTTAGTTTTAAAAAGTTTTGTTTATTGACTTTGAAAGAAATAGAAAATTCCAATTAATTGAGGGGAAAATGTTTGTTTTTTTCTTTTCATGAAGGTTTCAAGGAAGGGGAGACAGCATGCTGTGGAACGGGGCAATATAGAGGAGTATTCAGCTGTGGGGGAAGAAGGAAAGTGAAGGAATTTGAACTTTGTAAGAACCCGAAAGATTATGTGTTTTGGGACTCTTTCCATCTCACCGAAAAGATTTACAAACAATTGGCCGATCAAATGTGGGGTGGCGGTGGACCAAGCGATTCGCATGATGTTGGACCTTACAATATAAGGAAACTATTTCGTATCCATTAAAATTAAGCAATAATTTTTTTTTTGGATAAAATATATTTTGGGACTAATGACGGGCTGTTTACTTTAGGCAGTGCTTGCTAATTTATAGGGGCATTAATGGCGGTTTTTAACCTGCTAATATTTGAAGGTGTACGTAGGGGCATAAGTGGCGTTTTCTTACCTGCTAATGTTTGAATGGGTGCGTAACTCACATCACCACCTACCAAGCAGTCATCTTCGCTGTTGAAGGAGGTATATTTGATAGAGTGGGCTCTTGTATTTGCATTTATTTATTTTATTAGTTTATTTATTTTTTGACAGTTCTTTGCCAAATTCACGTTCTATTTTTTCCCATTGGTTAATTTCAGAGAAAAGCATTTGATTTAGAGTCTTCTATTTTCTTGAAGATAAAATTGTTGTAATTAACCTAAAGAGATATATATATATATATATATATATATATATCAAGAAGAATATTGAGATACATTTATTACTTATATGACATTCAAGTACTTAATAATTATGTGCCATTAGCCAAATAAATATATAGATGCACGAATATAGAATGCTACATTGAAAATTAAAAGCTAAAATTTAGTTACACTAATCTATACTGTTAGTAAAATAATTAATTGAATTTGGTGTAAAGTTAAATTATGTTAATTTGATTGATAAAATTACATTAAAAATCTGAATTAAATTATAGTTATTAATTTTTTAAAAAGTATTTTATATATGAAAAAAATTATCCGTTCGTTTTTTTTTTTTAATTACCGGAGCTTCTTTCTCTATGTATGCATCTTGATTCCATTTTTATTTTAGCAATTTATATATATATTTTTAAGATGACTTCCACATTGGCATCACATGACCACACGTGGGATCTCATATTTCGGAAATGCGACACGTGGATTGGTTAAGTGAATGCTGGGATTTGTGCGTTTGCTTGGTGAGCGGCTCCTGGCAGACTGGGATGATGATATTGAATATTTACTCTAACATTATAAAAATAATTAAATATAATGAAATACAATAATAATATAAATTTAATATAAACATATAAATATTTTAAAATTTAATTTTGATATAAATTATTAATATATTAAATTTTATATAAATATAATTATTGTAATATTTCACTCCCGCATCTAGAATCTCTGAAGATCTGTCATAATATATATGTTGAGACTTAAGCCTATACTTACGATGTGTTTTGGGGACAAAACTATAAGGTCCAATGGGTCAAAGCGGATAATACTTCGCAGGTTAGGCTCAGGTCTCCACAAATGGTATCAGAGCATAATCATCAGTCGGCGAAAGCTAAGTGCTATACTGTGGGAGCCACCTCTAGAATCTCGATGCCTGGTGTGATCTTGGTTCTGTTTGCTTCGTATTAGTTCTGTCTGTTCCGTATTGAGCTTGATAAAGATGTTAAACTTTAAAATGGGAGGAGTTTGTAATATCTCAATCTCACATAAAAAATATATGAGAATTTGTCATGATATATATATATATATATATTGAGACTTAAGTCTATATTTGCAAAGCGTTTTTTGGTGATAAAATCGTGAGACCCAATGAACCAAAATGAACAATACCTTATAAACTTTTGTTATAAAATTAAAGTATTATCATTATAATATAATAAAATTTAAAAATATAATATAAATGTATGAACTCTCAAATTTAAAAACGTAAGATATGATTTTTCTTTTTTTCTTCAAAAAGAAAATTATGCTTTGCTTTGGATTTATTGTCTTTGATGGAGACTTCAACGGCTATCTATAAGGCGGCTATTGAAAGGGTTGGAAGCGGAGACTTTAACGGCTATCTATAAGGCGGCTATTGAAAGGGTTGGAAGCGGAGACTTTAACGGCTAACTATAAGGCGGCTATTGACAGGGTTGGAAGTGGACCTCTTAATCTTGCTTAGCGAGTAGCTAGGTTTTAGGATTAAATTGCTTTCTTGGTAACGCATGTGAAATGAAACAACCAATTTAAGGAAGAGTCCTAGCCTTAACCTATAAATACGTAATTTGTAATAAATCATTAAAGGTTTTAAGATTTTGATTAGAGGTTAAAGGACACTTGAATGGAATTTAACCATTTAAACTGATAAAATTAATCAATTAATATTAATTTATTAAAAATTGATTCAAATTAATCGAATTAAATAGGTTTAATCCATTCACTTGATAAACTGACTAATGCCCGCCTGTAATAATAAGATTATTGACAAGCTCAAGGTTTCATATCATTCTCTTTCTACCATGCATAAGCTCGATCTGATGAGCTGGCATTGGCTGCCTGAATGTTACCCTTGTTCATCTTTGGGGATCCTTATTTGATTCTGTGGATAATAACTGCATCAACACTACTGCTCAGGCGAATTCCCAGCCCTATGGAAGAACCCTTATCAATGACCCTGTTACGGAGATTTTCAAATGGGCTTCAAATTCTGGATTTATTATTAAAAAATCATGACGATGGATATATTTTTTTGTTATATTATATTATGATTATAAACATAATAAATATTATATATATTGATGAAAGGAGCTAAAATCATAATATAAAAGTTATAACATTATGTTGCAGTCGTTATTTAAAACCCTATTTCTATACAAATCAGCTCAAACTTTTCTCTTTGCCCCTTCGGGTTTCTTTTTCAGCTCAATCCAATTGATCGCAAAACTCAGCTAAGGTTTTTCCAAGATGTGAAGAAACAGCCGTTAGCAAAAACCGACTAAGAAACAATAGTAGCCGTAAATTGCCTAAATTATATTGTAATGTGATTGATTAAACGCCTTGTTGCTCAAGCTTGAAAAATCAAAACGCCATTGGTAAGAATTGAAAAATCAACCAAAGAAGTTATAGTCAATGGCAATGCTTGAAGAACATAGTATTCACCAATTTTTATGCAAATGAAGTATGCCACAAAAACTTTCGTCCGTAGAATTTTCCACGAAATAGGGAACAAAACCCATCCTTTCAATGTTTATCAGTTTTTATTAGTTGAAAAGTAACTGGCCATTGGTCCACACAAAATTTCCTTCGCCATTTTTTTTTCTCTTAAGCTCACGCCTATTGTACGAACTTACAAGGAAATTTCTAGCATTTCATAGGATTGAATTTTCCTTCATGTAGGAAGCAGGCAACTCTATAAATATTATGCAAAAGAAGGAGTAAGACATGAAAACGGAAAACCTGTTTTCAATCATGGCAAGTTTAAGGTTGTTCTTATACTTCCTTGTTTTCGTGCCATAAGTTCTGTCAACCTCGTCTGCAGCAGTTGTCTGCAAGAAAACCGTGCCGCCTTGTTTGTCTTTGGGGATTCATTGTTTGATCCTGGAAATAATAATTACATCGACACGATTGCTCGGGCAAATTTTTACCCATATGGTGAAACCTTCTTCAGATACCCCACTGGGAGGTTTTCTGATGGTCGTTTAATTCCGGACTTCATTGGTAAAGACAAAATTTTCAACTTTTTTTTCCCATTTTGCAGTGAAATTATGAGTGTGTTCTTAGTATTTTTGTTATTTTTTCTTTCAGCCGAGTATGCCAAGTTACCACTAATTCCACCATATCTTCAACCTGGCAATCATCAGTTTACTTATGGGATCAACTTTGCTTCAGCTGGAGCTGGTGCTTTGTCTGAATCTAATCGAGGATTTGTATGGGCTCCCTCTTAGTCTTTACTCATGCTATTTACCTAATGCTTAAACAATATATTATCTTAAAATAGGCTGGGATGTCTTCAAATTTGTTCTATTTCGAAGTCTGAAGCTCTGGTTCGTCATTGATTTCTTCATATTTTACAAATTTGGGTGGTTAATTCATTCCAGGTGATAGATTTGAAAACTCAGTTAAGTTATTTCAAGAAGGTGGAAAAGCTGTTGAGACAGGAACTGGGCGATGCAGAAGCCAAGGCCTTCCTTTCCAAAGCTGTTTACTTGATTCATATTGGAGGCAGTGTTTACATATCCCCTTTCACCTCAAACTCCACTGTATTTCAGTACTTCTCCAAACAAGAATACGTAGGAATGGTGATTGGCAATCTAACTGAGACTATCAGAGTAAGTTTCTTATAGTTCAAAACCAATCTCCCCCCCGCGTCCCTTTTATTATTATTATTTTTGGTTCATAGGAGGTCATAATGGGAGATAAGTGGCAAATATTGAAATTCGAGCTTAAATGAATCCCTTACATCCCCATTTTTTTTGTTCATAGGAAGTCTTAACCTGAGAATACAAATTTTTTAAATTGAAACTCTGTACTTGCTAGATATCTTTTCTTTTTTTAAGGGTGACTACAAGAACGACTGACCTTTAAGATGATTGCCACAATAAACCCTGAAAATCCAATTAATTAAGTTGATTGATTGCAAAGTATACTTGATTTTGATGATGTTTCAGGAAATACATGAGAGAGGAGGAAAGAAATTTGGGTTTCAAAACTTGGGGTCATTGGGTTGTATCCCATTCCTGAAAGCATTTGGAAATACAAGTTCCTGCTTTGAAGAAGTTACAGAACTAGAAAAACTGCACAATGCAGCTCTCTTTAAAGCCCTGGAAGAGCTGGAGATCAAACTAGTAGACTTTAAATACTCAATGCATGATTTGAATACTTCTTTTAGTGAAAGGGCGAATAATCCTGAAAAATATGGTATGCACCAGCAATCTTATTATAATATTTATCAAGATTTAAATAGCAATAAAAACATGATATTCTGATCGCTATTTTTCAATACTAAAGATGTGTCCTTGACCTTAATTTAAATCCTGGTACTTATTATAAAGGGAGAACCAAGCATATTCTAATATAGTTTTTTTTTTTTTTTTTTTTGGGACCGAAAACATTTCAAAGGTTTCAAGGAGGCAAATATAGCATGTTGTGGAAGCGGTCCATACAGAGGGATTGATAGCTGTGGAGGAAAAAGGGTTGTGGCAGAATATGAACTATGTTCAGATCCTACTGAATATTTGTTCTTTGACTCGAACCATATTTCTGATAAGGCCAACAAGCAGATTGCCGAGCTGATGTGGAGTGGAACACCCAATATTACGTGGCCTTACAATCTGAAAGCATTATTTGAAGCATGATAATTGATTTGATCCAATATCATTTGAACATAATTTTACTTGTTTGTTGTTTAAATAAATACACGATTCTAGGGATTGGTTCCTTTGTATTAGTGGGACTTAATAAGCCTTAGAAAGAGTACCAAAATATGAAATTTTCTACCAATGCAACAAGAAGCTTTCTTGTTTCTAATGGAAATTGCAAGTATTAATAAGACAGTACCACAACTTAGCAAAATTTGCATCCAAGTGCATATTGAAATATAGCTACTAGTGGCAGTAGAATTAGGAAGTGAAAATGGGGGTAGATGGAGGAAATGGACAACAGAACAAATCAACTTGATGAATACTAGTTGACAAAATTACTTATAAATACAACAAAAAAAGGTTAACTCTCATACTTGCAGTCCGAAGCGTCTTTTACCTAAGTAAGGAACATGGACATGGTTAGGTCTTCAGTGGAGCCTTTTTCTGTCTATCATATATTCTTGCCGGAGCTGTTGAATATAAATTGAAGCGGCCTCTCCCTCCTTTCTCTTTTCCTGGAAAAACCAAAAATCCCTATCTTTCAATTTCCTTCTCATTAAAAAAACACTGGTCCGTGGCTCCTTGCCCACAGGTAAGCAACTTCTTAGATTGCCTGAAAAGCATTATTACGAGGCCATTCAGAGAGCATTAGATTACTATGAACACGAGTTTACAGTTTCTAATATACCTTTTCCTTGACAATCTGAACAACATCTTCATCCTGCAGAACATGCCCATGGCCACAATGCTGAGGGTAGTGCCTCGCGTTTGTGCCTCAGACCAGACTGTATTTGACATCCTTTATCAAACTCCTATGAATTGGATTGCGGAAGTCTTCCACCGTGCAGCCACCCCTATCCTAACTCATGCCGAGAAAAATGGAATAAGAGAAAGAAAAACAGTCAGGGAACTTCCTGCGTTAATTTAACAGTATTGATTATTAGAGGTAAACGCAAAGACAAGAATATATGTGACATAAAGCAGAGATAACCAGAGGATCACTGAAATTAAGCAATAAATTTTATTTGGATAAAAAATATTTTGGCATCAATGGCTGTCTACTTAATTCAATGTTTGCTAATTTACAGTGCGTAAACTCACATCACCACCTACCAGCCTCTCATCTTCGATGTTGAAGGAGTTATATGATAAATAGTGGAGTCTTCTCTTTGCAATTTCTTTGACGGTTCTTTGGCAAATTCACCTTTTTTCCCCCATTGGTAAATATCAAAGTGTTTGATTTGGAGTCTTCTATTTTTTTTTTAAAGATAAAATTGTTGTAATTATCTTAAGAGGCTCACGTATCAGGAAGCGGGCTTATATTGTTTAAAAAATTTTATATGAATCTTGATTTTTTTTCATTTCATTATTTAAAAAATATTAAAAAGTAAAAATTATTTTTATATTAATATTAATATATTTTTATAATTAATTTTAAATAAAATTTTTTTATTAATTAAATAGTAATTTAAGTCAAATTAATTTAAATTTTAAAATTTTATATACAAATATAATATAATTTGAATGAGATACTGTCTTACTTTTGAAAAAAATCTAAGGTTAAAATATAAATATAGACACAAATATATAGTTGATATAGTGACAATAGATAATACTTATTTATACTATTAGCAAAGTGGTTGATTGAGTTTTGTGTGATTAAAGGACATAAATTTAGTTGATGATATTACATAAAAATTTAAATTAAATCATAATAAATTTATAAAATAAAAATAATGTATCATTTAGTATGAAATTTAAATATTTTAAATTAGCTCAAACTTCTCCCTTTGCCCTTCCTGGTTTTCCGAGATGTGAACTAACACTCGTTAGCAAAACCGACTGAGAAATAGTAATAGCCATAATTGCCTAAATTACATTGTAATGTAATTGATTGAACACCTTGGCGATCAAGCTTCGGAAATCAAAACGCATTGATTAGAATTGAAAAGTCAACCAAAGAAAAGAAAAAAATACTGTTTTACAAGAACAATTAATTATAGTTGAAGGCAATGATTGAAGAACATAGTATTCACTAGAATTTTCTACGAAATAAAGCACCAAGCCTTATCCTTTCAATGTTTATCAGCTTTTATTAGTTGAAAAGAAATTAACAGGCCATGGTTCTAGAAATTTCTAGCATTTCATAGGACTGAATTTTCCTTCATGCAGGAAGCAGACAACTCTATAAATATCATGCAAACGACGGTGTAAGACATGAAAATGAAAAACCCGTTTTCCATTATGGCAAGTTTAAGGTTGTTCTTATGTTTGTTTGTTGTTTGTGCAATAAGTTCTGTCAACCTCGTATGCAGCCGTTGTCTGCAAAAAGACCATGTCGCCTTGTTTGTCTTTGGGGATTCACTGTTTGATCCTGGAAATAATAACTACATCGACACGATTGCTCGGGCAAATTTTTGGCCGTATGGCGAAACCTTCTTCAAATACCCCACTGGGAGGTTTTCTGATGGTCGTTTAATTCCGGATTTCATTGGTAAAGAAAATTTCTTCTTCTTTTTGTAGTGAAATTATGAGGGTGTTCTTAGTATTTTTGTTAATTTTTCTTACAGCGGAGTATGCGAAGTTACCACTAATTCCACCATATCTTCAACCTGGCTATCATGAATTCACTTATGGGGTCAACTTTGCTTCGGCTGGAGCTGGTGCTTTATCCGAATCTAATCAAGGATTTGTATGGGCTCATTCTTAGTCTTTTGCTATTTGCTAGTGCTTAAACAATGCATTATCTTAATATATAGGCTGGGATATCTTCAATTTTGTTCTATTTCAAATTCTGAGGTTCTGGTTCGACATTGATTTCTTCATGTTTTACAAATTTGCGGGGTTAATGCATACCAGGTGATAGATTTGAAAACTCAGTTAAGTTATTTCAAGAAGGTGGAACAGCTGTTGAGACGGGAACTGGGCGATGCAGAAGTCAAGGCCTTCTTGTCGAAAGCTGTTTACTTGATTAATGTTGGAGCCAATGATTACATATCCCCTTTCACCTCAAACTCCACTGTATTTCAGCACTTCTCCAAACAAGAATATGTAGGAATGGTGATTGGCAATCTAACAGAGACTATCAAAGTAAGTTTAATATAGTTCAAAACCAATCTACCCCCACCTCCCTTTTTCATAACGGGAGATGAGTTTCATATGCTGAGATTCAAGCTCAAATCAATCCCACCCGTCAACCATTTTTTTTTTTTGTATAAGAGGCCATAACTTAAAGAATAGGAGAATGATCGTAGATTTTTTAGATTAGCACTCTATACTTGTTGGATATCATCTTTTAAGAGTAAGTACAAGAAACGGTTGGACTTTTAAGTTTTTTCCCCTTTAAAAGCCAATTGCATAAGTTGATTGATAGCAATGCATATTTGATTTTGATGATGTTTCAGGAAATACATAAGAAAGGAGGAAAGAAATTTGGGTTTCTGAAAGAAATTTGGGTTTCTAAACTTAGGGTCATTGGGTTGTACCCCATTCCTGAAAGCATTTGGAAATATAGGTTCCTGCTTTGAAGAAGTTACAGAACTCGCAGAACTGCACAATACAGCTCTGTCTAAAGCCCTGAAAGAGCTGGAGATCAAGCTAGTACAATTTAAATACTCAAAGCATGATTTGAATACTTCTTTTAGTGAAAGGAAGAATAATCCTGAAAAATATGGTATGCACCGAGCTATCTTGTTATAATCCTTAACCAAGATTTAAATTATTATTTTTCAGGACTATATGTGTCCTTGAATTCAATTTAAATCCCGGTGCTAAGGGAGAACCAGGCATATTCTAATATAGATTTTTTTTTTTTCGACTGATTAAACTTTTCAAGGTTTCAAGGAGGCAAATATAGCATGTTGTGGAAGCGGTCCATACAGAGGGATTAATAGCTGTGGGGGAAAAAGAGGTGTGGCAGAATATGAATTATGTTCCAACACTACTGAATATTTGTTCTTTGACTCGAGCCATATTTCTGATAAGGCCAACAAGCAGATTGCCGAGTTGATGTGGAGTGGAACACCCAATATTACGGGACCTTACAATCTGAAGGCTTTACTTGAAGCATGATCATTGATTTGATCCAATATCATTAGAACATAATTTTACTTGTTTGTTGTTTATATAACTGCATGATTCTAGGGATTGATTACTTTGTACGAGTTGGACTTAATAAGCCTTAGGAATAGTGCCAAAATGTGAAATTAATTTTCTACCACTGTAACAAGAGCTTTCTTGTTTCTAATAGAAATCAAGCATTTATAAGACAATACCACAACTTAGCAAAGTTTACATCCAAGCGCATATTGAAATATAGCTACTAGTGGCAGCAGAATTAAGAAGTGAAATGGGGGTAGATGGAGGAAATGGACAACAGAACAAATCAACTTGGTGAATACTAGTTGACAAAATTACTTACAAATATAACAAAAAAGGTAACTCTGATACTTGCAGTCCGAAACTTCTTTTACTCGAGTAAGGAACATGGACATGGTTAGGTCTTCAACGGGGCCTTTTCCTCTCTATCACATATACTTGACGGAGCTGTTGAATGTGATTTGAAGCGGCCTCTCCCTCCTTCCTCTTTTTCCCTGGAAACACCAAAAATCCCTATCTTTAACTTTCCTTTTCATTAAAAAACTACATTGGTTCGTTGCTCCTTGTCCGGAGGCAAGCAACTTCGTAGATTGTTCGAAAAGAATTATTACGAGGCCTTTCAGAGAGCATTAGATTACTATGAACACGAGTTTACAGTTTCTAATATACCTTTTTCGTGACAATCTGAACATCTTCATCCTGCGGAACATGCCAATGGCCACAATGCTGAGGGTAGTGCCTTGCGCTTGTGCCTCAGACCAGAATGTGTTTGACATCCTTTGTCAAACTCCTATGAATGTGATTACAGATGTCTTCCACCATGGAGCCACCCCTATCCTATCTCATGCCAAGAAAAATGGAGTAGGAGAAAGAAAAAACAGTGGGGGAACTTCCTGCGTTAATTTAATGTGACATACGGCAGAGATAACCACAGGATCACTGAAATTAAGCAATAATTTTTTTTTGGATAAAAAAATATTTTAGCATTGATGGGGGGCTATTTACTTTACTGCTTGCTAATTTACAGTGTGTAACTCACATCACCAACTACCAACCAGTCATCTTTGATGTTGAAGCAGCTGTATGATAAATAGTGGGGTCTCGTCTTTGCAATTTCTTTGACTGTTCTTTGCCAAGTTCACTTTGTTTTTCCCCATTGGTTAATTTCAGAGAAAAGGATTTGATGGAGTCTTCTATGTCTTTTTTAAAGATAAAATTGTTGTAATTTACTTAAAAAGGCTCACGTATAAGGAAGCGGCTCATTTGTTTTCATTTTAATTTTGTGTAGGTTTAATCTTGATTCTTTTGTTTTTATGAGTTAAAAAAATTAAAAAATTAAAAAATTAATTTGATATTAATATTAATATATTTTTATAATTAATTTTAAATAAAAATTTTTTATTAATTAAATAATAATTCAAGCCGGGTTAATCATAATTTCAAATTTTTATATATAAACATAATATAATTTGAACCAGACTACACAAACTGTCTTGCTTTTAGAAAAATGTAAGGGTAAAATATAAATATAGATATTTTACCATTGACCAAATATAAATATAGATACAAATATATAGTTGATATAGTGAAAATTAAAAGATAAAATCTAGTTACACTTATCTATACTACTTATACTTATTTGCACTACTAGCAACGTGGTTGATGGAGTTTTGTGTGATTAAGTCAAGTGACATAAATTTAGCTGTTGATATTACATAAAAATTTTAATTAAATACTAGTAAATTTATAAAATAAAAATAATGTATCATTTAGCAAGAGATTTAGATATTTTAAATATATTTTATCTTTTAAAATATTCACACTTAAAATCATCCATCAAGTTAAGTTTTATTTATTCATTTTTTTATTACGGGAGAATTTTTCCAATAATTTTACTCATCCGAAAAGAAGCAGGAATTCTACTATAGTAATATATAAATTTGTAAAACACAAAATGGATTCGCTACCCTCGTACATTTGTATTAAGTCTCCAAGTATCCAACAACATAGTATTTGCATTATATTCAACTTTTATCTTGCCTACTGATCTATCACTAGTGCAAATTTATACAATTATAAAGTATTTGCTCCGATCTTTTTTGGTCTCCATGCAATTTTTTTTTGTTACATTTCTACCAAATGAAATACAAGTATTCTACACTAACCTTACTATTGTTGAGTTTAACGATCTATTTTTACAATTTTTTGCTATCCAATTTAGCACTTTCCGCCAAGATCTTGCAACGCTTCGCCTACCACAATCTCGCGATACTATAGTCCACAATTGGTTGGAGTATTAACGCTAGAAGAGCAAAACGTCATGGCTTTCATCTTCTGCTTTGCAAAGTAAGCAAACTGTAAGAAATCTCATCCCCCACGCATAAGAACTGCTTGCCAAGCAATGATAGAATGCCTTGGTCAATTGAAATGACGCCAAACAATTCTATTCCAAACAATTACAGGAGAATTGCATACGTGTATATATATATATATATATATATATATATATATCTTGGTCAATTTTATTTTAGCAAGTTTTATATATAACGGCTGCCATGTTGGCATCTCATGACCACATTCTGGGATCTCATGGTTCGGAAATGCAGTAGAGTATAACAAAATTAAATGCAATAGAAATATAAAAAATATAAATATCGTATGAATATGTAAATATTTAAAAATTCAATTGTGTTACGAATTACTAATATACCAATATTCGATATGATTATAATAAAATAAATTTTATAAATACAATATAAATATATGAATTGTTAAACACAATATGTGCTCATTCTTAGTCATTTATTATTTGCTAATGCTTAAACAATACATTATCTTAACATATAGGCTGGGATATCTTCAATTTGTTCGACTTCAAATTCTGAGTTTCTGGTTCGACATTGATTTCTTCATGTTTTACAAATTTGCTGGGTTAATGCATTCCAGGTGATAGATTTGAGAACTCGATTAAGTTATTTCAAGAAGGTGGAAAGGCTATTGAGACGGGAACTAGGCGATTCAGAAGTCAAGGCATTCTTGTCCAAAGCTGTTTGCTTGATTAATCTTGGAGCCAATGATTACATAGCCCTTTTACCTCAAACTCCGCTGTATTTCAGCACTTCTCCAAGCAAGAATATGTAGGAATAGTGATTGGCAATCTAACTGAGACTGTTAAAGTAAGTTTGATATAGTTCAAAACTCCCCTCACCTCCCTTTTTCATAATGGGAGATGAGTTTCGTATACTGAGATTCAAGCTCAAACCAATCCCTTCCCCCAATCCCCCTTTTTTTTTTTTTTTTTGTATAAAAGGTCATAACTTAAAAACCAAGAGAATGATTGCAGATTTTTTAAATTCAAACACTATACTTGCTGCATACTATCTTTTAAGAGTGACTACAATAAGTTACTAAACTTAAGATTCTTTTTCCCCCAATTACATAAGTTGATTGATAGCAATGCATATATGATTATTATGATGTTTCAGGACATACATCAGGAAGGAGGAAAGAAATTTGGGTTTCTAAACTTGGGGTCATTGGGTTGTATCCCATTCCTGAAAGCATTTGGAAATGCAGGTTCCTGCTTTGAAGAAGTTACAGAACTAGCAAAACTGCACGATGCAGCTCTGTCTAGAGCCGTGGAAGATCTGGAGATCAAACTAGTAGAATTTAAACACCCAAAGCATGATTTGAATACTTCTTTTACTGAAAGGGTGAATAATCCTGAAAAATATGGCATGCACCGAGCTATCTTATTCCATTCATTTTAAAAATTTAAATAACAATCACAATGTAATCTTTTAATCGTTATTTTTCAGAAATTAAAATGGGTCCATGATTTCAATTTAAATCCCAGGACTTGGGGAGAACCAAGTATATTCTAATATAGATTTTTTTTTTTTGAAGGCTTCAAGGAGGTAAATATAGCATGTTGTGGAAGCGGTCCATACAGAGGGATTGATAGTTGAGGAAAAAGGGTTGTGGCAGAATATGAATTATGTTCAGATCCTACTAGATATTTGTTCTTTGACTCGAACCATATTTCTGATAAGGCCAACAAACAGATTGCCGAGCTGATGTGGAGTGGAACACCCAATATTACGGGGCCTTACAATCTGGAAGCATTATTTGAAGCATGATCATTGATTTGATCCAATATCATTTCACATAAACTACTTGTTTGCCGTTTAAATAAATAAAATGTGAAATTTTCTACCGACGCAACAAGATGCTTACTTGATTCAAATAGAAATTTCAAGTATTTATAAGACAATACCACAACTTACCAAAATTTGCATCCAAGTGCATATTGAAATACAGCTACCAGTGGCAGTAGAATTAAGAAGTGAAAAAGGAGGCAATAGAAAACAGAACAAATCAACTTGATAAAATTACTTATAAATACAACAAAAAAAGGGTAACTCTTACACTCGCAGTCCGAAACTTCTTTTACTTAAGGAACATGGACATGGTTAGGTCTTCAATGGGGCCTTTTTCTCTCTATCAGATATTCGTGCTGGTGCTGTTGAATGTGATTTGAAGCGGCCTCTCCCTCCTTCCTCTTTTTCCTGCAAAATCCAAATCCCTATTGTTCAAATTTCTTTTCATTAGAAAATATACTTGTCCGTGCCCACAGGCAAGTAAGTTCTTAAATTGTTCAAAAAGCATTATTACGAGGCAATTCAAACAGCATTAGATTACTATGGAAATGAGTTTACAGTGTCTAATACCTTTTTCTTGACAATTTGAACAACATCTTCATCCTGCAGAACATGCCCAAGGCCACAATGCTGAGGATAGTGCCTTGCGCTTATGCCCCAGACCAGAACGTATTTGACATCCTTTATCAAACTCCTATGAATGTGATTACAAAAGTCCTCCACCATGCAGCCACCCCTATCCTATCTCATGCCAAGAAAAATGGAGTAAGAGAAAGTCAAAAACAGTCGGGGAACTTCCTGAGTTAATTTGACGGTATAAACTATTAGAGGTAAATGCAATGACAAGAACATGTGTGACATACAGCAGAAAGAACCACAGGATCAGTGAAATCAGGTTGCTGGCCTTGTGGTTTTGTATATATTCTCACAAGCCCCATCTCTTCCCACATCTTAGAAAGTAGTCTATCTAAGTTCAGCTGCACAAGCAATAGGCATATAGGTCAATATTTTTCTCACAGTATCATGCATCAAGTAATGAGAAATATTTTTTCTGCAACTGATTGCGCCTTGCATTGTGTTCTTGATGACGACAGGTTCTGCTCATGTCACCAGAAGATACAAGTTACATTTTAAAAACCAATAGTATACTCCTTAACTTCCATTCCATATATTTGTTATTGCCGAAAGCCATTAACATTTAAGAAAAAAAGAAGAACATGCCTTCAGATTGCAGCTTATGACAACAGAATTTGGCTGCCGGGCTAGCTTATCCACATCATCAATACCAATGACATCTATCTTGTTGTAAACATATACACACTTAATATATTTGCGGTTTCCTTCAATGACATCTATAAGATCATCCACCGTGGCATTCTCACGAAATAGAACCTGAAAATAATCCATCAGGAATACCTCAGAGTAAGGAAATACCATTTGAAAGAACGAATAAATCAAATGTGAAGTTTAATCATTACAACACCGCATACCTCTGCATTGTGAATTTTGTATTCATGTAGAATTTGATAACAGAGTTTCTCATCCACGTGAGTTAAAGGGACAGTACTGTTGAAAGAAATACCCCCAGTTTTTTTCTTTTTGAAATATATCTGCAAGAAACCCAAAATGAAGCAAACAGCAGTAATACAGAATTTAAAATAAAAGAATTCACCAGAATTTTCATACAACTTGAACTAATTAGTGTTAAACCATTTGTAATGTAATGTGAAAATCATTCATTTTTCTTTAGGCAAACAACAATGCAATATTTTAAAACATAGAGATGCACCTAATGTATCATTAATGATAACACATAGACAATGGTTAGGGATGAACTTACTTGAGGCGGTCTCTTATTTAAACGCAAACCCACAGCTTCCAGTTCCTTTGTTAATATCTGGCGATGACCCTCACTCTGAGGTATTCATAGTAGATTACACAGGCATAAGGGAAAAGTAGAAAAAAAACCGGTGAAACAACAACAGAAAGATAACATAACTCGTAAAAGTTTTATGGTAAGCAAGTCAACAATAACGAACATTCATGATTCAGGAAACAGATGTAAGCCGTGACAGCATTGACAAACTATAACAAATGTAAATATAAAATTACATTAACCTCTGTCAACAATTTAAACCACTAGTAGTCACCAGAAAGCAGGAAGTATGCACAACTACAAGGGCACAAACTGAAAGCCTAGTTTGAGAAAACATGGAGAGAGAGAAATGAGTATTAGAAAGAAGAGGGAAAGAAAAAATGATTCGGGACAATTACACACTACTATAAACCTCTTGCCACTGCAATCCAGAAGAAAGAGTGCATGTTATGACAAGTATATGCACATGGAGGTAATTGGGAAGGCTTCAATCAAGAAAAACTATTTTGCATCTTACAATTACACAATCTTAGATGTTCAATACCAGGAAGCAGTTTTTGTCAAAAATTAAAGGAAAAAGAGGGAAGTTAATTTCCTCCAATGCTTATTAATTAACCAAGCCTGACACTGAGATCAGAACAGTATTAGACACTGCACAATCAAGCTCCTAAGTTACAATAACATATTATGAGCAACCTAATCAAGAATTTTACCAAACTATAGTAAGCAAAACCATCAAATTTTCAAACCAAAAACTACTACTATGATATAGATACTTACTTTAGAGGCATCAAGAACCATAAGCACAAGATCTGATGACTTGGCAACAGCAATAACCTGAGAAATGAGCAGTCTCGTAAAAAATCTTAAATTCAAAAAACCACTCAACCAAATTAAGCATAAGAATGGAGACAACAAATCATAGAGTTGAACAGAAACCTTAAACAGAAAAAGAAACTATTATCTTTTTCCTAGTACGAATTCTGAATGTCAGCATATACCATCTCCAAACCCAACTTTCAACACACTCCTCAAGAATCATGTTAAGCATTTAATAAAACAACATTCATAAAAATTTTATCAGTTACCTCATTTGGCAACGATAGTTTTTATACCAAGAGATGACAACACATCTCACCAGGTAAAACCAGAAAGCTGCAAATTTTTACCTGCCTCCCACGTCCCTTGCCTTCAGAAGCACCTTCAATAATTCCAGGAAGATCGAGCAGTTGAATCTTAGTATCATTGTAATGTATGATACCAGGAATGCATGTAAGTGTTGTAAACTCATAAGATGCAGCTTCTGAATGAGTTCCTGTTAACATAGTTAGAAGGGTTGATTTCCCCACACTGCAGCCGCAATACAATGCAACAGTTAGCTTCCTTTCCAAAGAACAAATGTCCACAAAGAGCACAAATGCATGTCTATAAGTTGTGAAGAGGGATGGCAAAATGAAGGTACTAGCAGTAATAGAGTGACATCATCAATATATTTATATTAAGTGAGATAAAACCAAAATCATCTTTCTAAAAACTGGGCTTCTACTTTTGCCAAACACAAGTTGTAGATAGTTCTTAATAACTTAATAAATATTTTAAGAGACATTCATTCAAATGATAAAGGTACAGACCTTGGAAATCCTATTAGCGCAACACGTCCATGACCAAATTTTGTAACTTCAAAACCCTCTCCACCTCCGCTAGAACCCTGATCATAGATACAAAAGCAGTTTAAAACACACACACAAACACACAAAGAGAGAGAGAGGATAACTGCATGGCTAGAATAAAGAAAAAACTAGTGCAATCTATAATAGATTACCAGCCAGGCAACGAACAATGTAATCATTTAGATCTCTTACAATATATCATATTAAATATCTAGCCACCCAAGCAAGAAAAAAAAAAAACTCAATTGAGGAGTTAGATATGAGTGGAAGTTATTGTAGAAAGAGATCAACCCATCTTGAAAGTGGAAAACCAAAGCTATAAGCGTAAACAATTTAAAATAATTAAAATGATAGGAAACTAATAGTCCATTCAAGACTTAGTAATTGTTTAAAAGGCATAAAGATCGATTGTAACACCATTCATAAGCATAAGCACATTAAAATATGGCAAAGAAGAATTTGGAAAAATTCCAAATAAGCATTCATCATATGCATATAAAAACAATAAAATTTAGAATCCATTTGTGTTAGATTAGAAATATTCATACTTTCGGTGGCTCCAGTAATTGTGTCCTTAGCTTTGCAATCTTTGCCTTGAGCTGACCAAGATGGTACTCTGTGTACAGTAAAAAAATTACAATAATTAACAGATTCAGTGATTTCCCTTGGATCATATAACAAATAAAATGGTTTACAAATGAAGTGAAAAGAAAATTCAGATCATATATACTAGTACTTATGCATGTAAAGTGATATAAACATATACCTGTGGCCTTATTTTTCTGGGTTCGAGCCATCTCGGCTTCAATTTCTTTAATCCTCTCAATAATCCCCATGTTTTTCCTAATTTCAAGGGCACAAATTTAGCTTCCTAAAATACAAACAAATTAAAAAAAAAAAAAAAAAAACCTAAATTCTATCATAATCATGCAAAAACCAGTGCACGTTGAAAGAAAAACCATACTTTGACGAAAACTCAATTATACGACGAGATAAAAGAACAATTTAGAACAAAAATCAAAGAAGGCAACGTGTTTGCTAGATGGGAAAAATGATGGGAAATGAAATGGAAACTTGAGAATGTTTGAAGTAATTCGATTCCCTTATCCTTTTGTCGATCTCTCAATAAGTAAATAAAACTAAACGATGAGAGGGAAAAGAAATTGATTGTTGATCATATCCGATTAAAAGCAAGTTGTGATTAGAAACATTGAAGGATTAGTGCAAAAAGCAAAAAGGAAATTAGGAAAGAAAAAAAAGAAAACTTTTTGAAGTATGTGACAGTAACTTTATAAACTGGATAGAATTGATAGCAATAAAGAAAGAGAAAAATCGACTCACCTGAACTGAATGAAAGGCGATCTCGAATGGCTGAGAGATTCAGAGAGTGGAGAAAAGAAAACGAAGAAGAAGCTCAAGTAGACCCAGACACTAGGGCTTAGAAGTCTCACGAGACCAAAAAGAATTGATGGACTTCATTTTTAGAGGCCCATTTAAGGTACCAAAGGAAAGAACATTAGATTTTGAAAGCCCAAACTCTAACTGTTCAAATAAATTATGAATCGATTTTGGATGTAAAAACTAAATTTTATAGAGCTCAATTCAAACTTCGAATCTCAAGTTACACTCAATTCTCACACTGGATTAATTCAACTCTGGCTTAATACATTCCTAATGATTTTTTTTTTTTTGGGGGGGTTGTAAAAGCATGTCAAAGACACAGAGAAATTAAGGAATAAAAAATTTACAAATGTCGAAAATCGAATTCTAACCTTAATTAAATCCACTTCCCAAAATGAAAAAATAATCATTTCAACTAAATCCCAAATTCGAAAACCCAAAAACGTGAATCTGATTTCTCAAATTCAAACGAGGACCGAAGTTTGATTTTTTTACTGCAATTTGTTTTCAAATATTGCTGTCAGTTAGCAAGTAGCGGACTGGAGAGTATAGCGATTGTAGAAACTAGCAGCATTCAAAGATAATCAAGTACAAAACGAAGAACCCAGACCTTCTTTAGCACTCAAAATTTCTATCAGTCATTTGAGAATTCAATTCACCATTTCCAAGTTTTCAACTCAACAAGTTGTAATGAAAAAGCCATTCAAGTTCAAAACCAAGAATAACTAGTGAGCAAATTTGGACATTAAAAAAAAAAAAAAAAACAGGTTCTGTAGATAGTACAGAGAATTAGAGTCGAGTAGTTCTACTTCAGACAACTAAAATCTATTATTTACAATTTATACTCCTGGTCTTGTTTCATTTACACTTCTGCCGCCAAATGCTTGCTTGCTTAAAGATTTGGCGGTGGAACGGGAACATGTGCCTGCATCTCAGCAAGCTCCCTCGCAGTCACACGGAGCAAAACTGGTGCAGGAATGGACATCAAAGAATGTTTTCGTGAATTTACCTACATAATCAATCACAGCAAAACTATAAATGTATTGAAAAGAACGACAATTTCTCATGTTGGGACTCTGTTCCGACAGAGAATGCCTTCGAGGAAAGGATAAAACAAAATATGCAGAAAGCTATTCATTATTGGAAGAAGTATAGAGGATGGTTTGGGTGAAATGTGCTGTACCAATATTATTTGATAACATAATTGAGAAATAATAAACAAGAAGAAACCCCATATCTCACCCCCTTTGTCCATAGGTGTTTCAGCAAAGATAGCTTTCAGCATATTTCTCCATTTGTACTGTAAAATAAAATTTTAACAGGAATAATCATTTTTCCTACAGGCAACCAATTCTAATGGTTTTTGTTTTAACAATACCATGAGCATACTTTGAGATCAACAGAGGTTCTATATGAATAGGATGCGATGCAAAGGCAAGATTTTTAATCTCGGTCTGTCTGCCAGCTAGATACAGAGACACACCCTCAAGTAGTTTCATAACCGCAGAGAGAGACCAAGCTTGATGATGTTTCCTTATAGTTCCACCTTTTCTGTTGGCATAGTAATAATATTATCACCTGAAGTAATTGCAGATTGATCTACATGTTTTAGCCCCGTATTCTTCCCCAGCTCAGCTGATGATTTCTCTTTCTTCAATTTAGCTACAAACTGAATATAGAAACAGAATGTCTAAGCGAGCAAATACAGTTCAGTTACAATCAGCGAAAAAGTACAAGGTGCAACATAGTTCATGTTATAGATATCATTTACCCTTTTAACCTCTCGTGGATTTTGATTGGGAGCAGATTTGGATTCCAAAACCATGTTCATACTCCTATTCTCCATTTAAGAACTATGTGTAGCAGGACCCACCGTTACAAACATATCTGTCACGCCTATGCCACTGTTATTGGATCTCTGCAGAAGGCAATTCAGGTTGCATCAGTAATATCACCTCTATTATCGACAAGATAGCACTGTCAAAGGTGACAGATCCCTAACTAAGCATTAGTAAACACACTTACATAAAAGATGGATCAAAGCAAGAAGTAACAATGCATTCAATTGCTTCCTGAAATTTATAAGTTACTGGTTATCTATTCAAGTTGAAAAATGCTGAGATGAGAAATGGACCATGGATGGATGGATTCATAAACAAACTAGAGTGCTGCCTTCAACATGCAAACTTTTGCAGAGAATTTTGAAATTATGAAAGCTAGCAGGGTTATCCTCATCTTTCCAAAAGCAAATATCAAGTAAAAAGACCTAGAAATTCAAAGCGAAATTCATATTGCTTAGATAAATAAGCAGCGTTTTATCATTTTTTTCACATAACAAAAGAGCCATGACATTATTCCTTGGCCACTTTTTGTCGAACCCTATAAACACACCAAACCTGAATCCCAGATCCTCCAAGGGAAACCAACCTCGTTATAACAGTTATCACCTCTATTTTATAAAGCAAATTACCATCATTCTGCATCAATGTTTCCTTTGTTGTCCTCATCACTAGCTTATGAAACCTAAACGAAACATAGAACTTATGCTGCTGCAAATCTCTGTATCAGTTGCCAGTAATGGTGACATGGGGTAATATTCCTCTTCTTCCTTGGGCAGGTGGACGGTGATGAAATCTGGTAGCAATCTTATAGGCTATGTTACACAGACTCTTCATTTTTTTTCTAAGGTATCCATGTCTAACACCTGTGCTTGACACATATTTGGACATAGGTATAAGGGTACGATATAACAAAACTTAGAAAAAATTGAATATAAGCCTGTCGGATACATACATGCATCTGAAAGTCGCCCAAAGTCTGAGTAACATAGTTTATAGGTACTTCCTTCTCATCAATGGAAATCAAGTTTTCCTATAGTTTTTTTTCTAAAATATAGGAAAGGGAAAGAAAGCAAGACTTTTTAAGCTTAGTTTGTGCTGATAAGGCTATTTAAGCTAATATTTGTAAGTTTTTCTTTCTTTAAAAAAATGCATTTGCAGTTTGTAAGTCATATGCGGGGGGTTTTAGTTGCTTTCTAACATTGAAAATCCTTATTATTTGCACTCGATTATGTATTTTGCGTAGTTAACAAAGTCTGTCAGTCTTGAATAAAGTACTTTATCATGGATTCAATTTATTATCGAAAGAGGTTATAGGTACTTGCTTACCCTTGTGATCCCATCATCCCAATAATCAAGTTTGATTTTCACCTTAATATCATAGAACACCCTGTAAAGATTATACAAGAATATTTAAGTAAGAAATCAATTGATAGACAACAAGCAATAAAAAACATTCCTCAAAGAAAAAGAAAACAGGCCCATATGATTAAACAACCAGATGCAATCATGTAGCCATCCTTTAAACTTCATGCTTCGTGGACTATTAGCAAGCTAAGCCCCGGGCTGAGCTTCCACCAACAATAACCTGCATGAGGTTACACAAAAGTTCTCAAGGAAACATAACAAGAGCAGTAATTTTTATCATTGTTACCCAGTAAGGCCAAGTGATGCATATAAATCAAAGAACAAGAACAGGAAACGGGTCATTCAAAAAAAAGAAATTATTTCCAATTGAAAACTTCAATGTTAGATTTATGTGCAACTGCAAGGCCAGATAAGGCAAGTATGGAAATTTAGGAGTTCCCGAACTCCAAGAACTTGAATGAATAGTTCAGAGAGACTAACAAAACTCCCAACTTTAATATAAGCATCATTGAGATCCTCTTAACCCATTGTTATTGGGAAAAGGGAGGAGTAATACCGATGCTAAACAAGGAGAGAACGAAACTACTAGAAATCAAATTCCAATTACAGCAAATCGTCAAGTCAAGCATGAAATTAAATATGGAGGAAATTCCTTAGGAGCAATTACTGTTGTAAAACATGGCTGAATTGAAATCTCTTTATCTTTCATTTTTGCTGATCTGGGTGGCCAAATGACCTTGATGGTGGATCAAACTAGAAGATGAGCAGAAAATGAAATAAAAAAAACCTAGAAAAATGAAGCAGGTTATGATATATTTAAAGGGAAAGATCCGACGGCAAGGATCCCAAACTTGAGAATCCCAAAGGGTCTGATTGAAATTTTTTACTGCACCAAGGGTAGACAAGGAACTTCGGCTGTCGACAGCTGGAGAGTTATCACTTAATCGAAAAACGGTTGGTCAAGGAAAAACAAAAGGCAAAGGAAAAAAAAGGACAGAAAAGATCAAGGAAAATGGCGGGTACTCTGTCTTCTTCAACTCTCCATAGCCAAACTTATCTAGTTTTCACTTCCCAGAATCCTTGGAGATCCCTGAATTCTTCTTTCCTCATAAACATGGAGAAGAGAGCTGTTATCCGTTGCTCGGCCAAGAAGAAAATCGGATTCGTGGATCAAATTCTCGATTATATTGAAGGTTTTAGTGTTCTTTTTCTTTTTTCCCAATGTGTTTAGACTAGATATTCACTTTTACAATTTGGGGTTTTGCATTGGTTATTACAGGGGGTCCTAAGTTAAGAAAATGGTATGGGGCACCTGAACTACTACCAAAAGATGGATCGGTCGTGGAAGATCAGGAGGAGGATTATCCTGGTAATTTCTTTTAGAAGCTGGGAAGTTATCAGTATGTTTAGTCCTTAGAGAGGAAGAAATTATTGATGAACTATTATTATTTGAATTTTCAGAAGATGAAATGAGGGATGCAGTTTTAGTAACAGATGGGGATAGTGAAATTGGGCAGGCAAGTTCCTTTTTTCTTAGACATTTTTTTACAAAAGAGACCACGTCCTGGAAACAGAGAAAAGAATCGTATAGATGTTGGTATTCAAACTTTAGATAAGGTGACTATTACATGATCCAATAGTGCTAAGCAATGGATTCTTTTCATATACATTTTCTCATAGTCTTTTTAACTCTCTAATGGTTGATGCAATTCGAGCTTATTGTAGTAAATATTTTATGCATGTAGATGGTTATATTGCCATTGATTGTCAAACGAACTCGAGTAAAAACATTAGTGAAGGATAAGCGTTCAGCTAATGAAGCCTTTGGAACTTATGTTGAGGTGAGTTGATGATATACTTCAGCGAAGTAGCTTCTAGAAAGGCATTTATGATTCCTGTGATCGTCAGTTGATTTAAATCCTGTTGTGTTTGCAGTCAATATCTGGAGATACAAGTAACAAGACATTTGTCAAGAAAGCTCTTCGCGGAGTTCGTGCAATCATATGCCCAAATGTATGGTGAATTTCTAACCTGTCTCTGGTTCTACATTGCTACTAATCAGCATATTGATGTATAGATAGCCTGTTTCTCCATCCCTTCCAGTAGCATGCTAAATGCTACATGTATATACATAGTTACTCGGATCAGAAAGACCAGAAAAAACCGTATGGAGGAGAACCGGAGAATCAACATGGTTGTGTAAATCTTGCAGATTATGCACACTCGAGTGCATGTCTCCACCCAGAAATTTCTTGGCAAATATAAAGAAATTCAAACAAAATAGAAGATTATCATTTTCCTAAGAAAATTGACAGTTTATTGAATGCGTCCATTATATATATTCTATGCTTTGGCATTGCTGGTGTTGCTCCGGTCTCTATGAAGATTCTGTAATTTTTTTTTTTTGTCTTGCAGGAAGGTTTCTTATCCACTGTTGAGAGCTTCAAAGGTGTTGAACATATAATTCTCTTGTCTAAGGTACTCTCTCTCCCTCTTCCCTAATCTCGCGTGTAAGTGTAAACGGAAGGCTTTAGACAGTGATTCTACATGATATTGTTGTTTACAAAGTTTGCAGTTGTCTGTTTACAAAGCTAGCAGTGGCATTCAAGCTCTCATGACGAACAATCCAAGAAAATTAGCCGAGAAAGATGAATCCGTACTAATGGCTTCGGGAATTCCATACACCATAATTAGAGCAGGAATGCTGCAAAACACTCCCGGAGGAACAAAAGGTTTCAGCTTTGAAGAGGTACATCTTTTTAGTCTTTTAATCGCTATGTCACTCGGATTTGGGTGCAAGTATCGAACATGGATATATTTGATTTTTTTCAAGATTTTCATATATTTAAAAAATCTTTAAATGATCATATCTCCGTACTCATATTCAAATATGCATTGAATATAAATACTTCAAAAACAATATGAAATGTTGAAGCGACATAGTCTAATAGACTGAGCATGCTACATTACATCATGGTAGTCAACGTTAGTCTTCTTGCAGTTAAATAGAAATTTGAGCAACATATACAGCATTAGCCAGTAGATGGAGAACCATGGTCTTTTGTTTTAGCATATCTTAGAGTCCATTTATTTCATAAAAATTAATTTTTGAAAAATATTTTTTGAATTTTTTTGTATTTATTTCACAAAAAATAATTTGATAAACAGAAAATTACTTACAAGTCAACAAAAAAATAAGGCATTTTTCTTGAAAAATGTATTTTCTTTTCAAAAGCATAAGATACTTTTAAAAAAAAAACTCTTATAAAGTAATAAGATTTTTATATTAAAATTTAACTTAACTCGAGCCAAATATTATTATTAATAAAAATATTTAATATTTAAGACTTAATTTTTAATTTAACAAATATTAATATAAAACTATTCTAATAATGAATTTTTTGTATTTATATTTTTTTAATAATAAATTATTAATATAATTTATTACTTTAATAAAAATATTATTTAATAAAACAATATTATTATTTTAATAATAAATTGTAACATTATCGATATTTTAAAAAATAGTATTTTAATATTTTGTTGAAAATTTTTTTTTATGAATCTTTTAATAATAAAGTTATATAAAGTATACTTTGTAAATATTTAACAATAATTTTTTAATAAAAATTAATATTTTAATAGTATAGAAGTATTAATAGAAATAACATTTTAATAATTATTATATTTTAAATATTTTAAAAATTTTATCTAATTAAAATTTTTAATAATGAATAGTATTATTTTAAGTATTTAATGTTAATATAATATTTTATCATTCAATATTATTGTTAAAATATTAAAATTTTAATATTAAAAATTAATAGTTTAATGATAAATAGCTTTTTATGTTTTAATAATTTATTATTGATATTTTAATATTTATGTCAATAGTACTATTTGAAAATTGTAAAATAATAATTTAATAATAATTATATTAATATAAATAATATTTTAATTAAATAAAAATAATATTTTTTAAGTATTTAATATTTATATAATATTTAGTATTAAATATTATGATTTAAATATTATCATTTGAAATTTTAACATTTTAAAAGTAAATAGTTTTAATATTTTTATAATTAATAATTTAATTATTATGTCAATATTGCTACTTAAAAAGATAGATTTTTCAAGAAATAATCAAATAATAAATTTTTTTTGAAAAATCTTTAAATTTTTTAAAAAATATTTTATGAAAGTTAATGTAAAAGAATCAAACAGATCTGCCTATTTCCTTTGTAATTTGTTCCTGTAAAAGGACAATTCTGAGAAACTAAAGACAATCTGAAGCAACTGTCGAAATCTAGACATTTCGACGTCAATGTTATACTTATCTGGATTCATCTCTTGTTACTGACCAACGAAACGAAAAGAAACTCTGGAGGTTTCTCCGATGCTCTTTTAAATCACTCAATGAAGCTTGTTTGAATTCCGCAAACTGGAATAAATCTGTTTGCTGAATTTGAGAGCACCAAAAGAAAAAAACAAAAAAACAAAACAACAACAACCATTTTCATTGTACTAGATTAACAAATTCCCACAAACACCACCATTGACAGGGTAGTGCCGCAAGTGGAAGCCTTAGCATGGAGGATGCTGCCTCTATATGTGTGGAAGCACTTGAAGTTGTCCCACAAGCAAGATTCACATTTGAGGTCTGTGAATAATCATGTCTGCATCCATTAATGAATATATATATATATATATATATATATGTATATATTCTCCTAGAATTTCTAGGCATTCACTGAATAGTTCATCCCACCGCTACTTTCTAGTCAAAAATTGTGAGCCAACTCTGCCATTTTTCACTGTTTTATTCTAGGATTAGAAGATAAGACTACTTTGAGCTAATCTATCTTGGTATTCTAGAGCAATTAGTGGTGTTAAATCTATCTTTTTGTCATTCATCTACAAGCTACTCTTTTAAATGCAGAGATCCTAGTTTGGTTTTTTAGAGTAACTTTCAGTTAATGCTACTTAGATTCGGGTTAAAATATAGAATATGAATATGCGTTTCATATAAATATATATATATTTTAAATTTTTCATATATTTAGAAAATCATATTTTTTTATCCATATTCGAATATGTGTAAGATAATAAGTATCGAACATAGAAATTAAAAAAAATTAAAGAGTCCAAACAAAAAAAATAGTCATCCACAATGATGTCTGAATTGAAGTGGGAACAAGGAATATCTGTAAAACATGAAGTGGAACCGTTCAAAAGGCAATGCAAGAAAAGCAATGGAATATTAAGTAATTTATTTACGGACAAAACATTTCAATTTCAAACCACTTTTTTTTTTTTCTCATTTATTTTCTTATTGCCATTTGTCTTGTTTGTCCTTTCCATCCTTTGGTTTCAATTAGTTAACCAAGTTATTGAATGTCTACAACTTTGCTGTCTGAAAAAACAGGTTGTCAATGGAGGAGATAAGGTTTCAGATTGGAAAGAATGTTTGACTAAATTGATGAAAAAAACAGAGCTGTAGCCGCCATGAAACCATATTCAAGCAAACGCACAAACTGAACCCATTTGTTTGTTTTGATTTTTTTTTTTTTCCTTTGCTGTGTTCAGTTAGTTGTTCATTAACTGTAAAAGTTTATATTGAAGCTGGTCTACTGCAATTTTATATGATAAGTTTTCCATACCAATTTGAACGCCTGATTTTGAGGGCAAACTGAGAAGATTTAAAACTACAGCAGCTATGATGAATTTTCATGGCAGGTTCATGTTCAACATCATGCTTTTCAATTTTTATTTTTTTTTACATTTATTGATACAATTTTTAGCTTTAAATTCAAGATTTAAATGAAAGTTTTATTTCGTTTAAAGACTCGATATTGGATTTTTCAATTAGAAATCACAAGTTCTGCTATGGTAACTTTTTCTTTCTTTTTTTTTTTTTTTTTTTCTTTATAGAAATTATACATAGAATTCTCATGGGAGTGTTTAAATAGTGTATAAAGTCCATATGTCAGAATTTAGGCCAGTCCATGGTACCAAAGCTCAGTTAAGGATGTGTTTGAGTTAATCTGATAATTCATTTTATTATTTAAAAATATAAAAATATTATTTTTATATTATTATTTATATATTTTATAATTAAATTTAAATAATAAATATATTTTTATTATTTAATAATAATTTATATTAAATAAATTTAAATTTATAAAAATTTTATTCAAAATTTAACCTGTACGAATAACTTAATATCTTTAGTGAAAAGTTGTTGCATGATTAAAGATGCCATTGAATCAGAGTAGTTAGGTGCTTAATTTGTTGGAAACAAAAATTGCAAGCAAGATGTTGGGGCAGCAATGGACATATGATTTCTGGCCATGAAAAATGCCCTTTAGAATTTTCAGTGTGTTGTCACAATTTTTGGGGTCAATGTTGCAATGAGCATCTTTTGCTTGAATATAAATAAAAGTGTCCTTCTTCCCATCACTTCCTTTTATATAATAGACTAAAATATTTGAAAAGAAAACAAAATTATTGACTATTTCATTTTTTTAAGAAAATTTTTAGATTTTTATTATACTCAAACAAATTATTATTGTTAGATTTTTATACAAATAAGTTTTTATTTAACTTATCTCGTATACTCATTTTTAAAATATGATATTTAATAAGTTTAAAATTTAAATTACAACTTCTACAACTTTTCTATTATTAATAGGTTGAGACCTGTTTGAGGATTTATTTAAATATAAATTAAAAAATAAAAAATTATTTAATAAAAATATAAAAATTGATCTTAAAATTTAATTTTTTTTTATTATTTTGACTTATACAATGCCAATATTTAACAAACAAAATCTTCTCTTTTAGTGCACTAAATTAATAAATGAAAAAAATAATAATAAATGAAAGGGAACAGAAACATAGAAAGGATACATTGGAGTACGGACACAATCTTACATTCTTTATTGTTTGATTCCTCCACTTTATGTGAAGAGCATAACCGGCTTTTTTAAATCCAAAAATCTTTAAAACAAATCTTTAAAAAAAAATTTGTCTAATTTATTCTTTATATTTTTAAAAATAATTATATTAATCAATTAAATTAAATTTCATGTTAATAACGTAATGTTAAACCTTGCATCGTAAATGAACCCTTTTTAATCGGATCAAATTCGGTCTTCCTGTAATTCAACAAACAATTCAACTGCATAACATGGCCTCGTAACATGATTCACGCTTGGGGGGAGGAGGGGCAAAGAAATGCATTGTTTTGCAGGATCAAACAATTGTATAGGCAATTTTTTAATTAAGTTTAATCAGCAAAGGCAGCCACGAAAGTTGAGAATAAATAGATTACCAGGCTAATAAGCCAGATAAGATGGTGCTAATCTGCCTAATCTTTATATATATATACATATATATAGTTCCGGGTTTACTAATTTATTTATTGAGGAATCAGGATAAAAGCAAAGCTTAGTATATCTGTGATCCACTATCTAAAAATCCCTTTTAAAAATGATCGAAGACTTTAAAGGCATTATTGTTTATGCCAATCCAGATGAAGTGCAAGGAAAGAGCAAATGAAATTAGTAGCTGTAGATTATCTATTCTGATGATCACTTGTTTCAGACAGTGCTGTCTGATTTTGTCCTAGCTGTCACAAAACCATAATTGATCTCCATTTTTTTTATGATCAAAACAATGCAATATGCTTTTAGTTCATGAGCTATTGAAACTGGTAGAACTTCCTGCAGGTGCCAGAATAAGAGTTTTCACATTTGCTTTGATTGATTGCTTGGACTATAGCATCAGTTTTTTTTTTTTTTTTTTTTTAAAAAAAGAAAAAAAAGAAAAGAAAGGATGCCTAAGACTGCCAAACCACAGGAAATTGCCATTGATTAGGACAATATAGTAGTAAAAAAGACAGTCATCATCTCCAGGTTGAGGTTTAAGCTTATGGTGTTTCAAACAAAACATACTGAAATAAACTCAAAGCTAAAGCTGCTTTCCTTAGTTTGTCCCACAGCATCTTCAACCCAAAAAGGCCAATAATTCTCAGAGATCAATGCCGAATTGTACCACAGAGACACCAATATGAGAGAGTCTATGTTATCCGGACTCGTAGTGAGTGTCAAATATAGATATTTTAAGGATCAAACCCCATACCTATGTTCAAATATGTGTCGAATATAAGTGTCGGATAAAAATACTCCCGACGAGTCCAGGTAACATAGGAGAGAATCATGAATAGGAGCTTCTAAACTTAAAAGAACATGCAAACTGTGGGTCATAAAAAAACAGTATATACCAACCGTTCATTGCAATCTACAAGGGCACAATCAAGAATATCTTTTGACAAAAATGGGAAAAGAATAAAGTGTGGTTGTTGAAAGTTCCCATCAAAGGTAGATCAACTCCCTTAATAAATGAAAACTAAGAAAGATCATTGGAACTGGAAAAATGCTTCGAAAATGTTTTCAATGACAGTTAAGCACCCAAGCTAAGGTCCATTAAACAATAATTAAAGATGCAGACTAGGTACAGATAAAGATAACTCTACACTCATTTATTCAAGAAAGTTACATATGGCCAAAAAAAAAAAAAAACAGAAGAAATCCACAGCATTCTGGCCACAATTTGCAGATGTTAAGCAAGATAATGCTTGATTTCAACAAGATATAGAATAGTTATACATGATTACAAATGGTAAATTTCTAGGATGTTGTTTCAAGATCTCAGACACATTTCACACATTCATCGAAAGAGTTACTTCCTTTATTCCAGCGAAAGAGAACAGAATTTATATCAAAAAGCTCAGTTTGATCAAATTTACCCAGATCTAAGTCTTTTCTGACTAGTTTTTCGATCAGGTTCGAATGTTCCAGCTGAATCGCCTTCCGATGTAGCCTCCATTGACCTGGTGAAAGAGGTCGAGAGATCAGCATAGAGATCGACTACTCTTCTAATGTTGTTATTCAACTCTTTAATTAACCGCACATTCCGGCTCAAGTTATCGGGGACCTTTGACTCGTGGTTTTGGTTAATCTCGTTGATTAGCAACCTGTTTTTGTCTAGGATGCCTTCAACTTGCACGAAACTCTTTTGAAATGTCTGCAAAACTTTGCCATCCAGTTGAGTTCCATTACCAAATCCTGAAAATATATCATCTTCCATTTCCCAAAGTTTTCTCCAATCAAAACTAGACTTCTTCCTGCACCACAAGGTTTTGATGGCACTCATTACTCTTTATCTCATCTCTATTACTTTCTAATTCTAAAAGACAAAATTACTGTAAGAAAATAATAAAAATGGAACATGGAAAGGCATTGAACGATCTAGTCTCTATTTGGTTGCCGAAGAAAATGAATTCAAAAGAAAGACAAACTAAAGTTTTAACACCTTAACTTTCTAATTTGGATTATGGGTGGCAGAACGCCTCACCAAAGGAAGCTAAGTCAATAGAGTTTAACAGTTTGGCTTGGGTAAAATCACCGCTAAAACATTTTCCTTTGCCTTTCTCCACCTTTCTTAGCAGCCAAGCGGAGGACTGAGAGTGTTTGCAGAAGAGAATATGTAAACAATACCAAAATACAGAATTTTGGTACTGTTTTGTGTCAAAAAGAAAAGCAGACTCCTTTGCCCAAAAAAAGCAACCTTTTTTTCCTATTATTATCTTAGAAAAAAAAACTCAAAGTTCTCATTTTGAGAGACCCCCACAAAATCATTCACCCAAATCCAAAAAGACATTATTAGAAAAAAAAAAAAAAAAGAAAAGAAAAAAGAACACTTGAGACAGGAAAGAAACACAAATCTTGGTGTAAAAAAGGGTAGGATAAGGAACAAAGAAACAATTTTCTTTGGCCGTTGTTCCGAATATAGAGTTATAAAAGAGATAATACCCATCTCCCCCAAAACAATGGAAGAAAAAAAAATGACAACTTAAAAAGCCGGTAAATATATATCTATTAATTACCATTACAACGAAAGAAATATAGAAAAAAAAAATCTGGGTTATTATGCATTTTCCATTTCTTACCTTGAAACAACAAGACATGTCGAGTGGGAAGACACAGGGGAAAAAACAGCAGAATTGGGAATCTCTTTCTCTGCAAAAATATGGGATTTTGATTTATTTTTCTTCTGAGAAAAGAAAGTAAAAAAAGTAGGAGATAGGAGTAGTTTTAAAAAGATTGGAATTGAAATCTTCTATTGCTTCCGGAGATGCCAAAGAAAGACAGAGAAATTAGATTTCAACAGAGAGAGGCCCTGAAATCATGAAACAACAAAGAAAGAGAGAGGATAAATAAGAATGAAGAAGATTGGGTTATCCGTTGACTCGCTGAGAGAGACGCAACTTACAACGTTGTTGTTGGCTTCTCTCTCTGATCTTTCCTTCTCTGTCTACAGTTTTTAAGAGAGGGGTGAGGCAAGGCAAAGGCAGCCAGGCAAAGATATTTCCTATAATATATATATATATATATATATATATAATTTTTTTTTTTAATTTCTGGTTTTCTTGATCTGGTCCTCTCCTCGTTTACTTCACCTGCGGGCTGCTGCAGTGCAGTACTTGCAGTAACACAGAACGAAATAGTTATTAAAACAAAGAAATAAGTATATTAATATCTACGAATTTTATTATATTATAATTATATTTAATAATTTTTATATTTTATTTAATAAAATCATATGTATATAATTTGGTGAATATTATTGAGATGTATACTGTTAAAACACAAAGGACATGTTTGATATTACAAATTTCCATTTGATAAGTAAAATTTTTATTAATTGTTTTTTTTGCTATAATTTATATTTAAAATATTATATATTTATATAAATTTTATACATTAATAATTCATATTATATTAATTTTGATATATTTAAATATTTAAATTATGTTTATGTTAATTTTTTATTTTATTATATTTTAATTTGTTTTATATTATGTTTATATCCTATAATCTAATTGCGTTCACAATTATTGACTCCAGCCAGAAACAAAAAAAAAAAGGGTTAGGATCTTCAAAGCTTATGTCAGCTTGGTTCAGCTCAAAAATATTTTTTAATATTTAAAATAACAAAATATTAATATGAAAATTCAAGGTTTTCTTTTTTTTCGAGATGGGAAAAACAAAAAGGTTTTTAAGTGCATTGACAGGTCTGGGCATAGCTATCGAAATTTAGGCCCAACAAATGGCCCATGAAACATCTACTGTGAAGACCAATTATCAATTTTGGTTTGGACCAAGCTGGATGTGTTTCTATACAATATTATGTTTTATACTGGTTTTCATTTTCTTCCTTCGTGATCGTATTTGTATTTTGTAATTGTGTTGAGTGCAACCTAGTCTGGATGGAGTGTGTCGACAGACAAAATCTATGTTACTTTATTACGGTCCTTTGCTGTTCCTCAATCTAACCAAAGCCCTTTTTTCTTTTAGGTGCTTATTAAATTAACAGTGATAGTATGATGTTACTTTTATAATTTTGTAATTTTATCTTTATTTTGTTATCGATTGATAGTTATTGTAATAATATATATACATTTTAAAAACTAAAATTAATCAAAACTCCAATTCCAACATGGATTAGCCATTGGAGAACCTGTAAAAAGGATGACCCCAAGAAGTAAAAAAAGGGAAAACAGAGGATGGCTGAAACTACTACATCTTCAACATCGTCTCTGAAACACCTTCAGTCGCCGAATCCCATGATGGTGGACCCTTCATCATCGGCGGCGACGAATGTTAACCAAAAGATTCATCATATCACTACTTGACTGTCTGCTTATGTCGAGGACTTTATTTAGTTTCGCCTTTTTAAATTTAATAATCCCGGTAATTACATATAAAAAAAGCTGCTTTAATCTTAAAATAGGTAACATCTTTCTTAATCTTGTATGGCTGCCGGACTTCCCCAAGACGTAGATCAATGCTGTCTAGATCATACCATGTTCCTTAAGATCTTGTTTTTGGCATTTTATCCATTTTAAGCTTTCATCCCCAATTTCGTACTAAATTTACTACCTTTCTCAATTGCTTCCTTTGGAGGTTATAGTAACTGAAGCTTAATTAAGCTGCAGGGGATTGACAAAAGCAAAAGCTTTAATTACTTGGTAAGTATCTGAGACAATGGAACAAATCGTGGAAAAGATTACACTATCTGACCAGCTAGTTTAATCATGCGCTATTAATGATTTTATGTTGTGAGTGAATTTACTAATGGAGGGGCTATAAGGAAAGCTTGATCCCCGGTTTAAAGCTTATCGCCGCCTCCATGGCATCATCTTCATAATCATTTATTTATTTATTTAAAAATAATTATTATCCATGATTTTACTTGATCCCGCATTTGTATTTTAAACATAAACTAGTAGGCTGAGCAACTCAAAAGCACATTGATTCACTAATTGATTTGTTGGGTTAAATTAGTGAAGATTTAGTTTAATTATTTTATGCAGTTATTTTTAAAAGATAATATCAAACAAATTTAAAATTTAAATTTCAATATTTATAATATTTCTTGTATTTACGTACTACTGCTATTTTGTATCTAAAAAAAATGCTTTTCACTGGATGGCGCGTTCTTGTAACGTGTCTTGAACCACTGTTCATTAGAAGTTGCAAACATGCGGCATTCCAAGTGATTTTGGGAGAATTGAGTTCCAACTCCCTGTGAGAGTCAATGCATGTACAATCTGGTCTTCCGAGTTCCAAATTTATTGACAAGCAAATTTACGAACAAAGGCTAGCTTGCCATGCTTAATAATCTGGGCAAGAAGTGGATTGTCATAGCTAAATATGTCTATAATTCGTCTCAAATATTTCGAAGAGCAATTAAAATTATTTCATATTTCACATTCTTTTCGATGTTATGGAGTAGTAAGTTTTGAAAGAATAATAATGCTAACAATTTCTCTAGCTGTAAATGATAATAAATTTAATATCTTCATGTGCGAACCTCTGCCACAGCGGGATAGTTTACAGTAAGAGTGACGGATGTGAGCAAGGCCAATATTCTTTGAACCGAGAAATAATCGTATTAAACAGTTAAATGACGTCAACATTTATTACTTTTCTTATTTGAATCGTGTTGATGTAATATGATTTGTACGAAAATAATAACGGAATAATATGATGCAACTGTTTTAAAGCGATGTTTTTAATAAATTTTGATAACGACCTCTTTTCTTCTCCGATGAGATGATGCAAGACGTGGATTGTACATCCATGGCTTGTTTAAAGGACTCTGTAATGGACTTGCCTCCACGATCGGGCCAAAATGTTGATTAATATTTAAGCCTTATTTGAATTCAAACGAGGTCATTGGACGGTACGATTTTAGAGGTCCAATCGCATTGATTCACTGTTCGAATAACAGGGTTACGGCACAGTGAGAATAATCTCACCATGCCCCAGCTCATTCTTTTGACTGGAGCTCTTAGCTCTAGCTATGAAATTATTATCTCCAATGGAGATTTTGTATAAATTTGTCCTCATAGAGTTTTTCCTTTCCTTTCGTTTATCTTTTTAACTTTTGTCTTTATCCATTATTTGTATTTAGTGTTTTTAAATTAATTAATAATTTTTAATAAATTAATATTTTGAACAATTATTTATGTGATTATTTAATATTTGTTCTTTATTTTTTAAATTTAAAACATATAAATTATTATTATTTTTAAATATAATAAATACTATTTTATGATAAAAATAATCTTATAAATAAAACTTAAATAATTTATTAAGACACTTTTAGATTAATATCTTTAATAATTATTTTTTTATTTTTATTTTATTATCATTGTTACGTTTGAATCAAACATATATCTCATCATTGATTTTAATTCAACTGCTACAGTAACTAATCTCACGGTTACCACTATTTTCAATCTCACAAGAGCTAATCTCACTACTCATCTAAATAGAGTCTTAATCCTCTAAAAACTCTTCTTAACTTAGTTCAAAATATCTTTTAATCTTTTTCTTATATGTTTTTAAATGAAAATTTTAAAAATTATATGAATAAAATTTCCTTATAAATTACGATTAAAGTGCTAAAGCACGTGGAAACTTACTTGTACTAAGTAATCACGCGAGCATTTAGGCGTATATAGTTAATTAAGAAGAAAGTTTATATAAAAAAATTATCTATCGTAAAATAATTATTCATGTGTTTTATTACATGTTTATAATATTACCCTTAATTAATTGTCTTACTTCATAGGCATATTGGCAAATCAAATCACACAGACTATCAGGTTGCCATAACGCATCAATATCAATTATATAAGTCTATACATATTAAATTTAAAATAAATAAAATAATATTAATAACGTATTATTTTAATATAAATATTAATTATGTATTATTTTTATTTTTTATATTAAATTATATTAATTGTTTGATCTAAATTTGAATATCGATTCGTACAATGGATATACAATTTTAATTTTTTAAATTTAATAGTTACTTTATTTTAAATATGTTTTTATTTATTTATTTGACATTTAAAAATTACCAAAATGGTATCAAAATTTTTATTGAAAAGTTCCCAAAATCAAGTTTATATTAAAAAAATTATATAGATAAAAAATTCTAATTTTGGTAAAAAATTATATCAAATGATATAAAACTATATAAAATATTAAAAAAAATCAAAATTATATTAAAATTTATCAAAATAATATCAAAATTATATTAAAATTTTACCAAAAAAATACCAAAATTATATTAAAAATTATCACAATCATATAAAAATTATTAAAATTATCAAAATTATATTAAAAAGTTAATCTAGTTTTTTTCTTTGGGGGGGGGGGGGATGATGGCCCTCCACCATCTTGGTTAAACAATCTACATATGTACAATGAATCTTTTCTTTCTTTGCCCCACTCTTTTGCTTTTTATTTTTTCCTTTTTCACACTGATGGCACTTTAAATCATTATGGTAATAGTGGGAGTCAATTTTATAATGTATGAAACAATTGAAAATGCTTTCCTCATCACCATATCTTCCTTTTTTTTTTTTTTTTTCCCTTTTCCTGTAGATTTATTTCATTTTTCTTTCCTTTGTCCTTTGGAATTTTGCTTTTTTTTTTTTATTTGTTGGTTGGTTGATAATGACAAAGACCTAACCTTCTCAATGGTACGGAATAACCAGGCCAAGAGACACTGGTCATTTTGCTTGCAGGTTGCGATAATGCTTCTTCAAACTTTGTCGTTTTGTAGTAATGATTATATAAGTAGACAGGGAAAAGTGACATAAGATGAAGAGAAATTTTTCTCAGGGGAATGCAAAAGGTTGCACTAATTTTTACCTGCTGCATTTCTTTTAAAACTAAATTGAGTTATTGGTAGGATAGAATAAATTTTTTTATTATTTAAAATAATATTAAAAATATTTTAAAATATTTTAATATTAATATTTATAATTAATTTTAATAATTTTTTTATTATTTAAATAATATTAAATTATTTAAATTCAAATTATAAAAATTTTTATCTGAACGCAATTCATACATGTTGAATGAAGCAGGTTGCCCTGCTTATGATGAAAGACAGAGCATATATTCTAAGCAGGAATCTGTCAGATATGACCCTTTGTACTTGGCTGATATATATCTCCCATGTTCCAAATAATCATCTTACTCGTAAGTTGACTCCGGCACCATTTTTTGTCCTTTTGACAATGTTTTTTGTTGAGTTTTTTTGGTGCAGGAATCTGAATTCACATTTGCATGATTGCATCAAAATAGGACTCAAAAAAGAGACAAAAGGGAAAAAAAAGCCATGGAAAGCCAAAACTTTCCACGAAAGCAAAGCATGGTTTAAGTCTCCGTAAGATTGCAAAATTACCTTAAAGTCTATTCTACTGATACTAAGTCTGCCCCAAAAAATGTGGGGAGAATGGAAAAGTTTGGAGGGTTAAAACAACAAGAATAGATGCCCACTATTTCTATACAATTCAATCTTTGTCGTTGTCAGAAGTCTCGCATCCGAATTTGAGTTTCTTTAAATTATTATTAGGGTTTAAGTTATTTGTTTGATTTGTCGGATAATAAAAGTTTTAAATTATTTATTTTTTATTTATAATATATATTTTATTAAATTAATTTTTAAAATTTGAATTCAAATTTCCTTTAACGATCATAGTTGGATCTTACATGAGAGGGTAAACAAAGTTCACTTGGGTGATCAGACTGATAACATCAAATCAATCATGGTCTCAACCAAAGTTCTTTTGTTAGCTACAATATGAATGTTATTTTGAGATAAAAGAATACCCTCTTTTCTTTTCTTTTCTTTTTCTTCTTCAAAATTCTCTTTGCTATTAGCCAACAGTACTATAGTTACGTGCTTTTAACTTACATGAACCCTTTTGTCTCATAGATTAATCCGATAAATAATGGTGTCGAGATCCATTTTCACTTTTATTTTCGCTCTTTTCCTATCTTTCCAACAGCATTTATAGAAAAAAAATTATACTGCTTTAACTATTTATGTTTCTTAAAGTATTTTTATCTGATGCATGTTAAAATATGAATATAGGATATAATTCTATTAGCACCCTTTAAATATATAAAAAATTTTTAAAAAAATTAAATATATTTATATCAAATATATATTCATGTCTGATACTTAAGATCGAATTCGGGTAAAAAAACTCTACGTTCTTTATGTCCTTTTGAGAACTATAATCCAAAAACTACAGTATATAATTGCTTTCATGTGTTCCACAATTGCCTATTAAATCTCCCTCTCCCCGAATGATTAAGACATATCAAGAGGTTCGGGCTGCAATTTCAGCATTTCAATGAACTAGGACAGCTAACACAGAACATGAATATCCTGCCGAATTCATAATAGATAACGAAGTTTTTACAGATTAAAATGAATTTTGCATCAAGTTCATGATCAAGGGGAGATAAAAACAAAAGCTCACACTTCCATAAAAGTTCAATTAAAACCCTCATCAACTTCAAGAAATTTGTTCATCCACTCCAAGTTCATGGGATCCTCATTCGAGAAATCAAAGAAGTCGTCCACATCAAAGCTGATATTTGAATCATCGCCAGTAGATGTCTTCACTTCTCTCACTTCTTCTTTGGCATTCTCAAGTAATCTCTTTCGAGATTTGCAGCCTGGTCTTGCTTGAGCTCCACCATGTTTCTCTTTCTGGTTTATTTTCTTGCTCAAATGAGAATTCCAATAGTTCTTGATCTCGTTATCTGTTCTTCCGGGTAACCTTCCTGCAATCAAAGACCACCTGAAGAAGAAAAAAAAATAGAAAACCGTATATCAGATAAATAGAGCTGTTTCAATCGTTAATATCAAACTCCGGAAGATACTGCAATATTCATCGAAATCTTTATTAACAATTCTGAATTAATTTCCTGTTTCCAAGGAGTTTATGCAGCCTAAGTATCAAGTCCTCTTCTTGGTCCGATATATTTCCTCTCTTGATGTTAGGCCTAAGATAATTCATCCATCTCAGCCTGCAACTTTTACCACACCTATTTAAACCTGCAAATAAAAGAAAAACCAGCAAACACCCATCACCAGGTCTTAAAATTAATCAAATAGGCTAAAATTCAATCAAGGTGTCAGCTCTATACATATATATATGTATATATATATATATATACATGATCAGTTATTCTTGGTGACATGAAGATTCTGTTACCTGCTTTGATTGCAACCGTCTTCCACCTTTTAGCACCATGAACTGCAACAACCTCAGCCAATTTTCTATCTTCTTCAGCTGTCCATGCTCCCTTATTGATTTCTGATTTCTTAGGGGGCACATTTTCTTCCATTTTTAATCGTCCGACCTTTCACAGGAGTCAGTATTAAATTTCGGTTGATCCAATACTGGCTATATATATGAGCAAAAAGAGAAAGGTTGGATGCCTTGAGGGAGACGTATGCTACGTATCATTGTTGTTGTTCGGGGGTTCACTGTGTCATCTACCCTTCTCGCTGTTTGAGAAGAATCTCAACTACCACTTAAATATATATATATATATATCCGCAGACATCAATGCATGCATGAAAAAGGACTGCAGTGATGGCTTTGATGATTGAGTAATAAAAATGCCGTAAAGTTTGTACAAAGCTGCATATTACTACGAAGGCTGCAGATTACTCAATGTAGTACACAGCGCGCCTGTGACTGCCTTTAGGATCAGACGTATGATTTTGTCTTTAAAGCATATATATATATATATAGGATCAGACGTATATTATGCTTTAAAGTGAGTGCATAAAGAATAATTGTGACTGGTTAGCAGTTAGACTTAGCTAAGTTACCTTTATTTTATTTTATCTTATTTTGGTTTTAGCAATGCTTTGATGTCACTTTCCATATATATTATATATTACTATAATTAAAAGTAATCTTTTTAATTTTTATTATTGATTGGCCTCAATTGACAGTCAATTAGGTTTGAAATATCTTTTTTTTTTCAATTATTTATACCTATAAATTAAAATAACCCCTAATTATAATAGAGATTGAGGCCTAATTGTTATTTTTTTTTTTTTGTATTTTCTTGATATTTTAAAGCATTCAATTCTTGTTTTTGGGTATAAAAATACAAAATGAAAGGAAATATCTAATCTTGTTTTACATTTTTATTATCAGGAAATTTTCGAAGGAAAATTTCAAACGTTAACCCTAGTCTAAAATATGTGAATTTATGGCATCTTACCCTAAGTTGACCTCTTTAATTTCTTCCAAGTTAATTAACCTACAGTTTGACCTTTGAGACATAAATAAGCCATTATATATATGTATATGATATGGCAGGAAGCTATCAACCACACCAAATTTCTAATTTGTTAATGAAAATGTTTCAACTATTTATGTTGTACTGAAAATAAGCATTTCTTTTCTTCATTAAATTAAACAAGAAAAATAAAGGTTATAACGAAAATGGGGTTAATTAAGAGTTCCTTTTATATATTAATTAAGGGTTAGGTGAAAAAAAAAAGCAAAATTAAAGTGATTAGTGATCACTAATTAATTAACCTAGCCTAGGCTAAGCCTGGGATAGCCACTAGCTTGGAATCTTTGGGTATGCCGGATCTTCTGATATATTGGATCAATTCATTCTTTTGAGAGATCTCCATGGATATGTCCTTTGATTCACATGAACGAACAAAAATAATTTTCAATATATTAAATTAAAAAATATTAATCAGTCTTTAATCATATAATTAAGATAGTATTTATAAAAAAACATAAATTAAAACTCAATAAAAATAATATATTAAGTATAAATTTTTTAAATAATATTTAATCGATATATTCAAGCACCTGAATCATATTAAGTAACCATTAATTAATCTTCCATCGGCTGCTTTTATCACATGCATGGCAACTTTAACTCCTGGGGACTTAATAGGATGAGGTTTTTATTATAGGCCTCTCGTAAGGTTTGATTGTAATCGATTAAATTGGTTGAAATATTATTTTTTTTACATATATTATTATATAATAATGCATAAAAATATTATAATTACGTAAATACATTATAAGTTATATAAATTATTATCATTAAAAAGAAAATTTTAAAATTATCAATAAATATTATAGTTACATAAATTATATTATCTATTACATAAATTATTATGATTGTTAATATAATTTAATATTACATATTTTTATTATAATTACACATATACATTATTTATGTACATAAATTATGATAAAAGATAATAAAAGTTGTAATACATAAATTTATTACATTTATATAAAAATTTTATAAGTTACAAAAATTTATTACAATTAGATAATAAAAAATAGTACATGTAAATTATTATAATTACATAAATTATATTATCTATTACACATATATATTATCATTGGTAATGTGAATAAGTATTACACAAACATTACAATTACATATATACATTATTACTTACAGAAATTATGATAAAAGATAATAAAAATTGTAATACATAAATTTATTACATTTGCACAAAAATTTTGTAAGTTACATAAATATATTATCAACAGGTAATAAGAAATACTATTACATAAAATATTATAGTTACATAAATTATATTATTTATAACATATGTTTGTTACCACAAGTAATATAAATACGTATTAAATATTTTTATATAATTTATTTTATATGAATATATTTGTATAAAGAATCTTTGAAGGTAATACATATATGTAATTTGTTACATACAAATATTATCAAATTTACATACAAATATTACAGATTTACATAAAAATATGACTAAATCTATAATATATGTATGTAAAATATTTCTTTAAAAAAATTAACTATAATTTTCTAGAAATTATTTTTTATTATTTATTAAATATATTATATTTGTGAGAAATTAATTTTTGTAGTAATTTTTGAAGTGACAAATGTTTTCATTTTTTTTAGTTTAATAATTTATTTGGGTGTATTAATAATAATTATATTATTTTAAGAAAAAATTAATTTTTTGATAAAGTTATAATTTTTATTAGTTGATAAAATTACAACTTAACATTGCAAAAATTAAATATAAATATCTCAATTTACATAATGTTTATGTGTAATTTATGTTATATGTAATATATTTGTGTAAAGAATCTTTGAAGATAATATACATACAAATATTACATATTTACATAAGAACATTGCCAAATATTTAATATATGTATGTAAAATATTTCTTTAAGAAAACTAATTATAATTTCCTAGAAATTATTTTTTATTATTTATTATACATATTATATGTGTGGGAAATGAATTCTTGTAGTAATTTTTGAAGCGAAAAATGTTTTCAATTTTTTTTATTTTAATAATTTATTTAGGTATATTAGTAATAATTATATTATATTAAGAACAAATTAATTTTTTGATAAATTTATAAGTTTTATTAGTTGATAAAATTACAATTAAATATTATAAAAATTACACATAAATATTACAATTTACATAATGTTTATGTGTAATTTGTATTATATGCAATGTATTTGTGTAAGGAATCTTTGAAGGTAATGTTTATATATAATTTATTACATACAAACATTAACAAATTTACATACAAATATTACAGATTTACATAAGAATATTATCAAATCTATAAGGTATTATGTAAAATATTCTTTTCAAAAATTAACTTTAATTTTCTCAAATTATTTTTATTTTTATTAAATATATTATATATGAAGGTTTACATAAAAACGAGCTCGACAACTATCTATACAGACCTGAATTCAAACAGTGATTGAGCTTCTATCAAGAGTTCATCATAAAATATATTATATATATACCGACCTCCACCCTATACATATATACATATTATGTTGAAAGTCGGTTCCCTTGTAAAAAACCGGCTCCTCCTTTTTATATTATATATAAATTATATATATTAAAAATATATTTTAAAAATGATAAAAATTTAAAATATTTTATATTAAAATTAAAATTATTTTTTAAAAATTAAAAGAATATATATTTTATATATGGTATATAATATAAATTATATATAAATTATACATATTATATATAATATATATATTATATAATACATATATGATATATAATATTATAAACATAATATAATAATATATTACATATAATAAAAATAAAATTTTTTTTACACTAGACAATGAATTACTATTTAAATAATAATATATATTAAAAAATATTTTATATATTATATATAAACTATATAATATATATTATATTAATATATATAACATAATAAAAATAAAAAATATTTTATAGTAAATGCTAACGTGATGCTGTTAGCTGCTAGCTGCTAAAAGGCGAATGAAAGGACAACGGGTTGGAAAATATTTAGGTTACAAAAAAGTAAAAGGTAATAATAATTATTAAGAAAATAAAAGTAAGAAAAAATAATTTTAAAAAAAGAAAAGTAATTATTAGAATTATTAATAAGGAAATTATAATTATCATTTTGTCTTTATTTTTTATCTCGTCTTTTGGTTGCCTTTTCTTTGGCAGTAATTTAGTGAAAGTTATAAATTATATATATATTAAATTATAATATATATTGTTTACTTTTTTTTTTGTAATCTTAAGGATTAAAAATTTTTACCTAAACAAAAATCTTCAAAGATAGTGAATTATGATTATCTCACTATACAAGAATAATCAACTTTACTTCTTATTTTTTTCTTACAAGTTTATTTATTTTTTATTTCTATTGGAATGTCATCCTCCTATTACACAAGAATAATCAGCTTCAGTATATATAAAGTCATGCTCAAGATAATGTCTATCATACATGAACACGACTGCTTTGTATATGTGTTTTACATTTAGTTATAGTGCGTCATACATCTAGTTATAGTAAGTCGTGTATTTAGATATAGAGAGTTATAAGAAGTCATACATTTAGTAATTATTTTTTAATATAATATATTTTTAATATTTTATTATATATTATATATATTATATAATATATTATTATGTTATTTTTATAATATTATATATTTTTTTAATATGTATTATATAATATATAAATATATATTATATATAATCTATTTATTTTAAATTTTTAAAAATAATTTGGATTTCATATTAAATATTTTTAATTTTTATTATTTTTAATTAGTTTTTCAAAATTTAATATAAAATATTTTTATATTTTATTGTATGTAATATATTATATTATGTAATATATTATTATATTTTATTTATGATATTACATTACATTATATATGTATCATATAATATATATTATATATAATATGTATAATATATATTATTTTTAATTTTTTAAAAAATAATTTGATTTAATATTAAATATTTTTTTATTTTTTTTTATTTTTATATTAATCCATTATTTAATATAATTCAAGATTTTTTTATAATTTGAGATTTAATAATTATTTTAATATATATAATTATATATATTATATATAGTTTGTAAGAGGTCGATTCCCTTACGAAGGGAGTTGATCCCAACATATATAATATTATAATGTATTATATGTAATAATATAATATAATATAATATAATATAATATATAATATAATATATATTAATTTGAGTTTTAATATAAAATCTATTTTTATTTTTTATTATTTGTAAATGGTAATTTAGGATTTAATATAAAATAGTTTTTATTTTTTGTTACTTGTAAATGATATTTTAAAATTTAATATAAAATATATTTTTATTTTTTTGTTATTTTTAAATAGTTACTCAAGATTTAATAAAAATATTTTAATATATTTTATTATTTCTAAATACTATTTTTGATATATAAAATTCATATTTATAATTTATATATTTATAATTTTTATATATATTTATATATAAGAGAGTCGGTTCTCATACTAAGCGAAGTATGATTAAATTGTAATTATAATATCCTTATTAATAATTCTAATAATTATTTTTTAAAAAATAATTTTTCTGCTTTTATCTTTTTATAAAAATTATCATCCCATATTATTTTTTAAAAATTTTTTCTATCCGATTAACCTATAAGCCATATATATTTTTTTAGGCAATGATCGAGATTAAATATTTTACATCAAAAAATTTATATTATTTTAAGCTAATAATTCTAATCTTAGAATTTTCTTGATGCCAGTTTTTCTCTTAACACTGAGAAGGAGAGTAAAGGTCACATCATCACATGCAATGTATTGGGGAAAGAGCAAAATTTTTCAGAAATTTATTCTAGTTATGATCAATCACGATGATTACCCAAAAGATTGCCTTTTAATTTGTTTTTTCTAATGTCAAATTGTACGCATTTATGATGACAAATTAAAGCAGTAGATTCCTCCTTCCACTTTGTGTTGAACATTTTTGCCTCCTAATAAGAGAACATGCTTTTTCTTCCCCCTCAAATAAACCAATGGGAATTTTGCCCCTCAAGATCTTTTTTTTTTTTTGTCATTATTATGATATTTTTTTAAATCCTCACCTCAGAATATGTTCAAAGATAGTATTTAAGTTGGATTTGAACGTAATATTTATTAATTTATATTAATTTAATTTAAATTATTATTATTATTAAAAATTATTTAAATTTAATTATAAAAATATATAAATATTAATATTAAAATTGATATTTTAATTTTTAAATAATAAAACAAAACTACAAAAGATTTTAAAAAAAATTGTTGGCAACTATTGTTAGCAATTAACCTTGTTGTCCAGTTTCAATAAATTTGGAACTCAAGATATACACTTCATATTTTTTCTATTTTTAAAAATTGTTTTACAAAAATGTATAATTTTAGGAAAAAATATTTTTCTGCTTTTAACTGTATTTACAATAATTTTTGTAGGTTCAATCCTCACCTTAGACAGGACATTGCCACTTTTAAATCTTTGATACTATAATTTTTGTTGTATGTATAGTGTTTTCTAAACATTAATCAGTCTCAGCTAACAATTACCTTTTCTTTTTTTTTTTTTCATAAGCTTCTTTTCTAAGCATAGAAAATTTTCAAATAAATAAATAAATAAATAAATAACACTTGTTTCTTAAAATTTTCTTTAAATTCTTCGAATATTTAATTAATAATCTTAATTATTTTTAACCAAAATAATCTCATGCCAATATCTTTAAAGCTGTAGCAGTATTTAGTAGGAGTCGGAAGCTGAAGTTATTTCTTCTTTCACAAGAAACGTTAGTGGTACTATTTTATGAACCCTAAACACATATTGAAGTTTAAGCCTCGGTGTTGTACTGATTTTCTTCTTTTAGCTAATCTTCTCAGTGTTTCTCGCCATGGAGGCTAATGTAATATCAAGCTCAACGGAGGCGAAGAAAACAAGAAGCGGCCGAGGACGTCAATGAATTGAAATCAAGAGAGTGGAAGACCAAAGCAAACGCCAAGTAACTTCCGCCAAAAGTAGGAAAGGGTTGTTCAATGAAGCTAAAGAGCTTTTTACATTATACGGGGCTTGAATTGATATCCTCACGTTATCAAATTCTGGAAGAGTGCACGCCACAGATGATGTTGATGCGGTTTTGATCCCTTTCTTGGCAAGTCAACTGGTCATGGTAATGATTCGTTGCTAAATCTGAAAGAAGTTGAAGAAGAAAACGAAGAAGACATTACTACTGGGATTTTGTTGGATCAGCGAATAGAGAACTTGGGTCTCGTTGAGCTAATGGAATATGCGATGGCCCTTACGGACTTCAAAGAGAAAGCAGCAGCTAGACTGGAGGAGCTGAACATCCAAAATTCTTGTTTATGGCAATTTGTTGCTGATCAGGATGCGGGCAGGCGGAGTTCGTTCAGCAGTTGATGGCTGGGGGAAATTATGATTTCGCCCATGGAGGAATTTCGTTTTAAATCATCTTTTGAGTCCTGGGTTTTGTTTGAATTAAATTTGGATTGTACTTTTGTTGCAATTTCCGATTTGCAATCAAAAGTTCAAGAAGGAGAATTAGATGACAAAAATATGCTAAAGCTTAGACCAGATAGCTTCTAAACTTTGTTATTGATGTGGCTGCTCTTTATCTGCATTGATGAGTTTGATTCCAAAGAGATCCACACCCGTAGCAAAAGTGAAATCTGCACCTGTAAAAACAAAAGATGTTTCGTAGGTTTTATAGTATATATTATGATCAATTCGAAGACCCTTAATTGGTGTTTTAAATAATGGAATCGTGCATGAAATGTGCAAGCAGCCCCGAATCTTTTTCCAAATAAATCTTACAGTTTGGACAACTCCGCCACTAATTGTTCTTAGCAAGCTCCATCATAGTGTCTTCGCTTGATCTCTCCTCCGTGCTTAGATTTTGAAACTCACTGCATAAAATTCCAGCATGCCATGCAACCTTGCTTTGTGCCCAGAACAGCATATGACAATTGCCAGTTCCCTCATGTCTAACTTTTTCTCTTTTTTTTCTTCTTTGCTCATCACCTTTACGAAGGCTTCCTTTGATGAAATTGGCAGCATGGATGATAATTTTGTCCTTCACTTTCTATAAATAAAATTCAATGTAGTTAATTAGGATGGCAATTCCCAAAGAATCATAACTGATATATATATATATATATATGCAATAATGGCTTTTGTTATACATTATAGGCGCCTAAGATGATGCTGCAGAAGCTTATGATATTTGCTGCAGTTAAGTTTAGGGGGACAATTGCAGTCATCAACTTCGACATTATTAGGTATGATGTAAAGAGAATTTGCACAAGCTCCTCTTATTGGCGGTGACCTTGCAAAACGCTTGTCGAAAGACTCTGCGCCAGTTGTTAATCTTGAGGATTATTATTCATGTGCTTCATCAACATCAGCTGATCAACCCCTTCTATATATCAAGCGGTGAAGCATCTGATGAAAATTGGTTGACAATGGTGCCGGATGCAAATTCAGATGACCATGAGCATTATCAAAGTGGTATCACTAACAATGATGCAAACTTTCATACACTGATCCTAGCATTTCTAAATTTCAAATTTCAATATCTAAAATCTTTTCATAATTCCCTATTCACAGACCAGGGACTCACTTGTACTAAAAAGAATAATGATGCATCCTTGGCAACTTCAAGTAGCCATAAAACGATATACACAAAGAAGGGGAAAAAGAAAAAAGCTTTTTATGGACTTTTTTCGTCATGGCCGTTGACAACAAATCAAACAAATCTTTTTAAATGGTTTTCTTGAATTTTGCTGATGGATGCTCTAAAAATATATATATTTAAATCTATCTAATTAAATAAACTAATTATTTTGTTTAACATAATATATTATTTAAAAATGATAATTAATTTTATAAATGGAAACACTCTTTTATAAAATAATTTTCTCTTTCCATTCATTCCTGTTTTTTGTTTTTATTTCTCTCTCTGTTTTCTAAAGAGCAAAGGACAGGTGTTAAGATTCTCTGTCTATGCAAATGGATCCAAACCCAAATTAGCCCCAGCCGTTGAAACCCACCCTGTCCGAGAAGGTGAAAAAAGGGGAAAAAAAATAACAGAAGAAAACAGTTTAATCTTTGCCCCAATCTGATTCTCGCCAACTGTTTGACACATTTCTCTAATGAATTGTCTTTTTTTTCGTTTTTTTGAGAAGAACTCAAGTTTGTTGCTCAAGCCCTAAAAATGTCTCCCCTCCTCTGTTTCTTTTGACCCCTTAGGGGAAGGAATCACAAATACCCAAATTCAAAAAAGCTATCTTTCTTAGGCCGAACCCTAAATTTTTGGTCTTTGAAAAAAAAAAAAAAAAACCCTAGATTTTGAATCGGGGAAGCAGAATTTGAATGACTCAAGAATTTGGAGAAGGCAAGAATTTGAAGCAACAGGTTCAAAGGTTCTTAGACTTTGAAAGAAGTTTTGGGTCTTACCAAAAGCAGGAATGCTGCAAAATCTTTTATTTTAACCCCACCAAAAAGGCTGCGTATATGCTTAGCTTTGTGTTATTATGGAACCGCATTTATCACGATTGATGCTCTTAAGTTTCGGCCTTTTGTTTACAAGTTTTGCCTATTTTGTTGAATCACAATCATCTAATATAAGTCCACCACCTCCTCCATCACCAGCTCCTCCCCCTCCTCCTCCTCCACCGCCGCCGCCGCCACCTCCACCACCTCCACCACCTTCACCATCGCCGCCCCCTGCGCCTTCTGGCCCTCCACCTCCTTTTCGTCCGGCGCTGCCGCCAAAGCACCACAAGAATCATACCAATCACCATAGGCGGCCGCCACCACCTTCTCCTCCACTACCACATTCACGTAATCACAAGCTCAATACGGGGGAAAAGCTTGGGCTTTTGTTCATCGGCATTGTTATCATCTTTCAGATTGGTGTTGTTGGGTTCTTGGTTTTCAAGAGAAAGCAGTTGTTGAAGGTCAAAGGCACATACGAGACTTGCTCTTCTTCTTCTTGAAATTCCGCCAAGTTTTTTGGGTTACATTTCAAATTCAATTCGTTTTAGAGAGTTCTTTTATTCGATTGAGAACAAAATTCTCTCATGAGTTGAGAAAAGGATTACAGATATTGCAGATATGAGTCCTTGCTGAGATCCGCTGTAAATGGGCAGTTTTTAATTACATTTTTCAGTTTTTTCCTCAATCCTCTTGTTGCTGTTTGTCTGTTGATTCTTTCTGCTATTCATGATGATGTTGTGAGCCTTAAAAGATTATTTCCTATTACAGGCCTTTTTTCCCCCCAAGAGTTGCCTTTGAGACTGAGCTGTAGAATAATTTAAGAATTTGTCGATGACACTAATGGAAGCACTAAGAAACGGGCTTTTCTGGATAAGTATGAATGCTAGACCTTGAAAAATTAGACTCCTTAATTAATTGCTGATATTGCAATTTGTTACACTACCTTTGAGTGAATCAAACTTCGGAACCGATGTGTGTTGTCGTTGTCAGGTTGCTTATAAATTGTTATACAGTTTTGCATATATGTGCCATATATATTGATGCGACGTTGTTACCTCAGCAGCATTACCTAAATGTTGACAAGATTGAGTTGTGATTCTGTTATTGATATTGATACTAAAACTATAAGTTTTATAATTGCATTGTTCGGTAATATCCATATGAAATGGTATGATTTCTCTTTTTGTGGTTTGGGGTGCGAATTAGGTGATGAGCTGAAGATACTTTTGGTATTGGAATTTTCTGAAGCTTGTGAAGTTGAATTGTATTCATTAATTCTTTGTTATAAGTTTAAATTGAAAGTACTTTCTGCATTTGCCGCTACTTGCCATAGGAAATGTAGTGAATATTCCCATCAAGAAATCTATTACATGCCTAGGATACAACTGTTTCATTTTCGTTGTCACTTGGCAATAATCTACTTGTCTGAGTCAAATAGGAAAAAACTGCCGTAGCCATTCTGGTTGGTGGTCTTCTAGGAATACTTTCATGTACTGCTACAAATAATCACCTATCCGAGGGATGCAAGTTCCGGCAGCAGTTTCATTTTTCTCACCGGAATGATACAGCATGATGGAACTAATATTGAACCAGAATGGTTGACTAGAATGGGGTGGTAGTTCAATTTATAGCTTTGATAATTTAGCATGTTAGTTTTGATGTCGCTCAAAGTTGAAACCTACACTTCTGTTTTCCTTTGATAAAATGTGATCATGTAGAAGTTTAAATTTTGGAAAATTGGATGTTCTGAGCAACACTGCTGTTGAGATGATTGATACGAATCTCAGCTTGTTCTTTTACATTGCAAGTACTAACGCTTATTTCTTTTGGTAATTCGGTTAGCCTTCAAACTAGTCAATCGAGTGGTTAAAGCCTTTGAGGTGGTCAATGACTGCAAATTGTAATTTTTTTAGAGTATCAAATTTGGAGAACAAACTCATTAAAAAAAGACAAGAATTTGAACTTTCCTAGATACCCAATGTTTAAGGATTGGATTTTGCTTTGAAATTGGTTTTAGCATCCTACTTTAATAATTAATACCAAACAGGTTTGAATATTGGCTTGGATGAGCTGGAGTGTTGTGAAAAGGGTACATTATCTATTGTTGAAGACAACTAGCAAGTCCTCCAATTCTATACTTTGCCCCCAATTGCTTCCCTGGACATGATAAGTAAATTTGGTAACATTAAATACGATATAGAAGAACTAATTAAAAATGACATGAGAAAAAAAAGAATACATAAATTGTCAGATTTAATGATAAGGCTGTTGTTTAATTTATTAAGTTGTTAATCACACTTTCTGGAGGAGTCATGGTCGTCAGGTGTTGATCACATTCACACCATTTGATCCAGTTTGAAATTAAGTAGAGATCAATCTATTTGATTGCATGTCAATTATGTGATAATGACCGAACAAATACAAAGAACAACTAGTCATTTTCGATATGCAAATCTAAACTTTTAAGCTGGATTTGAGATTCAACTATAATTGCTAAACAGTTTTAAACCCAAGCATTATTTGTTTTCTTTCAACTTAATTCGGAGCCTTCACCTGTATTTAGAACTATAGATAGGATATATGCTTTAAAAAATTGGAACTAGCCAAGTCCATTTGGTTTGCTTTCTGAGTTGGGACCATGACCTATATATCAAGCAATGAATCTCAAAGGCTAAAAGAGATAATTGTCTAGAGCATTTCTGGATTTGCATTTGGACTAAAACCCAGCAATCTATTTAGCTTGTTGCAATTGGCAAACCAAAGAGTTTTCCATGGGCCGCAAGATTAATATGAAGGCGTTGCAATTAGATAGTTCATCAGTAAAATTGTCTATGAAATTGCAGCAGTACTACAGAAGTGCAGAGAGCTTTGTCCTTAATAAAATGAAAGATGATGAAAATTAGTTATTACTGCAATTTATAACATTGAAATGATTCGACATTCATGTTTTAACTGTCCTTGGTCTTTAATCTTGCAACTGCAAATCACTGTTAAACTCGAGAAATTAGCTCGTTGAGAACCGTAGGCAATTAACTCATGGAAGTTAAAAGTTTTTAGCAATAATTGTTTTTGTTGTCGAATATGATTTATTTCAGTCTGCATGATGCAATAATATAATGTCCATGGCATAAACGCTTGAACAAAGTTCTGGTTTCACGTCTTTTGGGTCCCAAAGCAATGGTTTTTTGTACTACAAAGAAGAAACAAAATATCTGCAGAATTGGAAATCCCGTTGTTGAGACCTCAACAAACTGCAGAAGCAAAAATATTAGGTTTCAGAAGTGGGTAAAAATGCTCCACGAGTAAGAAGAAACAAAATATAATACGACAGTGATTATGAATTTGCCTGAATGGACTCCGGAATTGGGTGCAATATCAAATTATGAGTCAGTGATCCATGTCTAAAGAAGTTTCTGAGGAGGAATTTGCCAGACACAAAATTTCCAGGTCCTTTTGGCTCTTGTTTTCTTCTTTATGAGACTGAAATCTAAATCCCAAACTAATATCAGCCTTATCAGATTTTTATTGTTTAACATGGACGAAACAATATCTATTTTAGGATGATGAAAATCCAACAAAGAATTGAATTGATCGAGGAAACTATTGGGAAATCAATCGTTAAATTCTTTGTTGAATCCAGTTAGCCGATGTTTCCTAGTAACAGAACCATGTATACTCTCTATTATTTATCTACATTATAATATACAAGGAAAACGCATTGGTTTATATATATATATTTTTCGGTTTATAAAGAAACAATCAAAACAAGGTCAACTTCTTGAGGCAATCATACTACTAGCAGAAGGCCCAGCACTGGAAACAGGGAGAACTCGGTTATACATGCGTTGTATCTCTTCCCTGTACTCTGTCAGAGACTTGTCAGGAATAGCTGGTGTTAGCTCCACCACATCACCCATCTTCAGCCTGCATGTGGGATCGCTCACTGGCTCCTGGTTCAGCCTTGTCCTCAAGTCTTCCTTCACAGGAAACCCATATGGAGACAATCTTGAGTTTCCCCGCCCAGCTCTTTCTAGCAAATCCATCATCGTTGAGTTTGCAGGAAACTCTTGCACCGACATCTGCAATGTTCATGAACTGTAAATATTCAGACCAAACTTCCAACTAATGCAAAGAAAACAATTTTTTTTTTTTAATGTAGGGAATGCTGGTGCATGAATTCTTTCCTTCTTTATGCAAGTAAAATGAGACCCTCCCAAGGCTCAGAAACTTTATCAGCATAAAGGCTATAGCATAAGCTCAACTTCCATGTTTACTCGAAAGCATGGATTCGCTTAAATTTTTTCCTCCATATTTTTTTGAAAGTAAATTTTGTGCTCCATATGATTGGAAAGATGACATTTAAGTATTTCTTTCTTTAAGTACAATGAGACCCTCTCAAAGCTCAGAAAATTTATTAGCATGTAGGCTATGGTACAGGCTCAACTTCCATATTTACTTGAGAGCATGGATTCACTTAAATTTTGTTCTCCGGTTTTTTTTTTTTTGGAAAGTAAATTTTGTCCTCCGTTTGATTGGAAATATAACTTTAAAGTATGTAGCACACAATGACCATACCAACATGAAAGCAATGAAGTGTCATTTTAAGAGAAATACCTTATCATTTTCAATCATGATAACAAAGACAGGTCCATCATGGCTGCACTGAGGCTTATAAGAAAAAAGGCAATCATCTGAATGAGTAGGAAATGTGCAGGGAGGTTTGAGGGAATCAGTATAGCCAATCGAAGATCGGTCCTTGCTCATTGTTTCACAGTGCCAAGTCACAACCCATCGAGCCCACTCAATCATCTGAAGTACAAATGAAGAGTGCTTACAGTCACCCTCCTTATATCTCCAATGAGCTGCAAAGCCAAACTCAGCTTGCAAATGCATCTCCTTTGTTCGAATTTGAACTTCAAGTGGAACTGTGCCTTCACCGGTCACTACTGTGTGCAAGGACTGATACCTGCAGATTAAGAGGATGTTAGAAGGAACTTGTGCATTTATAGATTTCATCTAAGAACAATACCAGGGCATATTAAGCTATAACACACCCATTAAATTTAGGGCGTGTTATATAGTCCTTCAACTTTCCAGGTACTTCAGACCATAACTGGTGAACTATTCTCAATGCCTCATAACAGCTGTCCTCATTTTCAACAATTACACGTAGACCATGAATATCATGGATTTCATCCATGGTCAACTTTTTCCTGCAAAAAAACAAAATGGTATCACATTAACTATGTAAAATTTTTTAGATTAAAACATTAGGAAAGAAGCAGAATAGTTATATCCTAAAATCACTTTATCCAATCACAGCCATATGAGAACAAAAAAGGATGTTGGTACAATCAATACACTTCCGTATTCACACTTCATTAGATACTGAAACATATGTCATTGAAAATAATCTCAGCAATTGATTTATAGCCTTATACGACCATAAACATGGTCTCCATGTTCCTCTGCCTTATTTGTGTGCTTGTGTTTGTAAAAATAGATAGAGAAATAGACAGAGAGAGGGATAACATACTTCAACATCTTTGAATAAATGCTATATAAGCTTTTATGTCGTCCATAGAGAACGTGATAAGGAATTTCCTTATCCTTAAGAGCTCTCTCAAGTTTCTCTATAGCAGAAGTAATCATCGCCTCATCAAAGGAGTCCACTAGCCTAGAGGATAATTCTTTGTGCTGGTCTGGATTAAGATGCTTGAAACATAGATTCTCTAGTTGCTCCTTCCAACTAGAGATTCCTAAACGATTGGCCAAAGGTGCAAATATTTCCAAAGTCTCCTTAGCGAACCTCTGTTGCTTGAGCATAGGCAAAGCATCCAGTGTCATCATGTTATGCAACCGATCTGCCAACTTAATAAGAACAGCTCTTGCATCTGCCATGGCAAGAAACATGGTGTGCAGGCGATCTGCTTCAGCAGTTTTGCTTGCAGTATTATTTTCTCGTGCTAGCTTACTCAGTAAGCTAAGCTTGGAGACCTAAGTGAATGTCATAATAGAACTATTAGAAGCTTTATAATATCAAATCTTTATTTGAAAGAATGTTGACTGATATATGCAAGAAAATTACAAGGAACTTAAAATCAACCAAGAGGCAGACATAAATAAGCTGCCTATATGCTCTAGATTGGGGAAGCTTATACCTAGACATTTTATTTCTAACTAGGAAATGAAGCTTAAACTAGAAGAGCAGGGTAACATGTTAACTGAACTACCAAGAAGGAATACGAACAACGTTTACTACAACCACAATCCAAAAGCCCTGTCAGTACGACCACATCCACAATCATTTATACAAGGCAACCATAAAGGTAGGTATTATGATATGCATGTCCTATGATATGAGAAATTAATTTAATATGGCATCACAAATAGTCTTTCATTCTTGTACCACTAGATTGATAATTGAATATGCCAAAAATTCCAATGGAAGACAAAACAATCCTAACAGTAAAATCATTTTGGTTAGTATAATCATCGAGTAACACATTGCACAATAGAAATTCATATCTCCTTACCCCTTCAACTAAATCAGCAACCCCGGCACCAAATGTCCTACGTAAATAGTCATAGCTCAAAAATGTGTCATCAAGGGTGTCATGTAAAAGCCCTGCAGCAACTACCGAGGAGTTGGCACCGATTGAGGCCAACAAAACTGCAGTTTCCACACAATGTTGCAAATAAGGATCACCACTTGCACGCATCTACAAGACAAAGAACTTCACATTACCCTTCAAACAATGTGAAACAACAGAAAATCAAGATCAAAATAAACATTGATTTCTCCGTTTGTACCTGCCCTCTATGCGCCTTCTCGGCTTCATAAAATGCCTTGACTACAAAATCTTCACTAAAGATTTTGTGCCTAATTTGTGCAGCCAAAAGCAACTCCTTAGCACGAGGATCCGAATTCACTTCCTCTATGAAATTATCCTCCATACTAAACGGTAAGTCATCAACACAACCACCACTTTGCGCCTCAAAACTAGGGGAATCATAATCAATGCAAGACCCTAGCGCACCCCTAATGAATCCATTGAACAATCCATTAGTCCCCCTATGAAACGAGCCCTGAAAATTCCCATCTCCACCCTTTTCGCGAGCAGTTTTCATAGGAGGACTGCTGCTACTACTCAAAACAGGACCCTGAAACACCGATACAGGGCTTGGATTGGTGGTTTTCAAAGAAGAACCACCGAATTTACTTGATGAATAACAAAATGAACTGCTTAATTCCTTCAATTCTTCCCCTCTATAGGACCCAAAATCCTCTCCACCGCTAGAAAAGCTTGATTTTACCGAAGGTGAGGAGAAAAGGCAGGACAGGCCACCGACAACAATCGGTCTCTGGGAAGAAGGGGAAGCCGTTGTCGAGGAAGTTGAAGATGAAGATCTTGAATTCAAGTCGAAATCACAGGAAGCGTGAGAATTCATGTTGATCGGGTGTGGCGTGGAGCATACGCTGCCCGGTGGACTCGCGTAAAGAGCTATTGTTGAAACCGGCATGGCTCAGGAACAACACAAATCGCTTCAAAAAGAAATGGTTTTATTTATCGAAAATCAAAACCAAGTATTTTCCTCCAGAGAAACAACGATTTTCTCAGACACCAAACAAACCCACTATTTTTCTCGAGAAAATAATAAACCCAGAATATCTCGGGACACAAATAATTTCTGCAATGTCACAATAAATTTTAATTTCCCCCCTTAAAAGAAACCAGTAAAATTCTCTCAAAAAAATCAAACAATTTTCTCAGCACGAGGGTTTTTTCTACTACCAAAAAATCAATTAACTTTATTAACAGAGACCCATTTGGAATCTCCAGTAAGAACTAAAAAGCAAAGAAATTCTATTGTATATCTATAGATAAATATATACAGAGGAAACCCCAAATATCAAAGGGAATAATTTGATTGAAGAGAAATAATTTGAAGCTACAGTATTTACAAATATATAGTCAAATTTTCTACTTAAAATTGACAATTTACACAAAATAAGAAAATGTTACAATTTTTTTTCATGTTTAATAAAACGAAACAGTCAAAGACGCTGAAGATTGTTAAAATGAAAGCTTGAAAGGGATGGCTTTCCTTTCTGTTCTTACGATTTTTCCCTTGAGGAGTTTATTATTATTATTACTATTATTATTATTCTCTCTTAGAGGAGTTTCTTATTACGGAAAGCTGCTTTGCGGCCAGGTGAAGTAACAAGATAAATTACAGATGTATCCTTGAAAATTAACGGAATTAACCGAATGGGGCAAGTGACAAGTCAGTCCAACTGTACAGCTGTGCTCTTCGTTTTGGATAATCTGTTTGGATTCTTAAAGGAATAATAATAATAATAATAATAATAATAATAATAATAATAATAAAATCTTTTTAAAAATTTAACATGTAATAATATTTTAATATGTACGTTAAATTGAAAAGATTTCTAACTATAGCATCAAAACAAATTTAATAATTAATAATAAAAATTATTGACATTATTTAAAATGATATTTAATGAAATAATAGTACTTTTTTAATTATTTAAGTAATATATTAAATGAACATTTCTTTAAATAAAAATTAATAGTTTCTAATCAATATTTTATATTTTTTTTCATATAAAAATAAGATCATATGTATGTATAGACAACTTTTTGTACTAATGTATGTGATGTATATTTTGTCAACCTCGCACTTCACTTCGTTCTTATCTCTTTGATATTGTTTTTAATCATGATTTTTTAATTTATCATTATTTTAAAAGGTTGCACTACAACTCAAAAGTCAAGTGTTGTTGCTTGACAAGAAACGCAACGCAAAGATTGTAGAACTTCTCAATAGTTGCTTTTGGTACACAACAACTTGGGGGTGGGTGGGTCCATTCCTTTGACATATATATATATATATATTTTAGTGTCACTAGAAATTATCTAAAGGGTATTGTCAATGAATAATTATATTTATAGAAACATATTATATTAAATACACTAATCAATAAAATTATTTTTTATTATATTGAGTGAAGATATCATATATAATAATTTTAAAGAATATTTTTAAGACATTAGTTATTTAATTTTTTTAATTGAATTACTAAAGTATTTGATTAATCTACGTTTATAAATATTGTTAATAGATTTTTAATTGATATTTTATTAAATTTATAAAAAAATTGATACATTAATTTTTTTTAAATATCACCTTCTCATTAGATAATAATTAACATTTTCTATTACCAAATAATAAAGTGCATTTTTTTTTTTTTTTTACAAAACAAAGTGTAAACCGATTTTTTTCATTTAAAACTATGCAAGTAGAGAAATATTTTTTTCTTTTATTTTATTAAAGTATATTGATCAAAATGTGATAATTATTATTTCTTTAAAAACATCAGTTATATCATATCAGTATATCTGTTGAATGCAAGTTATTCATATAGAAGTAAACTTCAATATGAAGATTACAAGCTAAGTCACTTCTTATCCATATAAATAATTTACGCATTCCAACAACATCAATCTTTTTAGTGGAATTAATCTGATTATTCTGTCTGTTACTTATTTCATTATCGATTAATCAATCGAATTAATAGAGATATTTTTATCAATTAAAATCTATTTTTAGTTATTTGATTTAATTAAAAAATAAAAAATCATTTTGTTAGTTACGATTTTAACCTCATTGATAGAATTTATAAATTCAATTAAAGATGCATTAAGGTGGGTCTCAAGTGAGATTTGCAAAACACAAATATACAAATAAAAAGAAAATCTTCAACTATAAATAATTAATGATTTTATTTTAAATTTTATCCGATTATATTTTAATTAATTAATTTATTTAATTGTCAATAATTTTGTGATTTTTTATATATAAATAAAAATTTAATTATAATTATAATTTTATATAATTATAATTTAAAAATATATATTTTATAAAAGGGCTGGATGGGAATATACATAGTTTAGTGATTTTCTGATAATTCTCTAAGCAAACTCAAGCCGACGATTAGGACTGCTGACCTTGCCACACAATTTGCATTGAATTTTTCCTTTTTACCGAAAACAATAGTTTCCTGACAATTCGTTGACCGGACGTGGTATGTCACCAGAACCTGCCGACGCCATGTCAGCGTAGGCGGTCGGCACGTGTTATTTCTCAGAAGGCGGACTTGGAGAGGTTGGGGCTTCGGTCGGGGCACGGTCACTGTCGTGACTGTCCAACTCTTTCCACGTGGCGTCTCGTGTGTCGAATAACTTCCGCGAGTTAAGTTGCTTCCGTCCAGCCGTTGGATAAGGGATTTGCTTGGTAAATACTGTATGGATTTGTGTGTGATACAAAGTACATTTGTAACGCTTTGATAATAAATAAGTAAAGAAATTCAAAATTTTTTAAAATAAATATAGCAATTATATTTTTTTAACAAATAATATGATATAATTTATTAATAGTATATAAATTAAATTTAAGATTTTTGTATTTTAATATGCTACCTATGTATAGATATAAACTCTACGTATATATGAGTTTGTGTTTGATATTTATTTATATATTTTTATGTTATAATTATATTTAAAATATTAAATGTTTATATAAATTTTAATATATTAATAATCATGTTATATAAATTTTGATATATTATATATTAATATCAATCTCATATTATTTTTATATTATATCATATTTTATTTTTATTTTTAAGTTATATTTATGTTGTGCCATTATATCATATTTAAAGTTGTGAAGTCAAATCTTGCACAAGCAGGTGCAAAAATGGAGCATTTATGTAATAAATCCACCCAAAATTTTGGTTTACTATTAGAGGGAACATTTGGATTTTTTTTATTGAGATATAAAAAATATACGAAATTAATACTAAATTTGTGATTTTAGAAAACTTGTGATTAAGAAGAAGTTAAAAAAATATTTTTGAAAGTATTATATTAATAATATATTATTATTTTATTAAAATAAAAATTATTTTACTTTTAAAAACTTTTAATAAAATAATATAATTTTATTTATTAACAACAGATAAATTTATCTATAATAAATAAATAAATTTATATTTTTCTTTGATAGTAATGATCATTCATCGATTGTCAAATATCAATCAACAAAATGACTTATTTTTTCAATTAGGATCACTAAGGCTTAGTGCGCCCTTCAAAGATTTTGGCAATCCGAAAAAGCAAAATTGATTAAAACTTTTGAAACATTCTCTTGTTTATTAATTCGAAACGTTTAAAAATATTCGTAACTTCTTTAATTAAATTAATAGTTTTTATTATCAATATATTAAAACAAATTCTTAATTTTAATGTCTTATGAGGCTTAATAATTAAAGAAAAAGAAATTATTGCTCTTCATAAGTAAGGACGTGGGCTTCGTTCATTGTAGAAAAAAAATTTTTTTTTTAAAGTTAAATGATAAATTTTTTTTGTCCAAAATGCAGGAAATTAACATGCTACAAAACAAACCAGGCCATCAAAGACTTTAGATTTGAATGATTTAGAAAAGCTTGGAAATGTTTGTATATATACATATATATATAATATAAGGGTTTTTATTTTTTTTTTATTTTGTCAATTTTGGCTCTCCTTTGTTCTTCAAGCACGAATCAATTGACCCATAAATTTGTTGACCAATTATATTACCATTTACTATTATAAAATTTCAAGGTTGTCAAGCTGAATGCATTGTCTAAAAAAAATAAAACTTAGGGAAAAAAAAAGGAGGTTAAGAACTTGAAATTACTTTTGTTTGACAGGAAGGATGGAAAAAAGAAAAAAAAAAAGGAAGATAGAATGAAAATTTTGATAATCCAAATAATTAAAGTTCATAACCATTTCTTATTTTGCAACTGAATTTCAATAATATCCTTTTTATCAAACAAATTACAAAAGTTTATGGTTCAAATCTTTTGGGTTTTATAAGATAAAAAAGGATCATATTATATATATATATATATATTTAATTTATTAAAATTTTATAACATTCAAAGGGTTTCTTCAATTTGACCACACTATATTATCTAGTGGGGAATTCAGAGTCAAGAAAGTACAATTATAATATATATAGCAAATATTTGGAAAATTTGCTTTACTGGATTGCATTCATTTTGATGCTACTTACAAAATCTATCATGACCATTTAAAGTTTGCCCTATATATTAACTAATAAAAATGGCACAGTGATTCAATTACGGTCGAAATTGGGAACTACTGCACCAACCCAAAGATTTGTTGCATAATAATAACATAGAAGAAAAAGGTAGAATAATGTCCAAAGACACCAAAAGGCAGTCAATGGTCATTTCATTCCTTTGTACTACCGTCTACCCTTGTGAAATAGCAAAGGGTTAGTGTGCTTGAAGTATAATACATCCTTACAGTTCTGCCAAATTCAATATCTAATAAAAAATTACCCCTCCCCCTCCACCAAAAAAAAAAAAGAAAAAGGAAGCTAACGTATTGAAATATAATGTTAAAGACATGGAATTGAAATATATATTGGCCATGCATATCGATGAGCTAAGGTATTGAAAAATGAAATTAATGGTGGGGGCTTTAAAAAAATTACCTTCTATAGCCTGAACAATTATGGGCAATTTGCTAAGCAAACAATGGAGAAGGTGGTTGAAAACTTGGGGGATACCTGACTCATTACGTTGTTATAGCCAGAATTATTGAACTTGTTGATCAGCTTCACTGTCAGAGGATAAATGCAGTCTCAGCCTCTTGAAAGCGAGGGATTTTTCGTTCTTTAAGCTGACAAAGGAAGTAAGAGAGGCTATAATTTAATGACAATTTGATTCAAATATGTATATTATATATAATATAGCCAGCTAATAACCTGGTCATTCAAACTGCGGCCTTGGTTTAGATATACCACTGCAGTTTAAGGATAAATGCAGTCTCTCAGCCTATTGAAAGCGAGAGGTTTGTCGTTCTTCCAGGGACAGGAATCAAGAGAGGCATAATTTAATGACAATTTGGTTCAAATATATATATATATATGGCCAGCTAAAAACCTGGTCATTCGAACTGCGGCCTTGGTTTAGATATACCACTGCAGTTATTTAGTTTGAGCATGTTTTGGACTTTGATAGTATTACATCATATATTACCAGCTGCTTGTTGATGGTTTTCATAGCAAAATTCCAAGTGTTTAGGTAGATTATTAGGTAGTTGACCATGACATGTATGTATTTGTAACTTAGAAACAACCTTATCAAAATTAATAGTAATTTCTGATAATCGTCGAATTGCAGGAAATAAAGAGTCTTCCATAACTTTGATATATCGGTTAATAGAACCATATTATTCAAAACTTTGGGAAAACCTCAAGTTTTAACATTTACCTTGTTTTTCATATCAAAAGTGTGGTTTGATTATAAGCAAGAACAAAACGGTACAGATTATGGGCAACAGTGAAATAAACCAGGTCAATTGGGCAAAATATATGCCTTTTACTTTCAATTTTTCTTTTATCTCCTTAAAATAATATTGGCAGCTTTCTTTTACCTACTCATATCATTATATACCACCACACGACCGACGCATGAAAGTGCAGAGAAGAGCCGACAGCCACACGCCCATGTAATAGACATATAGTACTGAATCCTATGATATATGGATCATTATGAGAAACTGTTCTCGTCATCAGCCGGTTCAGACAGCAGCCAAGAAACCAGCTATGAAACAACATAGAACCTCAAATTCATGCACAAGACTGAAGAAAAAGAGAGCCAGCAAATTGATGACTGACTTACATTTTTAATAATATGAACCATCCAAAAGTTTTTCTGCTGATAAACCTTTTCCACTAGTCTTGATGATGGCCTAAAGTCAATCCACTTTCGGGCCAGTATTAGACTTTCAATTTCCAGAATTCATTATTTAAATGCAATATTTCTTGCTGAAGATGGTTGGTTATTGTCAGCTCATCGACTTGTTTTATTTGTCTTTTGATCCACCAGATATATTATTATTGTTATTCTTGTTTCCTTTCCTGCTCAGCCTTATTTATAGCCCAAAACAAAAATACTTTCAATAACAAATGGCTCTGAAAAGGTATTTGTCATGGAAAAATCTCTTCCCCAACTGCATCATCAAACCTAAGAACCCATATTCAGGACCAAAAGTTCATGCTTCAAAACGAAGTCCTAGCCAAAGGCTATCACTGTCTGATATCAGCCACTCTGGCTCTCCACTGTCACTAAGTGATCTGTCAAATTCTCTTATCAGCCTTCATGTGTTTACCCTCAAGGAGCTAGAAGTTCTAACTCACAAGTTCTCCAAGAGCAATTATCTGGGTGAGGGTGGGTTTGGACCTGTCTACAAGGGGTTCATTGACGACAATCTCAGGCCTGGTTTGAAGGCTCAATCTGTTGCTGTTAAGGTCCTTGATTTGAATGGCACACAAGGTCATAGGGAGTGGCTGGTGAGCATTTATAAGGTTACCATTTCAATTCTGTTTCCTGATGAAGTTGAGTTGAAGATAGTAAAAAAATGACAGGTAATTCTGATTTTTTTTTAACAGGCTGAAGTTATTTTCCTGGGGCAATTAAAGCACCCCCACCTGGTGAACTTAATTGGATATTGCTACGAGGAGGAGGACAGGCTTCTGGTATATGAATACATGCAACGTGGCAACTTGGAAAACCAACTATTTAAAAGTGCGTTTTTTTCTTCCCTTCCAAATATTTGCAATCAGCTTTCAACATTGGAATTTATATAATCTTCTATTCATGACTGAAAATTTTATAATTCTTGGCTTTAATGCAGGATATGGTCCACCATTGCCGTGGCTAACAAGATTAAAAATCGCTGTTGGAACTGCAAAAGGCCTTGCTTTCCTCCATGACGAAGTGAAGCCAGTCATATACCGGGATTTTAAAACTTCAAACATCTTATTAGACTTGGTAAGATCCATATTGTCCATATTCATGTTTTCATATATCAGTAAAGACTAGAGAGAAACTGAGTCGAATGAAGTTTACTTTGTTGTCAGGCTTACAATGCAAAGGTCTCTGATTTCGGATTGGCAACGGACGGTCCAGGAGTAGACGAAACTGATGTTACTACTTGCGTCATGGGCACGGAAGGCTACGCTGCTCCCGAATATATATCGACCGGTACTTCAACTCATCTCAGTTCTGCTGATATTGTACTTAATTTAATAATAGTTGACATGAATTAATGTGGTTTCTGATTTTCCAGGGCATTTGACGACTATGAGCGACGTGTACAGCTTTGGAGTAGTGCTTCTAGAACTGTTGACAGGCAGGCGATCCATAGACAAGACCCGACCTGGTCGAGAGAAGAACCTTGTGGAATGGGCACGGCCTCTTTTGAAGGACCCTTACAAACTTGGTGGAATAATGGACCCAAGACTAGAAGGACAGTACTCAACCGAAGGGGCTAGGAAGGCTGCTGCATTAGCTTATCAGTGTCTGAGCAACCACCCCAAATCTAGACCAACTATGAGCAATGTGGTGAAGGGATTACAGCCTCTCCTTGACTTAACTGACATCCCAGTTGGCCCCTTTGTATACATAGTCCCAACTGACGGCAAAAACGAGCCAAATGTTCAGAGATGAAAATTGAAAAAAAGAAATGGTGGAGAAAAAGAAGAAAAGAAAGAAAAAAGCCGAGTCCCGTGCCTAAAAGGTTGAAGGCATAGACTTCGGGTTAAACTATCAATGCCTCGAGCTGTCTACTCAGACACAGATTTGTTTAAATACTCCAGGATCTAGTTTGTATTCTCCCAAGCACTAGAGACAATCCAGCAAACAACCATACTTTTAATCACATTGTACATTGAAGTTTTGTTTTTTTCTTTCAAATTTTTTTATTTTCCTTTATTTCAATGTCCATCTCTTTAAAGAGTGGGCAAAATTGATGGAATAACAGAAGTTTCCATTGTTTTTGTTTGTTGTTAGACTTATTGGATTATTGCCATAGGATCCTGGTCCAATCATATACAAGTTCAATATACAATGGTGTAAAATTTTCCACAATTACTTCAGCAGAGTTTCAATCCTTTTTTTTTATTTTTTATTTTTACTAAAACCCAATTCCAATTTGGCAATGATCTAATCAAATTTCTGACTTTCTCCGAAACTTCTTCTTGAAACCAATTGACAGCAATTATTTTTTTTTTTTGGGACCTTGTTAATTAGTGGAAACTTACCTAAAACTCCTCTGGATTGTATGTTAAATCTTCATTGGCTTCTGTTGTGGAGTTGTAAACAGTCAAATGTCAAACGCACAAGTTTTTAGCATTTCCCCATTTTGAAAGTACTATCTCTGGTTTAAAAAGTTAGGCAACAGCTGAAATTAAAGTAAACTTTCATTGCTAATAATTCTTAGTGAAGCAAGAATTTCCTGGCAGCAAGTGGAAAATGAGGAAAGGAACAAGAATAAGTATATCATGAGTGGCCAGTTGTTATCCACCATTAGTGTGAAATCAACACAAAGGCGAAACAGTTAAAAACTATACACGTATTCAACAATTAGATGCTTATTTAATGTTCATATACTGCACAACTTGCATACAGAAGGTTTTGATCGATAAACTGTACATGTAGGGAAAGCTATGCTTCAACTGCTTGCCACAGGTCAAATTCTAATCAACTGGATGGATAATCTTGAACGTTTAGTCTGCAAACCAATGCTTGCCTGGGCTTTTAACACTATTGCCTTTTCATTTTCCCCTCCCTCTCAGCACACCAGTACTAGGCCAATGGCTGGTGTTTGGATCCTCTGGCAAGTCCACCTTACAAGCCTATGCTACGAAGCTTGGACAAACAGTGTGCAAGATTCACTTTGACCATGAATTTCGACCAAAAGCACTGATCCATACAGCGGATAAGTGAAATAAATCTCCTACCATTTTGGATTGGTTGGTTAAACTGGTTGAAAGCAGTTGAATTATGGGATCAGATATAAACCGATTCGACCTCCGAACGGATTATTACGACATTGCTTATAATTTATAACTAGTCCTACCCTTACTATTAAAAAAAATTTGTATTTGATGTATTGATAATGTATATATTTATATATTGTCAACGAATCAAATCATGGTACATCATTAAAAGTATTTAAAAATAAATATGAATGAATATTTATCTATTTATCTAGCTAATCTCGTATAAAAAGGAGGCTTTAGTTTGCAACTAATACTCTACAATTGAATAACACAATGGAGAACAGAACCTTATGTTATCAAGTTTATCTCTTCTGATATTACTGTTTCTGAGTATGCATTGCAAGAAATTCTCTTCTGATATTGGGAAACTGAGATTATAGATCTTTAGAAAGTTACCGGAATGTGTGTGTGTGACAATTGACATCTAGAGTAATGAAAACAAAGAAAAACCTACAAGGCTAAAATGACGAGGCAAATGATCAGAATGTTGAGTAGAGGTGGCAAAATGAATCCGAACTCGAAAATTAGTTTGAAAAAATTCGAGCCAGAACTCGAACCAAATCCGACTTGACCAAAAAGTCAATGGTTCAAACCCAAAAAAACCCGAACCCAAGCCCGACCTGAACCCGAACCCGAACCCGAATTTAATACTAAAAATAAATATGAAGAAATTATAATTAAAATAATTTTTTATAAATCAAAAACTTTAATAATGAATTTTATTTTAATATTCTTTTAATAATTTAATTAAATATTA